>OX419727.1:28155000-29355000 GCA_948477245.1 Thumatha senex
AAACCTTTAATCTTTTATATCATACTTGCGGACGCACCGCGGTTTCATCCGCTCAGTGCCCGTTACAGTGATAAAATATAGCCTAAGTTAATAACATTAGCTATCTGTCAAAGTCTGTCAAAGTCCTGTTAAAATGGGTCCTGCCGATTTAAAGATTAGCCTGAATAAACAGACTGAGAAAAAGGTACAGTTTTTTTAAGGTACTTACATAAAAAAAACGTGTATACTTTTTATTTAGTGCAAAATATGTAAATTTGGATTTACAAACAGACACTTTATATTTCATTAATTTGTATAGATATGATATCTTCAAACGTTACCTACAATATTGTATAGATTGAAAAAAAATTGTTTTTTGTAATTGTGTCCTTTCTTTGGTTACAGGGAGAAAAAGACAATGGTAAAAGCCTGAGTATACTGGCGTGTGAAAAGCGGAAAGCTGATGATGCTGACACTAATAAAGACTTAAAAAAGGTAATCTCTGCAACCAATATATCTTCTAGACTTAATCATCATTCTTTTAACCCTTGTCCCAATTTATTTAGGGTTGGCGCAGTATTGTTTTTTCTTTTATTCATCTGTGTTATTGGTCATCTGATCATTTACTCCTTTCATATTTATATCACTACTTACACAATCCATTCTTCTTTTCTTTGGATTTCCTCTGGCTCTCCATTCTTCAACATTTATATTCATCGTTCTTTTTGCTGCACGACTTTCATCCCTTCTCATCACATGCCCATACCTAGACAGACAGTTTCCTTTCATTTTTCGGTCACTGGTGCCACTTTCAAACTCCCTCTGATATAATACTCATTTCGTATTTTAGTCATTCTAGTCCACATTGATATTTTCATTTAGCTCCATATACTCTTCTTTCATCCATATATATTATAATAGGTCTTAAGATAGTCTTATATATTTGCCCTTCTGCTTGAGAGGCATTCGTGAATATGTTCTAAATTTAAGTATAAAAATAAATAAATAAATATCCATCACGCCTTATCCCCGAAGGGGTGGCAGAGGCATATTATATGCCCACTTTTCACCGTGTGGATTCCTGTCCCACGTAATAGGTGGTGAGCCCATTGCCGTGTTGAAATAGACAGACGCAGGCTGTGGCTACCTGCTGTTGAAATTTTCAAGCCGCCCATTAGGCCTTCAACCAGGCTTAACGACTGCCATTTTACTGGCAACCGGGACCAACGGCTTAACGTGCCTTCCGAAGCACGGAAACGCTCGCAAATGTAAATGCCACAAAGTGGTCACCCATCCGAGGACCAGCCATAGTGAAAGTTGCGTAACTCAGTGATCGTTTACAGAACACTGAGACCGCGAGGCCACGAGCGCTTCATTTCGGAAATTAAAAAGTATACTCAAACTAAACAAAAATAAACAATCTAGGTACTTACTTCCTTCCATGCATCACAATAAATCAAGTCAATATAACTACTAACGAGTATAAAATGAAATAACTACGTAGGTAGGTAAATATGGAATGTCCCTTATTATTCCAGTTCGTACCTATATCATTTTTTTTATTATCACTTCACGGTACCTAGGGAAATACAATATCTTGTTTGAATAAATGAGGCATGTTGAGTCGAGTGAGAGCTATCCATTTCAACACGACAATAAGCTTATCTTCTGCTATGTTTGATCATAATTATACAACTAGTGCTACGTGGGCTCTACCTCTTACTACCCTTTCGGAGGAATAAACCTCCTACGCCCAAAAATACCTATAGTTAGGGAAACCCTTAAAAAGTACTATTGAACCTAAAAAAAAAGAGTCGGGTTCCCTGGAGATCAGTCTGGTTGCAGCATCAGGGTGAAGTTATCAATTAATTGTCATCTAACGATTGGTACTGGTACGCGTTACTTAATCGAGTAATCATACATCAAAAATGCGTTACATCATTTTGGAGAAGAGCTGATACTCTTACACTGCTGGACCAATATTAAGCAAACATAGCTAAGAACCATCGCAAGGAAACAGGCTTTCAAATTAAATAAAAACCGCATCGATCTCGGTTCATTCGTTTGAGAGCTACAATGCCACAGTCAGACACACACACATATGACGACATCGATGTCAAACTTATAACGTCCCTCGTTTTGCTTCGGGGGTTAAAATGGGCGATATTTTGGATGTTTTGCTTGAGTTGTGTTCATAAACAAATTACATAACTAACATTTTCAATTCTATCTAGCACATTGAAGATATATATCTCCTTTGAGATAAACTCCAAAGAAATCTCTTGATTCCAAATTAATAGTTTGAAAACTTCAGTAATTTGTTGTCGAACTTTGACCCAGTGCTGCTATGAGAGCCGAAAGAATACTGTTCAAAACTTTGGGATAGGGGAAAGTTAAAGGATAGGGGGAAGCTTAAAAGTTGAAAAAAAAAACCGGACTATTAGTCTGACTCGCCTAATGAGGGTTTTGTGCAACTTTGTAAGTCCATACTTATATTTTTTTGAAATCACCTAAATAAAATACTTATGTATCTCATAGGTATGTAAGCTAATAAAAATTACCTATTATTATTTTTTTACGACTTTCAAGGGTTAATGATATCACTCAATCCTAAAAACTACTTTTGTTATTACTGTCCATCGCAACACGGTACTGGGCCCACCACCTTTTACGTATGACTAAAATGTTTAAATATGGGCGTATATATACCTTTGCCACCCCCTTGGGGATAAAGGCCTGAATTATAACTACCCAAAACTGTAATAAAAATTAATAAAATAGTTCGTGATATGATTTCGTATTCGTTTTAATTATCGCTATAAAACTTTGCGAATAACCTACATACTCCACAAACGAACATAGTATAGGTACACGTGGCTACGATGAAAAATACCTGGGGTATCCCCCACGTCAACAAATAATTTACGGCAGCGGGGAATTTAACATTCTAGTTCCTGAATTCACAAGCTGAGAGGTCGGTGAACTGCTTCATAATTTAGATGTTTTGGCAGCTTCACATTTATGAACTAGAGTGAACGATTGTATCTTTGGCCAGTGACAGTTGTATAAAAGACTTTGATTATGATATTACGAGAACTAGGTTTTGACTGCCTCTGTGGCGCGGTGGGAGTGTATCCGACTGCTACGCAAGAGGTCGTGGGTTCGATTCCCACCCAGGATAAAACTTTGTGTGATGAGCACGATGGTTTATTCTGTGTAACATACTTACATATTATAGATAAATAACACCCAGTTATTTATCTATAATATGTAAGTATGTTTATCAGTTCAGACTATTTAGAAATATGTAAGCATGTTTATCAGTTATCTGGTTACCACAGTACAAGCTCTGCTTAGTTTGGAATTAGAGGGCGTTGTGTCAGTTCTCCCAACGATATTTATTTATTATTTATAGGTAATTTAAGGGTGCGATGGGGCGGGAGCTTTAGATTTTCAGGACCTAGGCGGCCTCACCAGTCACGTCACGTCTTTTTCATTGAAGCGGTAGGCAGAGACCCAAGTAATAGGTGGTGACCCTATAGTACAAATTTTCAAGTCGCCCATAGGGCCGTAAACTTGACGACTACCATGTTACTGGCAGCCGAGACCAACGGTTTAACGTGCCTTGCAAATCACTGAAACACCCGAAAATAAAAATGCCAGAAACTTACCAATGACAGCCGTCTGTGATTAACGCAGTGTTGGTTTACAGAACACAATATAATATAAGCCAGAACTTGTAATTGGCTTTTACATATCTAAACCTTATTAATATCAAGTTTTGAGTAGCTGTAAGTCTTCCATGCATTAACTTAATAAACAAAATAAAATAAATAAGCACTGAGTAAGATGTGCTACGAGCTCTTCGAAGCTCAATACGAATTAAGACGAGAAAAATTCTAGTATAATTATGACAATCGTTAAATTTCTTTAGTTTAAGTCATCGTCTTTAGTCTGAGCCATTCTTCTTACAATAAAATTATATAAAAGCTCAGTTACAGAGTAATTATATTGATATTTCGCAGAAACTTATTTGCCAAAGAGATTTTAGTATTCAAAAATGATTTAAAGATATAAAAATATCTCATTTAAAATGTGCGGAAGTAGAGGGTAGAAGGAGTCAGGGTAGGCCGAGACTTACATATGATGACCACGTGAGCAGATAGCTCAAAAACGGAAAAGTCAAAAGTACTCGGATACTTAGACGTGCATGTATGAGGCGATTGATGAATCTGCAAGAAGCGAAAGAAGTATGCATGGATCGTGAAGCCTGGCGATCTGTCCTTTCCGACTACCCCGTCAGGGAAACAGCGTGAAGTGGTTAGTGGTTCAAAAATATGCTGTAAAATAACTAAACATGTTGATAATATCTGAGTCATGCGACAATCTGAATGTACATAAAAAGTAAACTTACATTTCACGCTTTTAAACGACATCTACACTTTCTACAAATCGACGTGTCTAAATAAAGACATTACATTACCGTAGTACATAAAGAAGGCATTACAGACAGAGCGGGACAAAATAACTTTGATCACGCGATCAAACGCCAGCATTACGTGGAGTGGGCCATAAAATTCATCAGCTCAATAAGTGTAGCGTTCGGTAAATATGAGACCACAAAACTACCACAGGTTTAGAAACATTCGGAAATGACTGACCACACATTCGTGCTTTTTATAAAGTTTGTATTTGATTGGTATTTTGTTTGCATTTAGACGAGTTCTTCACGAGAAATATACTGTACATATTTTCAATCTATCTATCTTCACGCTGTATCACTAACAGGGTAGAGAGGACGGATCGCTAGGCTTCGCGATTCATGTATACCTTTTCGCTTCCTGCAGATTTCCCAGATTCCACAGATTGCACAAAAGCAACGTTGGCACTAGCACTGCGTTGTGCCAACGATGCTTTGTCTCTTTACCAACTATGACAAACCGCTGTCAACTTTGTTTCCTCCCGCTACTCGTCGATCTACATCCGAATCATATCATCAGCTTTGCATTCCATTGCGTGTTTGATTGGCATCGGATATCTTGAAAGTATGCAAGTGAGTGAATAATTTACATTGTAATCGAAATTAAGAACACTTTTTCTGGATTATCTCACTAGAACGATCTGTAGAGGGCGTGCGGGAGTCGTGAATTTACAACAGTGCACTCGACCCTAATTTAAATACATTGCCCGTTGTGAAGGACAGAGTTGTTGTGGTCGCAGTACTAGATGATAATTGCACTTGTAACAGACTGAAATTTCCACTTATTGCATTTGCATCGCTGCATGATGACGATACCCGAGACAATTCTGGTTATAAGTAGGTCGATTTTTGTTTTTTGTTTAGTACTCATTATTTTCTAGTTCTGTATTTACAAAAAAATATAACTTGTAATAACGTTGTATTCGGAGTATTATTTTAAAAAATGTTGATATCATTTATATTTTCCTTCATCACTACACATCATAAATGCGATTTCAGCTAGTTAAAAAAAATAAAAATATCTTTATTTTGCATAGACCATTTTAACGGACAAAATGACAAAGACTATTTAAAATATTTAAAGTGACCACTGGTTCGGAACGCAGCCCACCTGAGAAGAACCGGCAATAATAGTAATAAAAATAGTAATTATTATATTCCCTTCGGTTAAGTAGAAATTACAGATATTTATTTATTAAAGTGAAAAAAGAAAAAAAGAAATTCAGCCATATTTTTAGGAAAGTATAAACTTATCATACCCTATTATGTATTTCAATAAGGGACACTGCATACTAGCTACTTTAAGCATTGGCGACCGGCGATTTTGCGACTGTATCAAACTGCATCGCGTTTTGGTAACTCTTTGGCGGCCGAAAGCAGCATCGGGTTAGTGCGTTTTAGCGACTTTCAGCCAATGTTTAAAAAGTTTTAACCTGATAAACATACTTATATATTTCTAAATACATACATATTATGGACAAATAACACCCAGATACAGAATAAACAATCGTGCTCATCACACAAAGTTTTATCCGGAGTGAGAATCGAACCCACGACATGACCACGATGTGACATCGATTGCGATGTCAAGTAACGCATTGCAGCCTCGTGGGCCCAATGGCGGGAGATGACCGGTGTCATTTGTGACCCATAAATGCCGATCCGGCTGAAGGGACGGGTCTACAAAACCATCATTAGACCTGTCCTTTTACATGGCAGTGAGACGTGGCCAATATTGGAGCGACGCAAGAAGGAGCTGCGTGTCACGGAAATTAAGATACTGCGGTGGATATGTGGGGTCACGCGGGTGGACCGCGTGAGGAACTCTCGCATCCGCGGTAGCCTTCACGTCCGTGACATTGCAGACAAATTGCAAGAGTGTCGCTTTCGTTGGTATGGTCACGTCTTGCGGCAACTGCCGGGCTACGAGAGAAACAGATGTCTGGCCATGTCAGCCCGGGCCGGGTCCCGGTGAGAGGGGAAGACCCAAGAAGTGCTGGCTTGACGTCGTAAGGGATGACATGCGTGCCAATGGTCTCACTACAGGGGATGCCGACGACCGTGCAAAGTGGAGGAGAAAATTTGGGAAAGTGGACACCGGGAGTCGCGAGACGCAACTGGGATGATGATGATGGAAACGAACCCACGACCTCTTGCGTAGCAGTCGGCTATACTCCCACCGCGCCACAGAGGCAGTAAAGTCCCACCGTTATATTCTCGGGTGGGAACAAATAATTGTGTGATCTGCAAATGTTTGTTATGGAGTCTGGGTGTTTTCATGAATATTTTGAAATATAGTATATTTATCAGTTGTACCTAGATACCTTAGCACCAATTCATAATTTGAGCTAAACAGCGCTGTTAGCTTAATTGTAACTGACTCATCTATCAGCGTTCAACCGAAACCCTTACACATAGTAATTAAAATTTATTAGGGTTACCTAATCTCAATGCACCCACTTAGAAAGGATTTTTAAAAATTCCACCCCCAAGGGTGTAAAATAGGGGGATAAAGTTGTTCGAAATATATGTCACGGCCGAAGTCGGTGCATAGCTAATAGTATTCTATATATCTTGCCTATAGTGTAGCAGTATGATTTCCATATAGTTTCAACGTAATAAGCCAAAACATTTTCCAAAGTAATACAGTATAAACCAATTCGATTCAGACATTTACGAGTAAAATACATACAAGTTTGTAGTACAATTTGATTTATATACGCGGCAACTTCATACAAATATGGTAATACCGGATTAGCATTCAGCGTTTCGAGTGAAACTTTCAATTCATTACTAGATTGTGCACATGTGTTCTGTTTCATATTAATCTAGTTTTAATTAAATTTTAGGTCGTTATAGCAATCTGTTTCGAGAATTTCTAATAAAAGATTGTGTTTAGTATTAAACTATGAATTAGGGACACTGCAAATCGGTGCTAAAACTAAACTTCTAAACTTTTTTAGCCAATATAATAAAACTTAACAAATTATATACTAAAACATCCATCCATTGGTAAAAACAGAAAAAAAATCGGTGCATTAGTTTTTGAGTTTACGAAACGCGAACAGACAAATGCGGCGGAGGACTTTTATAATGTGTAGTGATATCAAATCAATGTTTTATACACTTAATTGAAAAAAAGAGTCGATTAAAAGTAATTTGCCAAGTAAGCCAATATGACATGAAAGTTGGCCAACCAATTAGCAGAGTTAAACCCGCTCCGTCGGTTATTGGTTATTACATATATTTCACGTGCAAAATTTTCACAATTGAAATTTGAGTGATACAATTTTGTTTCAATTATAAAAGCTTGTAATGTACATTGTTGAGCTGTCATTTTGCATATAAGTTTAGTTTGGATGACAATGCTTTGTCATCTGAGTGACATCTTTGATAAACCAACACGCTGGAACACCCAAGTCACCCAACATGGCGGACAAAATATTTATAATGCAGTGCTACAATATGGTTAAAATATAAACGTTAGAAACGACCGAAAAATAAAGTAACATCAGTCTAAATCCTATTTTTTTTAATCTTTATTTTTAAAGGGGCTTTTATAAAAAAAAAGTTTAAATATAAGTAATACGCAATCCAATATTGCGTAATACATGTTCATTTTTAAAAAACCAAAAACATGTCAGGCCTAGATAGTTTTCAAAAAATTCTACAGTTCTTTTTCTCGACAGTTTATTTTATGACTAGTTGACGCCCGCGGCTTTGCCTGCGTAGAGAAGTTTTCCCTTTCCTATTTTCCACAGGAACTTTTTCCCGGGATACAAGTTCGTAGCATATGTTTATTCTGATGTATAAGCTATATTATTGTAAAGTTTAATTAAACTCCATTCAATTGTTTTTACGTAAAAGAGTAACGAACATCCATTCTTACAAACCTTAGCATTTATAATATTAGTAGGATTTTAATCGCTTCGAAACGAATTGTCAAAACTCGTACAACAAACTTTGTTAGTTTAGCTATATACTCCTGGCAGGTTTTGTACAAACGACCCTGTAGTGCTGGTTTAAATTGTTCAGGCTTTACTGCAATATAAGTATCAAATGAAAAGACCTGCTCAGAATAATCGTTTATGGCGCATTAAAAAAAATCCGAGCTGGACTGCGGACAGACAAGCAGACATGTTAAAAGTACAAACGTTCTTTGTTAACTACGCACACCTAAAAAGTACCTACCAATTTACTTTTTTATGAAAAATAACCAACTTTTCTACGATTAATAAATAACTAAATAAATATTGTGGGACACTTTTTACACAGCGCCATCTAGCCCAAACTAAGCTATAAGCTTGTACTATGGGATCTAGACAACTTATATACATACTTAAATATTTCTAAATAGTTAAGGGTCTCCGCTTGAATGCAAGTAAAACTAAGGTTCTAGTATTTGAAAGAGGTGACGTAAGAACTAAATGCGAGATTAGAGTAAACCAGGAACGTTTAGAGCAAGTGAATGAAATTGTGTATTTAGGAAGTATGTTTAGCGCGGATGGAAGATGTGATTCGGATGTAGAACGGCGAGTAGCTGCCGGAAACAAAGTTAACGGTGCTTTGTCCCAGTTAGTAAAGCGACAAAGCATCGTAAAAGAAGCACGAATGGCGATTCATAACGCAGTGCTTGTGCCAACTTTGCTTTACGGTAGTGAAACCTGGGTATGTCAGCAGATGCATGAAAGTAAATTGAATGCTGTGGAGATGCGATCACTTCGAAAATTGTGCGGCGTTACCTTGGCCGACCGAATACGT
Source organism: Thumatha senex (assembly GCA_948477245.1). Lineage (NCBI taxonomy): Eukaryota > Metazoa > Arthropoda > Insecta > Lepidoptera > Erebidae > Thumatha > Thumatha senex. The sequence continues at coordinate 28,164,221 of OX419727.1, forward strand.
AACGAAGTGATACGCAATATGGCAGGTTTGAATGAAAGTGTCAGCGTTAAGCTGGAAAAAGGCGTGCTCCGTTGGTTTGGACACGTCCAACGAATGAGTGAGGAACGATTGACGAAGAATATATATTGTTCAAAAGTAGAGGGTAGAAGGAGTCAGGGAAGGCCGAGACTTACATATGAAGACCGCGTGAGCAGATTGCTCAAAAACGGAAAGGTCAAAAGTACTCGGATACCCAGACGTGCGTGTATGAAGCGATTGATGAATCTCGAAGAAGCGAAAGAAGTATGCATTGATCGCGAAGCCTGGCGATCTGTCCTCTCTGACTACCCCGTCAGGGATACAGCGTGAAGATAGTTAAGTTAAGTTAAGTTAAATATTTCTAAATACATACATATTATACATATAAAACACAATAAATAACTAGAACGAAACAGAGTTCAAATTTCGGATCTACACTTTTACACACATTTCGGTGAAAAATTAAACTTTTGTAATTTTCTCCCCCATTGTCGCGTGTATCCCCGTTGACAGATATTTTCATCGCACAACACCAACGTTGGAGCCAACGTTGGTTTATATTTGATAAGTGTTTGATATAATTTGTCATGTATGTAGCTTGGACATAAATATTTATGGTCAATCACTTTTCACTTTGTGAATCCGACTGTATTTTTGTAATTTCGGCATCACGGTGATTTATGTAATTAAGACTCTACGCAAAGTTACTTTGATATTCAAATAAAAATAGATTGATGTTGATTAATTTCTATATTTTTTCTCAAGATTTAAATCAATGAACCTGTCATTAAATGTTTTAACTCTCTGGAGGTTTAGTTTATTAATAGAGAAAATAGTAGAAACTTAAATAATTATACTATCTTAAGCCAATTTGGTATTCTCAAATATCATTACTTAGTGGAGGCTTCCCTTCCGGTTTAAAATAGCTATCTATATGTCAAATTTCAGACTTATCCGTTCACTCGTTTAAGCTGTACATTGACAGATCCGTCAATGACGGTTGCCCTTTTTATATATCTCGTTTAAATACGGCGCCCTTTTGATGGTAAGCCTTGTCCACGTCCAGAGCCTGGTGGATCAGCGGCAGGCAGAAAAAGGGCATGTTTTTTGGTACTACCGTTGGAATACCATCATGGCGACCAGATTTCGATCATATATCCAGTCCACACTACATATTACGTTATGACAATTTTATTGAGTTGTCACAATTGGTAAGTGTGGAGCTGTTCTGAGCTGAACATTTATCGGGAGTTAGGTGCAAAAGTCCACTCCTCGTAGGTTTTGCGACCTATCAGGGTAGTGTGGCAATAGTTAGGTGGTACTAGATAGCAACATCCTTCGAAAATCTGAAATTGACTGCCTCGGTGGCGCAGTGGTATGCGACTGCCGCGCTGAGGTCCAGGGTTAGATTCCCGGGTCGGAACAATTATTTGTGTGATTCAAAAATGTGTGTTTTGGAGTTTGAGTATTTCCGGTGTACAATATATATGTATTTACAAATATTTAAGTATGTTAATCAGTTATCTATATCCCATACCACAAGCTTATATTACCTAACGTTGGGCTGGAAGGCGCTGTTTGAAAAGTGTCCTATAATATAAATTTATTAATTATTATTTATTTGTTATATCTTATAAAAATAAATGATATGAAATTCAAATTTCGATCTAATCACGTGTCCTGATGCAAATTTAACATTTTTTACCCATCCTAAAGTGCACAACGCAGCTAAAGAAGTTTTCACTTCAATATAATAGATGTCATTTAAGGTAAAAATAAATTCGGGCTATTTATTTTCCTTAACGCACACGCGCGTCGCCCCCACGAACGCTATCTATAACATGGCAAGTGACTTCGTAAAGGCGCGCTGAATAGAATGGTACGTTTTTATTATTATTTTGCTTTCGCCATTGTTACAGGCGAAGTTGGAAACAAAAGCGTTGAAAGCTAAAAGGCCTGGCTTCACAGATGACCGCTACAACGAGACGTCTTATTATATTGAAAATGGTGAGTGACATGTTGAATTTTAGCTGATAACTAAGTGTAATTTAAAAAAAAAGTATAAATGTCTTTCAGTTAATCATGTTAGTAATGTAATGTGTCAATATTTTATTATTGAATGGCAAAATCTGTTAACTGAATCATACAGTATCTGCATGTGTTCTGTAAGTACGTATGTCCTTGCTGTACTACGATGCTTATAAGCATATACATAAATAAATATTTGTAGTATGAAACGAGCTCTGAGAGCATTATACACGAACAGGGCCTTCGAATATTGTTTACTACTAACTTAGAAAATAGCAGTCTTTACAATAGTCAGGACCCCGAATAATCTTAAAATCCTTAAAAACATATCGATAGTTTCATTTCCAATACAACATTATCTTTAAAGTGATGTGCTAAAACATATTTTATATCTATTCCATGCTACCATGTTACATAAAGTATGATTATATTTATTTTGAATCTAGGTAATCTTCATGCAAGTTAGATCACCCACAATTAGATATAATATTGTCTCAATTTCTTTATCAAACAAATATAAATACATATTATATACAAAGAAAACAAGGATATTAACTAAGGAACCAATACAAAGCTCCTATAAATATCATGTCGCAGACTTCCAATAAAACCTTCTCGAGCAATTCATATAGCAATATGTTTATATTTTTCCTAAACACATCTTTGTAAACCTCTACTGATATTGGGTTACATGAATTCCCTATTTCGATAACGAAACCACTTCTTAATTTTTTTTTTGTCATTGAATAAATTCCTATTGCCTTTGTCATGTTTTGTATCCCAACATTTTTTTCGATGTCTATTGTATTCTGAGTATTCTTTGATAAATTCTCTCACTTATTCTCCAATTGTTTTAGTTTCGTATTAACTCTAAAATTTTGTCAATCCATTTTTTTATGTTGTTTTAGATTTACTTGACAAAGTAAAATTATTGTTTTCAATTAGTGAGTATAGAAACTATATATTTTTTTCAAAGAACTGATTTTTAGCGTCAATACAATCGAACATTAGATTCGAAAAATTTACTTTTTGAACTTATACGAACCCTATAAAATTAATTCGCTTTCTTCTTCATCTTTTGCATTTAGAGTTTTGATAGACCCAGAATTTTGGACACAAAGTAAGTCAGGTTGTTGTTACATTGACATTATTACGTAATTTCACATGTTGACATTAAGTAAATGAAAACAGCAGCCGTTTTCAATAAAGCTGATGTCAGAATAGCTCCATTATTATCTAATGGCCTTAGTCATCTACCCGCATTGCCGCTTTCTTTCGTAGCAGTAAACAGCTATGCAGATATTTTAGTTAACGACCTACGAATGTGCACCTGAGGTTTGTGAAAATGTATGGTTTAATGACTTGCTAGCTACCGAATCGATCATATTATTTACTATTGTACTAAAGGTTCTAATGGTGATGTTTTTATAACATTAAATAATATTATGTTTTTAAACAACTTACATATTGTTTTCAAATTCCAGGTCTCAGGAAAGTCTACCCCTACTACTTCACTTTTACTACGTTTACCAAAGGACGATGGGTTGGCGAAAAAATTCTCGATGTATTCGCAAGAGAGTTCAGGGCTCACCCGGCTGCGGAGTACGAAAGATGCATCAGAGCCGGTACCCTTACGGTCAACTACGATAGAGTAGACCCAGACTACAGACTGAAGCACAACGATCTACTAGCAAACGTTGTCCATAGGTATTGAGTCCAAAATTAGCTTTAAATGAAACCAGTACTTAGGTTGCTTAAGATAGTCAAAACACTTTAGTGACAGTACACAAACCCCTATCTCCGTTCGACACGGTACACTATACAAGCCTTTTAATTTTCAGTATTTGTAAATATTAACTTTTTTCTTGCCTTATATGTATTTATTTACTAAATGTTAATACTATCACAATTACTCTAACTATTCTATAATTATGACGTGCGTCGGCGTCGATCAGCTTGTCTGTATTTCTGGTCTAATTTGTATTTAGTCCATTGTAACAAAAATATAATCTTCAATAACGAAATCTTGAGCACTGAATGAGCATGCGAGTGCATTCTGGATGTTTTCCAGCAGAGACACAAGTTATCGTATTTCACTTGTACATTTTACTTTAACATTTGTAGTGGGAACACGGTGTTTTTTTAGAGTACCGTGCATTTCACATTACACATTCAAAATCGCTCACGCATGTTCATTTGTTGTTTCGCTCTCGTCTTAATCTCTATTTCAAACTTCACGAGAACAAAAAATTAGGCGGACTTTGAACAATTATTTGTAAAATTTTGTAATTATATATGATTAAATACTTCTTTCGAATGCCAGCTGTAGATTCATTAAAGCATACAAATTATTTAACAAACATTTTGTTCAATGTCCGTTGTTCAGAAGCCATAAGCCTGACGTGTATATCGTTGCAGGCATGAAGTACCGGTCACCAGCCAACCCATCACCCTCGTTCATATCGACGAGGACATTGTGGTTGTCAACAAACCGGCCTCTATCCCCGTAAGTGGCAAATGAGACAGCCATGTTATGTGACGCTTACCATACATTTAACTTGTATGTTACTCTTTTCTTGTGCATGATATAATAGAATATAGTGGTGCTACATATATTCTTTCAACGTTTAGAACTTTATACTTTATCTATTAGTCAAAGGGTTTGTTATTTAATAAGTCTTTGCTACTCAAACTAAAACTAAAAGCGAATTGCAATTAAACGTAGTGTATAAACACTTACTAAGACATTTTATATAATAAAATGCTAACTCAGAAATAAGCTTTTCGCTAAAAGCTAGCATTCAAACTCTTTACGTAAGGTAGTCTCTTTGCAAGAAAAGGGACTCTGCAAATCTACGAACATGGAGGACATCTAATATTATTGCACGCTTTCATATCAACTTTTATGCAGTGAAACTGAAATGTAGAAGGTAGGAGCAAAAATTTGCATGTAAAGTAAGCAACAAAGACGGCAATCTGGCTTTTTCTTCAGGTACTCGCTTAAGTACTGAGCAGTCGATGTATGTTGCATTTCTTTTTGCCTTTTTTTAAAGTTTTCTAGACCCCTGTAAGTATAGTGGTGTGTCTCCTTTTTAGTTTAGAAAATTGTATTTCTTTAGAATACATTTGCCAATCGATTACTCTTATTCACAGTTCGTTAAACTTTGCCTTTAACAATTTATCTGTTCACAAAAATAGAAATTTCACGATTTATTTTTCAATAAACTATACTTTCCATTTCTTTGCTCTCAGAATATTGCTTTAGTCTATAAAAATCCTTGCTTCCATTTCAAATCTTAGGAACTTTATATTTACTCTATATTTTGAACATACTTCGTAGTAGTTCTATAAATTTGTTACAACATTTTAAAGTATATTTTTATATCCATTTGCTTTCACTATCGAAAAATTATACTATAACAACCAGGTAATTATATATATAAATGTCTGAAATTCCGTATTTACAACTTGGTAATAATAGAGATTTTTTTTGCCAATATTGTAATACGTACTATGTTAGTAATACTTACGTCAAAAGCAGATGTACCGAATTTCAAATTAGAAAGATTTATAGCGAAATACAGCAATTGTAGCTTAGTAGGTATATTGATAATAATTCTTTGCTTTGCATTAAAATGTGTTCCAGATAGTCGTCTCTTTTATCCCATCGCTTAGATATTAAAATAAAAATGCAAAGCGTAGTTTTAACAAAAGTACCATAATAGTAGTTTATGATACTGTTGCGTATCACACGAGTGTTATAAGACCAAGTTATGTACAGTGTCATACACTACTTTATCTACTTTCATACTATAATACGTAAAACAATATTGCAAATAAAATGATGAATATAACAACAAATTTATTTTTTAAATGTCAAATGATGGCGCCAAGGCGCAAACTTTGATTGCGCATGCGCACTTACGTCGCGGACTCGTTCATTGAAACCAATGATTGAAACCTTTTTTTTTTAAGTAGAGGTTCTACCTCCTTGGTCCAGCTGGAGGTTGTATAGGTCAACAAAAAATACGTTATGATTAAAAAGTTATATTATGATACAGGTGTCCATACAAGACCTGTATCGTAATTAAACTTTTTTTTTTTTATTTTTGGCCTGTACGTAATGTTTGTCATAAGAATTTTGTTATCAGTTTTATAATCTTTGTATTATAGTATCAGAATAGATAAACCATTTAAGGATACATTTAGTTCATTTTTGTACTATCACAATTAATACGCAATAGTAACACGACTTTATTCTTTAATGAATTGAATGAAATTAAATTTACTTTATATACATGTATATTATAAATGGAATTCTATAAAATTAAATTCAAAGAAATTATCGTAAATATATTTTTTATCTTACCCGCTTCAATAATGAATATCCGTACTTACATGTACAAATTCTTAATTAAATCTGCAGTCAGCCTCAAACTTAAAAATTTTACTAATTTTCATGGTAAAAGAGAGTAACTAATTTAATCAGGCGATACATGGCGGAAATCCATTTTAAAAAACTATAATTATTTTGTTTTTAAATGTCTGCTGCCAAACAGTCTTGATAATGCCTCGTGTGTAGGCGAAACACGTGTCGACATCGTACGACATTTTAAAAAAGCGGAATATTGCAAAAATAACATTTAAAAACAAAATAATTATAGTTTTTTAAAAGAGAGTAGTAAATCTGTATTACCTATGTAATTTTGCGGTGGATGACGTAGGAAAGAAATATTTTACCAATCCCGACGTAGAAGGGTCTAAATGATGGAGCCACCCCCATCACAGTGATTGATACCACACTTCAATGTAGAAACCGTTAACTGAGGTGCAAAGTAAATTATAGCGATTCGTATTTATTTTATCAACCCCTTTGGCCTACTTTTACGCCTATATAAAACTCATTACTGAGGTATTGTTTAATTTATTAGTACCATTCATATTACCACTTTCTATTTAATAATATTCACTCTTCTTGCTTTGAGCACAATTTATTATGTATACTGTTTTAATAACAACATTAATAATAATCATTTCTGCATTAACTGTAAAGTATTTACATAAACCTTCACAATGGTTTACGTTACTATGTGTATGTAGATTTGTTTACCTAGTTCTTAGTTTTATTGTCTCTTTATCTTCAACACAAAAGCTACATCTCTACACAAACCCGACCCACTCACAAACTTTAGCACATTGTGTTAGAAATGAGTATCCCGCAATGAAATCGTCCGGGATTAGTCCCCATAGAAAACCATAAATAACTTGAAATGGTCACAGCTAAACTTCAATACTTATGTATGGTTCTAGTTATGTTATGTGATATTTATTTAGTAATCTTTTGTAAGTAAAATCTTTAATATATGTAGTTAAAAATGCCCTATATACGTCCAACTCATCAGTGTAGATATTTTTCTTTTAACTATTTCTTTCAAATCTATTTTTCTGCATTTACTTAAAAATAGGAAATTTTAATATTAAAATCGTAATAAACATAATATTGTTCTTATAGTAGCATCTAAACACCCAAAATTAGACAAAATAAATGTGACTTATCACAAATTAGGACCTTACAGGAAGTTGTGACCGATGCAAATTAAGTATTTAAATCGTCTATGATGTTGTAATGCACTTTGACTATATTATTAATTTTAATAATCTTTCTACCACACGGGTATTAAGAAAGCTTAGGTATAAACATTTCGTTATTTGAGCCTAAAATGCTATTATTGTTCATTAATTTTATAAATACCTAATTTGAATAAACACATGATTCGGTATTTTGAGAAATATATCGTGAACAGCTTTTCTGATCATTTGTTTTGAATCTAAAAAATAATAATATACTTATCGTATGAAATAAAATTAAAAGTGTACCATAAACAAATATATTTGTGGAGCAGATTTTCTACATTAATAAATACTTTAGAGAGTTCTGCAGCGTGGAAATTTTTCAGTTAGTAACGGCGGAGTATTTTTATAAAAATACTCGTACTTAAAAATTTGTTTGGTATGCTTTTGATTTAAATTATTTTACCAAAATGATGAGATAACTGTAGTATTTAAGCATTGAGGATTAAAGAGCAATTGCAACATCATTAGACTATAAAAGACCGTATTGAAACAATGTTGTGTCCGTGGTGGGCCAGGCACGAGACTCCAGTGCTCGCTAGTCCTTTGCGCCTCATACACGTGGATGAAGAGCTTCTCGTGCTAGACAAGCCTTGCTCGCTGCCGGTGAGTCATGCGTTGGGACCGTTTTGTCTTCATCAAATGTCGACTCTGATAGCCGTATACTGTTTATTATGTCTAAAATTGTTTTTACTACAATAATATAAAGAACATCGTTACCTCGTTATTTTACAATGGCATAAACAAACACTGACACCAGAATTGAAAATATGTTTTTGTTACATTTGTATATCATGGGATAATAAAAGATTTATTAAAACGGAGAAAAAAGGAATAGAACGTAAAATAAATACAGTTGAAAGTACAATAAAAAGAAAATATATTAAGGCAATAATAGAACGCTGGAATACGACAGGTTGATTTTTTTCGTTTTTTAATTACGCTGTCAGAGTCTGACTAAAGATTGTGATCTGCACAAAAGTTTGAAACATAATACAGAGCTGAAAATGTGCGGTCTCGTCGAAAATCCCACTTGGAAGTGGTTCCCAACTTAAGGATTGCGAGTCCCAAAGTTTCATTTCACATCAAAGGCGAGTACCGTGTTATTCAACCTGATCCAATTATTTTTATTTAGTAAATAACTCACCAAATACTTTTTCTATAACATTTCGGTAAATTGAGTTGCACAACTTAACGTCGATTAAATTATGAGTTTGACGTAAGTACCTTTGCCGGTTCTTGCCAGATCTGAGAAGTTGTTGCTCGCTTGTGTTATTTTGGAAAGATTGGAATATTATACTTTAAATGGTGGCTTTAGAGTGTAAGACATGTGAAAGGGCTTAATGCTTTACAATATTTTTGACTGATAAAATCAAGGTGTACGATTTCTTAGTATGCAGAGAATACCCTTATCATTTTAGAGATAATAGTTGAAAAGGTAGCAAAAGTGAAAACCTTTACCACACTTGCAATTCAATACTTCTAAATTGTATAACGCGGTACTCGCTTCACTTCTTTCGAACTATACTATATGTCTCTCTATCGCATGTTACTTTCAATATGTTAAATATAGAGTGGTATTCTTAAGTTTATTTATGTCATTTGTGCAGGCAAAGTGCTTTACTATTCATGTGTGCATATAATCTCACAATTCATCATCGCTTGCATCGTTACTGTTGCTTTATTCATTGCCAACTAATTATGTCTCCTTTAATTCTATATATCATCCCCAATAACTCTATATAGTGATCGAACAGATCTCTATAGATATTAATGATTTTACGCCATTATACATAACGTCGTACGCGTTGTCAAAAACGCAAGATGTTTAATTTGTAATTTTTGATATCAAAAGAGTAAAAGTATTTTGATATTTAAATTAAATATCTATTGAATGTTTGCAGATAAAACGTTTTAACCGAATAATTATAAAGTAAATTATGTCATTAGGTGCATCCTTGTGGGAGATATCGCCACAACACAGTCGTATTTATACTTGCAAAAGAGTATAATTTGAAAAATTTGAGGACCATTCACAGACTCGACAGGCTAACATCAGGTAAGAACTCTAAATAAACATAAAGAAGTTACAATACTTAACAATAATTGGTAAATAGTAATTACATAGTTTTTATAACATTCTGAACTTTTAAAAATGTTGATTTCATTGGTTTTTGCACGTAATAATAAATTAATGTAGGTATACTTATAGTTAACTAGCTGATGCCCGCAGCTTCGCCCGCGTGGTGAAGTTTTCCAATTCGAGATTTCGCACGGAACCCTAAAAATTATCTTATATTCCAATTCCAATGCCTCCAAGAACGTGTGTATAAGTTTCATGATGATCAGTTGAAGCGTAACAAACAAAATTACATTCACATTTATAATATCAGTAGGGATTTTAATGAATACAAACTTATCTTGAGAACTTTTACTAATTTCGATATTAAATGTAGGTCTACTACTATTCGGCCGAAGTCCAAAGAAAGCGAGACAGATGGAACATCAGATCAGAAATAGACAGGTGCAGAAAGAATACGTTTGCAGGGTAGATGGAAAATTCCCAGAGTGAGTTTATGTTTAAAATATACCTGATGGTAATTTATTTTCATTCTATTTTAATAAGTGGATGCCTATGAAAATAAATAACCTGAAAATATAAATCGATAGCTGGCATCAATATAACCGAAAAATATTATGACACAATGATTTCGTAATTTCAGTGATGAAATTGAGTGTCAAGAACCAATAGAAGTAGTGAGTTACAAGATAGGTGTATGCAAGGTATCTCCGAAGGGCAAGGACTGTTCAACTGTTTTCAAGAGACTGGGATTCAATGCGAACAATAATACAAGTGTGGTCCTATGCAAGCCTAAAACAGGAAGAATGCACCAAATAAGAGTACATTTGCAATACTTGGGTAAGTCTAAATGAGTGTTTTTTGTAAAATTATTAATGATATTGTAAACGTCTCCTAAATCATAATGGCTGATAAATATTATATATATAAAGCAATAAGGTGTTCTCGTAGTTATATTTAGACTTTTATCTTCGCCTTTGAATATATTTTCCCCACCTATAAGGCAGGAAATTCCACTTAACTACTTACATTTCTATTTAAATCGGATCGTTTAAATTTACTAACCTACTCTTAACTCAATTAACTATAAGACAGCAAGTAATGAAATGATGAAATATGCAGCAAATTTGTCAATACTGCATTCTGGGCTGTTTACTCCAATAGAATTATTTATTGACAATGTAAAGAAAGTAAAAGATAACATCTTCATTTTATTCCAATCCCCCAACCGATACAAACCAAGACGTATGCCATCTCGCAAAACCAAATATATTTTCCCCACCGACAAGGAACTTTATTAAACAAATGTACGATTTTCCATACCTTATTCATTGCTTCCATTTAAAGGGAAATTAGCTATTAAGCGATCGGTTTATTTCGTATTTTCATCGATACAGAACTTTTCTCCAGAATATTAAATCAGCTTTGGCCAATTTTTGCGATCTCGGTTTCGTTTTTTCTGATTATGTTTGTATCTTTACTATTTACATATTTGTGAATGTACTAAATACTCAAAAAAATCCCTCCAATACTTGAGATAGGAAGTTCCACTTCGATTGCATTACGTCAAACGTGTTCAAAAACTAAAAAAAGAGTATTAATTATCTTAGTATTATGTCTAAGTATGTATTACGATTATAATATGTCCCATTCGTTGTGTCCTCTCTAAAACCCTATATCTCGTTGTATACTACGTAAAATTTAACAAAAGTTATAGATTTTTCGATCTTAACTAAAATAATATATTTCTGTCCACCATAGGCTACCCAGTTGTAAACGATCCTCTATACAACCACCCAGTCTTTGGGCCACTTCGTGGTAAGGGCGGTGACACTGGTGGAAAAACTGACGAGGAGCTAGTGAGAGACCTCATTGCCATACACAATGCTGAGAACTGGCTTGGAGTGGATGCTGCTGATGATGATTTATTGTTCTCCAAACCAGTTTCCGAAGATAAAGGTGAGAACAAGAAACATACACACACACAAACAACTCACACGACTTATACTATGTTTTTCCGGTCTTTCTACTCGTGACCCGTGGTTGCAATTTAGCATTCGGCTATATTGCAATATAGCCGAAACGTTGAGAGGTGAGAATAAGTTAAGTTATTACGCGAAAACGACCCGAAAAACATAAAATGCATAAACTTTAGCTTATTCAATACAAAAAACTATAATTATTTTTATTTTAAATGTTATTTTTGCAATATTCTGCTTTTTTAGAATGTCGTACGGTGTCGACATGTGTTTCGCCTACACACGAGGCGTTATCAAGACTGTTTGGCAGCAAAAGCTTTTGCTGCCAAACAGTCTAACGTCTACAAAATAATTATAGATTTTAAAATGGATTTCCGCCATGTAACGCCTGATTTAATTAGTTATTTATTCAATACAATTTTCAGTGTGTTTACAACTCACACGTTAAATTTGTTATATCTATGTTATCAGTTGGTGAGGATGACTGTGACACTGGCCCTGCATCTAGGGAGTCATCACCAAGATTGGAATCACCTGCACCAGGTGTGACTCCTTCTACTACAATGACGCGTAAGTTTTATGCAACTAAATTTATGGTACCTATGTCTAAATCGTCTCAGAAACGACTATTTTTGTTCTAATTATGTAATAGCTTGTCAACCCTTTGAACCCTTAAAATTTTTCGATTACGACCACAGTGCCTTTTTTTTTCAAATCTTTTGAATACATTTATTAATTTATGGTTTAATAAAAAATATTGATTTTAATATGACCCACAGCGACTTTACCGAGTCCGTCGAGCGCAGCCGAAGCATCGGTGGAAGAGCAATCACCGGCGTGTGGCACGCTGGCGCTCTCGCCACTCGCTTCACCCGCCTTACAGTTAAATGATGACTCGAACGACGCGAAGGTAAGTACACACCCACAGATCAAGCAATCGATGTCACTCACACTCTAATAGAGACGTGAAAATGTTATACGATTACACTATTGTCATCGTATGAGATTTTTTATAAGATAATTTATACTGTTGATTGATGGGGATGAAGAGTAGAAGCGTGCACGTCGCCATCCCTTACGGCTGCAATTTTACTCCAACACGAGTGCCACCAGGGCGAATAATGCTAGGGCGTGCCCCCGAGGCGACGCGCACCAGTTTGTCCCCGCTGGTGCGAAAAGTGTGAGCCAGAGCGGCGTAGGGGACCGCCACCCTACACGCGCGGCCCGACAGGGCGGGAAGTGGAGGATGGAGTGAGGGGAATGTTAGGGGAGGAATGACAGATAAGATGAATGAGTTGATGGATGTTATGAATGAGAGAAAGTTAGATGCAGTGTGCTTGACAGAGACCAAGCGCAAGGGCAGCGAAGTCTTGGAGGTCCCGGGTGGGATGCTCGCGCTTTGGTCTGGAGTACCAGAGAGGGAGCATGGCAGTGGAATTTTGCTGTCCTCGCGATTGGCCTCTCGGTATGTATGAGTACAAACTGGTAGGTCCTAGAATCCTCTGGATCCGTGTAAAACTTGGTTTGACGAAGATTTTCCTGGTAGCTGCTTACGCGCCAGTATCTTCGTCGAACGCGAGTGAGCTAGAGGTCTTCTGGGAGAGTATGAGAGAAGCTCTAAATGTGATAGAAGGAAATGAAAGACTTATAGTATGTGGAGACTTGAATGGATGGGTGAGTATCGCACGCGATGGTTTTGAGTCGGTACTCGGGAAGTATGGGGATAAAAGGGTGAACGACGCTGGCAAGCTGATACTGGCATTTTGTAAGGAAAAGGATTTGTTTGTGGCGAACACAATGTTCAACCACAAACAAATTCATATGTATACGAGGAGATGTAAGTCAAAGAGAAGCATGATAGATCTATTCCTAATGGATAGTCGGCTCCGTAAACAGGTGATGGACACAAGGGTATATCGGGGCGCTAAGCTGGGATCAGACCACTACCTAGTCATAACTAGGATTAGGGGTCTGTTCGCGGGTTGGCGTCATCGTACCGAGTGTCCTGAACCTGAGCCGACTTATAGCATCAAAAGCTGGAAGCTGCAGGGTGCATCCATTAGGGATAAATATAATGAAAGGGTAGCCGAAAAGCTCGGCGACGTCAATGTAAGTAGTGAGAATGTGGAAAGTGTATGGCAGAACCTTAGGGATAGTATGATAAATGCCGCTGTGGAAGTGTGTGGAGAAAGGAAAAGAGGCAGTAGTAATAAGCGTGATGCATGGTGGAATGAGGAAGTGAAAGAAGCAGTTCGAATGAAGAAGAAAGCATGGCTAGACTACTTAGCCTCGCGGAATGATTTTAATATGAAAGGGCAGAAAGTTAACACGAAGGCACTGATAGAAGAAGCTTGTGAAAGGTGCAGAATGAAAGCAGATGAAAGGTTGTCGTCCAATTTCCGGGATAATGCCAAGCTCTTCTGGAAAGAGGTAGGCAGGACCCGGAGTTGTTCGGCCATCTGCAGTATAAATAAAGTGCTTAGTGTTAACAATGACGTCCTAACAGACCAAACTGACGTCCTGCAGAGTTGGAGTGAATATTATGGAAAGATGTATGCAAGAAAAGACAGTCTGGTACGGCATATTATAGTTATAGATGAGCGAGACCTTCTAACACAGGTGTTATTCACTTAATAGAAGATCTCCACAATAACAATAGTTTTATGTACCAATTTAGTTAACGAAATATTTTTTTTTTTTCATTTTCAAAGACAGTGATGCCACATCGGGAAGTGGAGCTCACTTCGATGCTCCGGATCCCGATGTCATTGAAGACATTAGTATGAAAGAAATAGACTGGCGGATGGGTGAGGTCCCGGATGACTGGCGAGTAGCAGTTGTAGTACCTATTTACAAAGGGAAAGGCTCGCGCCTAAACTGCTCCAGCTACAGGGCGATCAGCTTGGTCAGCTTAGCTAGTAAGGTGTATGCAAAGGTTATAACGGCACGAATACAAGAAAAGTCTGAAAGGTATTTATGGGAGGCTCAATGCGGATTCCGAAATGGAAGAGGTTGCATGGATCAAGTGTTTTCTCTTCGTATGATCGCGGAAAAGTTTCTGGCTGTTAGCCAGAAGGTTTTCTGTGCTTTTGTGGATCTAGAGATAGCATTTGATAACGTTGTGAGAGAAACGCTGTGGGACTTGCTGCCCGGATATGGTGTGGACGGCTCGCTGCTGCGGGCAATACAGTCGCTTTATAGGGACTGTAAGGCTTGCGTGCGAGTAGGTGGGGATGTGTCACCTCTTTTTGATGTCTGTACAGGCGTCAAACAGGGATGTGTCATGTCCGCCTGGCTGTTAGTGCATCTGGACAGTAGCCTGCAGAAGTTGAAAATTTTTAATATGGGTGTGAATTTGGGTGACTTTACAGTAAACTGTCTGCTGTACGCTGATGATGCGGTGCTTATGGCCTCATCAGTCCGACCTTCAGGCATTAGTCACTAATATGAAAGAGGAGTGTGAAAGTAAGGGTCTTTGAAAGCGGTGACGTAAGAACTAAATGTGAGATTAGGGTAAACCAGGAACGTCTAGAGCAATTGATTGAATTTGTATATTTAGGAAGTATGTTTAGCGCGGATGGCAGATGTCATTCGGATGTAGAACAGCGAGTAGCTGCCGGAAACAAGAGTTAACGGTGCTTTGTCCCAGTTAGTAAAGCGACAAAGCATCGTAAAAGAAGCACGAATGGCGATTCATAACGCAGTGCTAGTGCCAACTTTGCTTTACGGTAGTGAAACCTGCGTATGTCAGCAGATGCATGAAAGTAAATTGAATGCTGTGGAGATGCGATCACTTCGAAAATTGTGCGGCGTTACCTTGGCCGACCGAATACGTAACGAAGTGATACGCAATATGGCAGGTTTGAATGAAAGTGTCAGCGTTAAGCTGGAAAAGGGCGTGCTCCGTTGGTTTGGACACGTCCAACGAATGAGTGAGGAACGATTGACGAAGAAAATATATTGTTCAAAAGTAGAGGGTAGAAGGAGTCAGGGTAGGCCGAGACTTACATATGAAGACCACGTGAGCAGATTGCTCACAAACGGAACGGTCAAAAGTATTCGGATACCCAGACGTGCTTGTATGAAGCGATTGATGAATCTCGAAGAAGCGAAAGAAGTATGCATGGATCGCGAAGCCTGGCGATCTGTCCTCTCTGACTACCCCGTCAGGGATACAGCGTGAAGATAGTTAGTTAGTTAGTTGATTGATGGCACTCGGTGGAACTTGGTACACATTTTAAATAACACCACTTGTACTATTCCACAACATTTAATTGATAAACCTAACCGGTTTCGCCTCACGGAATTTTCAAAGGCACTGGACCTAGTAGGTGTACTGAAGTTAAAAACATTATTATGTAGGTATATCAACACATCAAGATTTTTTTTTACCAACTTCGTAATTTATCCCAAAATAAGTAAAAATACAAATTTTAGATCTTAAAAATAATTTTTATTTAAAATATTAGAATTTCAAATGTCAACGTGTCAAGTAGTAAATGTCAAAGAGTCAAATTAATAAATGTAAAGAATATAAATGTCAAGAATTCAATATAATGATAAATTATTAAATATTCAATACAGCATTACCATAGTTTGTCATTAACTAAATAAGATTACAAACTAACAGTCAACCAAACATTACAAATTCTGTGATAGTAGTATAAATATGTCGGTGTAATTATATATCATTTATAATAATAGATTAGGGGGAGTGATATAAATCTAATTGTTGGTTTAAAATAATGTTTCGGTCTTCAGTCGTTGTCCGACTGTGGCGACTGGGAACGATGGCGAGTTAGTGACGCATTCAGATTCTCTCAATTTAATTTTCTCTCTGATATATTTTCCCTAACGCATTAAGATAACTTAGTAAATGGTCGGTCAAGGTGACGTTGGCGAATCAAGTAAATTTTAATTTTTTCAACATTCGAAGTCTCTCCATTTCATTTTCTTTCTGATAACTTTTCCCTAACGCGTCAAAAGAAGTATAAATTCATTAACTTTAAGATAACTGAGTGTATGTACGTGTGAGGTCCCGTTTTTTTAAGTTTACCTTAAAAAGTACAAAGTAATGCGATTTTACGTGATGATTCCTTCAATGATTTTAGGTTCTGTGGTTTTAGGTTGTATGATTATGGGTAGATGTGTAAGGATGTTGTGAGTTGTTTTGGGGTTTAAGGAATTTTATATAAATATCTGTGCGTGTGAATGATTGGTCTGAGAGAGATTATATGAAAATTATAAATTGTGTGTATGTATTATATATATTGTCAGAGGCCTCTCCAATAAAATACTTGTTTAAATACTTTCACTTTTAATTCGTCTGTAGATACACATCATAAACACCTTACTTTACCATAATATCACTCTATTTCGATTATATCACAATGCTCTATGTAACAAGTAGGCCGAACCGGATTCGTGCGATACCTTTTATAACTTTATCAGGATGTGGGGACAAAATGTTGCCAGCCTGTGTTCGATACTTGTAGTATGTCAGGTTAAAAATATTAAGTAAATTATTACAACTAGATAACGTATATAATAAGTACGATTATGCAGACATATTTACTATATTTATTAAAAGGATGCTAACAAAAAAGAACATTTATTCAGTATTTTCATACCCCATTTACACTCTCGTGCGAGCCACGAGTCGAGCTGCGAGACGAGCCGCAAACCCGAGTGTAAACACAGTATTATAGTAATTTTTTTTCGAGTTTGCTACTCGTCTCGCAGCTTGTAGTGTAAACGTAGTATTAGACATTTTAAACTTTGTCATGCAACTACAATATTACTAATACCTAATATAACTACAATATTTATTTTGTGTGTGGTCCAGTCGGACAAGGTGACGGTGGCGACGCAGACGGGGTGCGCGACGCCGGGTGTGTGCGCGGGGGTGGGCGGCGGCGAGGCGCAGGCGGCCGACCCGCACTGCTACGAGTGCCGCGTGCGCTACCGCGACCCGCGCCCGCGCGACCTCGTCATGTACCTGCACGCCTGGAAGTACAAGGTCACACAGTTTTTTTTTAATATTCACCTTTCCCGTGCTTTTTACTTCTACCCCTCGGGTTAATTTTTCTCATCCAGAAGCAGAAATGTTAATACGTGGTTTAGTTGAAATTGTAAAATGTTCGTCCCCCGTAGCAGGTGCTGAGCCCATTGTCGTGTTGAAATCGACAAGAGCAGGTTTAGGCGACCTGCTCTTGAAATATTTTATGCTCCCGCCTCTTTTTTTTTTATTTGCTCCCAAACTGGACAATACAATGCTTGAAAATATTAAATATACAATTTTACAGAAATGACAATGTAAGTCCTGCTAGATGTGAACACTACATGCTATCTACTTGGCTTGACTGACATTTTACTGGCAACCGGGACCAACAGCTTAGCGTGCTTTCCGAAACATGGAAACGCTCGTAAATGCCACAAAGCGGTCACCCAGCAGTGACCAGCCATAGCGAAAGTTGCTTAACGTAATGATCGTTTACAAAACACGGAATTTGGGGGTAGATTTGAATAAACCTAAATAGCACCTAATTAGGTTTACAGATTATATATGATATAGGTTAGCACCAACGTAACGACTATTGTATGTTGAAGGGGTCTATAAGTAATAGCAAATATTTTATGTTGCGGGGTTCAATTATAATAATGACTGTCCATAGACCACCAGGTCTAAGTGTAATAATGAGTGTCCGTGGACCCCCAGTCGTCCAAGCGTAATATTGGGTATCCAGGAGAATTCAAGTGAAAAGCACGACCGTTTCGCCATACCTTGTAATGATTTTGCATGCCCTCTGTAACCTCGGTAAATTGTGCAAATTTAATTTTGTAAATCTTTGAAAAGCTCTTGAACTGTATCGAAAATTCAGTCAATCAATAAGATTCTGAGTAATCTTATATTACTAGTTGTCCCAGTGAAAGTTCTACAGCCTTGAATCCAGCTCCATAGAATATTTGTGAAAAAATAATAACATTTCCTTACTTCTTTAAAGTTGACTACCAATTATGGATAGCTAAAGACTCAAAAAAAATTACGTTAAGTAAAGACTATGTGTACTACACAATTACTACAAAGCTTTTGGTTATTTAAACTTACAATGTTTTGAAAACAGGGCCCCGGCTGGGAATATGAAACGGAGTTGCCCCAATGGGCAAGTGTTGAATGGGAAGAACCGGATAATTCATAGTTACAGGATTTGACACCATTGACGAAGCGCCTCGCTACCAAATTGTCTTTAAATTAATAAAATTAATCTTAAATTTGTATTCAAACTATTCAGATGGATTTTAACCAAAAATTTTTTTTACTTTTTCCGTTACCCGCCTTTGCGATCCTAGTGGGACCAGAAGCTTCACGTTATCGTTAAATCCATCTGAATAAATTAGACTTTAATTTAGAAAAAACGCTTTTAAAATAGACATATCTTTTAAATTCAGTTTTTGCTGTTGTATATTATTTTGCAAATACAAAATTAATTGCAAAATTGATTTGAAATATTAAAGACCTTAAGAACCATTGAATTGAGAAATAAATGACAACAAATGTATTCGTTTTGTCTTTAAAAAGTATCTTCAATCATTTTAAAGTGGTGAAATTTGGCAATCATCATTTCCAAGTTCTACGATAGAACTAGTAAAACTATTTTTTCTCACTAGTTCTACTCACACTTTGTTGTAATAGAACTAGTGAGAAAAAAATGTCAGTAGTTTTATCGTGGAACTATTCAGTAGAACTACTGGGAATGATCCATCTCCGCCAATCATAAAATAGAAAGTAACTGCAAAGTGTATTGAGATATAAATCGCGAGGCGCCCAAACTAAAATTGCATACATGGCTGTTACTGCTGCAGTGCTCTAAGGTACTCGTAAGTTTTGTAATTAACATTAGTGAGTTAGAATAAGATTTCCTTTATAAACGTTGGAACGGCAGTTTTCAATGAAATCATTTATTAAATAAATATTTTAGACGACTTAGAGCACTTTTAAATTCGTCACTATCTATAGTGATTTTTATTACTTGTTTAGGGGATATAATTTTTTAGTTCAGTTCCTATCGGCCTAAAAATGTTTGGTCAGCTTTTTAGTGAAGTAGATATTGTAAGGGAAATGTAACAATTTGTAATACGTACCATTAAATAGTTTATATCGCTTAAACGAGGCAGGGTCAGAACCACAATCATAATGAATTATATTAAAAAGGTAATCATTTTTAAAACAAAAAAGGTACACCTGATGGGATAGCTCTTTTAAACTTACAAAGGTATTAAGATAAATACACACACGTGCAAGCGACATTTTATCAATTTCAATCTCTTAAATGTGATTCAAAAGTGGTCGAACGTGATCAAGGCTCAAAAATATTATTTTTAAAATGTCGTTTGAGACTGGATCTTTTTTTTTAATTATATCTTGGACCACTGTTATATTTTCATATATTATCTTGAAAAATGTATAAATAAGAACACAGTTTAATAGAAAAGCTATCTCTATAGTATTAGAAGCGTACGTTTACAGTTACAATAAATGCATAGGTAAAATAAATTAATAATTAAAATATTATATCGCATTTGTAGACGGCGTTTTAGCAACAACGCCGTCACTTTGGCTTCCATCGTTTTAGTAGTGGTTTAAAATTTGGAGATAGAGCATACAATTTTGTACTTTAAATACATCAAGAAAGTTAAAATTATCTTAAACATTACTGATTTTAGAGCCCAGTTGTGATATGCATTTAAAATATCTGTAATTATGTTTTGCCATCCTTAAAAGACAGCTTTAGAAACGGTTTTTTAAACATGAGAAAGCGAAGGTGTAGGAAAATCCGGAGTCAGTTGAAAGCAGCAGATTCTAAAGACATGTAAAAATTGTTTGTTTTTTTTTCTTTGTAAGTTTTCGCGTGTGTAGCTTTAAGTCAAAGTGCGCATACAGAATCTGAATTTTTAATGTATTTCAAACTATTTTGTTTGCAGTTTTAGTCTGTATACGTTCTTACAATTTCCATTTGTTTTCTTTTGTCAAAATTGGATTGTTCTAGAATTTAAGAGGGTCGTTTGTATCGATAATATTTATTAGTGTATTTTAGACTCTAAAGTGTAAAAGACATTTTTAACATTTATGTTTTACTGTGCGATGGCTTATGTTTGAGTTTTAACGGACACATGTATGCATTACTAATAGAAAAGATAGCAACATTAGGTAACGAGATCACTAAAGTATTTAGAGAAAAAGTGTCACTTATTAAAAAGCATCGCACTCGTAAAACAAATTTATAAACATATTTCTCACGAGCTTTCATAAATATTAGTTAAAAATATATATTTTTCTTACTTCTAGGCGTAGTATAGTAGCGATATGCATTGTTTTGTTATTTATTGTATACTTTCGGCTATTTGGGAATAAATAAAAAGTTATAACACTTTGTAATTGGAATACATTTAATTAATGGTAACAATGAATAAACATAATTGATATGCTGCGACAACGCATCTCAAAAGCCAAATGAAAAAATGGTGGACATCTACCCTTTACCATTAAAACATTATATTTATATTTGAGACAAAACACTAATCTTTCATTATAGAGTTTATAGGTACTTGAGTGGCCCTTCACACAAATTTGACAGAAAACCCTTAATTCCCTGTTCTACATTAATTTAAAAACTGACATTAGGTATGCTGACAAAATCATTGTTGGTTTTGACAATACCAACATTTTAGAGCGAAATGACAATTATATATACTAAAATGAAGTCGAAGAAAATACCTCTGTTTTAGTTTAATGATCCAAATATTCAAGGTATAATTTTTTTATAAAATATTTATAGTACAGTATAATATACGGTAGTGTGTACAAATAAGACATTGTCTGTGGCATATCACCTAGGTACCACCGAAGATTATTTGACAAGTTGATTGACACAATATATAAGTATAAATATATACTCGTGCATATATTGTTTCTGTGTCATCTTATCCATATTTGACTGATGAAAACAAGTCTTTCATTCATTCACTTATTTCAAAACTCAAATAATAATAATAATAACTTTATTTAATAACACAGTACAAACCAAATGACAAAACAAAGGCTCTCATTAAACGTAGGTTTAACAATAATGATTTGTACATTAGCAATTTGTTCTGTGACACACCAAACCCAAACTGAGACAGGCTCGTATCTTGGGAATTGGTGCCTCACCGCTCTGTGCATCTTAGGGTACATCACGTTGTGGTCATATTTTCAGATAAATAAATAATAAAAAATATATGTTGCTACCATATTGGAAATTCATAATAAGTATCAAGATGTGTAGGTCGATCAACATGTCAAGTAAATTTTCTCAAAAAATATTGTTGTATTTTTAAATAGTGTATAAGACCCGTTTATATCAAAGATTTCTATAGATATTACTAGACTGTGTTAAGTATGTGTGTTAAGGAGCGTGCCGGTAAGGATAGACAAAAAAAACTCAGGATAATGACAACTCTTGTCGACTTGTTGTGGATTAACCATGAGTGAATATTTTTTCAGTATAGCGAGTCAAGTAGTATAAATAGAATTCTGTGATTTATATTATATATTACGTTAGCGTTCAATAATCACAGAACGATATTTGAGCTTGAAAAAAGGCTGGTGATGCGATTTTTTGAAAATAAACGATTTTTCCCAGTCTTAAAGTTAATGGATTCTTGTTTTTTTATCGCTTTTTAGTGAATTTTAAAGTAATATGTTTGCAGATTAAATGACTTTTGTCGCACAGTCGATTCATTTATTTATAAGAAAATTTTCATGTGCCTTCTCAAAATAATGGTTAAAAAAATAAAGATAAAATTGTAAAACTATGTTTTAATGACAGTTACAATATTTTAAATTGTTACACTTTTAACATAAGTAGTGTTACATTTTGGCACTTATTGCTCACAATGTAAATTATAGGTAGAGGTCAGCATAAATAATTCTGCAAAAAAAATCAGAAATCTTTAACAAAATTGTTATTTTTCAAATATTACTTATTACAAGTTAAGTGAAGTGTACCATACCATAAAGGAATCTTTAAGAGATGAAAATCTTCCTTTATGTAAACCCTTTTATTATGTAGATTAAAAATAATTAAATTTTTGAAACAGAGATGTTCATTTTTATTTGAAAATTAAACATATTATTTAAAAACTGCCCTCTACATAATTTACAGAGTTCCTTTTCGGCACAATTATGGAAAAAAATCAAGATTTTTAATTAAGTATATTTTGCATAATTAATTGATTTTTTTTTTCATGTCGGTACCGTAATATTGTGCCATACAAAATGGCTGCTTGTATTAAAAATTTAGTTCTTAACTTCTGAGAAATTATTGTGTTGTTGTATTTTAATTTGAACGATGACAAAATGAAAGACAATTTGTTATTTTAATAAGTATTTCGTAATTAAGAATATAATAGTGTTTCCTTCTTTAGATTCGTGTTATAAGAATTCATGTTTCCACTTAAATTTAATTAGAATAAAAATCATCATTGAATATTGAAGTTTCATTATACAATAGCTAAATTTAAGGCAAACTAAGTTTAGTCGACTGTTCTCACTTAACTCCGAAGATCAACATAAATTTATTATTGTAAGCCAAACCTACATTTTAAAAGAGCATCCGCGGAGTTTCTTACCACGGTGTGTAAGGGTGGATGGGGACCCACCAATATCTCCGGAGGCGCAAATGATCTTACCTGGTGGTGCACCTGCAGATCAAAGGACGAGGCAACGACTATACAGACACCCTTATGGGCAAAACTGCTTCTGTAAGGAGCCAGTAAATGTGGACCACAGGCTCCAAAAGGTAGAGTTTGGAAGTAATTGGGAATACGCAAAGATGAAAAGAGGACTGGTTTAGACTATGATTTCCGTTCCGGACCCATGGGACCCCCGAAAGATACCACTGGGGATGCAATTTAAGGAAAAATGCAATTAATGACTTTGGTATGCGTAAACTATGTATTCCGGTATATACTTATAAACTCTGATAGCTCTTATAATTTAATATTTATTTATTTATCTATCACGCCTTTGCCCCGAAGGGATTGCAGTATATTTTATGCCCACTTTTCACCATGTGTATTCCTGTACCACGGAATAGGTGGTGATCCCATTGCCGTGTTGAAATAGACAGACGAAGGTTGTTCTGTTTAATTTTTTCAAGCCGCCTATAAGGGCTTCAACTTGACTTAACGACTGCCATGTTACTGGCAACCGGGACCAACGGCTTAACGTGCCTTTCGAAGCACGGAAACGCTCGAAAATGTACCTAAATGCCACAAAGTGGTCACCCATCTATGACCAGCCATAGCGAAAGTTACTTAACGCAGTGATCGTTTACAGAACACTGAGTCCGCGGGACCACGAGAGTTAAAAAGACGATTTTATTTTTCAAGCTTTAGGTGCAGGGTTGTATCTCCTAGACCCCGGGGTCTAGATGACATGTTACGACGCAGGTAGGGGTTGGTATGCCATACAGCAATAGCTCCCAATAAAGCCGTTACATAATAAGAAGCTAAATCGTATCGGCTTAGGGCCTTATCTTTTATTCAATAAAAGTAGACACAGGATTTTAGAAAAAGGTCAAGAAGAAGGTCTTTAATCCAAGTAAAATTAGTACTGCATAAGTTGCGAAGGGTTGGCTAAGGCATATATGCTCACATTTCACATTTCACCGCATGCGTATTGGACCATGTAACAGGCGGTGAGCCCATTGCCGTGCTGAAATGGAAAGACGCAGGTTGTGGGAACCAGTGGTAGACATTTTTCAAGCTGTTCATAAGGCCTTAAACTTGACTTAACGACTTCCATTTTACACGGCTTAACTTGTCCTCCGAAGCACGGAAATGCTCAAAAATGTTAATGCTACGAAGCGATCACCTATCCGTGGCCAGCAATAGCAAAAGTTGCTTATCGCTCAACGATCGTTTACAGAACACTGAGTTAGGAGGGCTACGAGCGCCGATGGCCAAACTGCCGTCATCTGCGGTGTGATCTTAATTTCAGCGTGAAAAAAGATATTACTCAACATAATTGAAGTGCAAGAACATACTATGGCTCATGCTTCATTTAGGTACAGACTCAGATTGTATACGAGGAAATCCCCAAGAATAAACAGAAATAGTATTTACGACATTACATGAAAACTTATAACTAGGTGCTCTTGCCGTCCCCGGTAAGTCTAAATGGAGCGAAGCGTTTTGCCGTCACCATTTCCGAAAACGAACTTTCAGTGATTATTCCTCCACGGTATGTCCGATTTACGATTTTATTATTTAGAAACCGTCTATGAGTCTATGATATGTCGCATTAACATAGACATAGTGTCACGCCTTTATCCCCGAAGGGGTAGGCAAAGGCATACTATACGCCCACTTTTGACTGTATGCACTTTTGTCCCACGTAACAGGCGGTGAGCCCATTGCCGTATTGAATAGGACAGGTGCAGGTTGTGGCGACCTGCTGTTAAAATTTTTCAAGCCGCCCATAAGGCTTTCAACTGGGCTTAACGGCTGCCATGCTACTGGCAACCGGTACCAACGGCTTAACGTGCCTTCCGAAGCACGGAAACGCTCGCAAATATAAATGCCACAAAGCGGTCACCCATCCGAGAACCAGCCATAGTGAAAGTTGTTTAACATAATGATCGTTTACAGAACACTGAGACCGTGGGGCCACGAGCGCTTGAGATGTCGTATAATGGGTCAAATTTGATCATAAAGTGTAGTGGTAGTAGTGGTTTGGGACAAGTTCGAGGACGAAATCCGAATCGGGGAAAACTAAATTATCAAAACTATTTTGTAATAAAAATAGCTGTGGATTGGTTTAGAATTCCAATTATAATCAATATATGTTTCTGGGTTTTTGCAATCCTTTAAAATATCGACTATTTTCAATCAACCTTCTACAAACTCAAGACACTTTTGTTTTAAAGAACTTTGCCAAGAATGGCCGTCAAGTCCTTCCGGCTCACTTAACCTTTCCAAACTCCTCAAGTTAGAGGACCCTTACCACTTAACACCTTTGTAACGCTTCAAACACTAAGTTTCGACATCTTCGACTAAGTAGGACTTTCACCCATTTTACCCAAAAGAAGGGTAATGTTTGCTGAGTACACGTTTGTATATTAGTTCGATTGTGTCTTCCTGTAGCCTGCTAGACCTCCTCATCTGATTTTAGATTTTTTTAGTAATGTATTAAACCTTTCACTTGTGGGTAAAAGGAGTCAGGGTAGGCCGAGATTTACATATGAAAACCACGTGAGCAGATTGCCCAAAAACGGAAAAGGCAAAAGTGCTTGGATACCCAGATGTGCATGTATGAAGCGATTATTAAATCTACAGGAAGCAAAAGAAGTATGCATGAATCGCGAAGCCAGGTGAACTGTCCTCTCTGACTACTCCGTCAGGGATACAGCGTGAAGATCGTTTAGTTAAGTTTATTTCAAACCTTAGAGTTATAAACTACTAGCGGACACCTGCTGTTTCACACGCGTAGTTCCCATTCCCGTGGAAATACCGAGATTAAATGTAGCTTAAGTTAAACCTTATTACATCAGCTATCTGATAATGAAAGTCCCGTTAAAATCGGTCCAGATGTTTTAAAGATTAGCGGGACCAAACAGACAATAAGACGGCTCGCTACTGCGGGCAATACAGTCGCTTTGTAAGGCTTGCGTGCGAGTACGGAGGGATGTGTCACCTATTTTTGATGTCTGTACAGGCGTCAAACTGGGTTGTGTAATGTTGGCCTGGCTGTTCATAGTGTATCTGGACAGTTGCCTGCAGAAGTTGAAGATTGTGATATGGGTGTAAATTTGGGTGACTTTAAAGTAAACTGTCTGCTGTACGCTGATGATGCAGTGCTCATGGCCTCCTCAGAAGCCGACCTTCAGTCATTAGTCACTAATATGAAAGAGGAGTGTGAAAGTAAGGGTCTTCGCTTGAATGCAAGTAAAACTAAGGTTCTAGTATTTGAACGAGATGACGTAAGAACCAATTGCGAGATTAGGGTAAACCAGGAACGACTAGAGCAAGTGAATGAAATTGTGTATTTAGGGAGTATGTTTAGCGCGGATGGAAGATGTGATACGGATGTAAAACGGCGAGTAGCTGCCGAAAACAGAGTTAACCGTGCTTTGTCCTAACTAGTAAAGCGACAAAGCATCGTAAAAGAAGCACGACTGGCGATTCATAACGCGGTGCTAGTGCCAACTTTGCTTAACGGTAGCGAAACCTAGGTATGTAAGCAGATGCATGAAAGTAAATTGAATGCTGTGGAGATGCGATCTCTTCGAAAATTGTGCAGCGTTACTTTGGCCGACCGAATACGTAACGAAGTAATACGCTATATGGCAGGTTTGAATGAAAGTTTCAGCGTTAAGCTGGAAAAGGGCGTGCTCCGTTGGTTTGGACACGTCCAACGAATGAGTGAGGAACGATTGACGAAGAATATATATTGTGCGAAAGTAAAGGGTAGAAGAATTCAGTGTAGGCTGAGACTTACATATGCAGACGTGAGCAGATTGCTCAAAAACGGAAAGGTCTAAAGTACTCGGATACCCATACGTGCATGCGATTAATGAACTTGCACGAACCGAAAGAAGTATTCTTGAATCGCGAAGCCTGGCGATCCGTCCTCTCTGACTACCCCGTCAGGGATACAGCGTGAAGCTAGTTAGTTTAGTTTAGTTAGATTGTAAAAGTCTTTATAAAATTCGCCTTATCGTTGGTGAAGCACGCAATTTGCTTTCGTATATGTGTGTGTGTCTATGAAGGGATTCTTATGTCTGGTAATGGCGGCGTTTAACACAATATTTTTATGTGTGTGAGGTTTACATCTGGTAAAACGGCACCGCCCGCATGGCGAGATTTTCCCGTACCCGATTCCCACAAGAACCTGTACCCGGATTAAAAAGTTTTCAAACAGATTATTAGCTACCTGCTTTCCAATTTTCAGCAAAATCGGTACAGCAGTTAGAGCGTATTGAAGGACATAGAAACTTTCGGATTTATAATATTAGCATGGATATTTGTAAGCAAATTATTGCATCGATAAGGTTAGACACAAACTTCTGATTGCACTTTGATTCCCACTTGGCATCTTTTATAACAGATTATCTTACGGACTATCAAAACAACTGATTCTATTACAAATTTATACTAAGTATAATTTTTTTTTACGAAATAATTGTTAATCTGTATCTTAGTCAACTTAGCTTAGTTTATCCATTACGCCCCCATTACACCTAGTGTACCTGTATTAAAATTTTAGTTCATAAAATACTCTCGAAAGCAGGATTTTAGTAAAAATATGTCGTAAAAACTAATCAACGAAATTGCGGACATCTCTAGTGAGTACGTGCGAACACTAATTTTAGGAAAAACATTTCGGTAATCAAAAAAAATAATACGTAGAAGTTGAGAAGTCATCCGAGCGAAATAATATTTTATCCGTTAGCTGTCAACCCTAATCAACAGATTTTTTTAAAACATATAAAGTGTCACTTTGAATAATTTATTTAACAACAATAAAATAAGTAAATTGATGGTGTGGTGGGTCGACTCCTTTTAATATTTGTGGCTACATCAAAACTCGTAGCAGAGGCATGAGCTGTAGTAATCATTGAAATTGTAAAACCCCTTTTTTTAGTCTACTATTTTACAATATAAAATCGTTCTATTTCTTTTCTATTTCGATTCCATTGCGATTGGTCCAAAACTGGATAGTCTACTAAAACTATTATATATTTCTCAATCACATTTCTCAAACCGAAGAATAGCTACAAAATAGCTGTTTTTGTATGTCAAAATATTAATATAGACTACCAAAAATGCAAATTACGTGCGGTACTGGCGCGACACGTGTTAATGAAACTATATCGACCGGCCGATATAATTCTATTGGAGAACAATTGTAATAGTGGACTACGAAAACTGTATTTTTTTTGTTGGCTCTCTTTTGAGCGACTATTTCTATTTTCTTCTGACGCGATTGAATTAGTAGACTTGGCCCCCAGGAGAAATGCCATGCGGGAACATTCGTGTGTCGCTGCGACATACTCAACAATATAGTAGGTACGCTACGTATCAAATACGATTAAAACCTTTACTATTCACACACTCTTAGGGCCGTATTCCAGAACGTTTATCAATACTCAAGAAACACTTGGTAGATTTTATAAGGCAAAATCTAGTCTCAAGCGTTGATCGAGTATTGAGAAACGTTCTGGAATACGGACCTTAGTCCGACGCGCCATTTGATAATAATCTTGAGCACATTGAGCATGTCGCGGCATCACACCATGTTTCCGCATGACATTTTTCCTGTTTTTACGATGTCTATAGTAGGAATCGAACAGCTAAATAATACGGTGCTCCTCCTAGCTATTTCAAACCAAGAAAACAGGTATGCTCTTGTAGTCTTTAAAACCTTGGCCAGCCTTGACTGTCCTAGAACAGGAATGGTTGATATAATTGAAAAATAATGTATGCCAATATTTAATCATATAATTTAAAAGCACAGACCAAAACTTACTTGAAGTCTTTTGAAAACTTAGGAACGGCAAAACATGAGATAAAAAAGAGTATCGCTCGTGACGCGGGTAATGGTTCTGAGCAATTAATAGTACTAATAAACTATTAATTAATTAATAGTACCTACTAAGACAAGGGGCAGTTACAAAACGATCCGAGCCTTGATACTGGAGACTGTCCTTTTAAATAACTAGATGCTGTCGACTACATGAATTAATAGTAATTTCAAAGTAGACAAAGTTTCATTATGTAAATCTCATAAATTATTATGAGTCTCCTGTTAATTAAAATAAAATGAATACATAGTCACGACTTAGTTCCCGAAGGGGTTGACAGAGGTAATTGCCGTTATTTTTGTCCCACGAAACCACGAAAGTCTATTGCCGTGTGGAAGTGAACAGGCACATGTTGTGGCGACCTGCTGTTGTAATTTTCAAGCCGCCCATTAGGATTTCAACTTGGCTTAATGACTGCAATGTTACTGGCAACCGAGACCAGCGGCTTAACGTGCCTTTCGAAGCACGGCAATGCTGGTGACGCAGTGTGATCATAAACAGAACACTGTGTTAGCACGGCTACGAGCGCTTCATGTTCATTTTATAAAATTCAAAGAATTGGAAAAGTTATTTCACCAGTACCTATATTTCTGTGTTTGCTTTAATCGAGTATTCGCTTACTTTAGTTATTATTCTACACAAAAGAAGTTTTTAAATACCTATCCAATATGTGTAATATAATGGGTTTAGTTTTTCTATTACAGTGGATTGGGGATTACTTTCATTTTAGTACTGTTAGACATGAACTATGTGCATTAAGTTATAAAGACTGCCAATATCAAGCTGTAAGGAAATATTATTTTGTTCATTCGAATATTTTTGTTATTTATATCAAAAAGTGAGCCGTTTGAGGTCGAAACATTGAAGTGATGAGGTGGAATCACCTACAATCTTATACTATACCGTTTAGATATATTAGAAAAATGAGATAAAAGTACACAAATCTTGCTGGCATTTATGTATTTGAAAGTCGAAACTCTTAGAACGAGGTTTTTTAAAGGGCTAG
Source organism: Thumatha senex (assembly GCA_948477245.1). Classification (NCBI taxonomy): domain Eukaryota; kingdom Metazoa; phylum Arthropoda; class Insecta; order Lepidoptera; family Erebidae; genus Thumatha; species Thumatha senex. The sequence goes on from OX419727.1 coordinate 28,194,590, forward strand.
CGCATTTAAACAACTTGTAGTTGAACAACTATTTAGTTGTGTATCATATGTCTATAGGACTATATTGAAGCGCGCATACTGTCAACTCGATAGTTATACGACAAAAAAGTCAAGCTGTATCGATCTACTTTTGATTAAAAAGTTTGGACATATCATAAAACGCTTAATTTGTATTGCATTGTATTGATTTGCACATTACCATTGACTAAACAGTCGATCCGCGACAAAACAGTTTAGTCGATGCAAAAGTTGTATTATATGCGCTAGCCACATGTGTAAATCCTGATCATGAGTTAAACCATTCGTTACACCTATCCGTCAAGCTCAGATCTTTGGAAACATTACACAATCATGTACCAACTAGTTGTCAGCTGGGTGCAGAGAGGCTCAGAAGGATGTCAATGCGCTAAGACGAAGAAAGAGAGTGCCACGATACATGCTACGTACAGAGTATCATTTCAGGATTTCGTCTCTTCACCATGTCCTCGTCGTTGTTGGTGAGCAAGTACACATATGCAGGTGAGGCTGGTTACATCCCCGAAGAAAATGAAAATATCTTTTCTCAAACATGCATGGAAATACTGTCATTATTTCGAAAAACGAATACTCGAAGTATCGCATTTACGGACAGAAAACATGAAATTCATTGCTGGAGCGTTGTAAGTTCCAAATTCAAAAAACACTCCAGCAATGAATTTCATGTTTTCTGTCCGTAAATGCGATACTTCGAGTATTCGTTTCATTGCTGGAGTGTTTTTTGAATTTGGAACTTACAACGCTCCAGCAATGTTGCATGAAACGGCGCGCTGCGCTGGGGCTATTAGATACTCTTTGATTGAATCTATTTTATCATTCTCTTCAGCGGACGCTTACTAAGTTTAGTTATTTCTAACATAAGTGCATTTATCTTGTTTTATGGGGGGTGTTGGATTTTGGGACATAAAAGTTGTGTCAATGTGCTATAAATAATAAATCAATATTCCAGGACGCTTTTTCACACAGCACAATCTAGCCCAAACTAAGCTATAAGCTTGTGCTATGGGGTCTAGACAACAAATAAAGAAACTTAATATTATATAGGAAACACCCAAACGCCGAAACAAACATTTATGGATCATACAAAAATTTGTTCTGACCCAGAAATCGAACCCCAGAGCACAGTGCGGCGGTCGCATATACTTTAATTGTAGATTTTCTATCTTGCTGCGTATAATCCACTGAAGGACAATCAAAAAGATTTTCTTCTAGTAGGTATTTGGCCAATATGGCTAATGTAACTTTTAAAATGAATTAAATTAAATGTAAAATACTTTTGTTTTATTTCCATGCATTCTTTTGAGAAAAGCACTGTATACCTCGGCCGGAATGGCAATTGCCTGTCTCGTATTAATGAAGTCCTCGCCTTCATACACACACTCGACCTGCAATTGCCTATTTCCCGGCTTTATCAATAATGTACATGTAAATTCACGTAGGTTACAAATTATCAATTATGAACGTCAAGATTATTGCTTCTACATTTACTGCCAGATTCGCAAAGGAATAGGTAGAGCCTGAGGAAGATCTTGGGTCTCATTGCAGACACAACTTTTAATATTATATCTGAAATATCTTTTGGTACTTACTTAACAGTCAAACCTTTTATTTCCGATGGTATAGGCTGGCATATTTTTGTACCCACGTACCATGTGGATTGACCATTGCCGTGTTAAAATGGACAGTAGCATAATGGCGAACTGCTTAAAAAAATTGGTTTAACGACTGCCATGTATGTACGCAAAGATGATCAAGTCAAAATACAAACAAAGTTACTGAAATCTGCTTGCCTTCATCAATGGTATATAAAGCTAGATCGTTCAACGAAAATGTGATCTCTGAGGTAAGGTCCATAAAATGATTGATGAGCAAAACATTATCTGAACATATTTTGGTTTCCTGACCTCCCAAAAGATTGATTGATGATATATATTTTAGTAAGTTAATCATTCACGGCTCGGTACATGGATGAGTGACCTTATTATGTAATATTCTCCCTTGCTCCCTTTAATACTATGGTTAGTGCTAGGGATGCATAAATATTTAAGATAACCTGAACTAGATTAGCACTAAGGTAAATATTAAAGTAGTTAGTCGGTCATTTGAGAACGTAATGAGCCCAGTTACGTATTAATAAATATTTTATTTTATGAAAGGTTTATGTGGTGTTTCAGAACGAGGACAATGTAACATTTTTTTTAAGCCATCAGGCTTAAGTGATACTGTATGCTACAGCCGCGCTGAGTTCAAGAGTCGGAACAAATATGTGTGATCCGCAAATATCTATTCATAAGTTTGTGTGTTTCCTAAGTATAATCTATGTGTGTAAAAAAATATGTCCCACAATATTTATTTTTTATTTAAAATAATACTTGTACTCGAGTCAGGAATCGAACCCGGAATTATCGAAGAATGAAACTTGCATTATTTTTAATTGAATATTGATTGTGTAGAAATATGTAAGTAATTTAAAAAGTAATTTAAGTAAGTAATAAAGTACTTTAAGCTGGATACATATAAAACAAGATTAATGCATTAGTTTTTCAAATAATATACAACAAGCGTCCGCCATCTGTTTAGTTCTCGCGCAAACTCCAATAATAAAATAACTATATAAGTCTTATGATGTTATTTCACGACTAGTTATAAAATATAACATGGTTTGCCGTTTGATATTAGACAAATTCCCCCACTCATTATTGCGTACGAAGTGAAATACTCAGCATGACGTTATATTTTAGAGCTGAGAAACGATTATTTCAAAAATGATTACAAAGGTTCAGAAATTCAATTTTACCTTTAATCAATCCACACCTGACTCTGTTTTGAACAGAAGAATTATATTCGAGTAATTTAGCGGCTTTAACGGGTGGTTTAAGGTGCAGAAGCACTGGAGCGGTCAGTAGCCGTGGCGGGTTATCCGGATCACCGAGCAAATGAGCTCTGATACCGGGTGTGTGTACCAGGTTGTACAGTCATTATACCTCGCATTTACACTTGTATAATACGGGATTAAGAATACTTAATTAAGTATTTATTGTTGGATACTCTTAAAATGTATTACTATAATCCGGTACCAAATCTCTACCCGAATTCAGTTGGGCTGGACAGCGTATAGAATATGTAATAAAATTTTCTACCTGAAGACGATAGTTTACAACCAGTGGGTTGACCTACGGTGCCGAAACTGATACGACCGATAAAGCAAACAAATTCTGGTATGGAGACCGCGGTTTGGTTGACGATGTTCTTGTTTCCGTATGCATTGGTAGTATTCGTATGCAATGATCAACAACTGTTTTCTGAATTTATAAAGATTGTCATTTAGAATATCCAAATGGACACACACTTCATTATATCGTCTACACATCCTATGTAGCGGGTTATTCTGGGAAACATTGTTTTTACACAGAGGAATAGTAAACAGTTGTGGAATGCGCACAGATCGTATAGGTACCTTAAAACTCAAAAACATGACTAGGTTACTAGTCTAGCCGGCCATTCACTATTTTATATAGAGTACACAGATCGCTTTCTCTAGACGCACCATTTTAAACGTATCAAGTCTATCCTCGTATTCCGGCACTTGACGCCTAAGACCATGTCTTATGCGAATACCTCTCAAATAAGCGTGAGCAAGAAATTTGATCTAGGAGTATTTTATGTTTCTAAAATTTTGAATATGACATTCCGACTGAAAAATGATTCAATCGATACCTGTAAAGTTCGGTAAAAGTAAATCTTAATCAAACATTCAATATCCAAAAAACTGTTATCGATCGTTATCGTTATCAATTGAAAGCAGAAACAAGATTCTATCGCCAGGCCATGGTCACGGCGTGCATATATTATAGTATGTAAAAGTATTGCGTCGACAGGATCAAACTTGCACTACCTACTGAAAGTAGCACATTCCGTACATCAAAAAGTACTTAGCTTAACAGTTTTCGTCATTGCTGTAAATCCTGGCTTACAGGAGCCACAGTAATGGGTTTAGAGATGTGAGGAAATAATGCATTGCACTTCTTCAACTTTTTGGAACGTTTTCATACAAAGCAAGTTATTTCTGAATAGGGCTGTTGTGTTTTAAAGCTACGCTAACTCTCAATCTTTGGACACCGCGTGGGAATCGTAGTTTCATAAGCGACAAATATTTAGGCACGTCTATCCGTCTTGTTCACTACATCTTCTTTCATATCGCACCTTATTACAATGTTTTTTCTCTTCATCCACTTATGTGTTTTTTTCTCATTTTTGCATTAAATCTTTTATAATTTTCTACAAAAACTAGTATGTTTACGGCCATACTAGTACATACATACATAGCGGGGCACAAGCACTTTCCTATGCATCGCCATCGTTCCTTCATAGGACACATAAGTAAAACTTGTATATTTTTAAAATAATGACAATTCTTTTCTATGAATAACCTGCATTTTTGTTGCTTATGAAAAAAAATCAAGTGTGCTAAACCACATAACTGAGGTAAAACTTCTTTAGTTCCATCGACTGGCTATGAGAGTAAGTAAGAAAGAAAATGTGTGCTCGCACCTCTCTGTCACACACTCACACTCACATTAATTTATATCTAATAATAATTAACTTATATCTCTTTCTTTCGCCTCTCCCAATCACAATTTCCACCAGCTTACTCCCCAAGTCAAGCGTGCGTAAAGAACTTAAAATAGTGGTTCTGTGAACCGTAGACTTCAGAGAGTTTTTTTTTGTATTATTTTTTTTTCTTTATTTTTTTCTCTTTTTATAGATTTAAAAAAAAATTCAACATTTTTTTTTCTCGTTTCGAGCGCTCTTGCCAACCACTACGGGATTTCCCCTCCCATTTCCCCTCCCCTTCCTCCATTTCCCCCCCGATCGAAAAACCCCCTCGCTAAAAGTTGTTGTCTTCATCAAGGATTGTCCATGCCAAGTTGCATGCAAGTTCGATGACGCATTTTTCATCGAACTTGTAGACTTAATGGACATCAATAGCATTTTTTCCGTACCAGTGGAGTTAAAACGGAGACTTTCGTCGGCTCGCTACGCTCGCCTCCTCAGTCAATGATTTTACATTAAAGAGAGTTATAATAATCGATTAAGCAGAAAACATTGGCTACCAATTTTAACATACTTTCAAATGTGGGAGGGTCGGTAATCGGTCAATAACCCTGATTATTGGATTGCCTCTGACGTATGAGACAAATATAACATGTATTTAGGCGTGAATAGCAAAATTTTATTCTATAAGGGCACTGTCTTGGACACTATCTTATCTTTGGCACCTAACTGTATCTAACCGCTCGATACTGATTAATCAGATATCAATGCCGGCATTTATCATTTACTTTACTCGGGTATATAAGGATGAGTTAAGTTATTATTCATTGTTGTGCGTGTTTTTGGTGACGTCCTACGTTTTGTTGCAGAACCACTAAAGTAACTACAAAAAAAACCATTGGTTATTTTTGATTTTAGTTTATCTCTTAGGAATTTGTAAAAATGGATGAATCAGACCGCATGAATACTGACGAAACTGTCGCAGATCACCAAAGTATGGACGAATCTGCTGCAGATGTTTTAGGTTTCAACTTGAAGCCTTCCAATACATCGTGAGTACTTTTTGTGAATTTATTTATTTAGTATACAAGCAAGCACATACAATTTACAAAACAAAAATAAAAGGTTCCGTTGCAGATCAAGTACCAAAACATGTCATGTCATGTATGACACGTGCATAAGCGTTACAATTTGAAAATAATATTAAGATAAAAATGGAAACAATGCAGAGATATATACTAACAAATATAATTCATTTACTATTATTAAAATAAAGTAAAAAACAAACAAAAATGTTTCTAACCTATCTATAACCCGCGTAACTTTATTTGTGTATTTCAAGAAACCCTGATGCAATATGTGAGTAACAATTTAAGTCTTGTTCTTTTAGGAAGTTTACAATTCTTTAGATTTTTTTTTCAATTTATGTATTAAGACTCTATATTTATATTGCAAACGCAATATTTTTTATACCTACAATTTATTTTACGAGTATAAACGAATAATTTTGAAGATTATCACCAGACAAACATTAAATTATTAATTAAATTAACAGTACCTAAATATTAAAACGCGTTTCCATTGTTAATATATATTATATTATCATAAATATATTTGAATAGATTATCAACTTGTGTAAATATAACAAGAATAGAAAACCTAATTGGTTAAAAGATTAGCAGAGTTGGTTGAGCCATTGTTTTTGCATGAATTTGTTTTGTTTTATTTTAAATAAATAAAATAAATATCCATCACGCCTTATCCCCGAAGGGGTGGCAGAGGCATATTATATGCCCACTTTTCACCGTGTGGATTCCTGTACCACGTAATAGGTGGTGAGCCCATTGCCGTGTTGAAATGTACAGACGCAGGTTGTGGGTACCTGCTGTTGAATTTTTTCAAGCCACCCATAAGGAATTCAACCAGGCTTAACGACTGCCATTTTACTGGCAACCGGGACCAACGGCTTAACGTGCCTTCCGAAGCACGGAAATAATGCTTTCTTATTCTTTTACGAAAATGGTTTTCTATGATTTATAATCTCTCAACTTACACTTTCTCATTTCTTTCATAATATCATCATACACCAAGTCATGATTTAAATAATTTTTATTTTAGTAAAGGTATTATAATACCCAACGAAGGTCTACCATTTGACCCTGATTCGATGTACTACAACATGAGCGGTGACAAATACCTTGTCATCTTGAACCACTACAAATATCAGGAGACTATATATTTCAAGTGAGTATATTCCATACGTAATAAATTATGAATGGTGTGTGTTCTGGGGCCCCGCAAACTTATGTGAAAAGGTGCTCTAGTATAGACGCTCTTTGTTTTTTTATACTACTGAAGTGGCAGACAAGCATACGGCACACCTGATGGAAAGTGGTCATCGTAGCCTATGGACGTTTGCACCAGAGGTGCAGCACTCGCGCTGCTGTCCTTCTAAGAACCAAATACTGTAGACCTTCAGGAAAATCCCAGCCAGAGAGCTCATTACAAAAAGAAAGTGTTGTTTGTTTTTTTAACAGTGATTATGCGACAAAAAGACGTTAGTGGCGTAGGTATTTCCCTGGATAAGCAGTAAAATTAAACTCTTCCGGGATATTCGGGGTGTCTATGCCACGCTCGACCAATTAGAGTGATGCCAATATCGCGTCATCAACGGCCAATAACAAGCAACCGCTATCATCGCGCCACTGGCATGAAAGCGTTCGGGCGGCGGCGAATTTCTTCGACAAAACCTTCGTTCAGTTGAGACGCGATGTTAAATATTATACCTAACTAGGCTTAATACAAGCCTGTAAAAACTAAATGTCTACTATTTTATATTTATGATATTTCGGATCTTATTCGCGACGTATATTATTAGGTACAAAGCCTACCTTATACTTCCCGACGTTTCGACCGGATTACACCAGCTGTGGTCACGGGTTCAACGGGTTTACGGGGTTAATATAGGTGCTTATATAGGTGGCTTGTCCCTAATAATATAGGTCGCGAAAAAGACCCGAAATATCATAAATATGAGTGACAATCGCGAAAGTTTGTCAACTAACTATTTAGCATTAAACTTATTGTTATTGTAAACACCAGATTGTTGAAACTACGCATCACTGAGTCTCGTGGGTCAGAGCTACTTGCTCTCTGTAAGGTTCTCCCATTATTATAATGCACTCAATATCAAAGAGTAGATAAGCAAATCCCAGGGACTAACGCCAGCATGATAATGATTAATTTTGATATCTTCCCTTTTGTTTTAGGGGCAAGCGACCTGCCACGAGAACTGGTACAGAAAAAGATGTGAAAGCTCTTAAATCACTATTTGAGGTTTTCGATTTCAAAGTTACCGTTCATCATGACTTGGTGTATGATGATATTATGAAAGAAATGAGAAAGTGTAAGTTGAGAGAATATAAATCATAGAAAACCATTTTCGTAAAAGAATAAGAAAGCATTACAGCCTCGTTCACCACCGGCCGCATAAGACGGCAGAAAATATGCAGTTGTAGCTTGTCATTGTGAACATTATAACCCGACTGTCTGTTGACTGTTGCGAGAGTGTGTATTAGTAGTATTATGTAGTACAAATGCGAAAAATGATTTAGATGGTGTTGTTGTTTCATGCAAAAACTACTCTTCTCTCGAAAGGATTCTTGAAAATACACTAGTTTTGATAAATTTATAACGAAGTGGCCACATCGTCCTTCGCTGTTCACGCCAAAAATCCAAACTATAGTTTAAGCTTGTATTTTTTTGTAATCGTTCACGCCAAACTCAATGTGCTGATTGCGCATGCGTTTTAGTTTTAATATTTATTATGACAAGGCTATCAGGCATGCTCGTTGCGTCGCCACGTCCACTGATTATGGAGATAAAATGTATAAATTGTAATTCATAATGATACAGTTGTCCATAGTAAAGCATCTGTCTCTCGTATATAAGCATCGATTGATCCATGGACTGCCTCTGTGGCGCGGTGGGAGTGTATCCGACTGCTACGCAAGAGGTCCCGGGTTCGATTCCCGGGTCGGAACAAATATTTGTGCGATCCACAAATGTGTGTTTCGGAGTTTGGGTGTTTCCTATTTATAATATGTATGTATTTAGAAATATAAAAGTATGTTTATCAGTTATCTAGATCCCATAACACAAGCTAATATTACCTTACTTTGGGCTAGATGGCGCTGTGTAAAAAGTGTCTCACAATACGAGTATATATATACAATATCGATACGTAGAACAAGTATCTACTTAACTAAATTTATAAAAAGAAATTAATGGCTTGTGCGTCAAGACTGTCATACAATTTTGTTTTTAATTTTTTTATTCTTTATAGTTCAGTATGAGAGTCTATACATATAATAAAATCGTAACAAAGTAAAAACTGTACATTAAATATTTTTACAAAAAAAAACACTTGCTGTGTGTTCACCGAAGGATACCAAAACCAAAACGGTAATTTTTAAAATTTTTGTCTTTCTGTTTGTCCGCAGTACCTTTGTCCGGGATAATCTCAGAAACTACTAATTGGATTTAATTCAAATTTTGCACGAATATTAACAGTAGGCTATATATTATCTCGCTACATAACCTAGGAGCTAGGCAGAGAACAATTTACTATAAATGCATGTGCGGGATAAACTCAGAAACTACTGATTGGATTTAATTCAAATTTTGCCTGAACATTAACAATATGTTGGGCCAACACATAGGCTATATGCTATCACGCTACATAACCTAGGAGCTAGGCAGAGACCAATTAGCTATAAACGCATGTTCGGGATAAACCCGGAAATTTGCTTAATGGATTTTATTCAGTTTGCACGATTAATAACAGTAGGCCGGGTCTACACATAGGCTATATATTATCACACTTCATAACCTAGGAACTCGGCAGTTCTCTTCAATTAGGTATAAACTGAGTAACAATTAAATGTATTTAATTGAAATTTTGTTTGAGTATTAACAATAGGTCGGGTCTACATATAGGCCATATATAATTACGCTATATAGGTAACCAAAGAGCTCGGCAGAGAACGATTAAATTCCGCATATTTAACCTGGCAAAACGCAAAAACTACTGCATAGATATATTTAAAATCTTTCACAAAGAATATCAAGACGTTTGGTCTACATATAGGATACATATTATCATGCTACATAACCTAGGAGCTCGATTCAGAACTATTAGGTACATATATATCTGAGCGATAATCGCGAAAACTACTCAATGAATTTAGTTTAAGTCTTAGACGAATGACAATAAGACATTGGATCTACATAAGGGGCTACATATTATCACGCGATAACAGTTAGGCTATACCGACCCGTAGCCTATGTGTAACAGCATGCATAGCCTTAGTTAGCGATAATTATGTTCTTTATTAAATCTCTCAGAGGTCTATAGTGGTAACACCTCAGATTAAAGATTTTTTTTAAATAGTACTGGAAATGTTAATGTGGGCTAGCCTCACGGAAGCTATGAATCCTGAATAAGGTAAGGATATTCTTCAGGCAGCACTAGAAGTGTTTTCCAAGACTCAGTTTAGAACCAATTTCGAATACGTCTTTCCATTACTCCGCAAAGTTCTTAGTACACTTGCTCCGCTATCCATGACGTGGTATTCGCATCATGATTGTTCTGGGGTAAGGGCAGCGTGGAGCCACTGGTGTAGAACAATAACTTTCTTGGCTGCATTTTACAGAATCTCCCATAGTAAGAAGAAAAAGAGCACCGAAACTCCTATATAATGCATCAAAAATATGAAACACTTGCTCAAGGATTGCCCTCATATCTCAAATTTGGGATGAAATGTTCATAAGACAGACATCGTCTTATAAGAAAAGCAGTGTAAACATTTAGAGAACTTCACGATAAATAGGAACGTAGGAACGAACAATTGATTGGTGGTCTCACAGTTTTGTTCACACAATTTGTAATTCGCAAGCTCATGAATTCTCAGAAGTTCTTATAAGTCTTTGCGAAGGCACTTTACCAGAGGCTGTCCTCTGGTAGAGTACCTTTATAAGTAGATGGAGGTATAGCTTTTTCTTTCGGAAATTGTGTATAGTGTAAAGTAGTGTACAGACTAGTCTGTCAAAATAACGACACAATATCAATCCTTAGTTTCTCTTTACTTTCACAGAAGAAAAAGTGAACTTCTAGCGGACACCATTAACGAAGATGGTTATATCGTATATGCATCTTCAAAATTTGTCTTTTTCAACATTGTGTAACTTTTATATTCAACTCAACTTCAAAAATTCCGATGAGTTGTGGCGTCTCGGGGAACAAGTAATTTTTTTTCCTGATTCCCGCCATTCTCCACAATCACCCCTTTCTAATCTAAGCACGTGCAGTTCCTGTGCATAAGCTATACAAAGATTCTTAGCAAGACACAGGGGCAGGCACTTCAATGTTAGCTTCTAGTTTCGACCTGAGGTTAAGTTGCATCTATTCTCACATTGAGAAAGCTGTGTTCAGTTATTCACAAAATTGTCAGTTTCTCCTTTGTCACCAGTCTGGTTTGTCGGATGATAATTTATGGGTAGGTACTCACAGTACCAATGATTTGAACGTAGCTTATACAGAAGTCTTGTAAACATTTACTTTTATTTGTGTATTTACACCTATTTAATAGAGCTATACAGGAAGGTGTTAGACGGGGATTGGAACCGTAACCTTTACCTAACCAGGGCAATGTTCTGCGCCACTAAAGATAGGCTCGGTAGAGAGTAATACAAATTTTGCGTCATAATATAATTTCCACGCAAATGAAGTCGCGGGCAACAGCTAGTAGATAATAAAATATTAGGTATTTATATGTCAATTTTGAAATTCTATTTCAGTTGCATCCAAAAATCACTCCACGACCTCTTGTATCTGCGTCACTATTCTGACTCATGGGGACAAAGCAGGTGAACTGCATGCTGCTGACCGACCTTACCTGTTCAGTGATGTCCTCACCATATTTGAACAACAGAAAAGTCTCGCTACCAAGCCTAAGCTTTTCTTTATTCAGGTAAATTTTAACCACTTAAACACCACTTGTACTGTTCCACCACTTGTACTGCTCCACCACTTGTACTGCTCCACCACTTGTACTACTCCACCACTTGTACTGTTTGTTAATCACAAAAACGATAAAAACAGCAGAATGATGACCACCGTCAATGTTTATACTGAGTTTACTTTTAATTTTGACATTAAACATATAGTTATTATGCCTGCATTAGACGGGCAATTTATTGCCGATTCTACTGGTGTGCAATCCATTCATTCAAACGATAGACAACACAGTTTAAAAATGTTTTGAATGGACGGGTGTCAATTAAAAAGAGACTGCTCTAATCGCCTTGACATATGAGTGGATTTTTTTTTCTTTTTTCGTGTCTACCGGCTAAAACCACATGTTTTCCTTCATCTGTTTATAGCCAGGAGTCCCGGGTAAGCCCTCAGAAGGATAGCCCCAGGGCTACTGATAGATTTTCTCCGCTTCCGCAGGCTCGTTCAGGACACGTATGAGTGGATAACATAATGTTGCGTAACAGTACAACTAAGTAATATTTACAAAAAAAGCTTAACTTCAAAAAGATATGAGCCTGCTCAACGGAATTGGTTCCTGTCGTAAAAAGTACTCAGTTAATGAGAATGGTGTGCATTATTAAACTAGCGGACGTCCCGCTTTTTTGTTTATAGAAATACTTCAATTTAATTTATGTGTTTTGATCATTAAAATTACCTGGTAAATAAGTAATCAAAAATTTTAATTAGATTATTCAAATTTTTGATTATTTCACTATATTATTCCGTATTCGGGTAAAACAGAGAATTAAAATTAATCGAATACACACAGCTAGTTGGCTTGTATTCATTTCAGGCTTGCAGAGGCGGTAACGTGGACGCTGGCAACACTGTACAGCTGGACAGCGAGGGTGTCATCACTGTGCCCACACACGCAGACTTCTTAATCCTGTGCTCGACTGTTGAAAGTACATACATTATAATATAGACCTATGCTCTAAGGAAGTAATAAATATTATACACCAGTACAGAATATATTTGATCCAATTTCATCCAACGTAATGCCTCGGTGGCGTATGTTAGTGTATACGACTGCCGTGCTGGTGTCTCTAGTTCGATTCTCGAGTCGAAATAAAAAGTTGTGTGTGCGCCATTAACGAAATTTATGATTATTTTTTCAAATTTAACTTTATTTTAATGTACTGATTGAATTAGATATATTAATATCGCGTAAACTTCTGAAAATCACTGGGGTTCGGTGATAGCTCCTTTGACTTTGGCCTTTTTCAACCGCATTGATGTGCGCACGTCCATCGTTCATCGAGGCATGCAGTACGTGACGAAAAAGAGATCCAGGAGTTCCCTTAAATTAATCCAAGCGCGAAAACCTATGACTCAGCTCGAGGGTTCAATGCATGATAATACTCGTTTCGTAACGAATTGCCAAAAGTGGTAGAACAAACGTAGTTGGTTATGACCTTGGCAGGTTGTTTTTAACAAATGACCCTGTTTATATTCTTCGTCATCGTTCCTCACTCATTCATTTCATCGTTTTCATTTTTTACTAAAACACTTTTAATCCATTTCAGATTTTCTGTCGTACCGAGATGCCAATGGCTCCTGGATGATCCAAGCTCTGTGCCAGATCATATCGAATTATCATAGGGAATTAGATCTGCTGCATATGATCACGTTAATGAATAGGAAAGTTGCGAATGAGCGTGTGACATATGCACCAAAAATGCCGGAGATTAATAACAAAAAGCAAATGCCAGAAACCAGGTTCACGCTGACGAAGCAATTGAAATTTCGATAGAAAGCCGTCAAGCCTATGTTGTGATTGTAAATTATTTTAAATACGAATATAATAAACTTTTTTAGTAAGCACAATAATATGGTATTATTACACTGAATTTCTTAGTTTTGCACAGAAAAAGGATATAGCTTTTTTTTTGTTTACAAACAATCACGCCACTTGTGGTAAGATATGGCGGCCTAAATTTGTATGTTAGATCTTGTATGTATATATTTGCGAATAAATGAAATGAATTGAATTGAATTTCATTTTCGGCAGTCTGACCTCCCAACCCAGTAAGGGCGCCTGTGTCTCTGTGTAGGGATAACCCTGAAGAGGTGGCAGAAGCATATTATACGCACACTTTTGACTATGTTTATTCCTGTCACACCCATTACCGTGTCGAAATGGACAGACGCAGGTTATGACTTGAGGCTACCTGCTGTTGAAAGTTTTCAAACCGCACATGTGGCTTTCAACTTGGCTTAATGACTGCTATATTACTGGCAAACGGGACCAACAGCTTAACGTGCCTTCTGAAGCACGGAAACGCTAGCAAATATGATGATCACAAAGTGGTCACCAATCCGTGACCAGCCATAGCGAAATTTGCTTAACGCAGTGATTGAGAGACATTGAGTCAGCGGGGCCAGGAACGCTTCTTTTTTTTGACGCGGGGATTTCCTTTACGCACCGTCATTACTACTGCAAGGGCATCAAAAACGGTGTGAAAGGAACGGCGGGACACCCGGCATTTTAGGGGTCGTCCTTCCCAGTAAAACCCGCGGTGCTCCACCTTCTTCCTGCCAGGGTCGCAGGATAGGCCTGAGAACTATTCACGGCGACCCAGCTTATGGGATTCCCCCTTTACCGCTTGTGCCCTAATAAAGACGAAATTAATAATAATAATGCAAAGACGCCACTACATATAAACATCGAAGCGCACGAAACTAACAGGGACAAGTAACCCATTCTTTTTTACTCGTAAATTGGACGCCATTTTATGCTCCAGTTTGCCATCATCAGTGCAAATATATATCAGGCCTAACAAATCGAAAAGACATGACGCAATCATTCGTACATCGATTTTATTTAACAACTTCGCGCTTTTCTTCCCTTCTGTTACTCTTAGTCGCTGATGGGTACAAGTTTTACGCATTCCGGACTCTGAACAGCTCAGTAATAATTAAAATAAGTTTCCAAAATTTGATAAAAAACGGAAGATGCCCAATTACATGAAGACGTTAACGGTTTATAAACGAAGATATATTTTAAAACCTGTATGACCCCAATTATCTAGAGGCATGCGCTTCAAATTGCTCATGTTTACAAAAAAATAATTACATACATACATACAGTCACGCATATCTATACTAATATTATAATCTATACTAGTATTATAAAGCTGAAGAGTTTGTTTGTTTGTTTGTTTGGTTGAACGCGCTAATCTCAGGAACTACTGGTCGGATTTGAAAAAATATTTAATGTGTTAGATAGCCCATTTATCGAGAAAGGCTATAGACTATATATCATTACGCTACTACACTGGGAAGCAGAGCAGTAGTCATAAATGTCGATAAATCGGGTAATTTTTTATGCATCATTGTAGAATTTCTAAGCGACGGGATTAAATAGGTGCGACGGGAGGTCGAAAAATTCCACGTTCCAAGCTGCGGGCGGGGGTCATGTATAAATATCCCCATAAATATCCCTTGGTGTGGTGTAGCAGAGGTATGCTATACCCCCACACTCACCATTGGCATTTTGTCCCATGTAATAGGTAGTGAGCCTATTGACTTGTTTAAATGGACAGGTGTAGGATGTGCCTACCTGCTGTTGAAATTTTCTGTTGGCCGGTTTCAATATTCAATCTTCAGTTAAACATAAATCGCTACCACAGATAAACAGTTGATTTTTAACATTTGTGACAGATAGTTTAATGTCGTAGGTAAATATTTCTATCTATCTTTGGTTATTGAAACCTAAAATTTTCGTCGATAGGTACCGATTGTAACAGTTTTGACATTATTTTAGACAGTAGTAATTGTTATTGAGACTGGCCGTTAGTCGGTAGAAGTACAAGTAAAAATAACAATGTTTTCAACATTTTAATAACGTCTCTAGTTTTTTACAACTTGCACCACAAATTCAGATAATCGACCACTGATAACTAACTCGATTTCCTCTCCGGATATAACTTTTTTTCCCGAGGGCAAGGACAATTTTTTGATTGATGACAATTATATTATCACCGGTTTCATTTCTAATGGAGTACTCTTCTGATTAACAGCAAAAATGGCGCCTCAATAGCGCTTCATTTCCTGTCATTTGAAATCTTTCGCTTTGAAAGGTAATAGGATTAGACTTGCTTCATCAATCAACGTAGAAAGTAATTCGTTTCATGTATTATAAATACGTTATAGATTTCGTCTTTGAATCGGTTGCTAAACGAATCTAAAAGAAGTGGCGGTTGCCTCAAGGAAGGCAAAGACCTTTGACATTGCAAAGCATTTAGTACGAGTGGCTATATCAAATTTAATCACCGTCGCTCTAAGACGTATAAAAGAGGAATTTTCATTATCTTCGAGCAGACATGGTAGCTTAGCGGACTATAGTCGTCAGTGGTAAAGGGGTAAAAATGCCGGCTCAAATCCCGCTCGAAATAGTAATTTATTTTCCATAATTAATTGTGAGTCATCCTGAAATAAAAATGTAGACTTTGGGGATAAATAGAAACGTATTTAAAGTTTTATACCACTCAGGGATAATGCACAATACTAACAATGAAAGAACTTTCAAAATCAATTCAGTAGATTTAGACCCCCTACAAACTCACAACATCACAAACTTTACCTTTTTATAATAGTAGTAAATGATCACCAAAAGAAGGAACTGTGATTAACAACCAAGTTTGTGAGTTAACATGATAAGTGGTTTTTAGAATTAGAAACGAACGGAATTGCAGAAGAATTTTTTTTTATAACGCTGTGGTGGCAGACAAGTATACGGTCCACCTGATGGAAAGTGGTCACGTTAGCCTATGGACATTTGTAACACCAGAGGTGCAGCACTCGCTCTGCCAACCCTATAAAAACCTTCTAAGACCCGTTTTGAAGAACCCAAACTGTAGACGTTCGAGAAAACCCAGGCAGGAAGCTCACAGAGAACACCGAGCCCTGCAGGACCCCAGCATTTATGGCCATGTAGTCCGAACAGCAGCCGTCAACAACGGCTCTGATAGTTCTACCGGCCAAAAAGCTGGATACCCATTCGCAAAGTCCCCCGGGCAATCCATAGGAGGGCAGTTTCGATAAAAGACCACGGTGCCAGACCCGATCAAAGGCTTTTGAGATATCAAGACTCACTGCTAGAGCCTCTCCCTTACACTCGATAGCCGTCGCCCAGCGGTGTGTGAGGTACACAAGAAGATCGCCAGTCGAGCGACCGTGACGGAAACCGTACTGCCGGTCACTGAGCAGGTCGTGTTTTTCCAGGTACCTCAAGAGCTGTGTATTGATTACACGCTCCATCACCTTAGATAAAAGGGAGGCCTATAATTGGACGGATCGGTCCTGTTCCCGGTTCTTAGGCACAGCATGCACATTCGCGGTCTTCCATATAGCCGGGCCTTGTTTCGTGGTATATGAAAGCGTGAAAAGACGTGTAAGTACCGGACACAACTCGGGACCACACTGCTTGAGTACCACTGCGGGTATACCGTCTGGCCCACTCGACTTATAAACGTCGAGGGACTGAAGCTCTCGCCCGACCTCCGGCTGTGTGAACTTAATTTCCGGCATGGAAGTTCCACACCACGGGACGCCAGGCGGTAAAGCACCCCCTTCGTCCATGGTCGAGTTAGAGGCAAATAGAGAACCCAGAAGATCGGATTTCTCCTTGGCACTCTAAGTCAAACTACCGTCAAGTTTCAGTAGGGGTGGTAAACCAGACCGACAAAAGTTTCCCTCGGCAGCTTTGGCAAGCGACCAGAATTCACGACTCCCAGAAGGGTAGCCTGCTAGTCGTTCACCAATTCTGCGCATGAAATCTAATTTGGCCCTGGCAATTTTTATTTTGCTGGTTCTCGAAACAGCGTTAATTTGCGTTTCACTTCAGAGATGTCGTTGTCATTATTTGCTCGAGTCGTGGTCCAAGCTCTGTAGGCAGAGTCCGTTAGCAATTTGGTTTCTCTGCAGAGCCGATTAAACAACGGTCGCTTTTTGGCCCCTGTGGGAATCCAGCGGTGAGAAATATCACATTCCATGCCCATCAAGATCCCCTCAGCAACTGCTGCAGCGCAGGAGCTCACATCATCTGAAGTGAAGCAAAGCCGTTTCTACTGGTATGACGCAAAGAATTCTCGCAGTTCATCCCAGTCTGCCGACTTATAGTGCTATACATGCCGCCACTCCTTAGGCCGGAGTGGTCTGAACCAAGTGCTTCACGCTAGGCCTGAGCCTAGCGTGAAGCACTTGCACCCGGACGAGGCAGTGGTCTGATATGCTAAGCGGCGCATTCACTGAGACTGTGTATACGTCCGGACGCGTAGTCAGCAGAAGGTCCAGCAAAGCACTCTGCTCGTTCTCCTTATCTGGTATCCTCGTGTGAGAATTAGCAACTTGGTTTCTCTGCAGAGCAACATTAACATGGTGACCGTTGAAGTCCCCCAGCATCACTATCTCTGCGGAGGGATACTGCTCAATGACATTGTCAGTCGTGTTTTGCAGGTGGTCAAAGAGGCGAGCTGTGTCCGCGTCACCGCTATGAGACCTGTAAATGCACGCGTAGATTCGGGTGTCGCCCCCGTGATCCACGCGCACCCATAGTGTAGACAGGTCTTTGTCTTCGAGGCTCTTAAGACGGCGACAGCAGATATCGTCCCGGACGTACATACATACCCCGGCTTGTCGCCTGAAGTTGTACTCCAGCTTGTAGCCCTTGTAGCCAAGGTACATTAAGTAAGATGTATCGGCCGGGCATGATATCTTCGTCTCCGGTTAGAAAAATAGGGTTGGCTGCGCAGTCTCGAGGTGGTAGTGGACTGCGTTGATGTTTGTGTGTATTCCCCTGATGTTACAAAAGTGGAACTATTTTTCGGAGACACGATTTTTTAAAAAAGGGGGAGTCAGAAAGATGCTGATAATGGAGGGGTGCCAGTGTACCGGTGACGCAGGAGACTAAGGGAGGCTCTAACTCTCCAACAGCAGGTAAAGGTAAAGCGGCTGGCTGGCACGGCGGGCGGAAGGGCCCTCGGTCCCGGCAGATAAGACTCCGGTTGGCCGTCACCGGCACAGAGTCACCCCAATGAGCTCTGGCGACGGAGAACATAACCCAGCAGGGCCAGGTTACTATTACCGCAGTCTTCTGCAGGGTGGAGGTTCTGCGCCAGGTGG
This sequence comes from Thumatha senex, assembly GCA_948477245.1. Lineage (NCBI taxonomy): Eukaryota > Metazoa > Arthropoda > Insecta > Lepidoptera > Erebidae > Thumatha > Thumatha senex. The sequence goes on from OX419727.1 coordinate 28,213,401, forward strand.
GCTGCTCGTCGAACGGAGTACCGTTAATGTCCTCCCTCCTAATGTGTGCTTTTTCGTCGATCCCTAAGATATTGTATCTTAGGGCTCTAATTGAAGAAGCTAATTTCTCTGTGCCCTCAGAGTGTTGCGTTAGCCTCATGATGAAGTAAAGTATATCCCCTGATCCCCGAGGGATGAAATATACTCACACTCTCGATACTTTTCAATGTAAAAAGAATACTTTTTCAATTATTACACCCTCAATATGAAAGTGCCGTAACACAATTTAAAAACGCAGCCATTTTCGCGTCAGCATTAACGTGATTGAATTATTAACGCTGTCAATTTAACTTGTGTTATGACAACATTGTCGGGGGAGCCCCTGGGAATACGTGTAGCATTTAACAATCTAACGTAACGTAACTTTATAACGTTATAGTTTTGTGAGCTTGAGTATGAGAATTAACACTGACTCTTCTTAAGAAACCTTCCATTTCGTTTTAATCTTATCGATTAAGAGATCATTAGAAAATATATCATCATCTGCGACTTTTAGTATGAATTTGAAAAAAATATGATAACATTTTTGAAGTGATAACTTCTTCTGCGCACACAGATTTTTCAGTAGGTAGTAAGTTAGGCTAATCCGTCACGCTCTGAGGTGAAAGACTCACTCGGGTATTGGGACTATTTCTTTCTCGCTCGTGTACACGCCGAGTGTACCTGAGCGAGAAAGATACAGTCAGCTGCTCTTTGATGTTGTATCGCTGTGTTTAGTATATTCAATTCATACGTAATAATTGATTGTGATTGCTAATGAAGTTTTCACTTCTGCCGTGCGGTTTTAAGCACATACTCTTAATTTTTTTATGTGTGAAAATCCCCACCTTTGTAATGCCGAACTTGAACCGATTAAAACCACACGGTCCCTTCTAGCCGTCGAGCGCCGGGCGACCCGGATAACTCCTTCGAAGGCTGAGATTAAAAACCATAAAACCGCTTTAAAATAAATAAATAAATATTGTGAGATACTTTTTTACACAGCGCCATCTAGCCCAATCTAAGCTATAAGTTTGTACTATGTTATTTTGACAACTGGTATACATACTTATATATTTTTAAATACTTACATATTATACACTAGCTGACCCGCGCAACTTCGTTAGCGCCATATAAGAGAATATAGTACAACTTCTGAAGTATTCGCTTTTTAACAACAAAAAACTGAATGAAATCGAAATACTCGGTGATGAGTACATGATACCTTATTTAATAAATCAACTACCTAAATTATTTTATTAATAATATGATTTAACATTAATCTTAGTTAAAAAAAACAATTAAAACTATATCTAAATAAAAAAAAAAACTACCTAACCTATTTATTATAATTTAGACTGGGTCCCCTCGGTAGGGTACCCATGACGCAGGCAGCATTCACACGCTGAATAGCTATGGAAAGCCTTTGCGCGAGAAAACTACCTGCACGAGGATCGCCAGTTTCTTCCCTCAGACGCTTACTTAAAGCCGTAAAAAGACCATGTGCGCCGCGACCCCATGGACCTAGTGTCTCGACACCAAATGGAATGAATTCATATTGGGTACCGAGACAACTGTACTTGCCAACCTTCAGCCGCTCGCGAAGATTTGCCGCAGCGCTTGCTTTTTTGCTAGTAGCCAGGAGATAGGACGTTGCAAGAGTATCGGTGCAAGTGGCATCCCATACTAGTGCACGTCCCATTCTCCAGGGTACTAAAGACATCCCGTCGGGCCGCTTACCATCATCTCGTATAATTTGCGGTTCTAAGACCGCGGGGACATTTATACTGACAAGGGCTCGTCTCAGGATATCATTTAGTGCAGCGTGACGGGAGTGACGGCCAGCGGCAAAAGAACAGGCAAGCCCATGATGTCTGAGGTGGCTCACATAAGCTCTGCACGAAACACAAGAGTGTTCAATGCACACATCAGCACCCAACCGGAGACAAACTGCTATGCGGAGTGTAGTGGGATCAATGAAGGTGCCAGTGTTCGGACAAGGAAAGGCGTGAAGCCATTGCCCAGACTCTGATCGAGATACAGCTAAAAGCCTTGCTCGATTAGTACCGGAAGAGTTTTCAATAAGAGTATTGAGAAAAGCAGAAGAAGCTATTGTGTCCCAGGCCCTTTGCTTTTTGAGCATCGGGGGTAAATTTGGACTTGGTCCAGCTAGCCAAGCATTCAAGGCTTCGTCCAGACTCGCAATCTCACAGTTTGAGGCTGTAGGAGCCTTTAAGACTTTACCTATGAGGTCACGAGTGCTAAAAATCGAAGACAGGAATGCTGGTAAAGCTATACTAGAAATTTTTCGGGTCCCCAAACCACCGAACCTAATAGGTAAGGAAGCTTGGGACCATGCTTGCTCATTGAGATGAATATTCAGAATAGTTTCAATTTGGGATTTTAAAACATTTTCAATGGGTAACATCAGATTAGAAAATTTCCAAATAGGGCAGCAACGGAGCAAGTAAGTAAATTTGGGCACAAATAAGCAGAATTTAAGGATAAACAAAGCGCAGTGACTACTAATTTTGACAATGCGGTCTGAATATTGACTGAATTTTGTTACCAACTCTCCTAAGAGATGAGGAATGGCGTCATCGAAAATGGGAGATCCCAGGAGATATAGGCTGTTCTTAGATAAGAGTTTAATATTTGGGCAAACTTGGTAAAAATTTTGATGAATTTGAGAAACTAAGGATGTGTTGATTTTGTCTGAAATAAATAATTCACATTTATTAAAATTTAAATGCAAACCAATAGTGTTAAATTTGTCTATAATTAAAGTTAAATCTGCAAGAACAGTCTGTGAATCACCACCTAAGGTCCCATCATCGAGATACCAAATATTTAATTTTGAATTTAAATTATGAATTATAGAATTTATAACCAAACTAAATATAGCTGGACCAAGGGGATCACCTTGCTGACAACCCACGGCTGAAAGGATTTCGTTACTCTTGTGAATTAATTTAGAAGGGCAGTGTTAACACTGAAGTAAGAAATTATAGATTTCAGGAACATGTAAATTAATTTTATTTAGCAAGGCGTCCCGATTAACCGAATTAAAGGCATTTTTAACGTCTAATTTTAAAAGAACCTCGCATTCATCGGTCTGTGCAAAGGTGCGAACAGCATGAACTGCCGTTTCACAGCCTCCGCGGGTGCCAAAGCCAACCTGAACGGGTTCAAAGAGGGTCTGCAACTTGGAGCGAGATAGTCGGACACAAACTTTGGCAGCTAAACGACGAAAGGTAGAACCCACCGCTATAGGGCGCACACCACCATCTTTTTTTGTGAGGGCTATTAGATTGGCTCCATATAAGACAGCAGTTACGTCTTGACAGACATCTCCCAGCAGCATAAGGTTTACCAATTTAGTGAGGGCAACAACGAGACGTTCGCCAGCAATACCAGTGTCATGGCATGTAAGGCCTATAAGGTGCTGCGGAGAGATGCCATCTAAACCGGAAGCAGACCCTTTAGGAAATGATGCAAGAGCTGCTACAATGTCTTTTTGCGAAGCCTGGATACAAGTCTGAGGATCAGAAGGTGGGTCAACAAAAAGTGGAGTGGAAGGGCCTGGTGGATGCTTGGACCTCAGTGCAGCTATGGTCTCCGGTGTATCAGGTGCTAATGTATCATTACAGAATAAAAGCCGCGTAGCACCTTTGAGATCGCCATCGTAAATTTTCTCTTCAATTTTTCGTGTAATGTTAAAAAGTTGTCCTCGTGATTTAGGAGCTGGAGCGGAAGAGAGCAAAGGATTATTTGCAACATTATTTTTAATTTTTTGCGTTAATGAAATGTTATTGGTGGAATCATTTACCACATGTAGATTTGAGTATGAGAAAGTGAGCAAATTATGCCAGGATGGAGTATCATTAAATTTAATACATTTGGAGATTGTGTTGGTTAAAGCCTCAGCAACCGAACATCTAGCTCCACGCGGTATCCTTTTTATTAATGGGGTAGACTGTTTAAGCTGACTGAGGAGAGTGTGTAAGCTAATAGGATAATGTGATGCAGTTGGTTGTTGCGATATAAAGCCTGTGTTTGAAGATGAAATGGATTGTGAATGTAATATACGAACCTGATGAGTACGTGACTGGTGGATATGTAAGCCTCTGAGCGAAGAAAATGTTTTGTCACAGACAATGCATGAGTTCATCCGAGTAGGTATATACAACATACACTAAATAAAAATACTTAAATTAGCAAAAAAAATGCACCACAATCACAAAGAACACTAAAAATAAAATGACATAAGGCTCCTGTCAAACTTCAGAATGGCTTCTTGCGCCCCCAGCATGCGCTAGTAAATTTTCTTTACGACGCAGCGACGCGACGTTTAATCCGTAAAAATATGTGAGTCGTACTCTGTCTAAGATGTAAGTACAATCGTTGTAGGTCTTTGTAGGTACTTGGTTGTTTCTTGTCAAATAGCCGTAGCTATCCAGCGTTTCACGTCTATACAAACACGTCTACACAACATTTTTTAGTTATTTCTTTTATCATATCTGATTTAAATAACTAATTCGACACTGTCGTAGAACACAGACGGATTTGACAAATTGATATAAATACAAATCAATTTATTATTCGGGCTTTTAACGAGCGAATAAAATTTTATCACTCCGTCACGCCGACATTTTTTTTGGTGATGAGTTAGTTACATAAACTGAAAAATATACGGGCGAAACTGCTAGAACTGAATATCCTTTTTGAGACATTTCCTGAATTAATACATAGGGTACCTACTTTATGTTCTCTACTTATATGCCGATTTTCATCAAAATGTGATTAAATAACAAACGTCCAAATTATTTAATAATATAGAAATCTTTACAAACTTTCACATTTATAATATTAGTAAGATTACATTCCCGTGGGAATACCGGGAATTTTTTCTTAGTGCTCATCTAACGTAGGTACGTAAAGAATATGTTCACAATTTTTTTTAACTTCCTTTTTTTTTCAGTAACCTGTCTTATCGACATTTTACCAGATGTTTGTTGGTTGGTTTATTTTGTTGACGTGCATGGTACGATATCCAATGATATGTCCATTATGGTGCTGTCACTCCTACTCATAGAAGATCTTGGGGAGCTAGTCTCTTCAATCTTTTAAAGGTGTGATTTAGATTGGTCATCATTAGGCGTCTAGCCAATAAATTAGGAGTGACTTTATTCGTTTGCAATACGCAGGTAGAGAATTTTTAATTTCTGTCTTGACAGTTGTAATTTTTCAGTCATTATGAATTTGTTTATTTGTCATATAATATGGTGCTCCGGTTATCATGTGAAGTGTTTTGGATTGGAATCTTTGCAAAATTTCTAAGTTTGATGTAGCTGCCGTGCCCCAGAGCTGCAAGCCGTAGGTCCAGACTGGTTTTAGTATGCATTTGAACAATAGAAGTTTATTTTCCAAGGAAAGTTCTGATTTGCGACCCAAGAGTCAATAAAGTTTTCTTAACACGTTCACTGCGGGCCACATTTTGAAGAACTTTCAGCTGGTGCGGCTGAGGTCGAATCAGCCCCAAGCTAAACTTCCTTGTAATGCGGTTGAGGCCTTTTCTGCCTCATGTTTCAATCATTTGGTAAATGTGTTGTAACTTGATCAGGAGCGTGATTCGATGTTTAATTTTATGCTAAAATTACTTGCATGGTATTGTTTTATGTACACCTAGCTTCGCCCCGGGTTCTGATTTTTAGTTTTAGAGAAAACACCTAAAATATATTTGAGGTCGTTTTAGACCACACATCGCACTAAATCGGGGCGGCATTAGTGATGGGAATGAATTTATATCGATGAATGTCCATGTCTATGTTATATTTCTATTACTTTTTTATATTGTTATAGTATTGTGCATAAAAGTATGGGGTGTTGTTAAATAAAATACAAACTATTCGTTCATCTAATTTATTCTATATTACTTTGCATGCTGTTCGTTAAAACAATGCAAGCACATAGCTTTCTTAAATTGTGAACAATTAGTCATAATTTTTTTTTACTTTCTTTGCAGCCTGCATGGCACCTAATGTAAGTCGTAATTTTGCATAGCAAATGACGCAACGTTTCCTTATTTGACCCTTTGCAAGGATGTGCTGAGACTCTGAATGGTTTGGTTCATTATTACCTGTAAATTGAAAACATTTCTCATTCTAAGTACTAAAATGTAACCGCTCGTGGACGTGCAGAAGTAATTTTAAGTGCTTTAAGCTTTTAAAATAAAAACAAGTCATTGACCTAGTAAATAAACGCCCCCACAACAATAAAACTAATACAGCCAATAGTGATCAAAACATCAAAAACTGCGCATGCAATATTTTTGAAAAAAAGTGCTTTAAAAAAGATCATGAATTAGATTCCAAAAATAGAGAAAATATATAGCATAGGTAGTTTTAGAACGGGCATAATTCATAAGCAGCAGTTGCAGTTGAGTGCAGAAAATTTGTGCATTGCATGGTATGTAAATTATTTTACGTAGAAAGATCTAAATGAAACGAAAAAAAACAAAAGCTTATAACTATGGTTTGCAATATGCGAAAAAATAGGATTAGTGCATGTGCTTATAAATAAAATGATAGCGTGGTAAGTAGAGCAGCCAATTGATAAAAAACAGTATTAATCTATTTATCTACCTCTTTGATTCTGAAAATGAAAATGTTTTAACATAAATGGGTAGTAGTTGAACAATCTAAGGACGACTTATCTCATTCGTACCCAGATTTTGGTTGCGTTACAACTTACATAAAAAAATCTAGAAAAATTTAAACGCGCGATTGTGTCGCAGTGGGACTCGAACCCACGACCTTCCGATTGCTGAAATAACAAAAATATGGCGACAAAACTTGATTTACTGTAAGGTAAATTAAAATACATATATAAATTTGTGTTACGTACCATTGCCAGAAATACTTTTACCAGTAAGTGACTCAATTAAGCATTCTGTGAAATCTTTTTGGACATTTTCTTAGGGTTTGACATATTATAAATGAGCCAAGCATTTACAACTGAAGTACCGAAAAAAAAACTCCATTACAACCTTCCTATACCACTTCAGACCTCTCTTCAGGACAGAGTAATATGATGCCATCTGATCACTGTAATCAATGCCCTTTTTGTTTTCGTTGTACATTAATACGCATTTAGGCTTTCTTATTGGTTCATTGGTTAATCTTGACTGCTTTCCTGTATTTACTAGTTTTAGTCCCCTAAGCATCATATATAAAGTTGAAGACTTCAAAAATAAGAAAAGTTTAGTTATTTTTTTATGATATTTAAAGCGTCTGGGAGGAGTTTCCGCTCACAGAAACAGTCTGTCAACATGAAACATGTATTTTTAACAATATTCTGTGTAACATATATAAAATACAGTACTTCAAATTTAAGAAAAGTAAGCTATGTTTTATTTAACTTCTCTGCCTGCTACCTGTGAACGGGCCGCCTAGCCAAGCTAGCGAGTATGCACATACTCTTATACACATATAGGAGTATCTATACTGTAAAATTCGTTACTTCAAAAATAAGTAATGTCTGGCGGCCCTGGGATCTTACTCTATACGTTGGTGCGAGTGAAATAGCGCGAGATATACTCTAATTTATCAAGAAAATAAATTATGTAGATTTATAACGGATTAAAAAAGAAAATTAATAAGTAATAATGTTTAAAAAAAAATCATATCAACAATATTATAATGCGATTCATTGCGCTATTAACTTTTGCAAAATAACATTAAATTTTGTATTCAACTAAAATTTGAATATTTTCAAGTGAATTTTATGGAATCAAGTTGTGATTTAAGAAAGTTGAAAAAAATATCTATCGATAATTTCACACAAATATGAAACACACAATAATAAAATACAAATTTGAAACACAATTTTACTCACCTTTACTACTTGTTACCTGCCAAAGCCACCGCGACCCAGGTTGTATATTCTGCTTATACCGGTATATTTTGCTTATACCGGTATAGGGGACATATTCACTGGCAGAAAATGCCACTAGGCATTAAGTCCGCCTTGTGCATTATGTTTTGCAGAAAGTGTAAATAAATAAATATATCGAAGAATTTTCAGCTTTACCTTAGTTATATTATAATATAACTAAGGTATGGGTGTCACGGGCTCTCACTCTATAAATATATAACTGAACACACACAAAAAAACATTAAACAAAAGAATTTAACAAAAATAAAAATAAACAATTAACACGATTGCGCAAAGAGTCGACTATGGTAGCGTCACTAAAGTCGACTTACCTGCTCTCACGCCGCCCGCGCGCCCCGCTGCTGGAGGTCGAAATCGGCCTCAACCCGCACCTTATTCAATAATTTTGTGATCAGTGCGTTTGAGGCGTATTTCGACCTCAATTTTTTTTTACAATATTGAGTCAATGCTTCGCAGACATAAAGAAAGCTGTATTTGTCTTTGTCATACCTCATACGGTTGAGTGTAAACAGCCGCCGCACTAGAGAGAAAACACAGTTTTACGCGCCGCACCAGCGTAAAGTCTACCATGAGGCTGAATCAACCTCAAGCCGCAGTGAACGTGTTAAATGATGGTCAAGTGCTTTTCTTCTGTTACATATGTGACTTTGCCAGGTAAGTCTCCGGTCCAGATATATACCCAAGTATCTGGCGCTATCAGCTTGAGGTACTTTTATGTTATTTAATTTAACTTCGGGGCAAGTTTCCCGTCTCAGGGTGAAAGTAACATGGAACGATTTCGCTTCATTGGCTTTTATCCTCCAGTCTTTTAGCCAATTTGATATATGGTTTAGATTGTTTTGCAGTTTTGTAGATGCAGCATAGGCGGTTTCGTCGACTGCAAGTACTGCAGTGTGGTCAGCAAATGTTCCTGTAAGCGCTTCATTTGTATAAGGCGAGTCAGATGTATATATTAAATACAGCGTTGGGCCCATGACGCTGCCCTGTGGAACACCAGCTTGAACTTTATAGAGATTTGTAACGCTATCGCCGTACTTAACATAAAAATGTCTATTACTGAGATATGACTTAATGAAAAGATAACAGATAATGGGAAGGTTTAAGCGTATATTGTATAATAGACCAGTTTGCCAGACGCTGTCAAATGCCTGTGAGATATTCAGAAAGGCTGCTGAGCAGTAGGATTTGCTTTCAAATGCCCCGTTGATTTTTTCTACCAGCCTGTGAACCTACTCAATAGTACCATGAGCCTGTCTGAAACCAAATTGATGGTCTGGTATGAGTTTTGAAGCTGTGATTTCGGTTACAAAGCGTTTTAGGAAAATAATAACTAGGACCTTTGAAAGAACCGGAAGCAAACTGATAGGACGGTAAGAATTTACTGAAGATGGATCTTTTCCAGGTTTTTAGCCCTACGTGTTAAAAGGAACCTCCATGCAAAGTTTGGGCTTCGTAGCTTTGTTAGTTTTATAGGTTTCGTGATCAATGAGTCAGTTATTACAACTCCTGTTTTACCCCCTTAAGGGTAGAATTAATCAAAATTCCTTAGCGCGTATTTTTTTATTTCTATACAGAAGCTGGTATAAGACATTGAGACATTGGTGTTGCTATGTTTGAAAATGAAGAATTTCCCATATAAATTTTTCATCCCTCGTTTACCCCCTTATAGGTAAAATTTTGCAAAACCATGATACACGTGCCCATTGATTTGTAACTAAAAACAGGTGTACATAAATTCATGTTTCTAACTTTGAAAATGACTAACTTCCATACAACCGTTTATCGCTTTTTACTTTCTTATGGTTAGAATTTCGCAAAATCCCTTCTTAGCGGAAACCTACGTATTAAAAAGAATCTCCATTCGAAGTTTGAGCTTCAAAGCTTTGGTAGTTTCAGTTTTTTTGGTAGTTCAGGTCAGTGATTTTGCCTTTTATATATATAGATAGGAAACACCCAAACACCGAAACCATCAGTGGTGGATCCCACAAATATTTGTTCCGATCCGGGAACTTAGCGCGGCAGTCGAATACACTACCACTGCGCAATATACAACGCAATACATTGTATTCTAAGTTCCGTCTGATATTTTTACAGGTCTAAGGTATCTTGGTCACTCTTTTGTTGGAACTGGGTATAAGAAACATAGATTAGAAATAGCCTCTTATTTTTCGAGACTTACTTTCTGAGAAAATCACTGTCGTTATTTGAAAGATATGCCAAAATCAGACTTGCTTCGGCTTAGCCACACACAAAACATGAAATAAATCGCGAACGTGTTCTCGAAGCTTAATAGTTGAATCACAACAAAATATTCCACAGAAAGAGTATAAGTAACGCTTTTGCTGTCGCCGCTTAGTGTTGGCGCAGTTGCAAACTCTGAATTAATAAGAGGCTGCGATTGCTACTAGCGCGTAAATTGGGCTGGATTAAAATGGATGTTTGTCACACCGTCGTGTTATTACGCAGCTTACTGTAAAGTTGAACAACGCAGAGCAAGGAGTGAGAGAGTCTTCTCTTATTTGTTAATTTCGGGGGGCTTTCCAATACTCGTAATACTCGTATAGAATCTATCCAAAAAAAGTAGATTTTGGGTGCGATAGGGCTCTACCTAATTCTTCGGGATCCAAGTAAGCCTTACCTGCACTGGCTGACTAAAGGACGAAGTCATAGCAAAGAAAAGGAAAATGCGAAACAAAACCTTGTACCAATGTGTACTTGCCTAGCTAACATGGTATAGTAGGCCAAACTCTCCCAATATGAAGGCACAAACAAGAAACGGCCCCCAGTGCCCGGCACTTTCGCTGTTCTCGAATACGGTAGCGATATAAGCCTTCAATCCGTGAATCTGTGAGCGGCGTTTCAGATCGCGCGTAATACAGCTGTCTCGCTCTCCTTTTATGCGAGACAAGGTAGGTGCGAAAGAGAAATGGAATAAAAGGGAACGGGGGGAGTGTCGACAACTAATGAATTAAAAACAAATGTAGATCGGCGATGCAACATAGAAAAAATAACGCGGTTACTCTTTTATCGTACACCGGCGCAACCATTTCTATATTATATATTTGACGCCCCGGTTCCGCACGCGTGGTGAAGTTTTCCCGTTCCCGTTTCCCACAGGAACTTGTTCTCGAGATAAAAAGTAGCCTATGTGTTATTCTGATGAATAAGCTATATTATTGTAAAGTTTCATTAAAATCCATTCAGTAGTTTTTACGTGAAAGAGTAACAAATATCCACACAAACTTTCACGTTTATAATATTACTAGTGAACGCCCGCGATTTCGCTCGCGTAGAGTAGTTTTCCCGTTTCCGTTTCCCACAGGAACTTGTTCCCAGGATATAAAAATAAATAACCTATGTGTTATTCTGATGTATAAGCTATATTATTGTGAAGTTTCATTATAATCCACTCAGTAGTTTTTACGTGAAAGAGTAACAAACTTTCGCATTTATAATATTATTAAGATATACGGCATTGCTGTTGAAAATTTTCAAGCCGCTCATAAGACCTTCGGGAACCAACGGCTTAACGTACCTTCCGCATATAAAGAAATTTCCGAAACATGAAGTGAAGTATGTTGGTAGCCATTGGTTACGCTTTAGTGTGATACGTTGCCAGGAATTATAAGCGCTAGACAGAAAAATCTGCAACCAATGCATGCCCACCGCACCAGAAAATATTAATTTGCCTCACATAAGTCTGTTAATGAACTCGAAATTTCTAGAATTTTCAGCCTATAGCACAAATTAGTCTGGGTCCACGTTCCAATATTAATTTTCCGTAAACGTGTAGTTGGTTTAGCTGAAATACTGCGACTACAGTTTTTAATTCGAGTCGTGGTCTAGCAATTTAGTTTACTAAACAAAGTGGTCTACTTGTTAATCGCGCGAATCTAAACGCTTTTACTGAAACGATTTTACGCTATTTTAATAAAACTTAACAGTTAAATATACATACATCAAAACGATTAATAAATATAGTGGGACACATTTTATACAGCGCTATCATACGAAGCTTTAAGCTTGTGCTATGGGATCTATGCAACTGATAAACATACTTACCTGTATATATCCGAATACATACGTATTACGAGTATATATAGAAATCACCTAAACTGCGAAACAAACATTTATGTATCTGACAAAATTTATTCCGACCCGAATCTAAACCGGGCGCAAATGCTACCGTGCTGGAAGCACTTGCGCCACCGAGGCAATCAAGTAAGAAAAAATTAAATAAAAATAAGATAAGGAATACTTTTTATCCTTTTACAAATTCCTGACTTTCGTGTATATTTATACTTCAGCATACTGGTTGCTGCAAATCCTTACTAATATTATAAATGTGAAAGTACTACATATTATTGGAGGTGTTAGAAGTAACATAGGATACATTTATGAAAAAAAAACAATTTTTAAGAATGACAATAGTTCTTGGGAATAAATGAAAGTTGCAGGGCGCCAGGTCGGGACTGTATGGCGGATGACTCATTATCTCGACACCTGCCATAGTCAAATATTCAACAGTCCGTTTTGAGGAGTGCGCTGAAGCATTGTCGTGGTGAAGAAGGATCCTGCTTCGAGGGCGCTGCTGTCGAATATTTTCCAAGAAAACAGGCAAACAGCGATTGACGTACCAGTCTGCGGTAACTGTCCTTCCATCTTCTAGCATAACTGTCGCGAAATGACCTTTCCGACCAAAGAACGAGGCCATCATCTTTTTTCCTTGACTTCTTCCTTTCTTTACCTTAGTTGGCCGATCCTCAAAAGGAAACACCCACTGAGCTGATTGTCTTTTGGTTTCGGGTTCCTAGTAATATATCCAGATTTCATCACCTGTGACGATGTCAAATACAGCATTTGAGTCACCGCCGTTGAACTTATCTAACATTTCGCGACACCAGTCCATGCGAAGGCGTTTCTGGTCGTCGGTTAAAGTATGGGGAATTCATCTGGTACAACGCTTCCTGACGCCTAAATGTACGTGTAATATTTTTTGAACTTGACTCATACCAATGCCTAGGCTTGCCCGTATCTGCTGATAGGTCACTCTCTTATCTCCTCTATCATACGTCGCACAGCACTGATGTTATCTTCAGTAGTCTTTGTTAAAGGACGTCCCTTACGCGGATCATCACTGAGATTGCTACGTCGACGCTTAAACTCCTTGAACCAATTGTAAATAGTGGCACGAGATGGGGCTTCATTATGAAATGCTAATCGCAGCCTATCATAGCTTTGTTGTTGAGTAAGCCCACAACGAAAGTCATAATAAATCATTGACCGAAAATTTTCTCGCGTTAAGTTCATTTTCACGTTTAACAAGAGTTTTACATTTGCCGCCAATTCACAAAAACAAATGACAAATGAATGCAATATATTACATTAGGGTACCAAAGGGTTCTTTAATTGAAATTCAAAAAAAGTTTTCATTAGCAATATTTCTTTCTGGCCAGTTCTAAACATTTTCAGTGTTACCTAGGTATGTTTATTATCTGTAATATTATATATTATATTAATATTATAAAGCTGAAGAGTTTGTTTGTTTGTTTTTTTGTTTGGTTTACCGCGCTAATCTCTGAGACTACTGGTTCGATTAGCATAATTCTTTTTGTGTTAAATAGTCCATTTATCAAGGAAGGCTATAGGCTATATAGCATCACGCTACGACCAATAGGTGCGGAACAGCAGTGATAAACGTGGCAAAATCGGGGACAAAATACTCCTTTTGATAGCTTCCGTTGCGAACGCTGCGTAAACGATTAAAGTTACGCAAAAACTATGTATTACATAATTATTCCCCTTTAAAAGTTCTAAATAAAATCCGCGACAACATATGCCTATCTTTTAAGATTAACCTATTATAATCATTTTATTGTGAAAAAAATTGGTCTTATAATGAGAAGTGAAAAGTATGGCCGATGATTTGCGATTTACGCATGCGCGACGTCGCGACTAGCCAATAGCGAGCGAGCTCTGCGAAGTCCGCACGTCTCCTTGGTAACTATACTAATAATAATATAAAGTTAACTATACTAAAATGTGTTGGATAGCGCATTATCGTGGAAGTCTATAGGCTATATCATCACGCTGCTACCCTGAAGAGCAGGGCAGTAATCAACAAATCGGGCAAATATTCATACATTATTGTAAAAGTAATAAACGACGGGATTGAATGGGTGCGACGGGAATAAAGGCGTAACTGATAAAAGGCTATATCATCTCGCTACTACCCTGAGGAGCGGAGCAGTAATCAACAAATCGGGCAAATATTCATACATTATTGTAAAAGTAATAAACAACGGGATTGAATGGGGGTGACCGGAATAAAGGCGTGACTGATAAACTAATGGGAGTTCGAAGTTTATCACGGGCGAAGCCGCGCGGGTCAGCTAGTCGATTAAATATATAGTACTGGCCTTTGCACCAGCAAATTCTCAAAAAGGAACCTTACCTGTTAGTGGTGCAGTTGCTGACTAACCGACGAGGCGACGATCCAGGCGTCCTTGAGGGGTTGGATTGGAAGGTCAGACGGCAATCGCTCCTAACAATGCCGAAACTCAAAAGTCGTAACAATTGCTGCTTCTAGCAACCAATTAAAACCAAACCCTGGGCTTCAAGTTCAGGAAGAATTTGGAAGCAAATGAGAATAAACTAAGTTGAAAAGAAGTTATAATCCTGACTACGTCTTCATGATAAAAGTGTAACTATATATAATATTAATAATAAACCCCCTCAAGGACAGTCGTTAACTTTTATATGATTAACGCAACCCTATGAGGGCATAGTAGATTTGCTTTTTGAGATCCACTTTCTGATATAAACAAAAAATGTATCAGAAAGTTAATGAAAAGCTCACATCCGCAGGTCAGTTTGTGACGAGCTGAATGTGCGTGGCTACACATCGGTCGCGATTCCTCAGAGTTTTGTTGCCCTTCTGCACCGGTTAGGATTTAATGGCCTAACGGGAGAGCAGTGAGAGTGCTACTGCCGGGAGTACAGCAAATCTTACTCTGGCTTGCCTTAATTTGCCGGTCAGAGGGAGGGAGCCAGAGCTATATGCTCGGGGATAGAAGTGTCATTTTCAAGGGCATAACTACGGGGAAGCCCGCTCCGGGCCTGCCCGCAATGGTGAAACCGGCGCCGCACCGCTCGACACCCCTAGCCGCTAACACCGGAGTTGCCTCCTGTCGCCTTACAGGCTTATTATGCCTATGGCGATTGTATAGTGGGCCCCATCTAGTGAGTTGGCAAGTCACCGTCTGCCAGTATTTTGAAAATAATATATTACAATGGCAGACGCCGTCTTCATCCATACTTTTAGTTACCTACTCCATTTAACCTTCAACTCAATAGCCTATTTTGTATTTAGCATATTGTAAATAGTTTAACGTAAGAACTCAGAACTAAATGCGAGATTAGGGTAAACCAGGAACGTCTAGAGCAACTGAATGAAATTGTGTATTTAGGAAGTATGTTTAGCGCGGATGGAAGATGTGATTCGGATGTAAAACGGCGAGTAGCTGCCGGCAACAAAGTTAACGGTGCTTTGTCCCAGTTATTAAAGCGACAAAGCATCGTAAAAGAAGCACGAATGGCGATTCATAACGCAGTGCTAGTGCCAACTTTGCTTTACGGTTGTGAAACCTGGATATGTCAGCAGATGCATGAAAGTCAATTGAATGATTGATCACTTCGAAAATTGTGCGGCGTAACTTTGGCCGACCGAATACGTAACGAAGTAATACGCAATATGGCAGGTTTAATTGAAAGTGTCAGCGTTAATCTGGAAAAGGGCGTGCTCCGTTGGTTTGGACACGTCCAACGAATGAGTGAGGAACGATTGACAAAGACGATATTGTTCAAAAGTAGAGGGTAGAAGGAGTCAGGGTAGGCCGAGACTTCCATATGAAGACCACGTGAGCAGATTGCTCAAAACGGAAAAGTCAAAAGTACTCGGATACCCAGACGTGCGTGTATGAAGCGATTGATGAATCTCGAAGAAGCGAAAGAAGTATGCATGGATCGCGAAGCCTTGCGATCTGTCCTCTCTGACTACCCCGTCACGGATACAGCGTGAAGATAGTTAGTTAGTTTAACTTAACTGGAGATGGTCCATTATCGTTCTTCTACATAAGGCGGGCGTGGACTGTCTGCAGTGGGGCCTCATTTTCTTTTAGATTAAAATTCTCAAAGGGCCTCTGCGTGTTGGACCAGTCCCCATGTATGCCTACCAAAAGCCCGGGTATCTTCATAAAAAAAAAGAAGATACCCGTGAAATGAAGAAACAATAATAATATATCTTTATTTTCAGTCAACATGAGAAAAGTTACAGGTGTTATAAACTTATTCTACGGCCCATAGATAAATACCTATATATATGTGTATATATATATATATATATATATATATATATATATATATATATATATACCTATATATATATATACCTATATGTCACAAGCAATTAAAGTATCGGACTAAAAGGAGGAAGTTTCAGCAAACTGTCCAGGTAACATACGGGATATGTGTTCACCATGAAGTTTGTGTTTATCTTGTGCGCTGCAACTTCTTGTCTAGTATTCCCTTTCAGAAGTTACTTTTCATTACAGCGGCTTTTCATGATAGATGAAATTCTCTCTTTTGAAGTTTTGATGAAAGTAAGACATGAAATTTGTTACTATATACGTTGGGATATTAAATCTATAATTATTTGGATTTTAATGGAACATTCACTAAAGGATGAAAGTTGATGTTATAAAGAGTGAAAAAGAGCTACATTTTATCATGATATTCCCACGAGAATGAGAATTACGCGAGTGAAACTGTGGCGGGGTATCCACTAGTTCGAAATATAACTCTGAATAACAACAAATCATTATTCTCGATCAAATAATTTATAGTCAAATACAATTTAAGAAATTTCTGAAATAAAGATATTTCTCTAAGAAATAATGTATTGTCAAATACAATATTCCAGCTAGACACACGACAAAATGGGGTTACAATATTACAGGGATCGTTTTCAGAACACTGAGCAAGGGTTAAGAGCCCTTCTATATACATTCAAAACAAAGTTAGGTACTGTTTTCATCATATCCTAGAATTCAACAGAATATACCTACATATAGCATTTCTAGAAAAATTATACAGAAAGTCTTTCCAGACTCATAGCTTCCAAAGGCTGTGTGTGCTACGTGCTACGTGTTTGATCCAAGGGTTAGTTATACTTTCGCGGTGTTTATTCATTTATTTATTCATTCATTTGTTGTTGAACATAGGTACATGATAAAATACTATATCTAAGGTCTTACACGATATTACGTACATTCCACGTTCTGCCTTATTCAGGCATGCAACACTTTTACTATCAAATTTAAAAGGTATATATCTATGTGGGAATGGTAGGTTGATGAATGCTTAGGGTGTACTGAACGTAAGTAAGGAGTGAAAGGTATGTATTGGTGAGAATGAGAGCGAAGTATGCAGCGGAAAATGTCAAGTATGTGAGACGACGTATAGAAACGAAGGTGGAACGGTGCGCGATAGTAAGATTTAACGAGGTTTTTTTTCTAATTAAAATAAAAGTGAATTCTTTTAATTTTTAAACTTTGTTTGACTGGTACATCCCACATCTATGATATAAATTTTACAATATAAGGTATGTCAGCACTATGATAAATTAAGTCAATTTAAGTCAAAAATAATTATAATCAACTTAAATGCAATCAATCAAATAGAAAAGGAAAAAAATTGTCTATAATATAATACTAAAAATATGTATAAATGATCTAAATTGAAAATATAGGAAATTATGTTAACACTATAATAAATGAAGTCAGTATATAATTTAAGTCAAAATAGTATAATCAATTTCAATGTTATCAATAAAAATATAATCCAATGAAATATTAATTCAGATTACCATCAGCTAAAAAGTCCTCTATGTCATAGTATGCCTTTTCGGTAACTATTCTTGTTAGTGTTTTTTTAAATAAGTTTTCACTTAACGTCTTTATACTGTTCGGAATTTTATTAAAGATAACAGGAGCCTTGCAGATAACACTGATATGAAGGAGCGCCGTTTTGGCTGGATGAATGCATAGCCTGTCATTATCTCGACGGTTTCGCTTGACTTTATCCATTAAACGTGGAAACAAATGCGGATTATTTTTTACAAATAGAGCTACTTCGAGGATATATATTGATGGCAGTGTGAGTATGCTGTATCTAATAAAAAACGGTTTGCAACTTTCAGTACTCGAGATTCCAAACATAGCACGGATGCAGCGCTTTTGCATTTTAAATGCCATATCTTTATACGTTGAGTTTCCCCAAAACATTACCCCATACCTAAGGACAGACTCAACCAGACCATAATATGCTGTCAGTAGAGCGTCTATGTTGATCGTTGGAGCGAGTTTAAATAATCTATAAGATAGACCACTAACTTTTTTACTAAGGGCTTCGATGTGTTCTTCGATGTCTTTCCAATTTAGTTTACTATCTATAACTAAGCCAAGAAATCGCGCAGTACTAATTTCTTTAATTGCCAGATTATTATGTGATACCCTTTTATTTATATATTTTGTTGGTCTTTGGCTAAAATGCATTATGTTTGTCTTTTTTAACTTCTAAACTAAAGAAGTTTGTTATTATCTAACCAGGAAATAATTGATGCCAAGGTGTCATTTATGTCAGAATAATAATTATTTACATCCTTACATGCAACCGTCACTGTACTGTCATCAGCAAATAATATCATAGGTTGTGCTGTGACATTTAGCAAGTCGTTTATATATAAAATAAACAGTAATGGGCCCATTACACTATCCTGGGGAACGCCATGCGTAATATAGTTTTCATTGGAAGAGTAAGTTTATTCCATCTTTGTGACAAGATTAATTCTGGTTATTTCAATCATTTGCGGTCTATTGGCTAAATATGACGTGAATAAATTTAAAACATTCCCTCTAATAGATATAATACAACAAGCTTCCAATTTTCTCATTAGAATGTTATCCACAAGATCGAATGCACGCGACATGTCGCAGAAAATGGCACAAACAGGAGACCTTCGGTCGACGTGAGATGTAAGATTTTTAATAAAGTCGTAAATCGCCATGTTTATAGTTTTGTTTCGTCGAAAACCTTTCTGTTCCTTACAGAAAATATTATTTTTTTCAAGGTAAGCGTATGTCTCACCGTATAAATATTTCTCAATTTTTTTTGAAAAAATTGGCAACAACGCAAATGGTCTATAGTTATTCATTAGCTCCTTATTTTCTTTTTTGAATAATGGTTTTATGATACTTGTTTTAAGAGACGTTGGAAATATACCGGCTTAGTGCCTTAGTGCATATTTCCAACGTCTCTTAAAGAGAGATTAATTATATAACTTAGATGATGGCAAATATTTTCGTTTACAGCTTAAAAATTTTTTGTAGAGATCCCGTCGTATCCAACACTTGGTGTATTTTAATATCTTTATAATTTTATTTATTTCGTATGGTGAACTCGGTGCAAGTAACATAGATTTCAAAAAAAAATTTCATCGAAGCGTTTACCATTTTTCCAGCACCCTGGATAGTAACAATGTTTTGAATAAAGTAATTATTGAATTTTTTTTTTCTTGTGGCATAACAGCTGATTAGAATTGGCCCCGTATTTTATATAGTAATATTACAAAAATAATTATAATTTTAAGTAATAACCAATTCCTCATTGCCAAACAATAGTTTATTAAGTGTTACATAAACTATATGTGATAAAAGTAGATAAATATAAACTTTAAAATTGTACCGGTGCAGTGACAGTTATACATCGGAAAAATTTTTCAATATTTAAAATAAGTACTTGGATTTGGCAAGATTTTTGAAAGTTATAGTTGTTTAAATCAAGGTTTGTGTGTTTATTTACTTTTACATTCTCACATGTCCACTAATAGATTGATTTTGTAACTTTCTATGAATAGAACATAACCTTGTTTTTGTTTCGCCTTTCTTACTCTTTATTGCTAATAATCACTGATTCTGTAGTACGTAATTATAATCAAAAATGTCGAATACTGTTAATATGATAATGACGCGTAAGGCCTTGGCTAATAAGCCAGAGACAAGGCTCCAATTAACGTTAAAAGAGTTACAAATTATGAGGGAGAAATGCGATAAACTTAACAAGGAAACGAAAATGAATTAGAACTGCTTGGTATTTTAAGTAAGAACGGACAGCTCAAGAAAGAACTAGCACAGTTGCATTCACTGTATACTGATACCTTACAGGATCGGAATAGGCTACAACTTATAGTTGACAGTTTCGACTCTTGTAGGGATCATTACGAACAAGCTCTGAACCAAATTACAGTACTTAAAGAGGAGCTACAACGATCAGAGATCAAAATATCACAACTTGAAGCTGAGAAACAGAGCAATGTGGTTCAATCTAATCAGAGTTTGTTTGATGAACTGATGGCTACAAGCATAGATACTACTAAAGCTCACCCCTCCATTATCATAGACCTCACCTCTGATGATGAATCCGGGGGCTGTTCTAAGACGTTGAAAATTATTAAATGTAGTAAAAATAAGTTAAAGTAATATTTAAAAATTAAAAAGTTTATTACTAAATCTAAAAAAATGATACATAAATATAAGTTTTTTATAAATAGTATGTCACTTAATAGACAGAGATTGCAACTGATTGACCAGGTTAATATGTATATGTTAGTACTGGACACTGTCGCACTACAGTACAAAACTGATACACGGGCCCTTCAATATCAGATTGACCGGCTTCAAGACTCTTTAAAAGCAATTACATATAAATATGAAACGGCAGAGAAACAGAGTAGGGAACAGGTGTTAGCTATAGGTTAATTAGTAAATTCATGTCATTGTCAAAATGACCATTTAATATCCGCTGGCCATGTTCCCTCCTCACGGTTGAATTGTAAAAAAATATATGCAGTGATGGAATTGGTGAGCAAACAAGTTCTTCAATCCTAAATGAAAAAATGTGCGATGGTACATTGCATAGTAATATATCACTTACACATTCAATAACATCTGGTGATAAACTCACTTCATCACCAGTTAAAACTGTGTGCAGTGTGGATACTAGTAAATTAAGTTCAAGCAGTACCTGCGAGGTATCTGTAGTAGAAAAGTTGCAAATAAAAAATAATGAAAATATCATAGTGTATTGCGATGAAATAGGTAAAAATTTTGGACACCATTTATCACAGTTAGGTCATTCTGTAATAAATCATAGATATCCAGGTGCTTCTTATTCTAAAATTATAGATTTTATTTTGACTGGTACACACTGCATGCAGTCCACTATAGTGGTGCTGGTTGGTAGAAGAGGCAATATTAATAGTGACAAACTTATAAAAAAATTTGATAAGTTATCAAGTCTACAAGTAAAACAAGTCATTTTGTCCACCTTGCCATACAGCACTGCTATGAGCCACAAGGAAAACAACTTAAGATACAAATTAAATATGAAACTACATACCATGGTATCAAATTCCAAAAAAATTGAATTGTTAGATTGGAATATTATTTTCAATAATAATAGTCTGTTGACATTAGATAGATATTTTCTATCAAAAACTTTACAACGAAAGGTAGCTCTGTTGCTATCCATTTTTTTAATTTTTCAAGCCAAATTATTGGCAAGTACAACTGCTTTTATTGAGCCGGATAATTTTGACACATCACATTTGGAAAATGGAATTCCAAAAATCTAGTTTATAGGACAACAGATAATAAATATGGCCAGTTGACTTTGGCCCCTGAGAATAATCTTAATAAAATATTGTTTTTTAAACCTGGTGCGCCATAATGTTAGAGGTTTAATAAATGGTAAAGATTTAGAGTTGGAGCTATACATTAATGCAAATTCTATTAATATTTTTTGTGCTACAGAGCACTGGTTAAAAGATCATGAAATCACATTGTTGAACTTCATAAATCACCAGGTTGCTAGCTCGTTCAATAGAAAACATTCTAAACGTGGAGGCTCTTTAATATTAATTAATAAAAACTTAAAATTTAAAGAACGTAAGGATTTAGTAGCCCTCTCCATTGAGCGAGTTATTGAGATTGCCAGTATCGAGTTTGAGCATTTCATCTTGTTAAGTGCATACAGTCCCCCTGATGCTCCTTACATTAAATTTGAAGAAAAGCTTGAAGAAGCACTGTTCAAATGCCAATGTTCTAAGAAATCTATAATAGTGTGTGGAGATTTTAATGTTGATATACTAGATACATCATTAACTCCATCAGAGAGAAATAAAATGAAAAATTGGTTTCAATCCTTTAATTTGCATAGTACATTCTTAGAACCTACTCGTATTACAGGCACCAGTTCAAAATGTATTGATAATATTTTTACTGATATTAAACCTATAAATAAAGGTATTGTGGATCCTGTAGAGTCAGATCATCGTGGCCAATGGATAAAGTTTCCTAAAACTAGTAATAAAGTTTGCAAAAAACAATTTAAATATGTACCAATTAACCAAAGTCGTTTGAATATTTTTAAAGAAAATATAGTAAAGAGATTGCCATATCTACCTGACTTCACTTGTGTAGACCAGTCATATACACACTTATTCAATTTGATTAATTATGAGTTTGGCAAAGTTTTTACCTCAAAAACTCTACAGATTGGCGGTCGTCCTGTTTTTAGTGACTGGGCTACATCAGGTATCTTTAATAGTAGAAACAAATATTTGAATTATATTCAGAAAAATCATATAATTTTAACCAAACCTTTCAGGAATATGTTAAAAATTATTCTAAGATATTTAAACAAACATGTTATCTTGCAAAGTCAAACTTCATTAAAAATAAAATTTCTAATTCTGTTAATAAAATAAAAATGACTTGGAATATCATTAACTCGGAATGCTACTAACCATTTACTTTTAAGTGGAAATTCCTTTCTGTCACCATAGATCTACCTATGGTGACAGAAAGGAATTTCCACTTAAAAGTAAATGGTTGCCATGTTACAGGGGACCTGGAAGTGGCGACGGAGTTTGAACATTTCTTCAAAAATGTACCTATTTTGACGACTAAATCTTCAAGCGTCTTCCAGTTCCTCTAGACATTCATTAGAAGAATCTGTTCCTCATTGCAGGGATGCATTTGTATTCACAGATATTTGCGCTCAGGATATTATGAAAACTTTTAAATGTATTGAAATTAAAAAAGCCGCGGACCTTTGGGGATTTTCAGTCAAAACTGCATCATGTATAATTGAGGTCATTGCGCCCCATCTAGCAACTGTGTTTAATGACTGTGTTTCTAGTGGTATATTTCCTGATTTAATGAAACACAGCGAAGTCATACCCTTGTTCAAGGCTGGCAGCGCTACAGACCCGTCTAATTTCCGACCAGTGACAGTACTGCCAACTTTGAGCAAAGTATTTGAAAAAATTTACTTGAATCATATGCTATCCCATTTTAATGTTCATAAAACGCTGTGCAAAAATATACATCACTATGGAATAAGAGGCAAAGCTCTCGACCTTCTGTCTTCATATTTAAGCAATAGAATACAAAGGGTCGATATTAATGGTACACGTTCTGTAGGATCCATGGTTACAATGGGTGTGCCACAAGGCTCGATACTTGGGCCATTCTTGTTCCTCATTTATACTAATGATTTACCATTTTATGTAGGGGACAGGAATAGGATTGTTTTGTTTGCAGACGATACGTCATTGATTTTTAAAATTAGAAGACAATTAGATAACTATGACGATGTAAACAATGCGATCACGAGAGTAGTTCATTGGTTCAGCTCAAATAATCTTTGCCTAAATGAAAACAAAACTGAATGTATTAAATTTACTCTACCAAATGTAAAACAAGTTATGGCCAATGTTCGACTGAATGGACAAGTGTTAGAGTTTGTGGAATCAACTGTGTTCCTTGGTATAACTATTGATGCCAATTTGCAATGGGGCCCACACATAGAAAAGACGGCATCTAGGTTAAGTTCGGCTGCATACGCTGTAAAAAAGATCAGGACTCCAACAGATGTGGATACGGCTAGAATGGTTTACTTCAGCTATTTTCATAGTATTATGTCTTACGGTATTCTCCTTTGGGGGAGTGCTGCAGATGTAAATAACATTTTTGTTCTTCAAAAGCGGGCTGTACGCGCAATTTATAATTTGGGCCCCAGAGTGTCCCTCCGAGAAAAATTCAAAGAAATAAATATTCTAACCGTAGCATCACAATACATTTTTGCCAATCTTATGTATGTTCAGAAAAATCTATCACAGTTTACTAAACTCTGTGATATACATAATATAAACACTAGACATAAAAACAATCTTTCAGTTACCCACAGTCGGCTGCATAAGATTGGTGATTCTTTCCAGGGTAACTGTATACGCTTTTACAACAAGCTTCCCTGTGACCTGAGATATTTACCATTAAATAAATTTAAAAAGTATATTAAAATAAAGCTTTGTGAAAAAGGTTATTACTCTATTAAAGACTATTTACAGGACAGCGATGCCTGGAAATTTTATGCTGGTAAATAAAATATTATAGTCATAAAATACATAATTAAAATATTAAATTATAAATAGGCCATCAAGAAAAAAGCCTTCCTAAGTTTCTTGCCGGTTCTTCTCAGGTTCTCAGGCGTTCCAAACCGGTGGTCACTTTAAATATATTATTTTTCTTTAGTTTTAGTGTATGACATTTTGTAGGCGCCGTTGAAATGGTCTATGCAAAATAAAGATATTTTAATTTTTTTTTTTTAGAATGCCTTGGTTATTTCTGAGGGATCATTAATATGAGTATTATTATTTTTGATATTAGTGATATATTGTTTTGTGAGATTGCATCGAGTGAGGTTTATTATCCTCCATGCCGCTTTGTTTTTATTCATTGAGGTTTGGAGTTTGTGGTTGTTTTGAGCACGTTTGGTTAGTAAAATTATTTTCTTGAATCTCTTACTATAATCTACGTATTTTACTTTATTTTCACTTGTAGGGTTCAGTCTATACTTCCAAAGAAGAGCCTTCTTTTTTTTTGTCACAGGCCTTGACACCACGTGAGACCCATTTTGGTTTGCTGGTGACTTTAATAGTGATTAGGGTTACCGGGAAACACAAATCATAGAAGAGTTTAAAATCCTCCATAAAAAGATCATATCCAGATTTGGATCGTTTGTCTGATAAATATTATAAAACGAAAATTTACATTTTCAATGTTACACGAGCTGTAGTTTTGTTTTATTTTGCGCCAGTAATTTAATGTATATTTTTTTTTGACCTTGATTAATTGGGCGGTATGGTCTGATAGACCAAGTTCTAAAATTTCAGCATTTAAGCCCCTTTTGAAATCATGTGCAAAGTTATCTAAGCAAGTTTGCCGGGCTAGCCTAGTAGGGGCATGAAGTGCTAATAAAAGATTATAATTTGATAATAAACATGTAAATTTTAGAGTATCATTATTCTTTTTTATTATGCAAGTACTATAAGACCTGAGGTAGGCTCCTCCACACCTCGGGGAAAAGAAACG
This sequence comes from Thumatha senex, assembly GCA_948477245.1. Taxonomy (NCBI): domain Eukaryota; kingdom Metazoa; phylum Arthropoda; class Insecta; order Lepidoptera; family Erebidae; genus Thumatha; species Thumatha senex. The sequence continues at coordinate 28,238,927 of OX419727.1, forward strand.
GGCTGCGTGTTACAAATAATTCATCTCTCTCGCACCACCTTGAGCCGAGACACGACAAGTCGCTGAGTCATAATTGCTAGAGGAGCTTAGGGAATTGCGATCAGATATGCTTACTCGCATGGACAGTCAAGCAAATGCTATTAAAGAGCTTAAATCACAATTTTCTCAAACTAAAGCAGATTTGGTAACTATATTCGAACAAAATATCAATGAGAAACTTCTACCGGGACGTCATACTATACAAGGGATCGAAAATCTGTCACCACTTAAAAATAATATAAATGCTCCGCCCGGGACTACTACGCCTGCAAAGGCTCAGAAACATACTCATCGTAGTAGCAACAAATCTATGAACAACTTGCACACCGTTAAGATTCGACCGGAAAACGGTAGGGCCACGAAATCAGTATCACAATCGCCGCCAAAGAAATTATCCATTGCTAGTTCACCCGTTGACGAAAAACTATCACAACATGAAGTGGACAACGATAATAGGCCGTCGGACTTGGCACTCGTGCAGAATAAAACTCCTGGTCGGTTCTCTGGCGGAGTGGAAACTGGTGGAAATACTGCATTGATGACCATACAGGCTATCGAGCGGAAAAAATATCTGCATGTGTGGCGTTTACATCCAGAGACCACTGTGGAAACTATGACAAATCATGTAAAAAAAAATGTGGCTGTGACACCGATTTGAGAATTGTTAAACTAACACCTAAAGCTAAAAGAGATTACTCCTCATTTATTGTTTACGACTGTGTTTTATATTTAAGTAATAGAGTAGTTTAAAAAGTAATCTTGAATAAATATTGTTTTATACCACGATAGATGGCGTTGTGCCAGCTGTTTGTATCTCGAAATCGTTTGGTTACCAACATTGTTTATTATGTATGATAAGTTACTGCAATAAATTTGTCGATCGTTTATACAGTTCAGAGTAGTAGTGGTTTTATTGTTCAACCCTTCTATCTCTCATCAAGTTTAGCGCAACACGTCGATCAATAGATCACGGCAACCTGGTATTGTCGTAAACATATGGTCCTTCGAGCCGGATTAGTTATTTTGGCGAACAAACAGTGGTTAGTTCGCTCCCCCCGTGATACTCGCAGTGGATCGCTGCGGAAGGGTACACGGACCCCGCATCAGCTACGTCTGACGCGGTACCGGAAGATCAAGAGATCAGCTACAGCAGCGACACCTGACGGGTGTATGTAAAACCAGTAAGCAGCAATTGCGGCGATACAGGACAACCACTAGAGGGCGCCACCAGCATCTCCGAAGACTAACTAAGGCTGGTATGATCAGTGAGTCAGTGCAAACTGTAAGTACTTTTAGTATTAACTCATAATAATTATGTTCAGTGCAGTGCGGTAAACAAGCTAATTTGACTTTTATTTACACAAGGATCACTACTTAGGATAACAGTTTATTGAAGATAATTTATTCATGTATGGTGCCAAGTCTACTAAAGAACTTTAACATAGAAAATACTTTATAAATTTAGACATTGTAAGTGCAAGATTTAATCTTAAGTGTTTAGTTTAATATTAATTTATGTGCATGTTAGACTTAGAATATTTTTAGAAAAAACGAGGGACCGCGGAGCCTATGCCCGATTTTAGTCCGTATTAGATTAATTTTCAAACACTTGTAAAATTTTGAGCATTCTTAAAAACCTATAATGGAAGGTTTGATTAAAGTTTTAAATAACTCTCAAACTATTATTCAGAAAGGTTTGATTAATTTCAAAAAGAGTCCCAAAGAAAGGCTTACTATCGAATATCTGGAAGCAAAGCTAGAATCATTAGAAAACGACTGGGTTCTTTATAAAGAAAATCACCGAAAGTTGTACGAAAATTATAAAGACATTGATGATGCGTCACTCCTCAAAATGTATGAATCGACGGAGGACACGTTTATCAGTTATAAATCTTTAATTAAAACATTATTGAATAAATATAAATCTATAAAAGAACCTAGATCTGATATATCCGAAATAGCTCATACGTCTAAAAGTTCTGCAGCTAAGCTGCCTAAAATAGTTATTCCAACCTTTAGTGGTAAATATGACGAATGGACAACGTTTCGTGATTTGTTTATATCACTAATAGATAAAAATACTAGTTTAGACAAGGTTCAAAAACTGCATTATTTAAAATTACACCTTAAAGGCGAAGCTGAACAATTTGTTCGACATAAGGAAATATCAGAATTGAACTATACACAGTGTTGGGCTAGTTTAGAAAAGCGGTACAGCAACAAAAAAATTATTTCAAACTGTATATTAAAAAGACTTTTTAGTCAGAAACGTTTGTTCGTGGAGTCGGCAACGGGTATTAAGGAATTGCTTGACACTACGAATGATTGTCTTAGTGCGCTTGGTAATTTGAATATTGATGTATCTACATGGGACGTTATTATTATCCATATAATATCCTTTAAGTTAGACCCTGAAACGCGTAAGCAGTGGGAGTTAACGGCAAGTAGTAACGATAGTCATGAATTGCCTACCTACGAACATTTTGCCACGTTTTTGGAAAATCGCTTCCGCGCGATCGAACGTATAGAACCACAAAGGATTCAACCGCGCACCGGTTCTCAGGCACCTAAGGCTATGGTAGCTCTAAATTCTAGTGGTATGCGTTGTGAATACTGCAATGAAACACATAAACTTTGTTTTTGCAAGAAATTCGCAAAGCAGTCAGTGGAAATGAGACGGGAATTCGCTGTCAATCATAAAATGTGCTTTAATTGTTTGGGTGGCAATCATAGCGCTCACAACTGTAAAAAGCAATCCACATGTAAGTTGTGTCAAAAAAGACACCACACGTTACTTCATCTAGGTAATGAGCCCACGAAGGACAATACAGTTACAGTCAATTTGGCATCTGTTAGTACTAATTCGGAAATAATTAATAATAATCAGATAGTCTCTTGCGTTTCAATAGCTCCCAGTTCAGTTCCACTACAACCAGACAAAAAGATGGGAGGTACATAGTCAAATTACCATTCCGCGTGAAGGATCCCATGTTTATTGATTCTCGCTCGGTTGCTGAAATTAGATTCAAGTCACTAGAAAAACGCTTTGAAAAGAATAAGCAACTCAAAGATCAGTACACTCAAGTAATTAACGAATACTTACAATTAGGCCATATGAAACAAGTAAAGGAAGGCAATAAGAAGAGCAGGATAGCTTATTTACCTCACCATGCAGTGATACGTAACGACAAATCTACCACCAAGGTACGGGTTGTATTCAACGCATCTGAAAGGTATAGAAATGGCATTTCCTTAAATGATACACTTATGGTTGGTCCATCCCTGCAGGCTGATTTGCGTAACATAGTTATGAAATGGAGAGTTTACCCTATTGGTCTAGTAGCGGATATTGTGAAAATGTATCGGCAAATACGGATATCTGACGAAGACACAGGATATCAGCGCATTCTCTGGCGAGAAAATCCTGAAACAGAACTCAAGGACTACGAGTTGCAAACTGTAACGTTTGGTACAGCTTCAGCACCATACCTAGCAATCAGAACACTGCGTCAAATTGCAAACGATGAAGGTCATAATTATCAAAATGCAGTCGATAAGGTTGTGAATAGCTTTTATATGGATGATTTAATGACGGGATGCTACAGCGTGGAAGAGGGCATAGCAATTCATAAGGAAATTACGGAATTATTAGATAAAGGTTGTTTTGTATTGCAAAAATGGAACACTAATAGTCAAGAACTTTTGGATACTATACGCTCGAATGGAATAAAAGAGAGCAATAGTAATATAGTATACAAGCAAGAGAAAAACATTAAGGATATCCAGGAAATCAATTTTGAAGAAAAATAAATTAAGATTACTAGTGATAGTGTCGTTAAAATATTAGGACTGACCTGGGATCGAACTAGGGACTCTTTTCAGTACAAAGTGAATCTCCCACCACTAACCAGTGCACCTATAACCAAAAGATTGATCATTTAGGATATTGCTCGTTTGTTTGACCCGCTCGGTTGGTTAGCTCCGACAGTGGTGTTAGCTAAAATGTTTATCCAAAAATTATGGATCACAGGAATACATTGGGATGAGAAATTATGCACCGAACTAGCACAAGAATGGACTACTTACCGCAAAGAATTGTCACAACTTGCCAGAATTACTATTCCTCGTTGGCTTGGCATGAACTTAAATGATAACATTGAGCTTCATGGATTCTATGATGCCTCCAAAACTGCCTATTCAGCAGTCGTTTATCTACGCATGAGGAACGACACAGGTAAGGTCAAGGTTGCGCTAATAGTAGCTAAATCCAGGGTAGCTCCTATAAAGCAGGTTAGCATCCCACGCTTGGAACTGTGTGGAGCAGTTCTTCTCGCAAGGTTATTGGTAGAAACAGCAGAGGTTTTGAAGATACCTACTAATAATATAAAAGCTTGGACTGATTCAACCATCGTTCTAGCTTGGTTAAATAAACACCCAAACAGATGGAAAACGTTCGTCGCCAATCGAACTTCTGTAATATTGACATTGTTGCAACCGTCTCAATGGTTTCACGTGTCCACTACAGAAAACCCAGCAGATTGAGATTGTATTGAGGTGTATTGCCTAGCTCATTGATAAAAAATTCATTGTGGTTTAATGGGCCGCAATTTTTAATTGAACATCCAATTACAACGTACAAAAATCCAAAGAACATAACCACAGATTTAGAGCAATCTATTAAGTCACATGTTGTTGTTGTACCAGACAATTCAGAACTTTTTGAGAGATTTTCTTCTTTACAAAAACTTCTTAGGGTAATCGCATATTGCCGTCGTTTTTTAAATATAAGAACAAATAGGACAGAGTACTTACGAGCTAAGGAGATTGACAAGGCGTTGGAGTGTTGTATAAAGAAAACACAAAAGGACACGTTTACCGAAGAATACTACCAATTACAGAATAAAGGATTTCTACAAATGAAAACAAGTAAATTGAAATCACTTAGTCCTTATTTGGACCAGAATGAAATCATTAGGGTACAAGGCAGACTAGCAAAATCTTTATTGGACGAGCATATAAAACATCCAATTGTGCTGCCAGCTAAGGCTCATTTTACTAACCTGATAGTAGCTGAGGCTCATGCTAGGACTCTGCATGGAGGCCTTCAGATAATGCTTAACTATTTAAGACGAGTTTATTGGATTCTTGGCGTGCGAAACTTAGTTAAACGACACGTCCGACGATGTGTGACATGTGCCAAGCAAAGAGCTACTACTCAAATTCAAAAAAGGGTGATCTTCCATCGGTACGATGTACACCGGCTAGGCCTTTCTTGCATAGCGGCGTAGACTACGCTGGACCAATCAAGATTAGGACAACGAAGGGTCGCGGGCACCACTCCCATAAGGGCTACATTTGTTTATTTGTGTGCATGTCGACTAGGGCTTTACATCTGGAAGTCGTTAGTGACCTGAGCTCCCAGGCATTTCTAGCAGCGTTTAGACGCTTTGTTTCCAGGCGAGAACATTGTGCTAGGTTGTACAGCGATAATGGTAGCACATTTGTGGGTGCTGCCAAAGAATTGCGCCAAATAGCAAGGAATTGGGTGGCTATAGCAAAGCAATTAGAGGCAAATAATACAGAATGGCATTTTATTCCCCCCCACGCTCCAAATTTTGGAGGACTATGGGAATCGGGGGTAAAATCGACCAAATTTCACCTAAAAGGGGTTCTTGACGAGTCAACACTTACATACGAGGAGTTGGCGACACTTCTCTGCCAAGTGGAAGCATGTCTAAACTCAAGGCCTATACGTGTTTTGAATCTGGAGGATCCTGGAGAGAGTATGCCGTTGACTCCCGGCCATTTTCTGGTTGGCGAGCCACTAGTAACAATACCAGAGCAATTTAATTTTGAAAATTCAAATGTGACCTCTTTAACACGTTGGCAATTTGTTCAGAGGATGCTGCAGTCATTTTGGAGACGTTGGTCTCAAGAGTATTTATGCAATTTGATGCATAGATACAAGTGGTCTTCCACAGTTACTGAACCAAAAATCGGAGATATAGTTCTCATAAAGGAAGATAATTTACCCCCTTGTCGTTGGCTGATGGGCCGTATTGTAGAAAAACACCCCGGAGATGATAACGTCACTCGTGTGGTTACTTTGCGCACAAAATCTTCAATTATTAAAAGGCCAACAAATAAGCTTTGTATTTTGCCTATTGAACATGAATGAACTATTACAATGTTGATTGTTGTTATTTAAATAGGTTAATTATTGTTACTTCACTTTATTTTTGATGTACTTTGGTTTCTTGGTTGGGGTTGTTGTCTTTATCAATTTAGTGTTTTATAATCTATCTCTTATATTGTTTGTGTTATTTAATCTATTTATTAACTTTGTATGAAAGGACGTTTTGTCAATGACGTCCTTTGGTGGGCAGTATGTTTACGACTGTGTTTTATATTTAAGTAATAGAGTAGTTTAAAAAGTAATCTTGAATAAATATTGTTTTATACCACGATAGATGGCGTTGTGCCAGCTGTTTGTATCTCGAAATCGTTTGGTTACCAACATTGTTTATTATGTATGATAAGTTACTGCAATAAATTTGTCGATCGTTTATACAGTTCAGAGTAGTAGTGGTTTTATTGTTCAACCCTTCTATCTCTCATCAAGTTTAGCGCAACACGTCGATCAATAGATCACGGCAACCTGGTATTGTCGTAAACATTTAGGATTGGCGTCCCAGGACATGTGTTTGATAGATTAATGCAGTTTGATGCATGGCCTTTGAATATTGAATTTAGCGAGTGGATCTGGTTTCGAAACTCGCTTAAAAAATCAGTTCATTAAAGGTAGCAAAATGGAAATATATTACAAAAATGTTCAAGGTCTCCGCACCAAATTAGATACTTTTAGAAACAATATAAGTCTATTAAACGCGGATTTACTGAAGTGGCGCTATTATTGAAAGTGGGATAAATTGATTCATTACAACAATTAATCAATTTATGATACTGAAATAGTTCCTTTAGGATATCAAATACTTCGCTGTGACCGAGCGGATAGTCGAAAGATGGGAGGAGCATTTCTCGTGGCCACACACCGATTCGAGCTGCGACGAGTATCGTTGTACGCGGGTGGGGCGCGCGGCTCGCGCTCGGCTGGACTACCGTCCTTATCCATTATAGATATAAGTAACTATGCTTTTGAAATAGTTTGCGCAACCGTACATTTAAATAGTAAACAATTATTTTTATGCTGTGTGGTTTATATACCACCATCATATTCTGAAAACGATTATATGATTTTATTTAGTATAATAGAAGAATTATCAACGAGATACAAAGAAATTATTGTAATAGGTGACTTTAATATGTATTCTTGTCCTTTAAATGTTAATATTTATTATGAATATTTTTGACCTATTGCAAGTTCACTCAAAATAATAAAATACCTAATTGTTAGGGGCGTCAACTCGATTTGGTATTGAGTGCGGGCATCGGCGGGGTGGTGACAGTTTTAGCGTCGGGGGAGGCCTTAGTGCCGGTGGACCCGCATTATCCACCGCTTGCCGTAAGCGTGTGTATGGCGGCGCCGGCGCTGCGCTCTTGCTCTCATAGCATTGCACCTGCTACTGCGCACCAGCACTTGCCCGATGGGTGCGCGCCTTGTTTGCGACCTCAGTGGAACTTTTTTAAGGCCAACTTTCAAATACTATATGCTAGTTTAGCGTCGGCCGATTGGATCGCATTGTACCAAATAGTAGACTTAGAGGAAGCTGTTAATTATTTTTATATTACTTTAAATAATATTTTGGATGCATATGTACCAAAAAAAAGGGGGTTTAACGTACAATCTAAATACAGATACCCGGAGTGGTACACGGGTGCCATAATAAAAGACCTACAACTTAAATCTGGGCTTCACAAACGGTATAAACAAACGAAGCGGGACATCGATTATAGCGAGTTTGCTAAATTTAGGACACGTATTAAAAATGCAACAGAGGCGGCGTATAAACTGTATATAAAAAATATTCAGGGTCAGTTTAAGAATGATCCAATGTCTTTTTGGCAGTTTATTAAAAATAAAAGGGGTGGACGTGATGGACGGACTATTTTAAGGGATGGACAGCCATTATCGGACTCTGAGTGTGCGGAGCAGTTTGCTGAGTTTTTTAAGTCTGTTTATTTTACCTCACCACCACAACTGGATGTGGCGGTTGCTGTGGAGGCGGCATCGTCACGCATTACTTCCGGTGTGTGCGTGAAGCTCGACGCGTTGAGTAGTGAGGAGGTTAGCCGTGCTCTCAATGGTCTGAAACCGAAGCGCTCGACCGGGCCTGATGGCATACCTCCATTTTTGTTTAAGGATTGCAACCGAGTATTAGCGAGTCCTCTTCAGCACATATTTAACTTGAGTCTGAGGTTAGAAACTTTTCCACTTCGATGGAAAACCACTAGAGTCATTCCCATACCTAAGGGTAAGTTAAGCCCAGACGTTGCAGGTTATAGACCGGTAGCTGTGTTATCGACACCGGCTAAGGTCTTTGAATCAGCTATACAGCGTAGTATGCAGGTACAGGTTCAAGGGCTTATATCGGACGCACAGCACGGGTTCCGTCCCGGTTATAGTACTACCAGTAACCTCCTAAATTTTATGACTCAAGTAGTGCCCGCTGTGGATTCTGGTGTGCAGGTCGATGCAGCTTATTTTGATTTTAAAAAAGCATTCGATACTGTCCAAAATGATGTGTTGTTGAACAAACTTGCGGCGATTGGGTGTTCAGAACACTTGCTCAAATTCTTCGCAAGTTACATAAAAGACCGACAACAGTATGTGGACTACAATGGGTGTGTTTTGAGGCCGTATGTCACGAGATCTGGAGTTAGCCAGGGTAGTAACTTAGGGCCTCTGGAGTTCCTCATAATGATCAACGACTTACCAGAAGTGGTCAAACACAGTTCATGTTTATTGTTTGCTGATGATCTTAAGTTGTTAATCAAGGTTAGAGGGGAATCCGATTGTAGATATTTACAGGGGAGGATATAAACAGTGTCGTGAGGTGGGCCTCGGAGAACTACCTATCATTCAATAAATCAAAGAGCGCGGTTATATCTTTCACCCGCGTGCGAAGACCTGTAGCATATAAATACAAGATAGACGAGGGAACAATGCAACGTGTCACGCAAGTGCGAGACCTAGGGGTTATGATGACTACGGACCTGTGTTTTCGCAATCATATCTCCAATATTTGCAGAAAGGCATACAGAAATCTGGGGTTCGTGCTGAGACAATCACGGTGCTTTATCGATATAAGCGCTGTGAACGTCTTGTACGATGCATTGGTTAGAGGTCATCTTGAACACAGTTCCGTTATATGGGCACCCCATCAGGATAAGTACAAGCAAATGTTGGAGAAAATACAAAATCAATTTACTAGGCACCTATACATTAAGCTGTACCCTTTTTATCCGCTGATGTACCCCACATTATTTATACTGGGTATGGTCAGGTACAACCAGTTGAGTGTGCGTCGAGAGTTTTCTCTTACGGCTTATCTGGTGAATATACTACGTGGCAGAACACATAATCCAGGAGTGCTTCAACAGTTAAATCTCAGCGTGCCTGATATTATGTGTGGAGGTGGCGACGTCCGCCGCTACTTGCGGTGCCAGTGGCCAAGACCAATTTATTACAAAAGGCGCCTATGGTTCAGTCCATGCATATTATTAACGAACTAAGTAGTAGAATCGATATATTCTCATGTGGATTGAGTGAACTTGCAAAAGTTATGTTAATCGTAATTTGTTACAGTAAATAGGTCATTATCCTCATGCCCTTGTCCCAATTTACTTGGGGTCGGCGCAGTATGTTTTCTTCTTCCATTCATCCGTGTTATTCGTCATCTGATCATTCACTCCTTTCATATTCATATCACTCCTTACACAGTCCATCCATTTTTTCTTTGGCCTTCCTCTATCTCTCAATCCATCAACTTTCATATTCATGGTTCTTTTAGTGACATGACTTTCATCCCTTCTCATCACATGCCCATACCAAGACAAACGGTTTCCTCTCATTTTTTCAGTCACAGGCGCCACTCTCAAACTCCCTCTAATATACTCATTTCGTATTTTATCCATTCTAGTCACACCACACATCCACCTTAACATTCTCATTTCACTTACATGCACTCTTCTTTGATCCAACTTCTTAACGGCCCAACATTCTGATCCATATAATACCACAGGTCTTATAATGGTTTTATATATTTTGCCCTTCAGCTTGAGGGGCAATCGTGGATCGCATGTTGTGGCCGTGACCTGTCGCCATTTCATCCATCCAGTATTGATCCGATGTGTAATGTCACGGTCGATTTCCCCATTGCTCTGGATAAGTGATCCCAAGTACCTAAACTGGGAGCAAACCGGTAACGGTCTACCGTCAACAGATACGGCGACAAAACTGGAGAGACCTCCAAAATCACAAAACAGATACTCTGTCTTGGACATACTCATTTTGAGGCCAACACTCTCCAGTCTTTGTCGCCACATCTCCAGTCTGCTCTGGATCTCAAGGCCTTCGTCGGCTACTAGTACGATGTCATCTGCAAACAGCATGCACCAGGGAGCCTCTTCCTGTATGTCCGCCGTAAGGGCGTCCATGACTATGAGGAAGAGGTATGGGCTAAGAGCCGACCCCTGGTGCAAGCCTACATTGACACCGAAACCACTAGTAGTACCTGCTACAGACCGAACTTGGGTACTACATCGACTATACATTGCTCGGACCAACCGCACATACTTCTCAGGCACTCCTTTCTTCTTCAGGGCCCACCATAACACCTTTCGCGGTATTCGGTCGTATGCCTTTTCGAGGTCAACAATCACCATGTGCAAATTTTTACGTGCACTTCTGTATTTCTCGCACAATTGGCGAATACAAAAAATGGCGTCTGCTGTTCCCCGACCTGGCATAAAACCGAACTGGCTCTGAGAAATTTCACTCTCTTCTCTAAGTCGTCGCTCAATTACTTTTTCCCACACTTTCATACTATGTGACATTAGCTTTATTCCTCGATAACTATTGCAGTCCTGTACATCCCCCTTATTTTTAAAAATGGGCACCAGCAAGCTGGTGCCCACTGTTTTTTGGCTTTCTTCTTGCATTCATCGTACTCTACCTTTTTTTCCGCTTTCAAAATACCGTTGTTTTCCTTAACGCTCTGCCATTCTTTAAATTTCCTCTTTTTCTCCTTCAATATTTTTTGGACTTCATCTGACCACCACCATGTATCCTTGTCTATCTTACCTTTACCTTTTGTTTCTCCCAATACATTCTTCTCCACCTCCCTGATACATCCTGCCATTTCATTCCAACAATCATTGACGCTTCTGTTTATCATTTCACCCATGTCTATCATTTTATTCACCACTTGATCTCTAAACTCTTTTGCACGTTCATTATTTTCTAACATATACCATTTAATTTTGGGAGGTGGTCGCTCTTTGTGCTTACAAAATTTTAAAACTATTGAGATATCTATAATAAGGGGTCTGTGTTGTGGGACTACGGCTTCTCCCGGTATCACCTTACAGTCTTTTACATGTTTAAGATTTCTGCGTCTGATCAAGAAGTAGTCGATTTGTGTCGAGTTTTGGCCGCTTTTGAATGTTATCAAGTGTTCCTTCCTCTTTTGGAACCACGTATTTAGTACTATCTGATCGTACGCAGAAGCCGCTTGCAGTATACTACCACGCTCATTATTTCGATCTCCGTATCCCCACCCTCCTTGTACCCTTTCATAACCATCTTTTATACTTCCCACATGTCCATTAAAATCCCCGCCTACATAAATCTCCTCTTCCTACGGAATAGCTATCATAGCAATGTCATAGTCCTCCCAAAATTTCTTTTTCATACTATCATCACATCCCACCTATGGGGCATATACACTCATAAAATTCAGTGCTACATTTTCCAACATTAGTTTTACAATAATGATCCTATCATTTATCTTTTTTACATCCATCACACCTTCTTTCAAATTTCTATCTAGTACTACTCCCACTCCGTTTCTTTTTCCATCACTCACACTGTAATATAATTTATATCCTTCACCTATTTCTCTAGCTTTTGTACCTTTCCATCTCGTTTCCTGTAAACACGCTACATTTATTCTTCTTCTTTTGAATGCATCTGCTAACTCTCTTGCCCTTCCAGTCATCGTACCTACATTCCAGCTTGCACACCTCAATTTCACTTTCTGGGCTTGCTTTTTACGTTGCACCCGCCCGGTGTGATGCAACAACCCTCGCACTCTTCTCACAGGGACCGGGTGCTGCCCGTGCGCGTCGCCTGCGGGGTACGCCCTAGCCCTGTCGCTCTCGTCATTAAAATTCATACCATTACTGCAATATGTTTTGGCTTGGTTTTTATAGTCGGCCGCCTGCCTGACACCAACCCTCTTTGGGAATGTTATTGTTTGGTGGTTTACCCGCCACCATACGGGTGCCGAGCTTTCAAATCCATTCAGTATTCCAAACCTAAAACGCCAGCAGCCAGGACAGATGTTACATACTATTACAATATCTCTGCAGTCCACTGTTACAGTAAATAGGTATGGAATTTTAATTATTTTGAAGGAATTAATGATTAATAACTTATTTTTTGATTATTATTGTATTTATTATTTGCCAATGGACATAAAATAATTTAATGTAGTTTAATTTAAGGTAGTTTAATTTAATGTAGTTTAATTTAATTTCTTTTTATTTGACATTTTTACTTTCAAAATTTGATATATTAATATCAATAATTTTTATTTACATTTCAATACTTAATACTATTATTATATTTAATCCGATGCAACAAAACATTTAATATTATACTTCAACGAATGATGATGTAATTTAATTCATTAATTAATTGATTAATTTAATGTATTTTGATTTATCTAATTAATATATTTATTTATTTTAATATTGTAACTTCACTATTGTATTGGGACTTCCTGTAAAGATAGTGAATGCATGTACTTGAATAAATAAAAATAAATAAATAAATAATATGTTTATATTAAAGTCACCAGCATTTATAGTATGTTTAAATTTTAGTTTATTTACCTGTATTAAAAGTTTGTCCAACCAGTTGAAGAACATATTCATTTTTTTTCTTTTGGGTACTCTATATACACATATAATACCAATTTTATGGTCGAGAAGTTTAATTCCACTGCACTCGAACATTCGATCTAGAGAGAGGTGTATAGTTTTACTTTACTTGTATGTATACTATTCGGGACTTTTGTGCGAAATAACATTTACTGGACATGAATATTTATTTTCTTTTAACAAATAATATATTATACAATATTAATAAATATCAACTTAAATTAACTTAATATTAACATTAAATATAACCTTAAAAATATGATACATAACTAAAAAAACATTAACTACATTTATTTGTATGTATACTACTCGGGACTTTATGCGAAATAACATTTACTTAAGTTATTGGTAATTCGATTTATACCGGGCAGGATGATGACAGATGCAGTAAATATTTTGGTGTTTGGGACAAAATGAAAAAATGACCAATTTCATTAAATATTACAAAACATGTTAAATGTGACTGTAGGGTCTAAAGGGGCACTTTATGATGCTTATTTTTAATTCAAAATGAAAAACAGTTTAATAAAATCTTTGACACTGATTGTACAAATTCTTTGACAAGTTTTTCTTCGATAACATAAGACCTTCGGCCATACATAAGGATTTTCGGCCATACATTGGGACAGATAAATTTGCTGCATTTATGTCCCTCCTATATAATTCTGCCCAGAATACATCGAATTACCAATAACTTTGTATTCAGCTACGTTTTAATCGCGTTGCAGCGCCCGTGGTCGATGATGTTCGTATGAAAGAACTGTAAAAAGCATACCCCTAAATTTCTGAAGAGTTTAAACTTCAACTAATACTATTAAAGCATTCATATACGACAGTATATATAATTCCCCATACATACAAAAGCATTTAGATAGCATTTCCAGAGAGACATATGAATTAATAGTTGCCGTTTTTGTCTTCGTCCGGCTAGAGACATGGTAGTTCTGGCGAAAGTAATTAGTTGTAGGATAGCACCCGAATAATTTGTAGTGTGTCTCCTACAGTTTAGAGGAGCATTTATTTAATGACTAAATTACACTCGCTGCTTCGCCAGTGACAGACTTTGATTACTGTGGTCACTCATTTATAACTGTTGTTTAATAATTTTACAAAAATGATTGAAAATTTTCCCGATTTGTTGTTATTTATGATTACTGCTTCGCTCTTCTGGGAGTAGCGTGATGATATATAGCGTATAGCTTTCATCGATTTCGCTATCCAACTATAATATCCAAATATTTGTTGTAGTTGTGCAGTATGGGTGTTTCCTATGTTTATATTTTAAAAAAATGTTAAGTTTGTTTTATAAGTTGTATAGATACAAGTTCATAGCTTAGTTAAGGCTAAATTTCGCTGTGTACAAAAGTATCCCTACGATATTTGTTAATTTATTAATAAAGAAAGATATTTTTCCCTCAAAACGCTAATATTTGTTTTCAGAATACTATCTCTAAAATGAAATGTCCAAAATATGTGTAATACTTTTAGAACTGTCTTTATATTTCAGGGTTTATTGGGTTTATTTACCCCGGCTTAGGGCACAGGAGGCTCTCGATTAATCATTATAGCTCAATTCAGGGGTGTCTATAATGTATTGATTAGCCCCGGGGCGTTTACTTAGGATCGTAAAAGATATTGTTAACAGAACATAAATAGGACGAGAAATCTGGGTGCTTTATTGTCTTTCTCTAACTCAATATTTACGTTGACTTATTTTGGAAGATTATACTTGCTTCGGAAGGCACGTTAAGACCTTGGTCCCGGTTGCCAGTAATATGTTCGTTAAGTCAAGTTGAAGGCCTTATGAGCGACTCGAAAAATTATATCAGCAGATAACCTCAACCTGCATCTGTCTATTTCAACACGTCAATGGACTCACCAGCTATTACGTGGGACAGGAATACACATGGTGAAAAGTGGGCATAAAATATGCCTCAGCCAACTCTTCGGGATAAGGCGTGATAGATAAATAAAAAAAAACTTACTTATCATTCACGTCTTTGTCAACGAAGGATTGGCAGAGGCATACTATTCGCCCTCACATTTCACAGTTAGAATTTTTGTGAGCAGATTGCCGTGTTGAAATGGACATTCGCAGTTTGTGGCGACCTTTCTGATAAAAAAATTTCAATACGGCCATAAGGCCTTCAACTTCAACTACTGCTATGTCACTGGTAACCGGGACCAACGGCTTAATGTGTCTTCCGAAGCACGGAAACGTGAATTAATACCACCCACCCTGTTGTTCACTGCCTCGCCCGTGTTCTTCGGGAACGGAAGGCCGAGAACACGGGCGGGGCAGAGATGTTATCTTTATACTGTGGACACCATCGTGCTTAGAACCGAAAGATTTCGTAAATCCTTATGTCGCACCATAAAAAAATGGAACTCTCTTCCAGCGTACGTGTTTCCCTCCTCTTACAATCCTGGGTCCTCAAGAGCAGCGTGAAAAGGAATATTTCTGAGCCGTCAAGATGAGGGTCGCTATCGGAGCCCTGCTGGTTGAGATAGCGGCCCCAATCACGGGTCGTCGTCTTTGCTTGCCATCAGGCGGGCGACTCAATTTGACGTGCCAAAAAAAAAATACTATAATTATTTTATTTATAAATGTTATTTTTGCAATATTCCGCTTTTTTAGAATTTCGTACGATGTCACAAAGCGGTCATCTTTCTGACGACAAGCTATGCGAATGATGCTTAACCCATTGATCACAGAACACTGGTATTCGTACTTTAAGAACGCGGGTTACGAGTGCGAAAATAAGAACAATAATCAGATTTAAAATGACTATGAAAACATTTTTTAAATGTAACCTGATTCTAAAGTGGTGTAAAACTCGCCGGGGCCACTAGTTTGACATAAGCCTCCTAAGTATATTTGTTATAAATTGTGATACGTGGCATTAACTGCAATTTATTTTATATATTGTTCAAAAGTAGAGGGTTGAAGGAGTCATGGTAGGCCGAGACTTACATATGAAGACCACGTGAGCAGATTGCTCAAAAACGGAAAGGTCAAAAGTACTCGGATACCCAGACGTGCGAGTATGAAGCGATTGATGAATCTCGAAGAAGCGAAAGAAGTATGCATGGATCGCGAAGCCTGGCGATCTGTCCCCTCTGACTACCCCGTCAGGGATACAGCGTGAAGATAGCTAGTTTTAGTTTTTTTTAACTGCAATTTTTTTTACTTCGTTAGTTAGTTACAATAGATGTTAAAATAAGACGATATTTACGCAGATCAAAAATTTGCAAATTGCAGTGGAAATGAGAAGTCTGCGGAGTATGGCTGGAGTGAAATTGATGGAAAAAGAAAGGAACTTCAGTGTGATAAGGGAACATTGCGGTATGGAATGAAGATGTAGTGACTAAGATAGAAAAAGGTATGCTTAGGTATGGTTCGGATACGTGGAGGGGATGGATGAAAGTAGATTAACGAAACAGATTTATCAGAAGAGAGTGAATGGGCAAACTGGTAAGGGGCGACCTCGATGTACATATGTCAATGAAATAGAAGACATTTTGAAAAAAAGGTCAAGTTGAGAGTACCCTTATCCAGCGTTTGTTATGAAAGTGGAAGAAGCGAAAGTTGTATGCCAGGATCGTAGCAAGTGGAAAGCCATAGTCTCTGCCTACCCGGATGGGAGACAGGCGTGAAGATACGTATGTATGTATCATTCCAAAAATGTTAGATATAATTAAATCTTAGTGGTTCGGATCAACCCAACACCAATGATACCTTGGGAACAGGTCCATTTAGAAATAGTGCTTCACTTGCGTCGGGGGTTAAAAATGCAAAAAAGAAACATTTTTTGTAACAACCTGTGTTAAAAAATTATTCAAGGACAAATCCTCCAATATTTTTTTAACACAGGTCGGATCGATGGGGACATTTGACAATTTATTTGTAAAGTTCATTGTACATTTTCAGCGAAATATGAATTAATGTAACCTTGAATGTCTCTGTCGAGCGCCCTGGGGCTATCCTTCCGAGGGCTCACCCGGGACTCCTGGCCATAGACAGATAGACGGGTAACGTGTGGTTTTAGTCGGTAGGAGTCCGGCATAGCCTTGAATGTCTATTTTGACCGGGCTTAAATAGTTGTACAATTATTCGAATGTCTATTCCGAGGTACACCGACGGATTTTAGACCTATCGGAGGTCCGTTGGGAGACGTCCGCTTATTATAAAGTACCCACATCAGGTCCCGAACTAGTCTTGTATATTATATCTTGCTGATCCGCGCAACTTCGTTAGCGCTACAAGAGAAAAAAAGACAAAAGATACACCCTGTTGTTCACTGCCTCGCCCGTGTTCTTCGGGAACGGAAGGCCGAGAACACGGGCGGGGCAGAGATGTTATCTTTATACTGTGGACACCATCGTGCTTAGAACCGAAAGATTTCGTAAATCCTTATGTCGCACCATAAAAAAATGGAACTCTCTTCCAGCGTACGTGTTTCCCTCCTCTTACAATCCTGGGTCCTCAAGAGCAGCGTGAAAAGGAATATTTCTGAGCCGTCAAGATGAGGGTCGCTATCGGAGCCCTGCTGGTTGAGATAGCGGCCCCAATCACGGGTCGTCGTCTTTGCTTGCCATCAGGCGGGCGACTCAATTTGACGTGCCAAAAAAAAATACTATAATTATTTTGTTTATAAATGTTATTTTTGCAATATTCCGCTTTTTTAGAATTTCGTACGATGTCACAAAGCGGTCATCTTTCTGACGACAAGCTATGCGAATGATGCTTAACCCATTGATCACAGAACACTGGTATTCGTACTTTAAGAACGCGGGTTACGAGTGCGAAAATAAAAACAATAATCAGATTTAAAATGACTATGAAAACATTTTTTAAATGTAACCTGATTCTAAAGTGGTGTAAAACTCGCCGGGGCCACTAGTTTGACATAAGCCTCCTAAGTATATATGTTATAAATTGTGATACGTGGCATTAACTGCAATTTATTTTATATATTGTTCAAAAGTAGAGGGTTGAAGGAGTCATGGTAGGCCGAGACTTACATATGAAGACCACGTGAGCAGATTGCTCAAAAACGGAAAGGTCAAAAGTACTCGGATACCCAGACGTGCGAGTATGAAGCGATTGATGAATCTCGAAGAAGCGAAAGAAGTATGCATGGATCGCGAAGCCTGGCGATCTGTCCCCTCTGACTACCCCGTCAGGGATACAGCGTGAAGATAGCTAGTTTTAGTTTTTTTTAACTGCAATTTTTTTTACTTCGTTAGTTAGTTACAATAGATGTTAAAATAAGACGATATTTACGCAGATCAAAAATTTGCAAATTGCAGTGGAAATGAGAAGTCTGCGGAGTATGGCTGGAGTGAAATTGATGGAAAAAGAAAGGAACTTCAGTGTGATAAGGGAACATTGCGGTATGGAATGAAGATGTAGTGACTAAGATAGAAAAAGGTATGCTTAGGTATGGTTCGGATACGTGGAGGGGATGGATGAAAGTAGATTAACGAAACAGATTTATCAGAAGAGAGTGAATGGGCAAACTGGTAAGGGGCGACCTCGATGTACATATGTCAATGAAATAGAAGACATTTTGAAAAAAAGGTCAAGTTGAGAGTACCCTTATCCAGCGTTTGTTATGAAAGTGGAAGAAGCGAAAGTTGTATGCCAGGATCGTAGCAAGTGGAAAGCCATAGTCTCTGCCTACCCGGATGGGAGACAGGCGTGAAGATACGTATGTATGTATCATTCCAAAAATGTTAGATATAATTAAATCTTAGTGGTTCGGATCAACCCAACACCAATGATACCTTGGGAACAGGTCCATTTAGAAATAGTGCTTCACTTGCGTCGGGGGTTAAAAATGCAAAAAAGAAACATTTTTTGTAACAACCTGTGTTAAAAAATTATTCAAGGACAAATCCTCCAATATTTTTTTAACACAGGTCGGATCGATGGGGACATTTGACAATTTATTTGTAAAGTTCATTGTACATTTTCAGCGAAATATGAATTAATGTAACCTTGAATGTCTCTGTCGAGCGCCCTGGGGCTATCCTTCCGAGGGCTCACCCGGGACTCCTGGCCATAGACAGATAGACGGGTAACGTGTGGTTTTAGTCGGTAGGAGTCCGGCATAGCCTTGAATGTCTATTTTGACCGGGCTTAAATAGTTGTACAATTATTCGAATGTCTATTCCGAGGTACACCGACGGATTTTAGACCTATCGGAGGTCCGTTGGGAGACGTCCGCTTATTATAAAGTACCCACATCAGGTCCCGAACTAGTCTTGTATATTATATCTTGCTGATCCGCGCAACTTCGTTAGCGCTACAAGAGAGAAAAAGACAAAAGATACACTTCGAGGTATTCGCTTTACGAGCCCTGAAGGTGCGGTGAAAGCGTACGAAAATGCCATAGAAGATACCCCTAAGAAAGAATGGGCCCACAGCTTTTCTCAGTGGTTCCATCGAATGCGACGATGTGTAGAGAGGAACGAAGATTACTTCGAAAAACAATAAAAGTATTAGCAACTTTCTACATTAAGCCGTTTTTTATTTTCTAAACATTTTCAATGTTACCCACGTATTATGTGACTGATCTAACGCTCGGGTGCCATGAGGCTCTCCAAAGGTCTTTGAGACCAAAACAGCCTGGCCTGGAGTGCCGCACCTGCTGACAGACCAGGTTATGGCAACTATAATAACGCTAAGCTTATCATAGAGGACTCCCGCTGCATGCAGTATTTGGCAGAAGACTGGCTGGTGTAGGCTGTCCATGCGACTTCGGTTGATTGTTATATGTAGCCTATGGACGTTTGCAAGACAGAAGAGGTGGAGCTCTCGCGCTGACCCTTTATAAACCTTCTAAGACCCCCTTTGAAGATCCCAATACTGTAAACCCTACCAAAAGACCGGGTATCTTTGGAATAGAAAAAAGGAAATGATGAGAAACATAATTATTTATTTATTACAGAAGGATTACACAGATAATTTATATTTACAAACTAGCGGATGCCCCGCGTTTTCCCCGCGTAAATTCCGTTCCTGTGGGAATACGAGAATACAATTTAGTCTAAGTTACTCCTTATATCATCAGGTATCTGTCAGTGAAAGCACCGTTAAAATTGGTTCAACCGTTTCAGAAATTAGACGGATAGACAGACGAGAAAAATATTTAATATTAATATTTTTCTAAACGTACAATATACATACTTTCATGTGCATTTAGTGAAATTGATATTAAAAATAGCAACTTCAATTTTATTTATCTCAGATTCAGCAGAGATTTGTAAATTTCTGCCAATCTGTTCAGATAAACAAAATTGAAGTGGCTATTGTTGTTCTGTTTGTTACTGTATATAATGTTTGTTATTGTATACAGTTTGTTAGTGTAATAAACTGTTTACAATCAATTTATGTTCAAGACATTTGGAGCCCTGTCCCTTAAACTAAGAAAGATCATGTGCCTTAAGCAACAGTTCAGTCTCAAGGAAATATATAAACAAATTCGTATTTCTGACTAGCTTCTCGAAGGTTCAATATATGATCACTTTTAAAAAAGTCGTTTAACAAACCTTGTTGGTTATAACCTTAGCTATCTATTGTTACTGGTGTTTTACAAATTTCCCTGTATAAGTTAAAAAAGTATGTGTGTACTTATGTACACGCGTTAGAACTTATACTGCTTTAGTCTTTTTTTTTAACGTGTGGAAATCCCCTCGGATGTCATGCCGGACTCGAACCGGCTAAAACCACACAGTCCCCGCCTAACTGTCT
The DNA here is from genome assembly GCA_948477245.1 of Thumatha senex. Classification (NCBI taxonomy): domain Eukaryota; kingdom Metazoa; phylum Arthropoda; class Insecta; order Lepidoptera; family Erebidae; genus Thumatha; species Thumatha senex. The sequence goes on from OX419727.1 coordinate 28,259,850, forward strand.
ATTGCCGGACACCCCGGGTAACTCCTCGGAAAGACGTCCCAGAGCTCCCGGCAGACTTTGGCTACCACCGCGGCCTCAGCAATAAGAATTACCACATATACCACAACTCATTTTTCCCTAACGCGCTAAAAGAAGTATAACTTTGAAAAATATAACCGAAGACATTACCCCCTCTATCGAGAATATAAGACGTTTAACAAGTATAAAATAATATTTTTTTTTCATCACGAAACAAAATTTCTTGTGTCATTTCTAACAAGATTTATTAGTAACACATTAAAATGCTTGTACCAATTTCGGTAGAGCTATATAAAAGACTTTGTACATTAATTTTATGCGTGCCTCGACCCAGGGTCCACCGTAATTTGGTATGATAAGGATCTTGATAGTAATCTGCGTAATTTTACGAGTCCTCTACGCAATTACAATCAAATTAAACGTCTATTAATCATTGTATAATTTCCTTCATATACCCTTATTTGGAAAATTAATATTAAGTATATAAAATCAGGGGTACATGATGTAGGGATTTGGAGCTCAACAGCTACGGTTGTGCTACGGCGTAAAGGGTCTACGTAGTTAAGTAGACGAGATTACTGATAATATGGAAATTTATGTTTGTTAATGCTACTAAGGGCAAACATAAATTATTTACAAAAGTTGTAACAATAATAATAATTTATTTGTCAGAGAGGCTGTACAATTTTAGACGATATAAAGAAACAAAAATGTTTAGTTCTTCACCATTCACCAGATTCGACATACAAATTTGAAATGATTACAATATTTCTAAATAGTTTATCAATCACGCCTTATCCCAAAGGTATGGTAGAGGTATATTATGCACCCACATTTCAGTGTGTAGTCTTGTCTCACTTAATAGGTGCTGAGCTCATTGCCGTGTTGTAATAGACAGACGCAGGTTATGGTTACCTGCAGTTGATAAAGGGGTGATTGATAAAAATCGCGTATAGATCGTCGGCTTACTGTGTGACGAATGTATGATTATGTTACTCCCTAAAAAGATATATTTATAGTTATTAATTTACAATTTTAATGCAATGATAATTCATCTGCAATTACTGTCACCGATGACGTCAGGTCCGGTTGAAGGCGGAAGTGGCGCCATCTGCAGACGTGCGTCGTGCCAAACGCATAGAAAGCTGTAACATATTGTGAATGGTATTAAATATTCATCTGTGTTATAATGGAGGGAATGTACTTTCGTAATAACCAAAATAAACGCTCGGAATATTCAAACCATGACTTTTCAATGTGAAATGTGAAATTCCCTAAATGTTTCAAAAAGAAACATTTAGGGAATTTCTTCTTTTGGCGCGTTAGGTTAGGTTAGAAAAATGATGAGAGTAAATTTTTACGATGTGCGCGCAGACCGTCACGAAAAACCGATACCATGAAGTAAGCTGATAAGTGATTCTATGACAACTTATAACTACATTACATTACATACGCGCCTCTGTGGCGCGGTGGGAGTGCATCCGACTGCAAGGCAAGAGGTCGGGGGTTCGATTCCCACCCGAAAAAAAAAACATGAAAAGAATGAAAACTACTTTGAATGTATAAAAAAAAATATATATTGTGGGACACTTTTCACACAGCGCCATCTAGCCCAAAGTAAGCTAATATTAGCTTGTGTTATGGGATCTAGTTAACTGATAAACATACTTATATATTTCTAAATACATACATATTATAGATAAATAACACCCAGACACAGAATAAACCATCGTGCTGATCACACAAAGTTGTATCCTAGGTGGGAATCGAACCCACGACCTCTTGCGTAGCAGTCGGATACACTCCCACCGCGCCACAGAGGCAGTCAATAAACAAACAAAAATAACTACCATCCACAATGCACTCTATATCTAGAGATATAGAGTTCATTGATATTTAGCTGCATTTTAAGTTCTTAAAGTTGCTACCTGATGAACTTATTAAGTTTATTAAAGTTGAAAGTTCGAGATATTAAATTTGAAATGTTACAATGAAATGTTGAAATGAAATACTAGTTTTCAGCTCTTAGTTCAAATTCTGTGCTTAAATCATAGGATGATTGGATGGCAACTATTTTTAAACCATTGTTTCAGGAGGATTATTTTTATGTAAGGTACCAATCACAGAGCAAGTAATAGATGTATTTCGTGCTGTACTAGAGACGCCTATATATTTCATACAAACCAGACATATCAGAGACTAGTACCATTTACTCATACAATTCACGTATGTTATTTTTGCCTACAACCGGACGAAAACATGAAACGCGATATTATTATTAAAAGCGAGCAACGGATGAAGTGATTACTTGCGGTATGGTACCTATGGTTATGGACCTTATAAAAACACGAAAAGATTGTCACAAGATAGTGACGTGGAGCTACAGTTGTCACCATGTACCATAAGTTTTACAAACCCTTAATCATTGTTACCATTTTTTAACGCTGGTTGACGCCTTACTTATGCTACGACACTTTATACTAAAAAAATACTCTTTAACTGTATTAAGTCATACATTTTACCAAACTTACGTCTAATTACACACCTACACTGTCATATTTATACCGCCAGAGCCACGTTGTATTTTAATACGTATAAAAATGTAAAAAACGGAAACGGAAAGGTCAAAAGTACTCGGATACCCAGACGTGCGTGTATGAAGCGATTGATGAATCTCGAAGAAGCGAAAGAAGTATGCATGGATCGCGAAGCCTGGCGATCTGTCCTCTCTGACTACCCCGTCAGGGATACAGCGTGAAGATAGTTAGTTAGTTAGTTAAAATGTAAAACAGAAAATTAAGAAATTGATAAAAAAAATGATACTATTACCTTATATAAATAAAGTAATAATCCTTACCCTGAAATATAAAATCTTTATGTCAACAAATTTTAGAGAGAAATACGCGCAGTAGTGTACTGCAATAGGCTGATTTGATATACTTACCTAGATTACAAATAAACAGTACTTTACGGATAAACTTTTAAAGAAATTATTTTGCTAAATTTCTCATACATTTTTAATAAAGTGAAAAAAGACAATTCGATTCGAAACGAGGATTGAACCCGTGACCTTTGCCTAACCAGGGCAATGTTCTTGCCACTGAACTACCCGAACCGTATCGAATCAAGTTGAAATTCTCCACCATATTTTAATCGTCATTTTAAGAGCCATCTATCGAGCTAATGAACAACTCGATACCAATGAACAGTATTACAACCATTTTTAAACATTGGTGCAATGGACTCCACTCAGACTATGGATATATTTTTAAAGAAATTATTTTGCTAAATTTCTCATTTTTAATAAAGTGAAAAAAGACTATTCGATTCGAGACGGGGATTGAACCCGTGACCTTTGCCTAACCAGGGCAATGTTTTAGCCACTGAACTGGTTAGGCAAAGGTCACGGGTTCAATCCCCGTCTAGAATCGAAATGTCTTTTTTTTAATTTATGAGAAACAGTATTTTCACCCTCACATGATTTTTCTTCCGTAACTAGCTATAGCTGTCTAGCAATACCATTTTTCTGATGAGTAACTTGCCTAAAGAAGCTCTGGAAAGATCCATAAACAAAGTATAGGTACTCTTTTCGAGTTTAATTACTGAAAATAATCTACCATCCAATCTTAAATATCAGCCCGTCTATAGCTAGACAATACTTGTTTCGCATTCATAATTATTAACAGTAAAATGATTATCCTAGTAATATTATAAACGTGAAAGTTTGTAAGTATGGATGTTTGTTAGTCTTTCACGCAAAATCTACAGAATGGATTTCGATGAAACTTTACAATAATATAGCTCACACAATAACACCTAGGCTACTTTTTACCCCGGGGACAAGTTTCTGTGGGAAACGGGAACAGGAAAATTTCACCACGCGTGCAGAGCCGCGGGCGTCAACTTATAATAAATATTTTTATAGACGATTTTGATTTTTCAAATCACCATTATAATAGATTGTTTTTGGGTAGTTAACGTAGAAATCCCTAGTTTTTGGAAAGATTTAAGACTTGAGCTAACGTTACCTTGTTCACATTCGCAGTCGGTTAAGACAATGAGGCATATTGCGGTAGCTTAGTGAGTAGTCTGACCCTCTTATAGCCAGGAGCTTCACAAAAAGCCACACTGCAGACACCGCGGTCCAGAACGTTATGAAAAACGGAACACATTGAATCTAGCATATTATAGTTGGTAAAACAATATCACGATAAGATACAAACATGTAAGTAATCTTGTAAACTCCTCTTTGTAAGTAGAGCTTTAACATACATATATACATACATATTTTCCCGCCTTTATCCCCGAAGGGGTAGGCAGAGGCATACTATACGCCCACATTTTACCGTGTACACTTTTATCCCACGTAGCAAGTGGTGAGCCCATTGCCGTGTTGAAATGGACGGGCGCAGGCTGTCGCTGTACAGACTGCAATGTTACTGGCAACCGGGACCAACGGCTTAAATATTCAACTTGGCTAAACAATATCACGATAAGATACACCCATGTAAAGTAATTTTAAACTCCTCTTTGTAAGTAGAGCTTTAAATACCAAGAATAGGCTAATAATTACGAAACAAATTTTGCACTTAAATATCTTCTATATGAGCCGGTAAAATAACTAGTCTGTACTAAGAAATGTTTACAAAGTTCATCCAGAAGCAAGAGGTAGGTGCACAGATTGAGCAAGTTGAAACTAGGGTTGTCACATCTTAAGTTCTACTTTAAAACTAATAAGTGGTGAGTCTATTACCGTGTTGAAATGGACTGGCGCAGGTAGTGGCACCCTGCTGTTGAAATTATTTAAGCCGCACATAAGTTCTTCGACTTGGCTTAACGACTACCATGCTACTGGCAACCGGAACCAACGGCTTAACGTAAATGTAAATGCCACGACTTTTGGTGCGAACATTAGCAATTAGTTTTTCGTATATTATTTTCCAAAACTATTTTAAAATTCGTGTTTTTGTGTTTAATAATGGTGGAATATTAAACATAAAGAGTTCGGAAAAGTGCATTATAGTGAAGGAAAGTGATATATTGCAATGAATAGCGGTCTTTTTTGTTTTAGTGCCAAATTTCCATAGAGAGCTGTAAAAAGGAATCCACTGCCATATTGGTGCAAGGACCAGGACCTAGGACTGAGGACTTGACATCGACAAATGACTAGACATGACTACAACTAAATAACAAGAAAATAAAAATACTGAAGATTAGGCTGTATGGACTAAGTTTCCTTTGCCTGCGCAAGATGGGCGATGACAACTTACAAAAGAAATGTAAATGCCACAAAGTGGTCACAAATCCTCGGACCAGCTATAGCAAAAACTGTTTAACGCAGTGATCGTTTACAGAACACCGAGTTCGCGGGGCCACGAGCGCTTCGAACCCCAATTTGAATATGCACCCTGGGGTTTACTTTTATCTGGTTGTTAGGAGCAGCTATTTAATATATTTCGCTTTGCTTTTACGACATAGTTGTCATAACGCCGTAAGTGCGACTGTGTTGTTGCCTCGTCAGTTAGTCAGCAGGGGGACGAGTCTGCTATTTTAATCGTGTCGGAATAGAATCGAAATCGTCGCTCAATAGAAAGCCCAAGGTACAATTTTGATAGTTTTCATTGTCTTTCGCACTCCAATGGACTTCAATCGGTCGGCCGTTCTACTTTATATAATTCTACTAACTCGTAACGCGCTAATAGCTGCTAGTCAGTTGCATTTTCGATAGTCTATTAACATTTTGGACTGCCTCGGTGGCGTAGTGGTAGTATATGCGACTGCCGTGAGTGAGGTCCCGGGTTCGATTCCCTGGTCCGAAAAATATTTGTGTGATTCACAAATGTTTGTTTCGGAGTTTAGGTGTTTCCCATGTATAATATGTATGTATTTAGAAATATATATGTATGTTTATCAGCCATCTAGATCCCATAACACAAGCTTATATTAGCTTACTTTGGGCTTTCTTTTCTACGGCTTGTCATTAGTAGACTCGGCCTCCAGGTATACCGCTAGCAGCTGAGGTCCCTTGTGCCCCAGAGATCTTGCATCTTACATTCAATACATGTAAAAATCTATGAGGTGGTAACCCTAACTATAGACACGGTAGGTACCCGTCAATTCACTAGCCGCATTCATGAACTAGCATGCGGTTAGCGCAGCCTTTAGTGTTGCCAACTACCACTTCTTGCAGGAATTAAACATCATTTTACTAGGTATTTGCTTTTTTAATTAGTGAAGTATTTTTACTAGCTTATGGTTTTTTTCAATGTAATTTTTGTTTATTAATTTAATAAAAAGAATAATAATAAATATTGTGGGACATTTTTTGACACAGCTCCGTCTAGCCCAAAGTAAGCTAATATAAGATCGTGTTAAGGGTTCTAGGCGACTGATAATCATACTTATATATTTCAAACAGACATACATATTATACGTAGGAAACGCCCAAACTCCGAAAAAAACATTTGTGGATCACACAAATATTTATTACGACCCGGGGATCGAACCCGGGATCCTAATCACGGCAGTCGCATACACAACCACTGCGCCACCGAGGCAGTCAATATAATATTAACTTAAAATGTTTGTTATTAACTAATGTTGTATGTTTAGCCGAGCCAAATATCTAAAACCAAATAAGTTAATTTGTATATACACTTAGTATGTGACGTCATTCCATTTTTAATTGGTTCAACATCCAAGATTGCGTACTAATTATTTACAGTGCTACAAATCACACCAATATTTGTTACGCGGCAGTCGCGCACACTATCACTTACAGTCGAACATAGAACCTCCTCCTTCAATTGTTTTTCAAAATCAAATGCTCTTGATTTTGAAATCTACTAGTTTTGTAAAATTAATAACAGAGTGGCGATCGCTTTTTAAGCAATCTACTAAAATGAAACGGCGTACATTTGAATTTTAAAAACCAATGTCACCGCCAAACCCGCTCTTTATTGGCATCAGTTTCCATTAGCTAATTGCAATTGGTTGCGATTGGAACCACATTTCACTCTTCGACCAATTGAATGAGGTTCGAATTTTAAATAGTAATTCAAACTATGTTCAATGTGGTCGGTAGTGCGAAAAATGTCAATTGCACAGATTTATATTCTTCTGATAAAACCTCTTATAGTTAATGAAATGTCACATTCTGCTAGCAGTTCACGTCAATATCTAACCGAGTTTGGTAAGATAGAAATGGGAAAGGAATAAAATCAAATAGTACTTAAAAAAAAATTAACTACCTAGAAAATTATAAATAAGTAAACGGGATTACTTACGTTTTTACGACCAGTAATAGACCGACCGGTTTCAGCTGTATTCAGATAGCCTTTTTCGAAGGTGCGAACTGTTCGCCGAGCACTCTTTCCGCACACTGCGCGCACTCTCTTGGTGGGGTATCCGGTGGACGAAGGGAAGGAATGGACGAAGACGTTTACTTATTTATAATGTGTAATAATAACGTTAGTTACCTAGAAAATTGTCCATAAACGTTTTTTTTTTTATAATAGCTAGTCAACATGACACAAACGAAGTCCAGTCATTACGTCGGCAAAATCGGGTTAAAAATGCAAATGAACCGAGAAAGCCAAATATTGGATATTAAGTGGGGGGGAGGGGGCTAGAAAAGCTTAAGTTCAAATTGTCGACCAAAATAACCTGATTGATTTTCCGCAATCTTGATAAAACAGTTAAATTCAGTTTTTTCATCATAACTCGGTTCCCCGTTGAGATATGAATTTTTTTTTTAATTTTTAAGGTCTGTTCAATTGACAGATCTTGAAGCAACACCAGAAAAAATCAACAAGATTACTAAAAATATCAGTCTTTGGGCAAAGTCAGCTGACAAAACTGAAGACCAGCACAATCGTTTCGTTCTATTCTAGATATATATATATATATACGCCGTAACGTAAACAGTGCAGTATATTGTATATTTTTATTAAGGAAGTTTATAAATATTAAGTTATACTACTATATATTAAAAAGTGTAAAAAGCGCAAATAAATACAGAAAAATACCGTAAATACATATTCAAGCACAAGCCTAAGACAAAGTTATTTGTGAATCAGTGATCAAACATAAATTTTTCAAATTTTTTTACCGTAAAAAATTACCGTAATAAACTGTTATTGGTGATCCTAAAATCGTAATAAAAACAAACTAATATTGTGACATTAAAAGGAATGTGAAGAATAGCATATTCATCGGTTTAAGTCCTTTTAATGTCTTGTCTGTCACTTATTACTAATCTGTACAAAATTCGAACATAAATACGTAGGTATTTAACGAACAAACATATCACATCACCTATCAAATATTGGGATATTAATATAAAATTTGTACCTAAATACAATACTAAATAGTTCAAACATATTAGTTTTGTTGTAAACATAGATAACTTACACTTCCTTTTTTTATATAATCTTGTCATTAGTGTGTTGAGAATTATTATAGATTTATTATTGATATTTATTAGGAATAAAATAATAAAATAAAAATGATGACCCGTAGTGCAGTATCCCGTGACTTGCAACAAAAGTTCAACCTCACTATAAAGGAACTGGAGATTTGCAAAAATCTCAACAAACAGTTGCTAGAGGAACGGGATGATCGTGAAAAAGAAATATTAAATGTACTTGACAAAAACACCCAACTCAAACAAGAGTTGGCTGAGCTACATACGCAGGTCATGGAGCTCACCTTCAGTCAACAGTGAACGGTCTAGAAGATTGCAGTAACACCCATGAACATGCTCTAAAACATATTAGCATTCTAGAGTGTGAGCTGAGTGATGCTCATAACTCCATCACTTAGGGAAAATCTTAAATCGGTAGATCAGGCTGCCCATTCCAACAGTCTGTAGAATGAGCTAATGTGTGGAAGGTCGGAGCCAGATCTTATTTGTCTTGTATGAGCCCATCACCTCGCACCTGATAGATTACTCAGCATTTAATATTCCTATTCCTAACACCAACACATCAATATAAGATTAGTTAGTAGTAGCAGGGATGAATTAAAAAATACATAAACTCCATAAAATTATTTCCAAATCACAGAAACATATCAAAAAGCTTAGAATAGGAATGAACAATTATGTTAGGACTTGTAAATCAAATAAACAGTTAAAACAACTAATATAAACAAGTAAAAAACATATAAACACCCAAACAGAGCAATATGAGATGGATATACATCAATTACAGATTGAAATTATGTGTTTAAATGATTTGATGATTGATAAGATGATGTCTGTTGGGACTGGTCAGCTCATAGCTTTTATAGCAATTGTTGCAAATAATCTTATTTATATTTAAGGCAAACTTAGGTTTAGTCGACTGTTCTCACATAAATCCAAAGGAACAATGTAATGTTTCAATGTTGCAAGGCATACCTACATTTTAAAATAGCATCCATTGACTTTCATGCCAGATTCTTCTTCCTCAAGGGTGGGCTGCCCTTCCAACCGGCAACTAGAATCGCTCTAATTTTGATATGATTTTAAACACAACATTGATTTTGTTATGTTTTTTTTGTATAAATTCACTGCTGTATGATTGGTCAAATATCATGTTAATCAAACTAATGTAATTACCGGCGTTTAGAAAAGAGTGGCCATGAGTTTTATTGCCAGGTTCTTCCTCAGGCTCTACCTATTGTTTTGCGAATCGGGCAGTTAATGTAAATGTAGAAGCAATATTCTTGTCGTTCATAAGTGTTACTTTGTGACCTACAATGAATAAAGATATTTCTTTCTTTCTTTCTTTCTTTCTTTCTTACATCCTATTGAGAAATCGGAAGGCAATTTAGAGATATATTTACACTCGTCTATGCTTTCAGCTCATCCTTAGGTTAAGTCAGACTTTTGGCGGGAAGAGTGACAAGTACGGACGCTTGCTGTATATTATTTTCTAAAACTAGTGCATTTATCTTGTTTAATGTGCGGGAGTGGTGCTTTCTTGGACATAAAAGTTGTGTTAACGTGCTATAGTGAAAGACAATTATATATATTATTGAATGAATCTATATTTTTGGGTCGGCAGAGCGAGTGTTGCACCTCTGGTGTTGCAAACGTCCATAGGCTACGGTGACCACTTTCCATCAGGTGGGCCGTACGCTTGTCTGCCATCTCAGTGGCATAAAAAAATGCAGTGTAATGCTATTTTGTCTCTTGTCGCGAAAAGTCCACTGAAAACTTCAGTATAAGAATCACCATTATACTGAGGGCAAGGACCAGTACCTAGGACTGAGGACACGACAACGACAAAGACTGGACAGGACTAATTAAAAGATAAGATTGAAGAAATATGATATAAAAAATAAGATTTGGCTAAAAGGTCTTTGTAACCAGACCATAAAATAATAATAAAAAAAATTAGGTTAAGTCATACGGCCTTTGAAAACTACAAATCTTATGTACCTATCTTGTTTCAAACTCACATTTCCAGTTGTACGGACAGCTCCAAAGAAACCTTGCCACCTTAGAATGTATATTATGTAAGGTGATATAAATATGTGGGTGAGGTTTCTCTGGAGCTAACTGTACATTGATCATGAATCAAGTAAAATTGAGTTACACCTATTTATAGCAAACTGATGATATATTAAGTCCCATACTTATTATATCATCAGTTCGCTCTTCAAATGGGGTATTACAAGGTTTTTACAGGGTATGCAGCGCGAGTGCTGTACCTCTGGTGTTGAAAACGTCCAAAGAATACCGTGACTAGTTTCCATCAAGCGGGCCTTATGCGTGTCTACCACCTCAGTGATATTAAAAAAAATAGTCATAGGTTTCGATTCCGCAAATAATTTACACAAAGGCCGCATACTGCAATTGAAACCAAAAGTACTCATAATATAAAAAAATAATCATAATTCACTCTCTATCTTACTACATCCATCGAGCTACGTTTAAAACCTGAAAAATCTAAAATGCAGAAGAACTCGGGCTTATAATCGGAAATCATGCTGCAGCAAATAGCAGTTTCCGTGACAATATAAAATAATGCAGTAGTATAAGTTCGTAAAACTTTATTGCACTTTAAGCAGGCCCTGATTATTCTTCTTCATCACCACAGTGTATTCCTAGTTGCTTCCAAACCCTATTGTATTTGTTAGGCGCGACTGCCGTCTAACCTTGACTGAGACTTGGGCTTGGGCTCCTGGAGATCCTGGTGCGATTCCTTTCCCTCTTAGAAGGCCCAAATTCAAAGCAATGCCTTGCAAGTATTTAAGTTAACTTTATAAAAGCTAATTCATTTGTAACACCTTTTACTGTAAACCATCATTAGGCCTGTACTTTTACATGGCAGAGAGGCGTGTCCACTACTGGAGCGACACAAGCAGGAGCTGCGTGTCACGGAAATGAAGATGCTGCGGTGGATGTGTATGAGGAACCCTCGCATCCGCGGTAGCCTTCGCGTCCGTGATATTGCAGATAAGCTGCAAGAGTTTCGCCTTCGCTGGCATGGTCACGTCTTGCGGCAACCGCCGGGCTACGTGGGAAACAAACGTCTGGCCATATCGGCCCCGCCGGGTCCCGGTAAGAGGGGAAGACCCAAGAAGCGCTGGCTTGACATCGTAAGGGATGACATGCGTGCCAATGGTCTCACTACAGGGGATGTCGACAACCGTGCGAAGTGGAGAAGAAGAAGTCGGTAAGCGGACCCCTGGCGTCGCAAGACGCAACTGGGACAGACGCTCGGATGATATTAATGACTTTCTACTGCTAGACTACAATAACAGGTATTGTGAGATAAGATTAAAGTGTGAATTTTATTTGATAAAGAATATTAGTATTATTTGAGCAGCTCGATATATATACATAGAATATAGATTAACACATACATAAAGAAATTTAATCAGAGGTGAATTTAACCACTGTGAAAATGCACCTTTCAAGCATGATTATTTTATGATCTGGTTCAGGATGTGCCAGACCGGACGGCCTGACACTGATTTTCAACCATTAAGAATTAATATTAAATGAATAAGTCTTACCAGCGGAGACTAAATCTACCCTGAGGTACGTAAAGAAGTCATGACAGCTGCAATAAGTGAAATGTCATGACAGTTTTCGTTGAAGTTTTGATATCAGCTTAACTCTAGAAACGATATCTACTAGAGACGACACACTCTTTGTATTTCAGTACAACTTAGCGGGTCAGAGGGCGTCACTCTTTACGAGATTACATTAACTACCACAGAGGAATGGTAGACAACAGGGGGCCGAGTCTACTATTGACAAGCCGCAGACTAAAACCCAGAATCGCTATATTTAGCTGTCAAAATGTTTGTAGACTATCATAAATGCAACTGACTAGCGGCCACTGGCGCGGTACAAGGTCTATTGGAGAACAATTGTAATAGTAGACTACGAAAAATAGTCAAAATTGTACCGGTGGCTTTCTATTGAGCGAGGGTTTTGACACGTTTGAAATAGCAGGCTCGGCCCCCTGACAGATCCCGTATGCAAAGGAAGGTAAAACAAAATTTGTAGACTTGGCACGCAGTATTATTATTACCTTCTCTAGTATTCGCGAACGAGTGGGAGCGAGCAACATTCTTTGCTCTGTGGTTGTGAAGGACGTTTTACTTAGTCAGAGACAAGTTACAGTTGATATTCTGTCCTCTCTCTACCTTGTACTCTTCACAACTTCACGAGATTTTCATTCGCATTTGTGCAACGAAACAAGGTGGGATTGTCCTCGTTCACTACTTATTATTTTCTGTACAGTCAAATGTTGGTTTATTAACACATTCACTGCGTTGCGGCAAGTATTTGGCCGTATTTGATTCTCAGCCAGTGCGGCAGCTCGTTGTCCTTGTTTTGCGCACGGTGCGGGGGCGATTTAACTAAGTTCCCGTATGCGCAGGAATGAGATAGTGATGTTTTCAATATTGTTGCTTTTAATACAATAAAATTGTTCACTAATAATATTCGGCAAAATAGTTTTTTTTTTTTTCTTGTTTTTTTTTTTTGAACTTCGTTTCTACCTGGTGTCTCACGACACCACATCTTTTTTATTTTTAACATTTCGATTATCATTTCAGAAGTAAACCCCATTTTAAAATATCACAGATCACACACACACAGAGAGAAGCGCTCGTGGCCCCGCGGTCTCAGTGTTCGGTAAACGATCACTTAGGTACGCATCTTTCACTATGGCTGGTCGTCGGATGGGTGACCACTTTGTGGCATTTACATTTGCGAGCGTTTCCATGCTTCGGAAGGCACGTTAAGCCGTTGGTCCCGGTTGCCAGTAAAATGGCAGTCGTTAAGCCTGGTTGAAGGCCTTATAGGCGGCTTAAAAAATTTCAACAGCAGGTAGCCACAGCCTGCGTCTGTCTATTTCAACACGGCAATGGGCTCACCACCTATTACGTGGGACAGGAATCCACACGGTGAAAAGTGGGCATATAATATGCCTCTGCCACCCCTTCGGGGATAAGGCGTGATGGATATTTATTTTTATTTACAGAGAACCCCGGGCTACTGCGGCTAGGCATACCTATACGAAGATATAGTCTGTCGATTTGTTGATAAAAATCATTGATATGGGTGGTTTCCACGTCTGTATGGACTGTAAAAGTTGTTCAGGTGGTGGTACGGCAAAATAGAAGTCTTAAATCATATCAGGAAATATAGATACGGGCAGTAATTGTCTGGTATTGCACTAGCAGAAAGTTTAGATTTAATGCTGCCGCAGTGAATGTGTTAATATTTTTTATTGTTCCTTTATTTTACTTCATTAGGAAAATAATATTGTATTTATGGATACGTGTAAGACCTAAAAAAATGTAAAAAAAAACATCATCATCCGAGCGTCTGTCCCAGTTGCGTCTCGCGACGCTCGAGGTCCGCTTTCCTACTTTTTCTCCTCCACTTCGCACGTCGTCGGCATCCCCTGTAGTGAGATCAATGGCACGCACGCATATCATCCTTAATAACGTCAAGCCAGCACCTCTTGGGTCTTCCCCTCTTACTGGGACCCGGCGGGGCCGACATGGCCAGTCATGTTTCCCATGTAGGCCGGTGGTTGCCGCAAGACGTGGCTATACCAGCGAAGGCGACACTCTTGCAGCTTATCTGCAATGTAACGGACGTGAAGTCTGCCACGGATGCGAGAGTTCCTTACACGGTCCATCCGCGTGACTCCTTGCATCCACCGCAGCATCTTCATTTCCGTGAAACGCAGTCTTGCTTGTTTCGCTCCAGTAGTGGCCACAGCTCACTGCCATGTAAAGGGACAGGCCTAAGGATGTTTTTGTAGACCTGTCCCTTCAACCTGACCGGCATTTTAGGGTCCAAGTTTAGACCACGCGACAGCAATGCGTGCCTTGATGTCGCAATCTATGTCACCGGACGCGTGAAATACAGATCCCAGGTATTTAACTTGGTCCGTGCGCTCGATCAAATCATCGCCTCTGCGGACAGATGTGGGATCTGTAGAGTTTAATGCCAGGTACTCGGTGTTGCCACATTAAGTTTTAGACAAGCGCCTCCTACACCTTCACACGTCGTACCAACCTGCCCCTGACGCGTCGCCAGCGCGATATCATCAGCATACATGAGCAACCATCAAGGCTGCTCATGTAAGTCCTTGATGCTGTCTGACATACATGCATATATACATACATACATATTGTCACGCCTTTATCCTCGATTGTACGGTGATACGGAAAGGGTTTCGTGTCGCCAACAGCAGTTCGAACCACGGAATCGGAATCGCGGTACATGTACATCGGATAATGTCAATATAAGCCTCTGGAACCCCTTTGGATCGCCCTTCGGACCAGATCATTGCTCAAGGAACTCAGTCGAAGGCCTTCTGCATGTCCAGAAATAGACAGTGCAGAGGCGTATTCTTCGTCCTGTATTTCTCCGCGATAACCCTTAGGGCAAAAACAGTCTCCGTGGTCCCATGACAAGGGGGAAACCCAAATTGACACTAATGCCGGATCCGGGAGTCCATAATCCTCTCAAAGATTTTCATGGTGTGGGACATAACCTTTATACCCCTGTAACTCCCAGACTCCTGCACTGGCCTTTGAAGACTGGAGTAATAATACTCAGCCTCCTTAGGTTTGGGATTTGCCCTCTGAGGAGTATGCGGTTGAAAAGGTTTGCTAAGATGCCCATACTACGGGAACCCATCGCGTTCCCGGCCTCGATGGATACTCCGTCGGGTCCGACAGCTTTCCGATTCTTCATAAGCGCAGTCTGGACTTCTCCAGGCGTTATAAGTGGCACTAGTCCCTGATTCGGAGGGAGGTCCGGAGGCTGCACCTCTTTGTGCTGTTTATTAAGCAGCTCGTGGAAGTACGAACGCCATCTCTCAAAAAAAAAAGATTTAAAGTTGTACGGGATGATAGGATTTATATAAATCACTATCAATTTTATACGACAGCTTTTTTTCAAACTATTTCATTGACAAGTAACTCAAGCCTAGATGACTCTTGATTCCATTAGCGAAATTTCTCTGTATAATCATCATAAAACAAAGTTTTGAATGAAAATTCTCCTTGTCGCAGAATGTAGGGTTCTCATTATGCGTAAGTTATCTACGTTGTTGTATAAAGCACTTTAAAGAAAGTAATGTGATATTCATGGTATTTAGTTTATTTTAAATTATTAAAATTTTAAATAGTCCATTCAAAACAACTTCATCAGTGGCATAAAATCGCTGACCTGAATAATGCTCAAAAAATTAATGTTTGTACTTTTTAACTTAACGTCATCGTTTCATTTTAACTTCATCATTTTTCCATTACGTTACAAACGTCATGAAAATGATGACGTTATTTGAAGGGTAAATGAAGGTTGAACAACACCCAGTACATAAATATTACTACAAATGTGCTTGTATCTATCATGAAAAATATCTTTTAATCACTATATCTCAGGTGCCAATCCTAACACTACTTTAAAGTTAACAATCATTCAGGCTAAAAGGTGAAATACAAGAGCCTGACTCCTGTTTTAGTTCGCTTACAAAATGCATATCGAGCTATTTTTCTATTGCCAAAACCTGCTTAGTAATTAAGTCTGTCAGTCAGTAAGTTAAAATCAATGACGGGCAACCCTGAGTACAAACACGATACCCGTCAATTCACCAGCCGCATTCATGAGCTAGCATGCGGTTGGCGCAGTCTTAGTGTTGCCAACTGTCCTGTGTTGGCGGGATTAAATAGCTTTGCACATTTTTGGCGGTATAATTGGCGAAACCTATTTTTACACTGCCGTATGTTTTTTAATATGAACGGATTCGATTTACATGTGGAATGTTTATTTTTTGTTTTACAATGAATTTTTTTAATGTTTGTTGTAAAAAATGCTACAGCTAGAACGTTGTATTTTTATAATGAACATTCAGGTTCAGTGAGCTCCGGGGATTTTGACAATTATAAAAGTTGCCGGACATTTTTCACTAGCTCCCAACAAAATAAGCCGTAAAATTTAATGAAAATATAAATATGGTAAGCAAGCCGCCTGGTTACCTACTTTCACGTCCAAACCAATAATTTTCTGTGGTTTTGCTTGCGGTAACTTTGACTAACATTTGTTAGAGATGAAAATAGATTTCGTGAAATTGTGGTACAGTGGAATTTACAGTGTGGTGTGTTGGATTTCCTTTTGTTTGCTTATAGATAAGAACTGTTTGTACTACTACGATTCTTTTGCTAAATATTTTTATCATTCGTACTAATAGTGAATCTGAATGGAATTGCCGTTTTGAAGCAAGGCATATTTATCCCAAACGACCTAAGGGAGTCTTTGGTCAAACAATTCAAGGATCATGAAAAAATCGTCCCACCGATTCACGAGTTATAGGGAATTATTTATCATTCACGTATTTCTCCCCGAAGTGGTGGCAGAGACATCTATACGCCCACATTTCACATTAAACATTTTGTCTCACCAAATAAGTGGTGGGTCCTTTGCCGTATTGAAATGGACAGGCACAGATTGAAGGGACCTGCTTGTGAAATTTTTGCCCATAAGGCCTTCAACGTGTCTTAACGACTACCATGTTACTGGCAACCGGGACCAATGGCTTAACGTACCTTTCGAAGCACGGACAAAATAAATTATAATTAACTTATAAATAGTGTAATTTTTTTAACTGTATCAGATGGAAATAATTTGCGATCTGTATTCGAATGCCAAGTACAATTTTACAATAGAATAGTTTCAAAAGTCATTTCTACGAAGGTAAAAATATTCTAAATAAGTATTGAACCATTATTATAAACTAGCTGTCCCGCCTGGCTTCGCCCGTGACATACTTCGAACCCATTTAATCTCGTTGTTTATTCATTTCACAATAATGTATTAACATTTTTTAAATTCATTGATTACTTCTCTGCTATCCAGTACCTACCTACGCCCGCACGGGCCGGTGGAATTATGGTTACATGAAATTAATTTCTTTG
Organism: Thumatha senex; assembly: GCA_948477245.1. Taxonomy (NCBI): domain Eukaryota; kingdom Metazoa; phylum Arthropoda; class Insecta; order Lepidoptera; family Erebidae; genus Thumatha; species Thumatha senex. The sequence goes on from OX419727.1 coordinate 28,277,313, forward strand.
CGCTTTATTTTGAATCTGCGATAACTCGTAAGGTATTTAATTTGCAAGGTGTTAAGGGACAAAATAATCTTTATGAAATGCTGAAGCCAACTAACGTAGTAAAAATGAAAAGGATTAATAGCATATTTGTGTAAATAGCCTTCAAAAAACCGCATTATAATTGATGGCTTTTTAAAATATTAAAATGGATATAGTATGTTATTCTTATGAGATAGACATATGTCATCGCGGACTTTTTTGTAGACCTACATTAGATACACAATTGCACGATACATTATTTAGTTATATCTCAAAGGGTTTAGGCAGCGTTTTTGTTGAAAGCTCCCAGACGGCTAATTTTTTCCGACATCCCCAACAAATATCGTTTAAGTTTGGTCAATGTATACAAAAACTTAACAAATTATACATAAAAATCTTCTATGAGAATCACTCTAACTTTAAAAAAACCACCATATCGTATTCCGTTGCGAAGTTTTAAAGACCTAAGCATACATAGGGACAGACAGCGAAAAGCGACTTTGTTTTATAATATGTAGTGATGATGATGAGTGTTTAAAAACTAAACTGCTCTCAGCTACGAGAGTAAGTGGTGTTAAAAGTAGTGGCTAACATTTTACAAGAAGCTAAGAAAAACATTTAGAGGACATGCTGAATTTTAACTTAATTTTTGCAACCAACGATTGCTCATTAGACGAAATTCGACCATAATTTATTTAATGTATAAGTTTGTACTAAAGTATTTTATATAAAACTAGCAAATACCTGCGGCTCCGCCCTTGTGATGATGACTTCCTGTGCCCATTTCCCTAATGAACATGTACCTGGGATAATAAGTAGCCTAATAGCACTCAAGGATAAGACACATTTAACAGTAAAATAATTGTAATAAGTGAACAACTCGTGTTGGGCATAGGTGCTGCTCAAAAAGTGGAGAGAACTTTGCCCGAACTGCGCAATGCAAAAGATTGATTCTCTATCGAACCATATAAACCTGCAAGGCTCTACCAGCTAATCTGTTTTTCTTCTATTACAACACTGGGTTCTTCAATCGGAGTGTATAGAGGCATATCATTGGGCCGCCAAATTGAGAGACACGGTAAATTTTCTTGTCACCTTTGTGAGTGACTTTCAATTCGCTTTCCCACAGACGGCTAAATAAATTAAGACTGTGTGCTTAAGACCGCACGGCAGAAGTGTAAACTTAATTTGCAAACGCATTCAATTATTACGTAGGAATTGAATATACTAAACATAACAGCGAAGAGCAGCTGACTGTATCTTTCTCGCTCGGGTACACTTGGCGTTCCCGAGTTCATCCGATCAAGTCTTTCACCTCAGACCGTGATGGATCAGCCTAACTTACTACCTGCGGCAGCCTAACTTACAGCCTAACTTACTACCTACCTAACCTAACCTAACCTAACCTCACCTAACTTACTACCTACGGAAACATCTGTGTGCGGTACGCCAAAAGAAGTTTTCACTTCCAAAAATCCCTGTAATTTAGAAAACATAAAATGGGCTAACACATGTTACCCACGAACGTGTATCTGTCAACCATAACCATACCAACAGAGTCGCACATTTTGAAAACACATTATAAATTACATCTTTAATAAATCCTCTCCAAATCTTATCAAAGTTCGTTGTTCACAAACTTTATTAGAGACTAGAGAGGGTAAAGGCTTCTTACTTACCAGAGTTAATTCTGCACAGATTTATAGTGCGTTCTCATGTTAACACTCACGCTTCTATACGTTTAATGAAATGAATTAGGATACAATTGGATATTTCTTCGAGATTGTGTTCTTCGTTTGATTCATCTGGCTGAAATTTAAATCCACTTTTAGATCTATTCAACATATCCATTTGCTTAAGGACATACCAAAAACATATATTTGAATTTAGAAACATTTTAATTAAATATATTTAGAGATATTTCTATTAAATTTTTTAGGACCCATATAAGTCAGAATTTGTGACAGATGTATCAGAAGTTAAGCGTTAAGCTGGAAAAAAGCTTCTCCATTTCTTTGGACACGTCCAACGAAGGATATATATTGTGAGGAATGATTGACGAAGAATATATATTGTACCAATGTAGAGGTTAAAAGGAGTCAGGGTAGGTCAAGACTTATATATAAGGATGTATGAAGCGATAATGAATCAGAACCAGACGACACGTATTTTCTGACGAACGATGTGTGGACGATTAAGTAGTGTTAGAATCGCTTAGATGGCCAATTTTCAGGTTTCAGGTAATCAAGGTTCATAAAAACATTACATGCCTCGCGTAAATTCTTGAAATTGATTTTCACGTATATTTTAGGCAATATCCTCAAATAAGTCGCCAATACTCCCACTCCGCTAAAACCCACCTGAACCAAGTTCATATGAACTAACTACTTACTTCCGCATCTCCGGATCAACCCTAAACCGGACGGACATGCACATCCATCTTCTGATCCGTTCGTAGCACCATCAACTACCCTTCGCGCGGATAGTGATGGTCCCACTTTTTCTTTCGCCGAATAAAGCGCGTCGATACGAGCGGCACATTAATCAGATTTTATGCCTAACATCTTATAATTGTTTATTTATAATTACACAAGTAATATAAATATGTCTTAAATATTTCTTTTTAAGAAAAGACAACTGATCTATTTTGATATTAATTAGTCAGTAAGATAACGAGTTACTTATAATTTTGTTCGGCAAAATGGGTAACGGACATGTCATGTGAATTAGAAGAATGAGTTTCTACGTTATTTTTTTTAGAAAACATATACTATACAAACGGAGGTTGTACAAGTTAGAGAGTCTAAGGTGCACCAAAAAAAATTTCGGACCGTTTCATAAGATAGTTACAGAGATAAACCTCCAGACATTGCAAAATTTAAGGCGCTGAGAAATACCCAATTGTAATATTTTTGTGTATGGATTTTTTGCTTCATCTACGTACTGACTTAACGTGCCTTCTGCAGCGGTCACCCATATCAGGATCGGCCAGTTACGAGCGTTTAATCAAATCTATACTGTTGTTATTATAAAGCTGAAGAGTTTGTTTGTTTGTTTGGTTGAACGCGCTAATCTCAGGAACTACGGGTCGGATTTGAAAAAAATCTGTTTATGTTAGATAGCCCATTTATTGAGGAAGGCAATATATAATTACGCTACTACACTGAGGAGCCGAACAGTAGCCATAAATGTCGACAAATCGGGCAAATTTTTATGCATCATTGTAGAATTTATAAGCAACGGGTTTAAATAGGTGCGACGGAAGGTCGACATATTCCACGGGCGAAGCTGTGGGGGTCATCTAGTACTTTATAATATACCTCGACTCTATCCCATCTAATAGAGATTGTCAAGTATCTAAATTATAGCTTCGGTCATTTTGATAACAGTTTAAAAACCAACACCAGCTAGCCCCAAAGGATCTGTAATTGCCCAAGTTCGGTTCAAATACGATACTCCAACGATATTCCAACTATCCGATTTTGCAAACTGTGGTCAATTTAACTTTGGCTGCAGTGTGCGGATCGCAGTTTGTGGTCGTTACCCTTTGTGTAATAGGGTGTGTGGTGTGGTTGTGTCTGTCTGTGGCGAGAATAGTTGTGAAAGATTCACCTTGTGGACACACTGTGCCCTCCCTCTGTGATGACAATGAACTTACAATTTTAAACTACGTAGTACGCAATTTCTTTTACATATTAAATAGGTTTATCATACATGATGACTATATTTAAAAGAAATACAATAACATAGGACATTTTAAATCAGTGATACTTTTAGAAGTTAACGAGTTCTTGACCTTTGAAGTTCTGATGATATTCAAATGCTTAAATTATAAGCTAAAGAAATATCATTTTAAAATATTATATCTATAAAAAAAAATAACTAAAAAAATTGAGACTAAAGTATAATAATTATACCGCGTGTCAAATTAACGTTCGGCTGTAAGCGAAGATCGCCTATCAGTTGCCCGCCTTTCATCTGTAGTAATTAGTGTAATCGAATGAATAAATGGTGTCGCCGCCACACACGCTTGGTTGTATGAACTATATAAAGTAAGACGTCTGTAGAAGAGCGCGGAAGACGTCGATTTCTTTTACCATGTTTTGTGACGAAAGTATTACAGGCAAATGACAGTAATCCTGCATTTATTAAGGCTTTATTGTGGAGAAAGTATTCTTATTTGAATACGTACAATAAAAATAAGGGTATTTACTGTCATGTTTTAAACATAAAAAGGCGACGCCATTTTGTGGAATTAAGCCGCAGCTTAGGGCCTTTTTAATGAAGGGAAAAGTGGGTCGGCCCAGCAGCGTGGATCTAATTTTTCTTCTTTGGTTACCTTTTTAATGAGTCTAAGGATTACGAGAAAATCTGACGATTTCGTAAACACGGGCCATGCTACTTTAATAGTGCGAAAATTCCGGTATATATACAGGTAAATTAAATTGAAGTGTTTGTTTGTGATTTTAAATTAACAACTTTTCACGAAATGCATTTGAAAGTGAACTTACATAAAAATCAAAATTTAAAATTATCATAAAATCAATATTCTAAATATCTGTTTGTTCAGGTTAATCTCTGAGAATACTGGACCGATTTTTGCGGGACTTTCACAGGCAGATAGCTGATGTTAGGAGTAACTTAGGCTACATTTTATCTTAGTATTCCCACGAGAACGGGTACTACGCGGTTGTTACCACGGGGCGTCCGTTAGTCTACACTTAATATAAACGCTAAAGAGTTTGTTTGGTAGAAGCGCTAATCTCAAGTACTACTGTTTAGAATTGGAAAATTCTTTTTATGTTAGATAGCCCGATTATTTTTATATACTTTTATTTACGTGCTTCGGAAGGCACGTTCAGCCGTTGGTCCCGGTTGCTAGTAACATGGCAGTCGTTAAGTCAAGTTGAAGGCCTTAGCCATAACCTGCGTCTGTCTATTTCAACACGGCAATGGGCTCACCAGGAGACAGGAATACACAAGGTGAAAAGTGGGCATATAATATGCCTCTGCCACACCTTCGGGATAAGGCGTGATAGATAAATAATTAAATACATTTATTTATCATCACGTGGTCATAAATGCCAAATAATCGGGTAAATTTTCGTATATTATTGTGAAATTAATAAACGGCGGTAAAAAATGGTTTCCACAGGGTTGGAAGTTTGTCACGGGGAAGCCTCGGGGGGTCAGCTAGTAAGTATATATTGCATTTATAATTTGTAATAGTTCTTAGTAGCGGGCACAATACTCGTAAATCAGGGTAATTTTATTGTTTGCTGAAAGCGCTGCTGTAACAAGTAAATTCCTTTCTTTCACGTTATTGGCCCATTAAGATTTAAATTACGTAAAAGAAATGTTATTCAATAAATTAGCTAATTTATAATAATTATTAAAAGGGTATTTAGATATTGCATATTATATTTAGATTAAGTAACTTTTTTTGTTTTTAATGGGATTAATCCCACCCTCATTCCCACTACTGTGACTCCTGTAAACCAGGATCTACAGCAATGACCAAAACACCAGAAAAGTTACACCGAGCTCGATCTCGGTGAAGTCCCAGGAGAAGTTAGCATGTCTTGGAACCCGCAACGACATTAATCAGAACATAATGTGAGTTAGTAGGAAAAGAACGTAATGCCCCTTCCCTTCTTTGAAAAGCGGGAGACCTGGAAAGCAACTAGGTGTAAATCCTATAGAAATAGGGAGGCACCACGGTAATAGTAGATATAGTATGGGTCCTATGTGAGCTATGTTTGATTCCAGTAATATGTATGGCAGAAACGTTTAAAAGCACGAAAATTCACCGTCGATGCCACGAGATCCGCATAGTAAACTACTCCCGATGTTACTTGTAAACAATTAAGCATATTATATCGCTCGTTTTGCCAAATGCTACACTCCCAAAGTATATAGATTAAGTAACTAACTATCTTTAAGCTGTATCCCTGATAGGGTAGTCAGAGAGGACAGATCGCCAGGCTTCGCAATCTTTCTTCTCTTTCTTCGCGAACCATGTTCATATGATGCGTGAGACCTTATACTCAAAAATTGAATACATAATGAAATTTTCAACCTGCTAAGTGCCGGTGGATGATGCCCTTAAAGAGGTGATTTATTCATTAGTTTCGATTGAGTCTCGATAGTCTATTTGGTAAAGCGTCTGGCGCTTTAAGTCAGACGACGTGACGCTACGGTGCTTAGTTCGATGGTTCGAATCCAACTCGACACTAAAAATATTTATACTACATCAAATTTACATACATACACGCCTGTTTCCCATCGAGGTAGGCAGAGACTATGGTTTTCCACTTGCTACGATCCTGACATACCACTTTCGCTTCTTCTACTTTCATAAGTGTTTTCATACACGCTCGCCGGTTAAGGGTTTCGATTTGATTGATATACGTACGCCGAGGTCTACCCCTACCAGTTTGCCCATTCACTCTCGCCACATATATCTGCTTCGTCAGTCTACTTTCATCCATCCTCTCCACGTGTCCGAACCATCTAAGCATCCCTTTTTCTATCTTAGTCACTACATCTTCTGTCATACCGCAATGTTCTCTTATCGCGATACTACTTCAAATTTAGGGTATAACATATTAATTGCTTTTTAAAATTGTTTATATCTAATTTCATTTAAGCAAGGTCACAGATATTGTTCTGCTTTTTTGCTCTCAAAAGTCTTTAGTGGGTGTATTCTAACTAATAATGATTTTCAATTACCTACGTATTTTTAACAGTTAAAATAGAATAAAAATAGAATAGAATAGAAAACACTTTGTTGTACACTATAAAAAGTCTTACAAGAAATTAAACAAGAAATTAATTGAAAGTACAATGGGCAGTCTTAACGCTGACAGGCGATCTCTTCCAGACAACCATAAAATATGTTGTGTTAAGAATAATATTACATAATATATGAGGCAGTTAAGGGCGTACTAGACATGGTGATACATATTACTTATATTTAACTTTGCATATTTACTACAAACCTAAGCCTAATTATTGAAGTAGGCATGGTCTACAATATACATAAGACACTTACTAACACGTATTAATTTATAAATAAATTAATATATATTAGTAAATATATAAATACTATTAACATAATAACTAAATCCCGAGTAAAGACAAATTTCTTACAAATTGTTTGGTTTGCAGGTAACATATCTTTTCTAGCGACTGCCACGTTAAGGTTCAATTCCTGGGTCGGAATAATATTTGTGTGATTTACAAATGTTGATTTCGGAGTTTGGGTGTTTTCTATGTATGTGTGCATTTAGAAATATATATATGTCACCTTGTATCTAATATATGTTTACTGTGTACAATAAAGAATTAGAATAAGTATGTTCATCAGTTGTCTAGATCCTACAGCACAAGCTTAAAGTTTAGTTTGGGCTAGATAGCGCTGTGTGAAAAGTGTCCCACAATATTTATTTATTTATTATTATTTAATTAGTAAAACTACGAGACGTTTAACAAACAAAATGACATTTTTAATTTCTTATGGCTAGTGCATTTTTATTTTAACGTGGGTAAATTTTGTTAATACAACAATTAAAAATAAAACATAATGTTTATATTTATTTATTATTATTATTTTATTTGTTTTTATACTATTTTAAATTTAAAAATATCTCTGTTATTTCCGATTCCAGTGGAACAGCCCAAACTGGCACAACTTTATCATCATCCGAGCGTCTGTCCCAGTGACGACCGGGGTCGACTTTTCTACTTCTTTTCCTCCTTTTCCCACGGTCACCAGCACCCTCTGTAGTGCGACCATTGGCACGCATGTCATCCTTTACGACTTCAAGCCAGCACTTCTTGGGTCGTCGCCCCTTCACGGGATCCGACGGGGCCAACTTGCACAAGAACTTAATAACGTATATTTATTTAGTACTGACTACAGATTTTTTCCTACCCACAATAAATCAAGTAGCCATGTTTTCCCCAAAATAGAAGTACCGAATACTATCGCCAGATGTCCGTACTTCCGGCGCCTGGTTCGGACGCCCGGAAACAATGTACACTACTGTAACCTGTTGAATAATTCATGGAGACCCTACATATCTTGCCTAGTTCCGTCATAGATTAGACGTTTACAACATCATAGATATGCCATGCCACGAGCGTATTAGTAATGAGGCCCTACTAAAATCTTCAGAAGTCAATCTCACCTGCAAGCTGGAAAATCTGCTGACAAATAGTAGTATTGTAGTGCTTTATATTTCGATGTGTGGAAATTTTCAATACGTTTCACTAGGATCCCCGATTTCCATATTCCAGGGCATCGAAAAGAAATTTTACTGATATTCATTTATTTTTTACCGTAGTTGGTACATTGTGGATATTTTTTTTACACAGATAGACGAGCCCAATGTAAGCTAATATATTAACATACCATATATGTTCGTTTTTATTCCCCGGTGTTCATTTGTTTTCACGAGGTTCATTTGGTTTCCCTCATGTTCATTTATTTTCATCATAAACATGCATTACATACATACATTTTTATTGGTATTTTGTTTTTCAACGTCAAGTTTGTTTTTGTGACTACTGATCTATATATACATGTATACATGAATATATACATATTATGCTACCATGCTCGAAAAAGACCTTTATGTATGAAACGTCTTAGGGGATTTTAAAGGAATATCAAGTGCATTAGATTCCCCTGGGGGATCTTAGTGGAATAACAAGTGCTTTTCAAGTGATTAAAATAGGGTCTCCTAGTGGAACACCATGTATGACATACCGGACACGAACCGTCTAAAACAACACGTTCACTACTTATTCGTCTATCGATTTTAACACGGGTGGTAGGCAGGGTGAATGAAACTCACATAGGAGTCAAGAGGCGAAAAAATTGTTTGTGGATCACATGGGCGCCAAGTAGACGGAGAGGTCTATAAGCGTCCCTAAAATACGGTGACCACTTTTTTTCGATAGCCTGGTCTCTATGCTAGTTTGTCACCTTATTAGAATGAGAAGAACCCAAACTCCGACAAGTTTCAATCATAAAACTTATCACGTTCTATGTTAAAAGCAATAGAACAAAGCTGTGATGGAAAAAAACTTAACAAGATACCGTACATTCTGACATAAACATCCAAGTACCTACGTTCAAAAAAGAACTTTAGCAATTTGAAATAAGATAGATATTGTTTTCAGCAAAGTATTTCAATATAGCACCTGTTGTTGGTTAGTATGTATTGTCACTTTGAAACTTTAGATTTTTCTACAAAAAGGTTTCGGATACCTGGTTGTATTCTTCAAAATGCTTCTCGAGTGTAGCAAGCGGCGTTATTGAATATTTTTTTCTAGTTGTTTATTTTCTTAGTATCGTAGCGTAGTCTCAGATTCCGTAAGGATGCGGAGATAAAATGTAGCTTAAATAACTCCTTGTAATATCAGCTATCTGTCAGTGAAAGTCCCATTAAGATCGGTCCACCCCACAGAACAAGGAATCGATGTTCCAAGCGGCCCGCTACTAGAGGCGAAAGTAATTTTAATACCGCGTGCCTATTTATGTTAGGCAGTAGACGAAAACTGCAAACCTGATCTGTCAGTCGTCATTTGTGCGTCGTAGTGTAAACTTGCCAAAAAAAAGTGAAAACTCGCCAATGTGCGGTGGTATAAATAAATAAATATAAATAACGTTAGGACAACTCACACAACACCATCTGATTCCAAACTAAACAAACTTTTATATACAAAAGAGAATAATGCTGGCCAGACGAATGGGTACAGAATTTTGTTTTAAGTTTTCCTTTCTCAATCTTCACCATAACTTCATCCATTATTAAAAAAATATGTGTAGAGACACCATTTTCCTTTTTATATTCCGCATTTTATTTACAGTAATAAACTTGAATCTCAAATAAGTTATTTCTAGTATTAACTATCTTAACTAACAAAATATATAACACAATAGCGCAACCATCATTCAGTGCAGTTTATTGCCAGTGTAAATAAATCGGAAGAGCAGCATCGTGTTCACCAAATATTGGTGTTGCCATCAATATATGCGGGTATTCGCATTGCGAACTGCCATTTTGAGTTATTGAAATTGGGTGCTAGATAACTTTGTTATGATATTTTTGCTGTAAAATATTTATGTAAAAAAATGCACTGCTGAATATATTATTATTATATAGATATTCTGCCATTTTATTAATATCAACAACATGCGTAGTGTAGTGTTGAAACTGTGTGAAAATTAGAAAATAAAACATACATCGCCAGTAACGTAATTTTGATTCGGTTTGGACATCAAACCTCTTTTTTTTCCTTTTTATCTAACTTTCATAAATAAAAAGAAAATTTATTAAATTAAGGTGAAATGTTCTTAAACGAGGTAGTGCAATATTTCAGAATAATATTAATAGAACTTTGGGCCTGGGATCGGATTTAGTATTTTATATTGTTGTATAAAGTTATCATCGTACTTCCATAGCAAAGTTATGCAGAATTTCATTACGTTTGTTACATGGTTGCCCCCTCAAATTTTTTGTCCGTCGAATGTGTGAGGAACGATTGACGAAGAATATATATTGTGCGAAAGTAGAGGGAAGAAGGAGTCAGGGCAGACCACGTGAGCAGATTGCTCAAAAACGGAAAAGTCAAAAGTACTCCGATAGCCAGATGTGCATGTATGAAGCGATTAATGAATCTGCAAGAAGCGAAATAAGTATCAGCTCTTACTACCCCTGCTGTAAGGGATACAGCGTGAATTTATTGTATTATAATTATTTATTTTTGAAGTGAATATACAACGAAATATTCTGTGAATATTTCAAGTTGATCGAGCTGTTTTATTCCTCTGTATTATTTGTTGTAGCGGCATCTGAAATGATATCTATATCATTTCAGATGCCGCTACAATCTATATCATGTGTGAAAATTTCAACTGTCTTGCTATCACGGTTCATGAGATACAGCCTTTTGACATACATAGTCTTTTTAGTAATAAAACTCATTTGCTCCATCGGCTATCAGTTTTTCAGATTTTTACAGAAAAGGTCAGCTCATTGCTTCTTAAGCGTGCTTACTCTGCGAGCCATGTCGACCTCTGGTTCATGGACGGATAACCTCGTTTCGAAGTTTATTCCTCAAAGATACCTCAAGCATAGCACGCTCCATAGCTCGTTGTGCAAGTTTGAAGGCATGAACTAGCCCCACCGTAAGTGTCCACGTCTGGGCACCGTAGGTTATTAAGTACGGAACCCCAAAAACCACAAACTTTATTCATATTAATGCAGCATCGTTCATCAGTACTGCTTCGAGCATTGTTGTTTTTACGAAAAGTAATAAGTACTACAGAAAATTTGGGGCGCGAGCGTAATTTTATTTTTCACCTTTTTGTAGATACTTTTTATAAATAATTGTGAACATTTTAAAACTCTTTTACGAGGCTAAAGTTTGTATTGTTACATGAAGATGCTTTATAAGATAAGCGGGACAGGGATGGAATTTGTAACTAAACAAATTTGATGATTCATGAAACAAGGAAGGAAGTTTGGCAGTTAAGTAACTCTTACTTAAGGTTTCCATTTTGTTCAAATGTTAAGGGCCGTGTTTCTTGGCTCACTAGACGTTTTAATTAAAGAGTTTTGCTTTGCTACTCAACCAAGTTCATTCTTTATTATAATGAAGTTGTCTAAACGATAACACATTCATTTATGATTATATTATGTCATGTTTGCGTTTTATTGTTCCCAATATCAGTAGTTTTTTTTTGGAGCGAAGTTCCTTATGGCAGGCTTGGAGGAGATAGGGTTTTGCTGCGCGACCGAATTGAAAAATATGTGATAGTAAAAGCGTAAGAAAGAAACCGTAAGAAAAAGTCCGTAGAATAAAACCGTAAAAAAAAAATGAGACTTGCGCAGGCGCGACAGTCGTATACACAAGCGAGTAGTGTATAATACCTTTATCTTTCTCCCTTTTTCAGTGAGGGTGAGGGTGAGGGTGAGGGTGAGGGTGAGGGTGAGGGTGAGGGGGTGAGGGCGGTGAGGGTGAGGGTGGTTTTTTTTTGTTTATTCTTGTTTTAACATCGTTCCTATCTGGTGTCCCACGACACCACATCTTTTTTTGTCTCTTTTTATCTGCCATCAGCCGTTTTGGCTATTATCATTTTGATTTTTTATTATAATAATTGTAATTGGAGATTGTTCACATCCTTTGATGTATCATCTGGACAGCCTCTGTGGCGCGGTGGGATTGTATCCGACTGCTACGCAAGAGGTCGTGGGTTCGATTCCCACCCAGGATAAAACTTTGTGTGATAAGCACGATGGTTTATTCTGTGTCTGGGTGCTATTTATTTATAATATGTATGTATTTAGAAATATAAATGTATGTTTATCAGTTATTTGGTTACCATAGTACAAGCTCTGCTTAGTTTGGAATCAGATGGCGTTGTGTGAGTTGTCCCAACGATATTTATATTTATCTTATATCATCAAAACTTATGGCATCAAAAGCTGGAAGCTGCAGGATGCATCCATAAGGGATAAATATAATGAAAGGGTAGCCGAAAAGCTTGGCGATGTCAATGTAAGCAGTGAGAATGTGGAAAGTGTATGGCAGAACCTTAGGGATAGTATGATAAATGCAGCTGTGGAAGTGTGTGGAGAAACGAAAAGAGGCAGTAGTAATAAGCGTGATGCATGGTGGAATGAGGAAGTGAAAGAAGCAGTTCGAATGAAGAAGAAAGCATGGCTAGACTACTTAACCTCGCGGAATGATTTTAATATGAAAGAGAGAAACAAGCTGCAGAAAGTTAACACGAAGGCACTGATAGAAGAAGCTCGTGAAAGGTGCAGAATGAAAGCGGATGAAAGGTTGTCGTCCAATTTCCGGGATAATGCCAAGCTCTTCTGGAAAGAGGTAGGCAAGACCCGGAGTTGTTCGGCAATCTGCAGTATGAATAAAGTGCTTAATGTTAACAATGACGTCCTAACAGACCAAAGTGACGTCCTGCAGAGATGGAGTGAATATTGTGGAAAGATGTATGCAAGAAAAGACAGAGATGCCACATCGGGAAGTGGAGCTCACTTCGATGCTCCGGATCCCGATGTCATTGAAGTCATTAGTATGAAAGAAATAGAACAAGCGATAAGAAGTATGAAATGTGGTAAGGCTGCGGGAAAAGACAGAGTTACTGCTGAGATGATCAAGTACGGTGGGTCGCATGTCTGGGACACACTATGTCTGTTATGCAACTTGTGCTGGCGGACGGGTGAAGTCCCAGATGACTGGCGAGTAGCAGTTGTAGTACCTATTTACAAAGGGAAAGGCTCGCGCCTAAACTGCTCCAGCTACAGGGCGATCAGCTTGGTCAGCTTAGCTAGTAAGGTGTATGCAAAGGTCATAACGGCACGAATACAAGAAAAGTCTGAAAGGTATTTATGGGAGGCTCAATGCGGATTCCGACGTGGAAGAGGTTGCATGGATCAAGTGTTTTCTCTCCGCATGATCGCGGAAAAGTTTCTGGCTCTTAGCCAGAAGGTTACTGTAAGGCTTGCGTGCGAGTAGGGGGGGGTGTGTCACCTCTTTTTGATGTCTGTACAGGCGTCAAACAGGGATGTGTCATGTCCGCCTGGCTGTTCATAGTGTATCTGGACAGTTGCCTGCAGAAGTTGAAAGATTTTAATATGGGTGTGAATTTGGGTGACTTTACAGTAAACTGTCTGCTGTACGCTGATGATGCGGTGCTCATGGCCTCATCAGAAGCCGACCTTCAGGCATTAGTCACTAATATGAAAGAGGGGTGTGAAAGTAAGGGTCTCCGCTTGAATGCAAGTAAAACTAAGGTTCTAGTATTGGAAAGAGGTGACGTAAGAACTAAATGCGAGATTAGGGTAAACCAGGAACGTCTAGAGCAAGTGAATGAAATTGTGTATTTAGGAAGTATGTTTAGCGCGGATGGAAGATGTGATACGGATGTAGAACGGCGAGTAGCTGCCGGAAACAAAGTTAACGGTGCTTTGTCCCAGTTAGTAAAGCGACAAAGCATCGTAAAAGAAGCACGAATGGCGATTCATAACGCAGTGCTAGTGCCAACTTTGCTTTACGGTAGTGAAACCTGGGTATGTCAGCAGATGCATGAAAGTAAATTGAATGCTGTGGAGATGCGATCACTTCGAAAATTGTGCAGCGTTACCTTGGCCGACCGAATACGTAACGAAGTGATACGCAATATGGCAGGTTTGAATGAAAGTGTCAGCGTTAAGCTGGAAAAGGGCGTGCTCCGTTGGTTTGGACACGTCCAACGAATGAGTGAGGAACGATTGACGAAGAATATATATTGTTCAAAAGTAGAGGGTAGAAGGAGTCAGGGTAGGCCGAGACTTACATATGAAGACCACGTGAGCAGATTGCTCAAAAACGGAAAGGTCAAAAGTACTCGGATACCCAGACGTGCGTGTATGAAGCGATTGATAAATCTCGAAGAAGCGAAAGAAGTATGCATGGATCGCGAAGCCTGGCGATCTGTCCTCTCTGACTACCCCGTCAGGGATACAGTGTGAAGATAGTTAGTTAGTTAGTTATCTCAGTCAAAATTTTTTCTGTTTTTCCCATCACATATTGAGTTTAAATTGTTGCGCTTTGCTTCCTTTTCAGTCTCTTTGTAGAATCACGTGTAACCAGCAATGAGGCAGCCAGTAGCTTTTTGTGTCGCTGTAGTCGTACTTTACAAGGCTCAGAGTGATATCAGTCGTAGTAAAAGAAAAACATTTTTATTTTAATTATGTAAACGAAATCTAATGTAATTGCCAGCGATTAAAAAGGAGTGGCCATAAGTTTTATTGCCAGGTTCTTCCTCAGGCTCTACGAATTGCTTTGCGAATCTGGCAGTAAATGTAAATGTAGAAGCAATAATCTTCACGTTCTTAAGTGTTACTTTGTCACCTACATAAATAAAGATATATTTTCATTTCAGTACCAGTTTGATTCTTTAACTGTCTGCTTTTTTTTTCAACTAGACTAGTGTCAGCTACCATAGAGATTATTTATCTAAAATTATAAAGCTGAAGAGTTTATTTGGTTGTTATCAATCTCACTACGAATTAACCGTTCGGATTCGTGAAAGCAGAAAATGATGCGTAGATCTCTGGTCAGATACTGTGTGTCTCAAGATCGGATAAGTTTACAGTGGATATCCAAAATTCCTAGTTGTTAGTGAAGACAATCCGTTGCCCACTTAGAACTATCCTTACAAAGTCAATGAGCAATATACAACCACCCTCCACCACTGTACTCTTCAATTATATTCACGACGCTCAACGTACACGTGTTGTGGTGATTATGTTCGAGTGCCACGGCTTGTCGATATTCAAAGGCGATAGAAAGCCAGCTTCTGAATACCTCGTTACTGGGGTCTTCTTGTGGCATAGAGTACTGTACGAATAGAGTAACTAACTAAATAAGTTTATGAAATGAGAGTGTAGCGGCGTGAGGCATAATTTTGACAATATATATTACGCGTGGAAATTTATCACTGACTGACCATATGCATTGCAAGGGTGGAATAGGCCTTGTCGAAATCCAGAAGGGATCCAGAAGGAAAAATCGGAACAGAACTCTGTACCAACACGGTGGTCAGCGAACTATATTTCTTCCATTCACATTCTATTTCTACATTTTCATTTCAGTAACACAATTTTTCTAATTGGGCTATAATCCAAGCTGAAATCATTTCTTTATTCCGTGGTCAGTGTGGAGACAGAGTACAGTTGTCACCTCTCTAATTCATCCCGAGGGTGTCGTAGAAGGCAACACTTTCGCAAAAGTACTCATTGCGTAGTGAAAGAACACTCGAAATTATTCCGTCTAGCTTGCGTGGTAACAGTTGGACCAAACTTACCCTCCAAAAAAGGATTTTGTTATTTTTGGGGTCACAGCAGTGGAGGTCAACGACTCACTGAGATTTTTGTTACTGATGGTAATTGGTTTCTTTTCTTTTACAAGATCAGGTTACCTAAACGGAGGGTAAAAATCATAGCACTATTAGGCAGTCAGGTAACTTACACACATTTAGGTAACCATTATAGTTTTCATTAGCTAAACTTGAATAATTAGAGCAGAGTCACGTTCAGAGACTTTTTCATCTTAAGTGTTTTCCCAGTTGCTTTACAACGCTACCTAGATTCAAAGCCTCGAGTCTGACTCGCCTGACCTCTCAACCATGTAAATCCTGCAATGTTGCCTCGTCCGTTAAAGCAACTAAATCCTTTTTATGTGTGTGGTTTGGACACGTCCAACGAATGAGTGAGGAACGATTGACGAAGAATATATATTGTTCAAAAGTAGAGGGTAGAAGGAGTCAGGGTAGGCCGAGACTTACATATGAAGACCACGTGAGCAGATTGCTCAAAAACGGAAAGGTCAAAAGTACTCGGATACCCAGACGTGCGTGTATAAAGCGATTGATGAATCTCGAAGAAGCGAAAGAAGTATGCATGGATCGCAAAGCCTGGCGATCTGTCCTCTCTGACTACCCCGTCAGGGATACAGCGTGAAGATAGTTAGTTAGTTAGTTAGTTATAAAATAAACCTTTAGTACACAGATGTTTGTGTGTGATACTGAAGCGCTTGTGGCCCCGCGGACTCAGTGTTCTGTAAACGATTACTGCGTTAAGCAACCTTCGCTATAGCTGGTCACGGATGGATGACCACTTTGTGGAATTTATATTTGCGAGCGTTTCCGTGCTTCGAAAGGCACGTTAAGCTGTTGATCCCGGTTGCCAGTAACGTAAAAATTTTAACCGCAGGTAGCCACAACCTGCGTCTGTCTATTGCAACATGGCAATGGGCTCACCACCTATTACGTGGGACAGGAATACTCATGGTGAAAAGTGGGGGATAAGGCATATTATATGCCCACTTTTCACCATGAGTATTCCTGTCCCACGTAATAGGTGGTGAGCCCATTGCCGTGATAGATAGATAAGCATATACTGCTCGCACACAAACCCTATAGTATAAGTGAGTAGTTCTTATATAATAAGATGTAAAACTGCATGTTGTGAACATTTCTAAATAATAAATAATAATAATAATAGATAAATAAAGCCGCTCACACCGGTGTTGCCCTCTGTCGCCTTACAGGCTTATCATGCCTATGGCGATTGTATAGGGGGCCCATCTAGTGAGTTGGCAAGTCACCGTCTGCCAGTATTTTGATAATAATATATTAAAATGGCAGACGCCGTCTTCAACCATAGTTTTAGTTACATACTCCATTTAACCTTCAACTCAATAGCCCATTTAGTAGTTAGCATATTGTACAATAGTTTAACTCCCATTGGAGGTGGTCCATTACCGTTCTTCTACATAAGGCGGGCGTGGACTATCTGCAGTGGGGGTCCCATTCCCTATTAGATTAAAATTCTCAAAGGGCCTCTGCGTGTTGGACCTATGTCCCCATGTAAGCCTACCAAAAGTCCGGGTATCTTCATGAGAAAAAAAAGAAGATACCCGTGTAAAAAGAATAGATAAATAAAAAAAACAATACGAAATAAACAACTGCTTCCCTCTAAATCTGTACACTACTCTGTAAGTTGTAGAGACTCGATGCAAACTACATTCTACATAGGTAAAGAGGCTTCGCAGTACCCTTTATGTATCCTCAGTGCCTGAACCTTTTATATTTTCAAATACTATTTCATAACGCCTCGACTAAAGCAAAACAGAAAATAGAATGTTCGTAAAGAGTTTACATTTATTACGTCACACAAATAAGTCTAGACGTCTACATGCATTTCACAGATAAGTTGAAATTGAAAGGCTTCTTAAAAAGGCTTTCGACAGTACTTTTTTATTTTATTTTTATTGATGTACTAGCTGACCTGCCCGGCTTCGTCCGTGACATACCTTCAACCCCGTGGCACCCATTTAATACCGTCGCTTATTACTTTCCAAAAATGTAAGAAAGTTTCCCCGATTTGTTGACATTTATGATTACTGCTCCGCTCTCCTGTGTAGTGGTCGTGATGATATATAGCTAAGAACCTTCCTCAATAAATGGGCTATCCAATACAAAAAGAATTTTTCAAATCGGCCTAGCCGTTCACGCGTGATGGCGTGACAACGGAAAACGGGTTTCATTTTTAAATATCCATCACGCCTTATCCCCGAAGGGGTGGCAGAGGCATATTATATGCCCACTTTTCACCGTGTGGATTCCTGTCCCACGTAATAGGTGGTGAGCCCATTGCCGTGTTGAAATAGACAGACGCAGGTTGTGGCTACCTACTGTTGAAATTTTTTAAGCCGCCTATAAGGCCTTCAACCAGGCTTAACGACCGCCATTTTACTGGCAACCGGGACCAACGGCTTAACGTGCCTTCCGAAGCACGGAAACGCTCTCAAATGTAAATGCCACAAAGTGGTCACCCATCCGACGACCAGCCATAGTGAAAGTTGCGTACCTCAGTGATCGTTTACCGAACACTGAGACCGCGGGGCCACGAGCGCTTTTCATTTTTATATATATATATAGATTGATGTATTTGATTTTGTACGCACAAATGAAATTAAAGAAAAATAACAAGATCTTTTATCCTAATAATTAAATTATAAACGTTATAGTTTGGAATAATGTATTGGTGTAGGTTTCTTTCACGCAAAAACTACTGAATGGATTTTGATGAAACTTTACAATAATATAGCTTACACATCAGAATAACACATAGGCTACTTTTTATCCTGGGAGTAATCTCCTGTGGGAAACGGGAACGAGAAAACTTCTCTAGACTAGTTTTTAATAATTATATCCAACTATAGATCGTTATTGGTTTTTAGACCTATTATCCATTTTTAATTTATTATATAGTTTGAATACAATCAAATATAAATAGGGTCTCTATTCCGTGTACGCTTAAATTATCGAATGAACTCCTTGCCTGGGTTTTCCCGAACGTCTACAGTATTTGCAATTTATGGAGTTTAATGTCCCAAATCGAAAATGATGTCAATGCGAAAACGTGTAGCTGACTATTCACGAACTAATGTATACTCAGTGTTAGCACATTCTACAAAATATTTGCTACGTTTTAGTAATATCGCTAAATTCGCCAACATTGTGTAAGACGCTCGGTGATATTAGTGTCCACACACACTGCATTCGCATAAATTAAATTAAAAAATATGTATGTGAACCACTTATGAAAGTGGTGGAATATTTAGTAGCTGATATATATGGCTCAGATAATATATATTTAATAGGCAAAATTTTGGCTTGAAAATTTTTAAACTCAATGACTACAGTCAGTTTTACATTCCGTTTATAAGTGCCTATACAATATCGATAGGCTTGGTTCATGTATCTAAAATATCGCAAACAACATTATTATATGGAGGTTTGTGAATATACCTAGTCAGGTCATAAGTATTGTCACACAGTAAAAACTGTTCTTTGAGAATGCTAGCCACAAAAAAGTTTATTGAATTCGAATTTCGAATTGATCATGAAAATAAAAATATATACTTTTTAGAATTTTACTCATTTTTAAATATGGAGTGGACGCTTAAAGAAGACCGTGTTGCAGTTATTGCGTTGAATCGTTGCGGTTACGCGCCAATTCAAATTTTTGACATACTGAAGATTTTGAATATAACCAAAAGATTCGTTTATAGTACCATCAAACGATACGATGAAGACTCTAGTGTAGATGACACGTCAAGAAGTGGTCGCCCTCGGTCTGTTAGGACTCCAGCAGTGATAAAAGCTGTGAAGGCGCGAATTCAAAGAAATCCCAAACGTAAGCGGAAACTGTTGGCCCTTCAGATGGGGTTAAGCAGAACCATGGTGAAAAGGATGTTAAATGAAGACTTAGGGCTTCAGTCATAGCGAAGAAAAACAGCAAATCGTTTAAATGCTCGTCTAATGGACCTGAGACTGAAGAGATGCCGCGCTTTGTTGAAGCGGTACGCGGGAAAAAAATATCGGGAAAATCTTTTTTCGTATGAAAAAAATTTTTCCGTAGAAGAGAGCTACAACAAACAAAATGATAAGGTGTACGCACACAGTAGTGAAGAAGCGAGCAACCGTATTCCGCGTGTCCAACGAGGTCATTTTCCACCCTCGCTCATGGTATGGTTGGGAGTTTCTTATTGGGACTTAACAGAGGTACATTTTTGTGAGAAAGGTGTAAAAACGAATGCAGTTGTGTATCAAAATACAGTCCTGACGAACCTTGTGGAACCTGCTTCAATAACAGGCACTGGGTATTCCAACAAGATTCGGCGCCAGCTCATAGAGCGAAGAGCACACAAGACTGGCTGGCGGCGCGTGAAATCGACTTCATCCGGCACGAAGACTGGCCCTCTTCCAGTCCAGATGTGAGTCCGTTAGATTAGAAGATATGGCAACACTTGGAGGAAAAGGCGTGCTCAAAGCCTCATCCCAATTTGGTGTCACTCAAGACATCCTTGATTAAGGCAACCGCCGATATTGACATGGACCTCGTTCGTGCTGCGATAGATGACTGGCCGCGCAGATTGAAGGCCTGTATTCAAAATCACGAAGGTCATTTTGAATAAACTTTATTGTCATAAGAATCTATGTTTTATTAAGTTCATTTTGGTATATCAATGGTTACATAATGAATTAACTTGTTTCAATTATTTTATATTAAACATGTGACAGAATTTATGACCTGACTAGGTAACTGTCTATGACAGGAGAGCTCCTAAATGAACTTGAGGGGGGGAGTTGGGCGCGTAACAATAACAAGGTTAGGTTGCGCAAGGTTGTCGCATATTATTTTCCAAAACAAGTAGGTATATAAATTGTATTTAAAACGGTGGATTGTTGGACATGAAGAGCATCGGAATAGGAGAGTGCCCCAGTAAGGATCCTCCACTTTATTGGGACGCGGACTTAAGACTTAGAACTGGACTTGCCTTAGACAAAGGACTGGACATGACTAATATTATGCAAATACATACTAATAATACAATATAAGAATTGGCAGTATGGTTTTTAATACTTTGGACAAATAAAATATCAACCAAAGATTATGGAAGAGAGTGTTTTCCGATTTCTATGAAACAAATAATGAATATGAGGTTCGGCGCGGGAAATGTAGTGAATGGCGGCCGCTTGCTGTTACATATTATTTTCAAAAACTAGTGCTATCTTATTTTATGTGTTGTGTCAAAGTGTTATAGTGAAGGACAGTGATATATCGATGTAAAATGCGATTTTTCATCTTACCGCGCATATTCCATAGAAAGCTACAGTAACGCTTCCACTACTTTACTGGGACTAGACTGACTTTGACTTAAGGCTATACTTGACTTAAAGCTATACTTGACTTAAGGCTATACTTGACTTAAGGCTAAACTTGACTTAAGGCTAAACTTGACTTAGGGCTATACTTGACTTAAGGATATACTTGACTAAGATTTCACAAGCAATATCCTAACTTTCCGATGAGTTACCCGGGGAGTCTGGCAATAGACATTCAAGCAGGGACTGTGTGGTTTTAGCTGGTTCGAGTCCGGCATGGCATCAGAGGGGATTTCCACACAATAAAAAAAAGCAACATTATAACTTATTCTTCTTCATCTTAGTATATTCCCGAATTCCCAATTGCTTCCACACCCTGCCTGGGTTATGTGTACCACATTCTCCTACATGGGGTACACTTATATATGGCTGCTATAAGCAGGTATCGATTGGAATTTCATTTTCGCCATTATTGGGTGCGATTGCAGTCTGACCTCCCAACCCCATACGGTACACCGCTAGCAGGTGACGTCGCTTAGGCCCCGGAGATCTTAGTGGGGCCCGTCGCTTCAACAACATAAGGTTATAACTTAACTGTCTTATTTAAACTATGCAGTGAAATGCTATTTTCTAATTTGCCGCGTAAAATCCACTAAAAACCTCAGTATAACAACTACCATTAAAATGGGGTGAGACTGACCTTGAATTAAGACTAGATTTGACTAAGACGTAGAGAACGGGAACATTTTAGATAATAAGAAAGATGATTGAAGAAATATGAAGTACGATATGGCTAAAAGGTCTTAGTAACCAGGCCATAAAATAATTACAAAAATATCTTATTTGTACACTGTAATACAATTCTTATACGCCGCTATATCGCAGTTCAATCATAATATATTTGTCAACCACTCCTATTTTTTTTCACATGAAATCACGAGCACTGCAAACTTATAAATCTAACCGTCACAGTGGCGTCCCCTGAGAATGGACTGGGAATCTTATTACTTGTTATGTTGTCTCGACTTTAACCGACAAAGTGCAAGTCTCTATTTGAAGAGTTGGATTTAATACGTTAATACGTTGGTACTACATCGTCGTTAGCTTTGTCATCAAACTGAAAAGGAAAAAATGTAAAAGTAAGTACGAGTAGTAACAGAAAGAATTAACTTTAAGTAGTAATAGAGAGAAATGTTTTATTTTATTTATTATTTCCTAAAGAAAGTGGTCACCCTAGCACATAGACGTTTACTTACAACTCCTACTGGCGTTACCGATCCATAACTCTTTAACCGATCTCCAAAAAAAAGTATAAATATTTTGTATTTCAACTTGATTAATTGTAAGCAACATTCAGAAAAATCTGAATAATAACATGGATAGGAGGAGGATGGATACATTTTATATTAAACTAACATACTTCGAACTCTCGTCTCACCTATTTTATCCCGTCGCTTATAATTACTACAATATTCCATTAAAAATTACCCGATTTGTCGACATTTATAGCTAGAGCTCTGTTCTGCAGGGTAGAAGCGAGATTATATTATATATAGCCAATAGCCTTCCTCGATTAATGGGCTATCTAACACAAAAATATTTATTCAAATCCGATCACTAAGTTCCTGAGATAAGCGCGTTCAACCAAACAAACAAACTCTTTAGTTTTGTAATATTAGTATACATTTTAAAGAGTTTTCTAATGTGGCCTGTAAGCTAAGGCAAATTATTTTGCATTTAAACTAGCCACCAACACGTACTTTGTACCGTAGCGTAGCCTCGATAGCCTCGTAGCGTAGCTTCATGCAGAAGTAGTGTAACCACATTGCAGATGTACTCAACGCGTTGCCGTAACGTAGCTTCGGCACTGCCGCCATGCCGTAGCGTAACCTCGATACACGCTTATCATAGATGTCCTCAACTGTGAGACTTGTGGCATCCTTGATGCACACATAAAGGCCCATTTGCAGACTTCTGACTGGCAAAAAAATATTTATTGAAATGAGTTTACAAAACATAGCAGAGACTAACATAGAACATCCTACTTTTACATTGGGGCCAATCCCCAACCAACTTATAGCATTCTTTGCTGGAAATCTAATCTTGCTTGTCGTATAAGCATCCTAAAGATCAAAGACAAAGTCCAATATTTTTATAATCCCTTATAAATACCTCCAAATCCTTTCTATATCTCTCAGTTTCATCCGTGCTTACTTCAAATTCATTCTGCGCATCAGATAGCGCAAATAATGCTATCTACAAACGTGATGCTGAATACATTGAACTAAGTCCGTAAGATAGTATGCAAATTGTTCTCAAATTGGTGGAATTCTAAAGTTTATATTAATAGGGGTACGTACCAATTGTTAGCATTCCGGCAGATTACCCGTGTCAACCGAACTTTTGGGCACGTTAGCAAATAATCGTTGTGAATGAAACACCTTTCTTTTATGAAGGTAAAGTCACGATCGTTGGTTGAACTAATCAAGTCATGGTTGTTAAAGCTTAACTGGATGTGAAATTTACTATACTGGTAGTATAAAGTTGTCAAAGTAAACACAAAACCGTTTAAATTCTTTTTTGAATCGATTAGAAATTAGAGACCGTTTGTGATATTTATTTCCATTTACGAATGTTCCCATTCTTCGGTAAAGGTACGTTAAGCCGTTAGACCCGGCTGCCAGTAACAAGGTAGTTGTAAAACCAAGTTGAAGGTCTGACAGGTGATTTAGAAGAAATCCATCAAACGTATGGTAGTCACAACTTTTTCTATGTTTAACATAACACTTTAGAAATATGTAAGCACTGGTAAGCACTTATAGAAATATAAATGTTTTATTTAGAAATATAAAAAGTCCGCCAATATTTATTTATTCATTACTAGTGAACTGACCCGGCTTCACGCAGATATTTTATCCGTATATAGTAATTTGTGGGCATTTTACAAATAAATCTTTCATTGAAGTTACCTGTTGTTGAAACAATTGCTGTACAGACAGCGACTTTATTTTTACTACGTAATGGTTATTAGAACTGATGTTATGCGATATTACAATAGCTTTTACAGGTAAAATACATTAAATCGAGGTACTCTGTTACCGACAGATTAAATTAAGGCTTGGTATTCCTGCCGAGGCCACGCTTTGGAGTTTTTTAAAACAATGCGAATCGTAGAAGAAAGGGTTTTTGATTCTGAAAAAGAGATATATGTTAGTTAAGGATTTAAGCTAGTCAAAATGGCTTTCTGTTACAAAATCTAATAAACTTCACTTGATAGAAAAACATCCCAATGTTGCCCCCTTTCGTAATGTTTTTTCAATGCCAAATCTAAACTACAGATAATTATAATGAAATTTTTATACAAAACTATAGCTACTAAATATTTATAGACATAATGGCTTACTTTGACTATATACAGTGATTTTTATAGAACAAATGTTTAAATAGTATCTAATTCGCGACGCTGAGGTTTGATCAGTCGCTGAGATCATCATCCGAGCGTCTGTCCCAGTTGCATCTCGCGACGCCCGGAGTTAGCTTTATATAGTGTATATATATGAGAGTTATATACGGCAATGGACTCACCACCCATTACGTGGGACAGGAATACATATGGTGAAAAGTGGGCATGTATAATAATATGCCTCTGCCACCCTTTTGGGGGATAAGGCGAGATAGATAAATAAAATATATGATAGTTTTAATATAAAATATAGTACCTACACTTCACAGAAGCATTAGAATTATCCCTGTAAGTATATAACCAACCAGTTATATAACCAACTGAGCCAGTGGGCCGGTAAATGTATGTTTACCTATAAACAAATTTGATCAATAGATTCTGCAGCTTAAACATATCGACTGCCACTGGCTGAAGTAATCAGTGCAGTTGTTATGTTGAAGCTTCGCTGCGCATAAATTATTAAAATTGTATCCAAGGCCTTTGTTTTATGCTTTCAGTATTAATTATTTAAGTATATTTATAAATTTATTAGCCACGAGTTTATCCCCGAAGGTGTGGCAGAGGCATATTGTGGTGAGCCCAATGCCTGTGTTCAAATGGACAGGCTCATAGAGTAGCGACTCGCTGTTGTAATTTTTAAGTCGCTCAAAAGTTACTCACTTGACTTAACAAGTGTCGATTGCAACGTTAACGTGTCCTCCGAAAACACTGGTAAATGAAAATGCTACAAAGCGATCATCCATCAAAATCCGCGAGAGTTTCTTAAATCAGTGATCTTTTACAGAAACCGAGTTAGTAGGGCTACGAGCGCTTTTTACATATGTTTTTACTTTATGTTAGTAGCCTTAAACAATGTATGACATTTCATGTAACTAATAATTAATTAATTGATAATAATATAGCAATTATTACAAATAATATTATTTAAATTTAAGGCAAACTAAGTTTAGTCGACTGTTCTCACATAAATCTAAAGGAACTATGTAAGTGTAATTTTAATGTTGTTGCTACATTTTAAAAGAGCATCCATTGACTTTCTTGCTAGATTCTTCTTCTTAAAGTGTAGGCTGCCCTTAGAACTTGCAACTAGAATAGCACTAATTTTGATATGATTTTAAACACAACATTGATTTTGTTTTTTGGTTTTGTATAAATTCATTGCTATATAATTGGTCAAACATCATGTAACTCAAACTATGTAATTACTGGCGGTTAGAAAAGAGTGGCCATGAGTTTTATTGCCGGGTTCTTCCTCAGGCTCTACCTATTGCTCTGCGAATCTGGCAGTAAATGTAAATGTAGAAGCAATAATCCTGACGTTCATAAGTGTTACATTGTGACCTACATGAATAAAGATTTTTCATTCATTCATTCAATTAATAATCCCAACATTTTAACGCGAAGGTTTTATGCGCTTTAGTGGATTTGGAGAAAACATTTGATAAAGTTGTGAGAGAAACTCTGTGGTACTCGTCCATGTGGCCTGGCTGGCCGTCTACACCATATCCGGGCAGAATATAGTGTGGACGGCCAGCTGCTGTTGGCTATACAGTCTCTTTATACGGACTGTAAAGCTTGCGTGCGACCAAGGTGGAGGTTCACCTGGCGCCTCTTTTTGACTTCTGTTCGGGCGTCAAACGGGCCGTCTACGGTCCGCCTGGCTTTTCATAGTGTATCTGGAAAGTTGTGCAAAAGTGTGGCTGCATAAGTTAAAAGATTATGATGTGTTGTAAAATTGGACATTTTACAGTACATAGTCTGTTGTACGCTGATGATGCGGTAGTGATGGTCTCATCAGAAGCCGACCTTCAGGCATTAGTCACTAAAATAAAAGTAAAGGTCTTCGCTGCATGGTAAACTAAGAATCGGGTATTTGAAAAAGAAAAAGTAAGAACTAAAAGCAAGATTTGGGTAAACCGGCAACGTTTAGAGCAATTGAATGAAATTGTGTACTTAAGGAGAATGTTTAGCGCGGACGGAAGATATGTTCTGAAGAACAACGGTGACTAGCTGCCGAAGACAGGAACATAACATTATGATTTTTTGATTTTAATATTATTTAAAAAAAAGAGTATAATGAGTACGGGACATTTTATTTGGTACTTGTACATAAAGCCTAAATTTGTTATTAAATACATCATCATAAACTCCTACTAATATTATAAACGCGAAAGTTTGTAAGTATGGATGTTTGTTACTTGTACGAAAACTACTGAATGGAATTTAAATAAACTTTACATTTTTTTTCTGTGTTCTGTTATCTGCAATCAGTTCTACTATTAGCAGATTGTGTGAGGTTAATTAGGTGAGTGTGCTCTCCAGTGGGCACATCTCCTCATTTATTTCCAATGGGCTCAGTCGTCACTGATTATGTCTTTCCTTTTTAATATTTTGCTATAACCTCGATGCATTAGTTGTGAGGCCAGGGGATTGGGGTGATGTCGCAGTCGCCGGTGATAGCCTAGCAAACTGTTTTTAATTTCATCCTTTACCATAACTACATATTATATATTATAGCTTATCTATCAGAATAACACATAGGCTACTTTATATCCCGGGAACAAGTTCCTTTTGAAAACGGGAACGGAAAATCTTCATCACGCGAGCGGAGCCGCGGGCGTCAACTAGTATATCATAAACCTAAAATAAAATCCAACTCAATAACAGAGATGTTCCATTTCAATTGCTACTGCCAATCATTTTTACTGTGGCGTGCCAGCAGAAAATACATCGTCGATCTATTTTGGCGGGGGCTGAGGAAGCGTTGTGGTGCCTACGCGACTTGGCCTACTGGCCTTTAAAGTATGAACCTCTGGAAGTAATTAATGTACTGCATGATTTAATTTTGTGGGGCCATTGCCTATACGCGCATAATTTAGTTCTGTGCTCAATCATTAACTTCATTACCAATTATCATACAAATCATTAGTAGGTAGTTAGCCTGAACAGTATGAAAAAATAGGGAATTAAAAAAAAATTTTTAATACTCACCGGATTAAAGATGTTCTGCCCAGATAGGCACTGATATGGGTTTGACAAGCCACTTATACACACGTTGTGTCTCGAGAGTCCCTCTGAAAGCTGAAGGAGTACAGCCATTTGACCAACAGAACGGTAGACCAGCCACTCCACCCAAGACGCCTTGTAAAACCAATCCAATGATGGACTATCTCACGGGCTCGTACACGCACTTAATGGACAGACAACCAACACATCTACTCTCGTATCTCTGACATGCGAACGAGATACTGCTTGTCTTGGTCTCACTCGCACGAGTGATTGTGAAGAAGATAGTAGAACGCATACTTCACACCACTTATGTCCAGAGCTCTAGCAGCCTCACTGTCTTCGCCGCCATTATCTGGCTGGTAAAAGTGGCGAAGTCGGCCCACAGTCAGAAACGAAGGATCTACACCGAAGATCGCCGTGATAGTATAACGCTGCTGGTCACACGGTGAAAGTGTCTATTGAGCTGATCTTGCCACTAAAAGGCAAATGAACTCCAAGATATCATTGTATAGTATATACACCAGATTTTTGGAAAATTATTTAATTTTTAAAAAATATTCCATAAATTCAGAGCGGAACATTCGATTCTCGTGTTGCCGTCCAACACTTGTAATCCTAGTTGGCTGACCCATAAACCCTCGTTATTAATGTTCTGCGGGGAGCAATGTAAATTTGCCCAGAAATAGAAATTCCTCTCATTAACCCGGCTTTAATGACGCATTTTTTTACTAAAACCACCCAAAGAAATGCGTTGCTTTTGCTATTATACGAAGGTAAGTGGAGTAAATAAGTAGGGTCACCATAATATATATCAACTTGTGTAATATCCTATTTCGAAGTTCGATTTTATGCTTTATTTTTCAAAATGACGTCACCCGTCTAACTAATAAACAAGAAAATAAAAATTCCATATTCGTAGCTGGTTACGAAAGTTCAGCCACGAATGTGGTATTTAATGTGTGGTATTAAAATCTATAGTTATCCAAATTAATAAATTTGAATAACTATAGATTTGAATAACTATTTTATCTTTATACCTAGTCATCAAAAAAGCCTCTAAAATTTTTAAAAGGTTAAAGGGCAAGAATGCAAGGAAAGTCTGAAAGGTATTAAGGCTAAATGTGGATTTCGACGTGGAAGAGGTTGCATGGATCACGTGTTTTCTCTCCGCATGACCGCGGAGAAGTTTTTGGCTGTTAGCCATAAGATTTTCTGTGCTTTTGTGGATCTGGAGAAAGCATTTGATAATGTTGTGAGAGAAACTCTGTGGGACTTGCTGCCCAGATATGGTGTGGACGGCTTTAGGAAGTATGTTTAGTACGGATAGAATATGTGATTCGGATGTAGAACGGCGAGTAGCTGCCGGAAACAAAGTTACCGGTGCTTTGTCCCAATTGGTAAAGCGACGAAGCATCGTAAAATAAGCACGACAAGCGATTCATTACGCTGCTAGTCCGTGTCTGGGTGTTATTTATCTATATTATGTATGTATTTAGAAATATATAAATATGTTTATCAGTTATCTGGTCGCCATAGAACAAGCTCTGCTTAGTGTGGAATCAGATGGCGTTGTGTGAGTTGTCCCAACAATATTTATTTATTTATTGACAAACCGATTCTAGTTGGCAATTTTGTAAGTTTTTTCTTCTCTGCAGGTTGCGATTTGCCACCAATCTCATGATACTTGACATAAATGTTTGCTAATTGTACGGAATTATGTACAATATGAAGGAAACTTTGCTGTAGCGTAATATTTCACAAAAAATCCAGGTAAATAGTGGTCACCCTAATGAGGGGTAAATATTTATTTCAACCTCAGTACTAACAAATTACACACACTTTTTACCTATGTACTGTAGGAATATAAGAATTTGTTAAGTTGAAAATAATGGGGTACGTAATTTTGTAGTAAGCTTCAAATTTTAATCTTATCTTTTAACATACCTACCACAAATCAAATCAAAGTCAAACAAATCGTTCAGTAATAAGGGTCAATTAAGGCTTAGATTGTGGAATGAACTCCCTGCCTGGGTTTTTCGAACGTCTACAATATGGGGTTCTTCAAAAGGGGTCTTAGAAGGCTTATAACGGGTCGGCAGCGCGAGTGCTACACCTCTGGTGTTGCAAACGTCCATAGGCTACGGTGAACACTTTCTATAAAGGCGACCAGTGATATAGGCAGAGGTACCATGATTGACTTTTCTACTGGCTGACGATAGGTACTCATGGAGGAAGGTTGCTTTGGTAAGTTCTGGAACTAGATTTCACGAGAATCTGACTGCTCGGATCTAGAATACGCATATGGCCGAAAAATAGTTTCCTTCCTCTTACAACTGCGGTTTCTACAAGAGGAGAAACAGGAACAGAAAAGCATCTCCACGCGGGCTGAGCAGCGGGCTTCAATTAGTCCAAAATAAACATACCCGAAGGGGTAGGCAGTGGTATACTATGCGCCCACATTATATGTCCAACGTAACAGGTGGTCAGCCCCTTGCCGTGTTGAAAGTTCAAAATAAAAAATAAAACAAACACTTAAATGACATTAACATAATGTTAAAAATATAAGAAAAATTTTCTAATTTCAGGCGAGACAATAAAAATGTTCGTATCGCCGTACAGAAAATCGCTGTAAAGTGCCATTTTCTGTAAAAGGGTCTCCGTCGACGACGTGGCGACATAAAAAAAGGAAAACGGCTTCATTGTGAGTGGTGTGGATGATAGAAATAGCTTGTACTTGGACCTGGCTTCTAGAATAATCGAGATTAAATCCTCGAACGTCCTAATATAATTCAACGCGTTCTCTATTTGACATATAAAGACTTTTTTGGAACCTTTTTGTACTACTAAGGTACCTAACAAGCAATACTTTGGATGTTTCCAACACCAGAGGTGCAACTCCCTTAATTTATCTCTGACTAGGCTTCGCCCGTGACATACTTCGAACTCCCGTCGCACCTATTATATCCCGTCGCTTATAAATTCTACAATAATGCATAAAAACTTTTGTCGACATTTATGACTACTGATCCGCTCTCAAGGATAGAAGCGTCATGAACTCATGATATATAGCCTAAAGCCATCCTCGATGAACGGGCTATCCAACACAAAAAGATTTTTCAATTCCGACCGCCCTAACGTTCCTGAGATTAGCGCGTTCAACCAAACAAACAAACAAACTCTTCAACTTTATAATATTAGTATAGATTAATTTCGATGCGCGATTCAAGACCATTTCTGAGTGTCAAGTTGTTTGCTAATCAATCACATTCGTAACTCTAAACCAATTTGCCTGAAATTTGGTATACCTACAGCTGATGTCCTGAATTAACATATAGGCTTTATCCAAGTTTCTGTGATAAATGGGTACTTGAATACCGCAGACATTGACCTAAGTTGAAAAAGGTGCCCAAAATTTGAATAACACATGTCCGTGCCATAATTGATACATTGCGGCTCCGCGCTTCTTACATCAGCACATTTTAATTATTTTCATATTATTTAGCATTAATTACGATCAGTACGCAATCAGCGTACATACACGATACTTATTAGCACTCATCCTAGCATTACTTACAAGTTTTGTTTGTTTATCAAACACGCCTTATCTCCAAAGGGATGGCAGAGGCATATTATACGCCCACTTTTCACCGTATGTCTTCCTATTCCACGTAATAGGGGGTTTACCCATTGCCGTGTTGAAATAAACAGATGTAGGTTGTAGGCAAACTGCTGTTGAAATTTTTCAAGCCGCCCATAAGGCCTTCAACTTGGTTTAACGTTAAATGTTAGTGAATATAATCCAGTTTATTAATCTATCTCTGACATATCATTGTGAGCAAATATGCAAGGTGTTGTGTCCTCAAGCAGCAGATCATACAGCACACTACTAACTAGAGAGTTTTCTTACATCCAAGTTTCAAAAGAAAAGTCTCTTTAGTTCCAAGGAAGCTGAGATACGAATTTGATATTTATCTACAGGTGTGTAGTACAGCGATACAGTGCTAGCAAATTGTCACTTGAAAATTGTTATCTTAGCGCTAGTCTCGGTTCGATTCTAAGGGGCCGTTCAAGTATTACGTAAGCACCAAGGGGGGTGGGGGGGTCTCTGTTTTGCTTATTTTGGATGACATGGGGGGTGGGGGGGTCTAGATGATGATTACGTCATCGTTAGTTATTTAAGTTTTTTCGGGGATTCCCGCAAATAATACATATGCGTAGGCACTCGCTTTGAGAACTGATTAGGGGAATTACCGCGCATTAGGGAAATTACCGTGCGCTATTCACTTGTCTAATAATTCACTCTCGTGCCGGCCGGCTGCAAGTGCGCATCTATCAGTATTGTTTTGTTTGGATTCTAAACGTATTGTAAGCATTGAAAGTTATCATTTGTGTTTATGTTGATGCAATTAGCCAAAGTTTAACGTTTTAATTATTTAAATTTAAATATCTTATTAGAATGTCATATCATATAGACAAATCCAAGTTATACCAAAAACTGTTCGAAAGTTTTAAAAAATCTCATACTGGGACGAAAGTGCAAAATGTACAAAAGTTAGTTAACGAAGTTTGGCGAAATTATAAATTACAAGCAAAGTCAGATAAGGAACTAGATATTATTGTATCTAAGAGAATTGAAGAAGAATTGCAAGCGGCGACTAAAAATAAATCCAATCTGCTTCATTTTTTTTCCAAGGTGAGTAAATATAAGTACAAAGTTTCTCTTTACGTTCTGTAACAATTAAAACGATTTATGAGTAAAAAATATGATGGCCTATCTCAAAATAAAAAGGTAAATGATTGATATTTTATTTCTTAAGATCGACTCCGGCAATTGGTCACAAAATACACGGTGTTTTCAATATCTGTATGTGAAGGGTTTCTGTGGGGAAAAGCTTTCAATAATATTTAAACGCTGGTTTTATTAAATACGGTGAATTTATGTAGCTTAATAAGAGAATATCCAGCAGAACTCTTAGAATTTTTTTTATTTTTAGGCAACGTCTTCTACCAGTAAACCTGCAGAAAAAACACAAATTATACAGCCATTTTCTAACATTGAAAAACAGAAAGAAGATAAAATTAAAACCGGCAATGAATCACAAGAGCAATGCGAAAATAATAATAATGCAGATAAACAAAGAGCAAAACCTTCTCAAGAAGCTTTGAAAAATAAGATTACTCTACTCGAAAAAAATCTGAACGCTTTGTATTCTGCCAGAGATACTATGCCAAATTGCGCTGAAGTTGATAAACAGATCATTAAGTTGCGCGAGGAACTAAAAACAGCAAAAAATACTTTAAACAGGAAGATTCAAAACGCAGTTGCCCAGAAGAAACACAGGGATGGTATGAAAAGAAAGTTAGAAGATATTTGTCAGGAAAATCCTGAAATAAAAAGACGACTATCTCTGAGGGATTCAGTAGGACATCCTAAACTTGAAAGCGATCAACCATTACTATTGAAAACAATTGCGGATATAGCTTTATTTGGGAGTGCATGTGATGACAGGAGACGAACGGAATCTATTCGCAGCGTAAAAACTCTTGACGAACTCACACAAGAACTGCTTAAACTAGGATTTGACATTAGTCGCAGTGCGACATATCTTCGTTTGATTCCCAGAAAATCGAATTCTACAGAGGGACAAAGACATGTATCGACAGTCCCTGTTAGGCTCATTCGTGCTCAAACTGATCACCACAACTTAGATAGCAAGTTCGCTGAAACATCAATCCATTATTTAGAGAACATAGCATCCATACTTGGACCAGATCAAGTATTTTTCTTATCTCAAGATGACAAAGCTCGAGTCCCTATTGGCGTCACTGCGGCAAATAAGCAAGCACCTCTTTTAATGCATATGGAATATAGAATCAAATTACCTGACCACGATTGGGTAATCGCTGAGCGTCATAAATTAATACCATCTGTTTATGCTGGTATCAAAGTTACTTCCAATATGCTAGGACAACCGCAAGCCGTCGGATATTCTGGGCCAACATTCATCGCTATTCGAAGTGGAAAGCATAGTTCATCTACTGCTAATACTCATGCTCAGGATTTCGAGACGCTTCTCGAACTTGAAGAGTTTCGACCATTAGCAAAAACTGACCATGGACTAGTAAAACCAGTAGTAATTATGACGGTTGATGGAGGGCCAGATGAAAATCCGCGTTATCAAAAAGTCATAGGGTTTGCTATACAACATTTTAAACGACATGATCTCGATGCATTGTTTATAGCTACCAATGCTCCTGGAAGGAGTGCGTATAACAGAGTAGAGCGAAGAATGGCTCCTCTGAGTCGGGAACTGGCTGGTTTAATACTGCCTCATGACCATTTTGGGTCTCATTTGGATGAACGTGGCATTACAATTGATGAACAATTAGAAAGATATAATTTCGAATTTGCAGGACACGGATAGGTGACCACTTTGTGGCATTTACATTTGCGAGAGTTTCCGTGCTTCGGAAGGCATGTTAAGCCGTTGGTCCCGGTTGCCAGTAAGTCAAGAAAAATTTCAACAGCAGGTAGCCATAACCTTTTTAAAACTTTTTGTTAGTTACTTAAGTCTTTTTTTTTAATTCATCTTGTCAAAATCACATCAAAAAATACGAATTAAACGATCACTTCTACTGCGGCGTAACGTTGGCATACATTTTCATTCAAAAAGTGATACACAATATCACAGTTTTGAATGAAAGTATTATCATTATCCCGTAAAAAGGGCGTACTCCGTGGGTTTGATGAATGAGTGAGGAACGAGTAGAGGGTACTAGTAGAAAGTCAGGGTAGACAAAGACAAAGAGGTCAAAGACTTACGTACCGAAATTGCATGAGATGATTGCTCAAAAACGGAATGGTCATAGTATTGTATACTTAGACTTGCACGTATAAAACGACTAGGTGACCCCCACGGCTTCGCCCGTGACATACGTGAAACTCCTGTCGGATCTTTTCAATCCCGTCGCTTATAAATTCTACAAATATGCTTAAAAAGTTTCCCGATTTGTCGACATTTATGATTGCGGATCCGCTCTCTAGGGTAGTAGCGTGATGATATGTAGCCCATAGCCTTCCTCGATAAATGGGCTATCCAGTATAAAAATATTTTTTCAGATCCGACCAGTAGATCCTGAGATTAGCGCCAAACAAACAAACAAACTCTTCAGCTTTACACATTAGTATAGTATAGATTATTGAATCTGCAGAAAATGAAAAAAGTATACAGGGATCGCGAAGCTTGGCCATCTGACTATTAGGTATCTTAAGTAAAGTCAGGAATATAGCATGTAAATAGACAGATTGTCCTTGTTGCATCCGACAATTCCTTCACTTCGAAGCCCGAGTTCCTCTTTATTCTCTCTCCACAGGTAATATATTACGTACCAATAAAATTATAACGCTAGTAGGTAAAAGTAATAGGCTTTGAAACTTCATTACTTTAGAAAATACGTTTCAAGATAATAAATAGTACTGCGCAACATCGACCTAATACTTTGAAAAGATCATAAAAAATGCTGTATTGGGGAAAGCAAGGGCCACTCCGGGGAAATCTAGGAGCTTTTACTTACATCAAGCAAATCGTATTAAATAACTGTTTTATATGATGGCGTGTTTACGAAACTGATAACATTTTATTACATTATAAAATGGTTGGATAATAATATCTTAAATAAAGGGACGTTGATTTAGTAGGAGGGCATTTAATTATGTTTGTTTGTAAATGGATTAATAATTATTAATATAGCATATTTTGTTGAGCATAATGTGTTAATTAATATTTGTTTTGACTCGTATGTCGTGAAGGGAGTAGTGGGAGAAACTTGGAGAGACAGGTTCGCATAGTAAACGTTTGCTTCGCTCTTGGAGTCGAGTTAAATTTTCTATGGTAAAATACTCGCGCGAGAGTGTAAATGAGGTAATTTGCGTAGGCTTAAATAAAATTTGCAAAAATGCGTTGGCTTCAATAATATTATATAAATCATTAAAAAATGAGCACTTAATAAAAAAAAGAAAACAATAGGTTTTTTTTAGAACTAAAAAGTACTTCCGTTTTCACATTTTCATGCAATATGCACTTCTGAGCTATGGTCCAAATTTCAAGCATCTGCTGGTTGGCAAGTAAGTGTAAAATCAATTTCAAAATTCCAGAAGTGGATCATCACTACATATATTCCAAAACGAAGTCGCTTTTCTCTGTCTGTCCCTATGTACGAGTATGCTTAGATCTTTAAAACTAAGCAACGAATTACGATGCGTTTTTTTTAATAGTTAGAGCGATTCAAAAGGAAGGTTTTTATGTATAATTTGTTAAGTTTTTGTATACATTGACTAAACTATAACGATATTTGTTGGGGATGTCGGAAAAAATAAGCCGTCTAGGAGCTTTCAACGAAAACCCTTTGAGATTTAACAAAATAATTTATGGTGCAATTGTGTATCTGAGGTAGGTCTACAAAAAAGTTCGCGACTGTATATGTCTATCTTTTAAGAATAACATACTATATCCATTTTAATACTTTAAAAACCCCATCAATTATAAAACGGTAATTTGAGGGTTATTTACACAAATATGCTATGAATCCTTATCATTTTTACTACGATAGTTGGCTTCAGCATTTCATGAAGATTATTTTGTCCGTTCACACCTTAAACGATGGGATTAAATGGGTGCCAAGGGGTTCAAAGTATGTCACGGGCGAAGCCGGGCGTGTCAGCTAGTACTTACAATAATTGTAGTAATAAGGTTATGGTTATCTCTGTTAGTGCGCATAGTACAGAAAGAGATTTCAAATTTATCTATCCATCTACGAGTATCTATACGTCATTTCAGGTTCAAAAAAAGAACGATGCTTATATGAATAGTAACATTATCTGTGTATAAAGTACGATTTATGGTTGGCGATGACAAAATACCAAATCTTACCCGGGTGGCAAGGTTTTGGATAAGGACTTGGCATATTGTAAATACACGGCACAAAATCGAGGATCGACGTTATTGCCAATATTACGCCGCGGTCGCAGGGTTAATAGAAAACTTAATACCTTTATTTTCTTTGCCTCAGTTAAGCAGATTGTAGGGTGACCATACGATTGAGATAGTTTGGACTTCTGAAAGAATATTATAGTTACTAAATTTAACTAACTAACTAACTAACTAACTATCTTCACGCTGTATCCCTGACGGGGTAGTCAGAGAGGACAGATCGCCAGGCTTCGCGATCCATGCATAGTTCTTTCGCTTCTTCGAGATTCATCAATCGCTTCATACACGCACGTCTGGGTATCCGAGTACTTTTGACCTTTCCGTTTTTGAGCAATCTGCTCACGTGGTCTTCATATGTAAGTCTCGGCCTTCCCTGACTCCTTCTACCCTCTACTTTTGAACAATATATATTCTTCGTCAATCGTTCCTCACTCATTCGTTGGACGTGTCCAAACCAACGGAGCACGCCCTTTTCCAGCTTAACGCTGACACTTTCATTCAAACCTGCCATATTGCGTATCACTTCGTTACGTATTCGGTCGGCCAAGGTAACGCCGCACAATTTTCGAAGTGATCGCATCTCCACAGCATTCAATTTACTTTCATGCATCTGCTGACATACCTAGGTTTCACTACCGTAAAGCAAAGTTGGCACTAGCACTGCGTTATGAATCGCCATTCGTGCTTCTTTTACGATGCTTTGTCGCTTTACTAACTGGGACAAAGCACCGTTAACTCTGTTTCCGGCAGCTACTCGCCGTTCTACATCCGAATCACATCTTCCATCCGCGCTAAACATACTTCCTAAATACACAATTTCATTCACTTGCTCTAGACGTTCCTGGTTTACCCTAATCTCGCATATAGTTCTTACGTCACCTCTTTCAAATACTAGAACCTTAGTTTTACTTGCATTCAAGCGGAGACCCTTACTTTCACACCCCTCTTTCATATTAGTGACTAATGCCTGTAGGTCGGCTTCTGATGAGGCCATGAGCACCGCATCATCAGCGTACAGCAGACAGTTTACTGTAAAGTCACCCAAATTCACACCCATATTAAAATCTTTCAACTTCTGTAGGCAGCTGTCCAGATACACTATGAACAGCCAGGCGGACATGACACATCCCTGTTTGACGCCTGTACAGACATCTAAAAGAGGTGACACATCCCCCCCTACTCGCACGCAAGCCTTACAGTCCCTATAAAGCGACTGTATTGCCCGCAGTAGCGAGCCGTCCACACCATATCCTGGCAGCAAGTCCCACAGCGTTTCTCTCACAACGTTATCAAATGCTTTCTCTAGATCCACAAAAGCGCAGAAAACCTTCTGGCTAAGAGCCAGAAACTTTTCCGCGATCATGCGGAGAGAAAACATCCATGCAACCTCTTCCACGTCGGAATCCGCATTGAGCCTCCCATAAATACCTTTCAGACTTTTCTTGCATTCGTGCCGTTATAACCTTTGCATACACCTTACTAGCTAAGCTGACCAAGCTGATCGCCCTGTAGCTGGAGCAGTTTAGGCGCGAGCCTTTCCCTTTGTAAATAGGTACTACAACTGCTACTCGCCAGTCATCTGGGACCTCACCCGTCCGCCAGCACAAGTTGCATAACAGACATAGTGTGTCCCAGACACGAGAGCCACCGTACTTGATCATCTCTGCAGTAACTCTGTCTTTTCCCGCAGCCTTACCACATTTCATACTTCTTATCGCTTGTTCTATTTCTTTCATACTAATGACTTCAATGACATCGGGATCCGGAGCATCGAAGTGAGCTCCACTTCCCGATGTGGCATCTCTGTCTTTTCTTGCATACATCTTTCCATAATATTCACTCCATCTCTGCAGGACGTCACTTTGGTCTGTTAGGACGTCATTGTTAACACTAAGCACTTTATTCATACTGCAGATTGCCGAACAACTCCGGGTCTTGCCTACCTCTTTCCAGAAGAGCTTGGCATTATCCCAGAAATTGTACGACAACCTTTCATCCGCTTTCATTCTGCACCTTTCACGAGCTTCTTCTATCAGTGCCTTCGTGTTAACTTTCTGCAGCTTGTATCTCTCTTTCATATTAAAATCATTCCGCGAGGCTAAGTAGTCTAGCCATGCTTTCTTCTTCATTCGAACTGCTTCTTTCAATTCCTCATTCCACCATACATCACGCTTATTACTACTGCCTCTTTTCGTTTCTCCACACACTTCCACAGCGGCATTTATCATACTGTCCCTAAGGTTCTGCCATACACTTTCCACATTCTCACTGCTTACATTGACGTCGCCAAGCTTTTCGGCTACCCTTTCATTATATTTATCCCTAATGGATGCATCCTGCAGCTTCCAGCTTTTGATGCTATAAGTCGGCTCAGGTTCAGGACACTCGGTACGATGACGCCAACCCGCGAACAGACCCCTAATCCTAGTTATGACTAGGTAGTGGTCTGATCCCAGCTCAGCGCCTCGATAAACCCTTGTGTCCATCACCTGTTTACGGAGCCGACTATCCATTAGGAATAGATCTATCATGCTTCTCTTTGACTTACATCTCCTCGTATACATATGAATTTGTTTGGGGTTGAACATTGTGTTCGCCACAAACAAATCCTTTTCCTTACAAAATGCCAGTATTAGCTTGCCAGCGTCGTTCACCCTTTTATCCCCATACTTCCCGAGTACCGACTCAAAACCATCGCGAGCGGTACCCACCCATCCATTTAAGTCTCCACATACTATAAGTCTTTCATTTTCTTCTATCACATTTAGAGCTTCTCTCATACTCTCCCAGAAGTCCTCTAGCTCACTCGCGTGCGACGAAGATACTGGCGCGTAAGCAGCTACCAGGAAAATCTTCGTCAAACCAAGTTTTACACGGATCCAGAGGATTCTAGGACCTACCAGATTGTACTCATACATACCGGAGGCCAATCGCGAGGACAGCAAAATTCCAACCCCCCCGACTGCCATGCTCGCTCTCTGGTACTCCAGACCAAAGCGCGAGCATCCCACCCGGGAGCTCCAAGACTTCGCTGCCCTTGCGCTTGGTCTCTGTCAAGCACACTGCATCTAACTTTCTCTCATTCATAACATCCATCAACTCATTCATCTTATCTGTCATTCCTCCCCTAACATTCCACGCAGCTACCCTGCACTCCGTCCTCCACTTCCAGCCGTGTCGGGCCGCGCGTGTAGGGTGGCGGTCCCCTACGCCGCTCTGGCACACACTTTTCGCACCAGCGGGGACGAACTGGTGCGCGTCGCCTCGGGGGCACGCCCTAGCATCACTAAAGTATAATGTCTAAAGGGTACGTAATATTTTCTCTTTATTTTAATGAATTCCCAGTTGCTTTACAATACCTTGATTTAGAATAAAATTAGAATTAATTAAGACAATTAGATAACTATGACGATGTAAACAATGCAATTACAAGAGTAGTTCATTGGTTCAGCTCAAATAATCTTTACCTAAATCAAAATAAAACTAAATGTATTAAATTTACTCTACCAAATGTAAAACAAGTTGCGGATAGTGTTCAACTGAATGGATAAGTGTTAGAGTTTGTATAATCAACAGTGTTTCTCGGTGACAGGATAACCATTGATAACAATTCGCAGTGGGGCCCACACATGAAGATGACGGATGAAGACGGCTTCTTGGTTAAGTTCGACTGCATTCGCTGTAATAAAGATCAGGATTCTTAACAGATGTGGATACGACTAGAATGGTTTACTTTAGCTATTTTCATAGTATTATGTCTTACTGTATTCTCCACTGGGGGAGTACTGCAGGTTAAAATAATATGTTTGTTTAAACTAATATATATTCTAAAATAAGGGTACCTACTCTAGGTTACTTCTTGCCAAAATCAGTATCTGGTTTTTCTAAAAATGTAAATTTGTTGTGTTACTCAACCGCGCTCAAAAGCACAGCGTGAACTTATTAGGGTGTTTGATTTATTTAAGTTTTGATCTGAAACACAAAATCGAAAAACTATCCACACATATACATATATAAAGTGACTGAGTCATCCACTGACCAACTATGTAAAAATGTAAAATTATTTTATTACCAAATAGTAAATACATTATTGTGTGCCTTTCTGTGGCCTCACACTAGGCAAGCCTGTCCTGTGGGTGCCAAATACGATTTAAGCTTAGTGATAATATACATTGATAGCTCTTGCGACATCAAAACTTTCAGACATATCTAGGTATTTCAATTATTAAAAACTAGTTAAACTAACTATATTCGCACTGTATTTCTGTCGGGGTAGTATCTAAATGATTGGAATGTAAGTCAATGACTCGGTAATTTTTGTTTAGATGCACCTCTGTTACACCACAGGACAGGTAGGCATCCTTCATACACACAGATTAAATTGGTAATATTTTCATACATGCACTCCAACATAATCTATGTCAAAGCTTGCATAAATTTAATTTATAATTGCATAAATTTAATTATAATAACATGCATAAAATTACGTTAGCATAAAATTCGGGCCAGAATTTCAATATGTTTGCATTTCCTTCACAATTATCCTCCAATACCCACAAACGATGGACATAGTATAATGTCGTGCTGAGCTGTGATGCACCCGGCTTATAGCGTACCGTATGGGCTCAAGATAAACCTATGTGGTGACTTGCTGGACCTCACAAATATGTCTACTCTAAGATTACTTTTGGTTCAAATTAAATAGATATGGCAGGGTTTGCGATAGAATAGTAAATAAATGCTGTCGAAATACACACTGGCTGAAGACTTCAAATGTTATGTATACGTAAATGGTTTTTGAAACGAATAGTTTTGAATTTGGAATCTATAATAAGTAGAATCCATATAAAGAAGTATTAATTTAAAAAAAGACATTCAGACTCGCAGTAAAATAAAATTAATTGGCAATATTTTTCTACATGCAAAATTATTTCAGTATTATTTTTCA
Source organism: Thumatha senex (assembly GCA_948477245.1). Lineage (NCBI taxonomy): Eukaryota > Metazoa > Arthropoda > Insecta > Lepidoptera > Erebidae > Thumatha > Thumatha senex. The sequence continues at coordinate 28,318,997 of OX419727.1, forward strand.
CTAATTTGGGTCTAAACAATAAAAGGGGTTTGGCGCCAAATTATCGAACATAGAGCACGATTAACGTAAAGTATTTTTCAAATCTAGCGTATAATGCTAAATATAATTCTAAAAATATATAAATAGTGATTTATATTAAACAATGGTGGTTTTCAAAATTTTAATTGTTAAACAAAAAGAGTTACAATATTCATGAGCACGGGCGTAGTCAAGGGGGGGGGGGTTTAGGGGGTTCAAACCCCCTAATGTTAACAATATTACCAATCATCATCATCCGAGTGTCTGTCTGAGTTGTATTTACGGCTCCGGGGTCTACTTTCCTACTTTTTCTCCTCCACTTCGCACGATCATCGACATCCCTAGTAGCGAGACCGCGGATGTGAGAGTTCCTTCACAAAACCACCGCAGTATTTTCTCTACCTCGACACGTAGCACCGGCTTGTGTGGCTATTTTTTTTATACCACTGCGGTGGCAGACAAGCATACGGCCCACCTGATGGATAGTAGTCACCGTAGCCTATGGACGTTTGCAACATTGCAACACCAGAGGTGCAGCACTCGCGCTGCCGACCCTTTAAAAACCTTTTAAGACCCCTTTTGAAAAACCCCATTCTGTAGAAGTTCTGGAAAACCCACGCAGGGAGCTCATTCCACAACCTAAGCGTACGCGAAATAAAGCCTCTATTGGACCTAACCGTATGTGAGCGCTCCGGACGCAAAGTGTGAGGGTGAACACCCTGTCTATGGCGAGCGGTGCGTTGAAAGCAGGTAAGCGTGGGCATCATGTCAAACAATTACTCAGAGCACAGAAATATATAACAGAAACCAAAGGTGTTATAGACCTGTCCTTTCTGACTGGCATTTTAGATTCACCAATAACACATTCATCAATAACATGAAGCGCTCGTGGCCCCGCGGTCTCAGTGTTCTGTAAACGATCACTGAGTTACGCAACTTTCACAATGGCTGGTCCTCGGATGGGTGACCACTTTGTGGCATTTACATTTGCGAGCGTTTCCGTGCTTCGGAAGGCACGTTAAGCCGTTGGTCCCGGTTGCCAGTAAAATGGCAGTCGTTAAGCCTGGTTGAAGGCCTTATGGGCGGCTTGAAAACTTTCAACAGCAAGTAGCCACAACCGGCGTCTGTCTATTTCAACACGGCAATGGGCTCACCACCTATTACGTGGGACAGGAATCCACACGGTGAAAAGTGGGCATATAATATGCCTCTGCCACCCCTTCGGGGATAAGGCGTGATGGATTAATAACACGATGCAGCTTCCGCAACTTGTCTTACGCAGCAGCAATGTGTGTCGTGACGTCACAATCAATGTCACTGGTCTAAATCAAATGGTCTAAAATCAATGTCACACACAATACAGATCCCAGGTATTTATCCTAAATGTGACGTCACATGGGGTCCGGTTCAACCCCTGCCTTCCACAGATACTTGGCGAATACGCCATGCCCTGTGAGGAGTTGACTGAGGTAAAACGTCGGCGCTCCGTGTACCCTCTCCACCCAAGCACGCAAGACGGGCCGGACAGCCCCCCCAAACCAGGGGCTAACCAAAGGGCCTACTAAACTTTTGGCCCACTTCCGGAAGAGTCTTAAAGTAAGAATTCAATAAGAAGAGCCTCTGCGGCTCGAAAACTTTAATAAGCTTTGTAAAGACGCCACGCCATAAAGACCGATTTCACTGCACTGTTCTAGTCCAACTTTGGCGGTAAAGTACCCCCCATAACAACGTAGTACCTTAGTAGTAACATATAATGCTGTCGTTATGTCCTCATACACGGCCTCAACTTCCTCGTCAGTTCTTCAGTGCTCGTTCAGTGCCCGAGGTCGGGGCATAAACTGCAATACACTGGAGGTGTTCCGGAAAGTTCATCTACCAGGCATGCTTCCCGAGCCGACATACTGCTGCTTCCACAACTGCTAACGAAGTCATTCATCACCAGTGCCTACCTTCACCTTTCCTAAAATGGAAAAAGTCGAATAAGTGGACGAAAGGGCTAGTGTGTCCTCACCCTTTTTTCGCAAATTGCATAAATTCATTATGGGCCACTGGGCTACAGGATACCATACAGGTAGCATCCTGTAGCCCGCAGATTCTTGGCATCCCTTCTTCCGCCGTTACCCCGATCGCTACGTAATCAAGAACAGAGGAAGTGACAGGAACTATAGCCCGTTTTTTTTGTTTGTGCCTTCATATTGAGAGGGTTAGGGCTTTGTCTCGAATTCTCCTTTTCTTCGCCATTACCTCATTTGTTAGTCAGCAGGTACACATACTCGAACGTTAGGCTGGCATGGACCCTAAAGATGTAGGTAGGGCTCTATTGCATCTAAAATCTGCTTTAGAATGCTTAAATTACTGTGCACTCCATCAAAAATTTACACATTATTACAAGTATTGGAAACCAAAAAAACTAAAACCTGGCTACGCTAAGTGAATAGTGGTGTTCTTTGTGTTAGTGCTAAATCTGCAGTAAAGGTTCTACTGCTTTACTGGGGCAAGGACACAGTACTTAGGACTGGACTTGTCATCGACAAAGAACTGGACAAGACTAAATACTAAGAACATTTTAATACTAATGAGAAAGCTGTATAGAGTAAATTTCCTTTGTTGCCCAAAATGTGCGAAGACAGATAACAACTGATAGCATTAAAATGTGCTGGAGAACGGGAACGGGGGAGAACGTCGCCTTACTCAATGATCGCTTACCAAACACCGAGCACGCAGGACACCTTAATTATAAACTGCAAATTCATTATCACGCCTGAATAAAAATGAAACGATACAATTCTGTAATTTTACAACGATTGTACACATTATCAGCAGCATATTGAACTTTTGTCCTTTACCCGGAGGTGCAACTGTTATGTTATCACAACGCACCCGAGACGGAATTAAATTCTAGATTAATCAGTGCTATTATAGATTGTTAATTATATTTTAAAGTCACATAAACAACTTTAATAACTAATACAGGCCTCAGTGTTCTGTAAACGATCACTGAGTTACGCAACTTTCACTATGGCTGGTCCTCGGATGGGTGACCACTTTGTGGCATTTACATTTGCGAGCGTTTCCGTGCTTCGGAAGGCACGTTAAGCCGTTGGTCCCGGTTGCCAGTAAAATGGCAGTCGTTATGCCTGGTTGAAGGCCTTATAGGCGGCTTGAAAATTTTCAACAGCAGGTAGTCACAACCTGCGTCTGTCTATTTCAACACGGCAATGGGCTCACCACCTATTACGTGGGACAGGAATCCACACGGTGAAAAGTGGGCATCAAATATGCCTCTGCCACCTCTTCGGGGATAAGGCGTGATGGATAATAAATTAAAACTATTACAGATTAACTACTTTTAGATGTTTGAGTACAGCCGCGATTTTCTCAAGTAAATACAATAGGTAATATTATACAATAGGTATATACAATTTATTCAAAAGGAACATTAGAACATTTGTAGTAGAGCCTGGTATTGTACACTGCCATAATAGCCGTATGCTTATTTGCCACATTTGTGCTATAACAAAGAAGAGGTAGAGAAAGAGCTTTATTCCGCGTACGTTTAGATTTTTTTTTAAAGCCCAAAGTAAGATAATATAAGCTTGTGTTATGGGATCTAGACAACTGATATACATACTTATATATTTCTAAATACATACATATTATACATAGAAAACACCCAAACTCCGAAACAAACATTTGTTGACCACAAAAATATTTGATCCGACCCGGGAATCGAATTCGGGACCTCAGTCGCGGCAGTCGCATGCACTACCACTACGCCACCGAGGCAGTTAGATTGTGGAATGAACTACCTTCCTAGGTTTTCCCGAACGTCTACAGTATGGGGTTCTTCAAAAGGGGTCTTAGAAGGTTTATAAAGGGCCGGCAGAGCGAGTGTTGCACCTCTGGTGTTGCAAACGTCCATAGCCTACGGTGACCACTTTCCATCAGATGGGCCACAAAAAAAAAGAAGAGAGCTTTTAGGTTCCTATTTTTAGAATACCATACCTCAAAAGGAACAATGGATAACTTGAAGGATCACATTGCTGTCCGTCCGTCCGTCTGTCCGTCAATACCCTTTATCTAGGAAACGCGTGGAAATATCGAGTTGAAATTAATACCATACTTTTAGGTCTATAGCCCCTTGAAATAGTGAAAAAATCTAAATTCCAAATTGACGTTAAAAAGAGATACAAATTAAATAAAGTATATTTCTAGAATCAATATTCATGGCTTATATTGGTTTTGTACCGAATATACTACATACATAGCATACTATACACATACTATACATTTCACCATATACATTTTTGTAACACGTTGCCGTGTTGAAATGACAGGCGCATGCTGTGGCGACCTGCTGTTAAATTTTTCAAACCGCACATAAAGCTTAACGACTGCCATTTTACAGGCAACCGAGTCCAAAGGCTTAACGTGGACTCGCAAATGTAAATTCCACAAATTGGTCACCCATCCAAGGACCACCTATAGCGAATGTTGCCTAACGCAGTGATCGTTTACAGAACCCTGAGTCAGCGGGCCCTTCCCGGGCGCTTCCCGAATATACTAATTCTAATGGTATGTACTACTCTAGTGGTATGGCGTACAATAAAGTATATAATAAATTAATAAATATATTCCTTTTTCCTAGAACTATGAAACTTGGCAAAGTAATATCGTCTGTAACGGAAAGTATAGATAAAACCCTAAAAACTATATATGTATTTGTAAGGAAATCTTAAAAAATTAAAATTAAGTATCTATAAATTTGTACGGAACCCTCGGTGGGCATTCAGGATCGCATTGGTCTGTTTTTTTTTGTTAATTGGTGAGCAGTAACGTAGTTAGGTTAGTGGTAGCATCACAGACGTACAAGAGTAAGCAGACCAAATATAATCCTTTGCTTATGGAGCAGTACTTCATCCTTGTCACTCTTGCCGTTTGTTGTATAAAGCTATCTTTGTTATTCCTGTGTAGCTACATCTAACTCACTTTGACAGCGAACAGCGCGTAGCCATTTTTTCTACTACAACTAAGCTACAAACTTGTAATAACAACCGCCGCTGTCATCTTTAAATCAAAGACTTATGTGTCGAAGTGAAATATACATAAAATTATTGTAAAATGTTACAAAAGTAGACAAAAAATATATAAAAAGGTGTTCTGGATAGAGTGATGAAGTTTCATTATCAAGAAATTACCAGAAATAACTAAGCTAAGCTACCTGTCTATGTGTGTGTAATAGGCTACGCTATTTTTCGCTAACGTTGGGTTTGCTTACTGTCTTATATGTCTGTGGTTAGCATATGTACAATAACATTTATCAAAGTTTCATAATAATCCTGTTGAGATTTGCGACCCGTAGAAGAAAACAAACTCGCACATAAAGAAAATTTGACCAGGATATAGAGACTATCACTCACACGTTCGCTCCACTTGATCAGTTAATTATTCAATGAGTTGATTATGTAGTATTATTATGAAAGGTCAAGTTTCGTCAACGATAAAATTGTCGTCATTTTCTGTCCCCTGTCTGACCTCTGCGATAAGCACTGATAGTGTATCACAAATCTTGGCCTCTTCACCGTCTAGCTCCCGGAGTGAAACTGTAACCGGATTTACGCCTACCGATAGCCTTGAAGGTCATTGACTGTCTTAATGATATCCAGAGCGCATAGAATCCGGACAGAATTTACCTTCACGCTGTATCGTAGTCAGAGAATTCAGATTGCCAGATTTGCGATCGATGCATACTTCTTTCGCACGCTGAAGATCCATTAATCGATTTATACATGCACGTCTGGGTATTCGAGTACTTTCCGTATTTGAGCAATCTGCTCACGTAGTCTTCTTATCTAAGTCTCGGTCTACCATGACTCCTTCTACACTCTACTTTTGCATAATAGATTCTTCGTCAATCATTCGTCACTCATTTGTTTTTCTTTTTAGAGAAAATAAAGCCCTATACTGATACTTCTGGCACACAGTTTATATTGTTTGTATAAATACGAGTATGTCCGTGTCGACATGACGAACTAACTCTAACACAGCTATATCAGCCATCAAGAATTCAAGATATCTGAGAAACGCCGCATGTTATTGCGACGAAATTTTGACACAGACCTCCTGTGTGAAAAATTAAGGTTGAATAAACAAGGCAGAAACCACTGATTTGTAGTGCTACGCCATGGAGGTCAATAGGGTGGTATAAGCGGCCCCTCAAAGATCACCGGGGCCTAAGCGAACTCACAAGCGGTGCAACTCCTGCTGACTAATAGACGAGGTAACACAGCCAAACGAGAGCTGTTCCTAGCAACCAAATAAAAGCAAAACCCAGACTCAAAATAGAGGTACAATTTGATAGCAACTGGGAATACTCGATGAACGAGGGAATTTAATTGCTCTATGTCTGGGTTCATCGTCACAAGGCTTTGTTGCAGATAACTGTAATAAAATATATAGTTTTAATAGTACACAGTGAGCACCTCTCGACGTTCTTCTAACTTATGCGCCTGCTACCCATACCTACACAACCCAGCCTAGTCATAGTGATTAAGCAGGGTGACACAAAATAAACTCTTAAAACTTTGTGAGGTTACTTGGCATCGGAAATCAATACACAAAATAATTGTAAAACAATTTAAACAACATACCAACTTGGGCTTAAAATCGAATGCCGAATTACCCTTGTCCGATAAGCTGTTTACAGAAAACACCCGTAATCAAATTGTGCATGGAACAGAAAAGTCAACCTTTTTCAGTAGTTTTTGTAAAATAATAAATAAATAAATAAAATATAATGAAAAACTAAAATATAAAAAGAATAGGTAAGTATTTGACTTTAGGAGCGTTCACCCACGCCCGGGTTCCATTTTCCTACATTTTCTCCTTCACTTCGCACATTCGTCGGCATCCCCTGTAGTGAGACCATTGGCACGCATGTCATTACTTACTATGTCAATGACATGGCCAGACATTTGTTTCCCACGTAGCCCGGCGGTTGCCGCAAGACGTGACCATGCCAACGAACGACACTCTTGCAATTTGTCTGCAATGTGACGAATGTGCAGGCTGCCGCAGATGCGAGAGAGAGTTCCTCACGTGGTCCACCCGCTTGACACCACACATCCACCGCAGCATCTTCATTTCCGTGATACGCAGCTCCTGCTTCTGCGATATTGGCCACGTCTCACTGCCATGTAAAAGGACAGGTCTAATGATGGTTTTGTGTTCCTTCAACCGGATTGGTATTTTTGGGTCACAAATGACACCGATCATCTCCCGCCATTTGGCCCACGCGGCAGCAGTGCGTGACTTGACATCGCAATCGATGTCACTGGACGTGTGAAATACAGATCCTAGGTATTTAACCTGGTCCGTGCGCTCGACTAAATCACCACCTATGCGGACTGATGTGGGATCTGTCGAGTTTAGTGCCAAGTACTCGGAGGAGCATTCACCCAGCCCGCTTGTCTAACCTGTTTAAGTAATTTCTTTATATAAATCTCAGTCGAGAGTCATCAGTTTATTATTAGCTTAGTACCGCTGTTAAGAGTCTATACAACCTCAGCTCGAATCCCAGTTTTACCCCCGCCTCACCCGGCACACCGCAAGATTCACACGCGCGTGTAGCGGACACATTGTCGCATCACGAAAACGTGCGCGGCTCACGCGATAAATACATATATTACATTACAACGACCTAAAATAATAAGTAGGTACCTACCAACTTCTACCTACCTAGTTACTAAAAAATTACATTATATTATGTTCAATTATTTCTTTTATATATTTTTTGTCAAATGCGCGTCACCATTGCACTGAATTAGTTTATTTACGTTACATAGTTCTAAAAATATTTTAACCATTACAACACATTACAATATATTACAACACATTTTTAACCTAAGAACCATTACAACTTTTATGCTTCAGCTAATTTGGGTATCAATTTCAACAAACATTTACCAACAATATCTATGTAAGTTTCTGCAGGGTTACGCAGAACGTTATTTTTACTAAGGCGTAGGGTGCCTACACAGTCAAATAATGGGGAGACACAATATGTATTATCAGGGGGTATCAATGGGAATAAAATATTTTTAATGACATTAAATAATCCCTAGATGGCAGTAATGGTATCAAATTCAAGATTACAAAAATAAAAATCTTATTTAGCCGTTTACAGTCCGGTAATTAATTTCTAAAATAAAAACCATATTATAATCTGTAATATTAACATATTAAATTCGTTGGTAATACAATTAATGTAGATTGCGTGAATAATTAGTTCTCGATACTGTACTTTTATGATAATAGATGGCGACGTAATAAGTTGAACAGTTTTCCACCAACATTGGTCTCTCTATGCCAATGGTACCTGTAAAAAAAAGAGATAGAACGTGTGTGCGCGAGCGGGTAGCGATGCACGGTAGAATTATAAAATTTAATTCGGTTATTTGTAAAAATATTGTGATATCGACGAGGATTGCGCCGCAAAAATCAAGCACATGATAAATTCATCAAATTGTGTTTAAGTGTGTGTGGTCTGGTGTCTGATCGCGAGAAGTAGACATAGGATATACGATACTGCATCTGAGTCTCAAGTTCGAATCCTAAATGTTTGGTTTTTGTTTTTGCATTTTAAAATCAATATTTTAATACCAATTATGAATACAAAACACCGTAAATATAATACTTTTTTTGATAAAAATTTACTAAATATAGTGTTTGGTATGTAATAAACACTATATTTAGTAAATTTTTGGCAAAGTTTCATTAAAAAAATGACTATCATTGCCTTTCTGGCCCAAAATATTGTTTCTTTTTATTGCAGAATTTAAACAATATTTTTCATACCAAAACGCGATGTAGCGTCTAAACTTTATCGTAATCAAAACAAATCCAGTGATCCGATACGCCAAAGTATCAACGGCTATACAGCGCGGACTGAGCGACGTTATGTCAATAAAAACAAGGTGGAAAATAGAAGCGCGTAATAACTGTCGGTCTCTCTGATAATAAGGTTCAAAGTGGTCTGACCGCCGGCACTACTCTTACGTCACAATATTATTGGCGCTGCATCGTATACGATACATAGCGCTTTGAAAAGTTAAAAATATAAAATAACTAGTTGACGGCCGCGGCTCCGCTCGCGTGATGTGAACTTGTTCCGGAAGATAAAAAGTAGCCTATATGTTGTAAATCCATTCAGCACTTTTACGTGAAAGAGTAAACAAACATATTATTTACTTTCTTTTATTTTGTTTTCATTAATTATAAATTTCACGTTCAAAGGCCTGATACAATAGATTATCTATACTTATACTATATAACTTAAGTTTGTTTGTTTAGTTTAACGCGCTAATGTCGGGAACTACTGGTCGGTTTTAAAAAATATTTTTGTGTTGAATAGCCCATTTATCGAAAAAGGCTGTAAGCTATACGTATATCACGCTACTAGCCTGGGGAGCGGAGCAGTAATAATAAATGTCGATAAATCGGGCAAGTTTTTATGCATTATTGTATGATTTATAAGCGACGGGATTAAATAGGTGCGTCAGGAGTTCGACGTATGTCACTGGCAAGGCGTGGAGTAATAACAACACCAATAGACTTGTATAATAAATACCTGAAAGCCAATTATAGGTCTCCACGCATGAAAATAAATGACTGTGGCCTACACTCCAGGACGATCATGAATCCTCAACTCTGGAGCTTGTAGACTTTAGTCCCGGATACTGTGCCCTGGACTCTGGTCCCCAGGTCCTGGAATCTAAATTGAGGACCCTAGACAAGGCTGAACCTTAACCCTTAGAACCTGGTCAGTGGACCTTAGGCCTTGAACTGAGGACCCCAGACCCCTGGGTTTGGTCTCTGTAGACAATAGGTATATCTTACAACCTAAACCCCCAGATCTCGACCATAGACTTATCTACGCCGGAGCCAGGGACTATAGACATCCATTGACTCTAGACAGTTGACTTTAAACTCAGGATCTAAGGTCTTGCAGCCTTACCGGCTCTAAGCCCACAAACTCAGATTCTAGCCCAGAAACTTGGACTTTGGATCTAAGACACTGGATTCTTGACTCAGAACCGTGGACCCCGGATCTCGGGAATAGGATCATGAACCCTAGGTCCTTAACCTTGGATCCTAGCCCCTATACTGTGAGGTATCTACAGCCTCTACTCCAAACCCTCGGTAGGGAACCCAAACCTAAGACCCAACCCTTGACTCTAAACAGAGGATCTGGAGAAGCTGACCTTGAACTCTCGATCTAAAACACAGAAGCCGTAATTCGGGATCCCAGACCCCGGGTCAGCAATCGGAGCCCTATGGGCTCTACGTCCTCGAACTTGGAACCTGGCCCCTGAACATTCATGAACCCTGGAATAGGTTTATCATATTTATTTTTGAAGTTCCTATGGTCACCTCCCGGTGTCCTCAACAAACAATCTCCATAAAAATTACAAATGGTCACTTACAAATACCTACGTAACTAAAAAAACACGGTATAAAAATTTTTTTATAGTAATGTGATTTTACTTGATTACAACTCTACGCGGGCGAAGCCACAGGCGCCAACTAGTTGATAATAATTATATCATAACAAATATATAATTTTCTAATTCAACCCAGTACTTGCTGAGATTAGCGCTTCAATTAAACAAACAAACAAAACAAATGAATTAACTCTAATTTTATAATATAGTATAAAAAAATCCACATAATATGACCTTTATATTTCTCGTACCCCAAAGTGCAGAATATGGATAACGTCGATAAGCTAGAAAAAACATTCGGCACAGTATTTTTGTTAATAGTGACATCTAGTGTAGTGTAGTAGATAATAAGAAAATTGTGCCAAAACATTGTCGCCATCTATATACAAACTCCCGTAGTGCCTGCCTGCTTGGAAAGTTAAGACCGTGACCATTTTTTGTTCCTGTTCGTGCATCTGTATAAGAATTATATTATATTATCTGTGGTATTATGAAATAAATTCGGACGCAACAAATCTACATTGCAAAATGTAGAATCGTAAGTATCAAACGTATTCAACAATCACGAATTTGATGACGATAGAACATTTTATTACCTACAGTGAAATGTTTAGGGTTTCTTACCAAAATGATGTGTTTTTACTAATTGTTGTAGAGTGACAACACCGTCAAAATATGTGGAGACACATTATGAAATAAATTCGGACAGAACAAATCTACATTTGCAACAAAATGTAGAATTGAAATAAAAGATATTTTACGGAAAACTAACGCGTATATTTTGTTATTTTATACATCCCGACGTTTCGCACTCTTTACAGAGGACGTGGTCACGGGCTGACTGACATTTTTGATATAATAAGGTATGTAGGTAGTATGATAAAAAAATGTCAAGTCAGCTCGTGACCACGTCCTCTGTAAAGAGTGCGAAACGTCGGGATGTATAAAATAACAAATATCTTTTATTTCAATGTGTGATATACGCGAAACCCTAAGAAAATATTAAAATGTAGAATCGTAAATATCCAACGTATTCGACAAATGTAATTTCACCTTTACTAAAATTTTTATATTTTAATTTTTACAAACAATATAATGTTGTTTACGAGTTTCCGCCAAAACTTCGATCCACATATTATACTCCAATACTACTCCAATATTTCACCTATATAACTAGTCAAGTCTATTTTAAAGAAAACTCCATAATTTGCTGTCACTATATTATTTATTTACATTCATTTAAATCTCTAATTTCCATATTTCGAGTATGTCTTGGATCACACAACTCAGGGAGCAAGAATGTTTGATAAAAGTTAATTAATTTATTTTCCATTAACTCTTTCCAAAATTTGTCATCCCTGTGAATGACTTCGATTTTTATTTGTTTGTCGCTCCCAGACCATACTCCAAAAATACATCGCTGCCTTTCGGTTATGTGCAGTTGTCCCTGGACTTGGATGTACCAAGGATGCTTTTTATTGATTATAAGTCCATCTTTGGTTATTTTCCATAAAATTACTTTTTTATTTTCTATTGCTTCATCCAATGATGTTTTGAATGCAGTTATAGGACACTTTATCTCAATTATTGTATCTTTTTCCACAACTCCATCTGGAGTTGCACCCAGAAATGGATATTTTTTGTCAATAAATAGACCACAAGGTTCTATTTCTATTTTCAGCTGAGTCGCTAACTGTTCCGTGGCAGTAGCTTCATTTTTTATTCCATGATTCGACGATGGCACTTGGCTCAAATTGTTTGGGTATATAAGATTTTTTACTAAATTTTTCACGCTCGTATTTTGACGCCTATTTACTACTTTAGCAAAATTTGATGCTGTTAAAAGTTTCCTCCTAAGTTCTAACCATTCGCTTGAATCTCTTTGCAGAATAGTAGCTCTTTCTATACGTTTTCTATCTTCTTCAGAGCTCGGTAAGTTTTTTAAAAACTCCTCTTTGCATCGATTGTACTCCAAATTTGACATATCCGGCTTTTGACAATTTTGGCCATAATCTTTGTCATTTTCCTTTCTCTTAGAAAACAGTTTTTTGCTCTTTCTTTTTTTGGGTCTTCTCTGTTTTTGTTTCAAACGTTTTTCTTCTAATTTCTTTACTCGTGACCTAGGACTTTTATCCAAAATAGCTTTATGTAGAGTGTAAAGAGGGCGCTTAGAGTTAAATGACACCACAGCAGCGTTGCATCTTGATTCATATCCCTGGCGTAAGGAAAAGTTAATACGTTTACCGCCAACAAATTTGGCTATAATGCTGTTAAAAGACTCTACTTTATTAGTATCACTATTGTGCATCAGACTTCGAGCTTTTGCTGCTACAGTGTTCACTATAAACTTGATTCTGTGCCATATAGCACACGTCTTCAAAGTCAAAGTAACATCTTCACTACTTTTTTGGCTTGAACAATAATATGGTTGGCACTTTTCATGATTCCCGAATGCATGGTTGTAAGAATTTGTAATATCTGTATAAAGGTTATTTACTTTTGTATCAAAGTTTAAGTCTTTAGTTATGTGTTCATTAATGGACAGGCTGATGACTTTTCGGATAGCAAGGATTCTTTGAGTAGTTATTAGTTTTCTTAAATTGGAAGGATATTTTGTGTCCATGGTTATGTTCATTAATTTTTTGCACATGTTTCTGAAAATTTGGTTTTTACATTCTACTTTTTCTACTGTGCAATCGGTATAAGGACGACCATCCAAAATTAAATTTTTTTATAAGTGCTAGAGTCTCCATCTGCCACCATACGTTCGTATATAAGGTTATGCATAGGAATAGACTGTTTAAATACTTCTAACAATATATCAGACTCCATACCAGTAGAAGAACCGCTATAATTTTTATAACATGCATGGTCTCCAGGACTGATACCTTTATTTTCTGCCCGTGCACATATGCAGCAATACATGTTTTTTACTCCTATGAATAAAACTTCGCCAAACCTTTTTCTAATTATAGCGGCAGCACCAGAAAGGGCTGAAAAATTTGTATTGAAAGAGCGTTTAGACCAGACTCCATCTGCAATGACATCAATACAAGAGATGCCGTTTCTTACACGACCTTCTGCTATAGCAGCATCCCTCTCTCGCGCTGCAGCTGCCTCCATCACGTTTAAAGCTGTTTTTCGCCAGTCATCATTCACCTCATTTTGGACTTTAGCATACAGTTTTTCCGACAAAGATGGACAATCCATCGATGCACATAACTCGTTAAATTGAGAATAGCCGATCCCGATAGAAATAACACCAGATGTTGCAGCTTTATTCAAGTCCAGTTTAGATTTAGGTTCAGAATCGAGATAAAAAGTTAAGTTGCACATATTGCACACCAATTTGAATTTTGAAAGCAGTCCTTTTCTTTTTTCTGATACAATTTAAACATTGCTCAATGTGCACCCGAAAGCTTTATTATATTGACCTATTTTTGAAGATTTTTGTAAAAATATTCTATGTCAATTATTCTTCGTCCTTCTATTGTAAAATTGTTAACCACTTCTTTAGTATAACATACTTCGTAGCTGAAATGATTCAAGTATAAAAATTACATGAATTCTTGATAAATCGAATATTTAAAAAAAAATTTCGCCATTACCCATCATCATCATCATCATCTTCATCATCATTGTTACCATCAGGTTTGTTTTGTAGATTACAATGTAATCTGACCGACTGCGAAATGTTGCATGGATATCTAAAAAAAAACATTACATGTGAAAATCACGCAAAGCCGTGATAGTCTTGCAGGACAGTGAAAGTTATACAAATAAAACGATTATACTTACCAAATACAATTGATACTTACGATTCTAGATTTTGTAGCAGATGTAAATTTGTTCTGTCCGAATATATTTCACAATGTGTCTCCGCATTATTTGAAGGTGTTGGCACCCTACAAAACACAAATTATTAGTAATAACAATGAATTAGTAAAAACACAATCATTTTGGTACGGAACCCTAACATTTTTACTGTAGGTAATAAAAAGTTCTACCGTCATCAAAATCGTGATTGTTGAATACGTTTGATACTTACGATTCTACATTTTGTAGCAAATGTAGATTTGTTCCGTCCGAATTTATTTCATAATGTGTCTCCACATTATTTGACAATGTTGGCACCCTAAAAAAATTAGTAAAAACACAATCATTTTGGTACGGAGCTCTAAAAATTTCACTGTAGGTAATAAAAAGTTCTACCGTCATCAAATTCGTTATAAAATTTAGTTTTTAGGTAAATCATGTATGTACTCACGAATTGACCGGAATATTATCTTTTTCGCTTTCATTACTTTTTGATATTAGTAATCGACGTCTTCTGAAAAAAAAAAACTATGTACTTACTTCCACAGAATAAACAATAGTACCTACTTTCTAATAGAATTTAATTATACTTTCTGTACCTAGTATTCTTACGTAAGATTTGTATCTAGGTAGGTAAATACTTACTTCATAACGTCGACCAATTGCTTGCCCATTTTTTTACGCCAAGAAACTTATTGTTTTCTTTTTTTGTTGCGGATATTACCCATAACGTCTTCCAGAAAATCAAAAAATAATTTGAAACTCTGAGCGCACAAGCGACGCGTATTCCCCGTCTAACAGCCGAAGCGAGACTGACGAGACTGAGGCGGGAGCCGGGCGGCAGGAAAGGTCGCAGTTAAAATGGTTGTAACGCTCGTTATTTTAAGTATTTCTTTTAAACAGTCAATGTAATAATTATTTTTAGAATTTAAAACGCATAATCCCTACCTAATTATCTGTTTAATTATTGTGCAAAGTTTCAAGATCTTATTGAGAGTATTTTGTAGATTATCAAGGTTTTAACGTGCGATTTAGAGGTAACTTTGTAATTTTTTTCTATCGAGACTTTTTTATCAAATCGTGTTTCCACATTATATAGGTCCTAGCGATCATCCTGAACTATAACATATATTTATTTCAAATTGTATGTATGGAATATTGTCGAATTGACGATGTTTAAATTATGCTATGAATTACAATTTCACCTCCTATGGGCCCTTAAATAACAGATGGCGTTGTACCGTGACCTCCCTTTGTAAATCGCGATGTTAAGATTTGCGGACAAAGGATGAATACCGCGATAATTTATGTAATAAATTGTCTTACTCTGGACTCTCTTGTTTTATTTTTTCTTGAGAGATATTTTTGGGACGTTGTACTAGTGGTCCTTCGAAGCCGGGTTAAGGATTGGTGTGCTTCGTCCAAACTGTGGTGTGGAATCGGGTTGAATGGTCAACCTGCTGCGAGTGTACCGGCGGCGACTCGTACAAACTACAAGGCAAGCAATTGGTGCAGGACGGTCAGCGCCAGTGCTAAGGAACGAGTCTCGGCGTACTTTGGAAACTACATATCATTACGACGAGCTACAAAATAGTGAGTGACAGTGAAGTGTTTATAATACGAGGATAAACTGTGAGTACTTTAAAGTATCAAAGTGAATTAATCATATTAAGACTTAACCATTAATATCCAATTTAAACCTTATTAACTTAGAAATTTTTAAATATCATTTAGGACTTGGAAAACTTAACGTGTGCATGGACTTAGAATAATTTCAATAAAAGTCGAACTACGGGGAACCTATGCCCGATTTCACAGCGACGTGTACTAAGTTTAAACACTTAGGAATTTTACGACTTGATTTAACATAGCATTCCAGAACAACTTATTAAAGGACTTTGTCAGTTTTTAACATGGAGGCTTTGAGTAATCTACAGTTTAATATATATTCCACTATTAGTAAAGCAAGATCCAACTTTTAAAAAATCGCCGAAGGAACGACTAACCAGTTCTTACATAGAAACTAGATTAGAAAATTTAGAAGCCAACTGGTCGACGTTTTCTGAATCTCATACAAAAATTGTATCATCATTTAAGTCTATTGAATTTGAAAAATCGGATTATAACATAAAAAATGTATATGAGACTACGGAAGAATTATTTATGGATTATAAAACGGAGTTAAGGGAAGCATTTAAGAAAATTGTTTCTTCGGATACTTTACGTAAACAACTTGAATCTTCTGCGAAGGATTCCAAACAGTCATTTTCTGTAAAATTGCCGAAGATTGAATTACCTATGTTTACTGGAAGTTATTCTGAGTGGATTAGTTTTAGAGATTTATTTAAATCCTTAATACATAATAATGGGCTACTGGACGATGTTCAGAAATTGCATTATTTAAAAGCTCATTTGTCTGGCGAAGCTGAAGGTCTTTTAAGGCACATTCCTATCACTATTAATAATTATGCAACCTGTTGGACTAAATTAGAGAATAGAGCTATAATAATAAAAAAAATTTGGCAAATTGTATAATTAAACGTTTTATAAGTCAAAAAAGCATTGCAAACGAATCGTCTAGCGCAGTTAAGGAATTATTAGATACTTCCAACGAATGTTTACATGCTTTAAAGAATTTAGGGATAGTGGTTGAACATTGGGATGTTATAGTTATTTATATATTAAGTATAAAATTAGACACTGAGTCACGAAAACAATGGGAAATGAAAATAAGCGATTGTTCAGACGAGTTGCCCACAATGGATCAATTTAAATCGTTCCTCGAACAGAGATTTCGTTCTTTAGAATTTTTAGATATCAAATGTCAACGTCACCAATTTAAACGTAGTGTGCCGGTCAAATCGCTCCATGTGTCAAGTATATTATGTGTTTGTTGTCAGGATAACCACAAGCTTGCTAATTGTAAAAAGTTTGCCGGTCTGGATATAAATAAGCGTCGTAATTTTGTCCAAACCAACGGTTTATGTTATAACTGTTTAGGAACAAATCACTCCGTATATGTATGCCGCCAATCCACCAGATGTCATATTTGTAAAGAAAAGCATCATAGTCTTCTTCATCTCAGAAAAGTCTCCAAAACAGTTGCAGATAATAGCAAAACAGACCAAGATGCTGGAAGCAGCGTTGCTGCTGGTACTACTTAAATCCAGAGTAATTCCACTAATATGGTAAGTTGTTTTGCTAATAGTCATAGTCAAATATTATTGGCCACTGCACTAATTGCAGCGGAATCAAAGAGAGGGACTGTTATAGTATTAAGATCTCTGTTAGATCAGGGGTCTCAGGCTTCATTTGTGACGGAGTCCGCAGTCCAGCTCTTAGGGCTCAAAAGAATACCCACCAACGGTTCCATTTCAGGAATAGGTTGTGATCAAGGTCAATCAATGATTTCAATGAATTCAATGGTTTACCTCAAAATAAAATCACGCGTCGATCCTAGTTTTATTATTACTGTTAAAGCTTATGTGCTAAAGAAACTAACGACGATTTTACCAGAAAGGAAAGTTGCAGAAAACGTTTCGACTACAATCTCGTCTTTGGCCTTAGCAGATCCTTCATTTAATACTTCAAACAAGATTGATTTGCTTTTAGGCGCCGAAGTTTATGGCCAAGCTGCTGGCCAGCTCATCGAATCATAGAATCTGAACCCAAGGGTGAGCACGATAAAGTCTACTTTACTCCAGAAGAACAGAAGTGCGAAGATATTTTTAAGGCTACGACTAAACGAGACGAATCCAGTCGGTACATAGTGCATATGCCTTTAAGTAGGTCGAAAGATATTGCTCTTAAACGTTTTTTATCTTTGGAAAAGCGATTTCTAAGAAACCCTGAATTTAAGAGTCAGTATTCAGCTGTTACAAATGAGTATGTAGCCCTTAATCATATAGATTATAGTACAGGATAGAGATAAAAAGGGTTCTGTGTACTTACCTCATCATGCCGTTATCCGTAACGCAAAAAGTACAACCAAATTGCGCATCGTATTCGACGCCTCATGTGTTGATAATAACGGGGTGTCTCTTGACCACGATTTAATGGTGGGTCCTCCTCTACATTCAGAGCTACGCCACATTATTATGCGTTGGCGTTGTCAGCCTATTTGTCTTGTGACAAATGTGAGCGGACATTGTCAAGATGTACAGACAGATCAAGGTATGCGATGAACACACAGATTTTCAGCGTATCTTATGGCGTGAGAATCCAGATGACGAAATTCAGGTGTTACGTCATTTGCGAGTAACATTCGGAACATCGTCGGCGCCTTACTTAGCAGTAAGATCATTGCAGCAGTTAGCTCAAGATGGAGCTGAATTTCCCTTAGCAAAGAAGCGGATTGTTTCTGACTTCTATATGGATGATCTAATGACGGGTTGTCAAACCATAGAGGAAGGAATAGAAATCTATAAGCAGACATCGGAGTTACTCAGACGTGGAGGTTTTCAACTCCAAAAGTGGGCTAGCAACAACAGAGAGAGATTGAGAATGATTGAAAACGTTGGACAAATATCAGAAGCACAGGGTACCATGGAGTTAAAAACAGATACAATTTCTAAAATATTGGGTTTAACGTGGGATAAGGACAATTATGAGTTTGTTTACACTATTCAGCTTAATGATCTGGATTTACCAGTAACGAAACGTAAGGTTCTTTCGGACATAGCACGACTATTAGATCCTCTTGGGTGGTTAGCTCCGACGATCATCACAGCGAAGGTGTTCATTCAACGAATATGGATGACGGGAATCGAATGGGACTCGGAACTACCTGCACAATTGCTGGCAGAGTGGCTTGACTTCCGTAAAGGCCTTTGTAACCTTATGAAGTTCCGTCTGCCTCGTTGGGACAACTCCAGCAAGGAGAACAAGATGAGAAGATGAAACGCCCTGTCTTGATTCCTCATAAGTCACACTTCACAAATCTATTAATTGCGGAGGCTCACGAGAGAACTTTGCATGGCGGGCCACAATTAATGCTCAATTACTTAAGATCCAAATACTGGATACTCAATGCAAGGACTCTCGTTAGGCAATATGTTCATAAGTGTGTAACTTGTATCCGCCATTCAAAACAAACACACCAACAAATGATGGGCCAACTACCGAAGGCTAGGGTGTCTGCTCAAAAGCCCTTCCAGTGCAGTGGCGTTGACTACGCAGGTCCAATCAGCATACGTACCTCTAAAGATCGTGGCCATTATTCCACTAAGGGTTATACTTGTTTATTTGTTTGCATGTCCACTCGGGTCATTCACCTAGAAGTTGTCAGTGACATGACTTTTCAGAGCTTTCTTGCTTCTTTCAAGCGCTTCGTGGCTAGAAGTGGCCGAGTATTGGACTTGTTGAGTGATAATGGAACCACATTTGTTGGCAGTGCAAAGGAATTGCGACAACTATTCAACGCCTAAAGGTCTACAATAGCTTCGGAAATAGCTGATTTTCTATCAATGAATGGTACGACTTGGCATTTCATACCTTCGCATGCTCCAAATTATAGAGGACTGTGTGAGGCTGGGGTCAGGTCTACAAAGCACCATTTGAAAAGAATAATAGGTACCAACACATTGACCTTTGAAGAAATGACAACTGTGCTGGCACAAATTGAAGCTTGCCTTAACTCGAGGCCGATATCACAGCTTTCTAACAGCCCGGATGACGCGATTCCTTTGACACCTGGGCACTTTCTCGTGGGCGAACCTCTGATAACTGTACCTGATGTCAATTATGAAAATGTACCTATTAGTAATCTGAAACGGTGGCATCTTACGCAAAAAATGTTACAAAATTTCTGGCGAAGATGATCACTAGAGTACTTAACTCAATTGCAACATCGGTACAAATGGGCATGGGAAGCCTGAGCCTAAAATTGGAGACATGGTTCTGGTGCGGGAGGATGCTCTCCCACCCGCTAGATGGCTATACGGAGTCATTGCATATAAACATCCAGGTTTGGACAACATTACTCGCGTTGTAACCATACGGTGTAAAAATAATGAGATTAAGAGACCTGTTTCTAAATTGATTATGTTGCCAGTGGACACTTAGTATTTGCTACACATTTTTGTAATGAATTTTTATGCAGTTTAATTTACACAATGTGCTTCATTTGTAATTTCATGTCAATGTTCTTTTGTTAGCCGTTGCTTAGCTTTTATTTGTATAAAGTATGAACTTGTATCGTAGATGTAAGGTTTTAGATCATAGTATGTCGTCAAACCAGCTATTTATTTTTATATTAAGCTGTTTCAATACGTTTTTGTAAGGTTTATGGACAGAGCCGTCCATGGTGGGCGGAATGTCTAATCTGTTTAAGTAATTTCTTTATATAAATCTCAGTCGAGAGTCAACAGTTTATTATTAGCTTAGTACCGCTGTTAAATAACAGATGGCGTTGTACCGTGACCTCCCTTTGTAAATCGCGATGTTAAGATTTGCGGACAAAGGATGAATACCGCGATAATTTATGTAATAAATTGTCTTACTCTTGACTCTCTTGTTTTATTTTTTCTTGAGAGATATTTTTGGGACGTTAACGTTGACGATTTTTGGACGTGGGTAAATCATATATTTGCTAAATCTTTGCAACAGAATTTCGGCTAATGTATTCGTATGAAGTTTATTGTTTTATTTTTTGTTAATTCTTTTTCCGATACTACGTAACTTCACCAAGTTTGAAATGTTCATTTTATTTTATTTTATTTTATTTTAAGAATTTTGGAAAACTTACAGCTAACAAAATACAATTATTAGATAAGTAACATAATGAAGGCCAATTGAAAGTTTTCTCTACTAACATTAATATTATTTTAGAAAAGTCATAAAAATGCCACTGACTCAATACACATACACACCTAATACAACCACAAATGTATTCATTCAGCAAAATACTGATCACATAAGACTTTCTTTACTTTAGAAATACTACTTAAAAATAAATCTATATCAACATCCCGACATGCTACATTGTACGCAAGGCATGCTCGTAGTAAATAAGAGTTTTGTCTGTAGGTTGTTCTTGCCATAGGAATGTGCAGTAGGTTCGGCCTACGCAGAAACAATGGCGGTGCGTACAAGCCTACCTTACACACCATCTCCGGCAAATCCGCAGATCCGTTAAAGATAGACATTAAAAATGCTAAATCTGCTATTATACGACGTTCTACCAGAGGTAAAATGTGAAATTTTTTACAGCGAGTATGGTAATCAGGCAGATAACAGTTTGATCGGAATTTAATGTACCTTAAGAACTTTCGTTGTATACTTTCTAGACGGTCAATATAAGTGTTATAAATCGGGTTCCACACTTGTGAGGCATATTCAAGGAGACTACGAACAAAAGAGCAATATAATTTTTTTATAGTTTTAACACTCTTGAAATCGGCAGAGATTCTTAGAATATAACCTAATGCTTTCGTGGCTTTACTAACAATATTGCTAATGTGTAAATCGAAGAGAAGTTTGCAGTCAAAAGTAACTCCGAGATCTTTGACAGAAGTAACCTTAGCTAATGGAGTATCTCGAAGTGTATAGTTATAATTCAAAGACTGTGGTTTACGTGTAAATGTGCAAGTGTAGCACTTGGAAACATTTAGATCTAGCTTGTTCAATACACAATAATTTTGGACACGGTCCAGATCGTCCTGTAGAAGGAGAGCATCTGCAGGGGTATTTATCTGCTTAAGGATTTTCATGTCGTCAGCATACAGTAATATTTTAGACCATAGAAAACAATACGAGATGTCATTGACAAAAATATTGAATAAAAGTGGTCCTAAAAGCGATCCCTGAGGAACCCCGGAGGGTACGCGCTTGTCTCTCGATGAATTACCATTTAGTACCACAGCCTGGCACCTATTCTCTACGTACGACGTAAACCATCTAAAGAGATTGCCCCGGATACCCATAGATGATAACTTGACTATAAGTATGTTATGGTCTATTTTATCAAAACATTTGCTGTAGTCTGTGTTTATAACATCTACCTGGGATCTCAGCGACATGGAATAAGAAAGGAAATCACTACATAGGATAAGATTTGATGTAGTCGAACGACACCTTAAGAAACCGTGCTGGTGTTCACTAAAGTTCTGCTTTAGTGCCGCCTATAAACTAGGTGTTATATACGCAGATTTCCAGATACTGGGCACCAGTCCAGTTGTAAGTGAGCATTGGAACAAAATTGAGAGCGGTACAGTGAGACTATCAGCGCAGTTTACAACAAAAACTGGGGAAATGTTGTCTGGCCCCGAAATCTTGTTCAAGTCTACTTGCTTCAATAATCTACTGACCTCCTCTCTGTCTATCATAATGGACCCAATATCCGAGCCTACGCAACCCGCCCCCACGCGAACGTATTCCGCAGTAAGAAGCGATGAGCTGTTATTGTTAGTGCTGGGTTCTAAAAAGTTCGAGAAAAAGTAGTCACTAAACGTGTTGCATATAACATCTCCATCACCAGAGGAACGCTGTCCATATTGTAGAAAAGAGGGATAGCAACTGGAGTGCTGTTTCGATTTGACATAACCCCAAAAAGCACAAGGGTTACGATTACTTTACGGTTATATTTGATTCTATTTTGAAAATGTAATTTTCAAATAACTCCTTTTCTAAATCTTTTATTCGCTGACGTTAAATAACAAATGAATGATAATCCGAAACATTTCTATATTTTTTTGAATTTTTATATGATATTATATATATTTTGGAACGTCTATATATTTGGAAAGTCTTGGTCATCAGAAGGCGTGAGGAAAGCTGTATCATAGATTGCATAAGCGTTACCGCTTTCATCTCATTTGTAGCTCATAATGTTCCGATAATTATATTTCTGATTGAATTCTACGCTGGACTAGGAAACTCTCGTTAAATTTACAATTTAATTATCATCGCAGCTTAAGCTAAAGTATTGTTCTTAGTCAAAAGCTTTTTGCTAAAAGGAGGATAATATACGATTAGCTGATAATG
The DNA here is from genome assembly GCA_948477245.1 of Thumatha senex. NCBI lineage: Eukaryota > Metazoa > Arthropoda > Insecta > Lepidoptera > Erebidae > Thumatha > Thumatha senex. The sequence goes on from OX419727.1 coordinate 28,342,315, forward strand.
TATTATGCTTAGGTAAGCTTCTGTGGTATGCCAAAGAATAATAGTTGTTGGATTGGTCAGTTCTGGTTAATCAATAAACATAATCGTATCTAATAATAATATAACAATGTTTGTTTGTTTGTTTATAAACAAGAAGCATTCTAATAAAACTCTGTCAGCCTTCATTATTCACATTATTCAATGCATCAATAAAAAAATGTGATTATAGTAGATAAAATAATATCTGTTTCATAACCAACGCAGTTATTACATTCAGTATAGTTAGGGGCGATCGAATCGTGCGCACGTATTAATATATTATTAACCAACTTTATAAAATAAGGAGTTAGTAAAAATGTTGTTTATGTTTCATTTATTCGTGGTGGCGCTGAATACATACACCCTTTGGTATGACCAACAATATGTAGATCTACCAGCCCCTTCGGAGGACTTCGAGAAGATGCCATATAAAGCAAGAGGGATATTTCTAACAGTCTGGTGTCTGGTAAGTGTATTTTTGTGATATTTTTTTAAACTATGTACGTGACTAGTACACTTTTTGAGGAATACCTGGGGCGTCCGTCCAGAAATAGACAGATGGGCACGGACCGTGTGGTTTTAGCCGGTTCGAATTCGGCATGACATCGGAGGGGATTTTTACACGTTAAAAAAAATATACATGTCTTTTTACATAGGTTCAAGTCAATCAAATCAGCCCATGGTAGGCCACTTCTGGATGCAGGCCTCTCCCGATTTATTCAGTAATAAATGTTTCTGCACCTTTCGCATCAAGCGTCTCCCTGTAACCTTTTCTATCTGGTTAATCTGGCCTTAGTCCATCTGTCGGGGACCTACTACGTTAAGTTTGTTAAGACGCGATTTCCACTGCAGAACACGTTTGCTCCATTGGCCATCGGTTCTTTTAAAGATGTGACCAGCCCATTGCCCCTTCAACGAGCTTACTCTGCGAGTTATGTCGACCTTTCTGGTTCTCCGACAGATGACTTCGTTTCGAACTTTATCATTGAAAAAAAACTCCAAGCATATCTCGTTCCATTGCTCGTTGCGCAACTGAAAATCGTATGTAAATAAATAAATAAATATCCATCACGCCTTATCCCCGAAGGGGTGGCAGAGGCATATTATATGCCCACTTTTCACCGTGTGGATTCCTGTCCCGCGTAATAGGTGGTGAGCCCATTGCCGTGTTTAAATAGACAGACGCAGGTTGTGGCGACCTGCTGTTGAAGGTTTTCAAGCCGCCCATAAGGCCTTCAACCAGGCTTAACGACTGCCATTTTACTGGTAACTGGGACCAACGGCTTAACGTGCCTTCCGAAGCACGGAAACGCTCGCAAATATAAATGCCGCAAAGTGGTCACCCATCCAAGGACCAGCCATAGTGAAAGTTGCGTAATCGTATCGTATCGTATATATAATCGTAATCGTTTACAGAACACTGAGACCGCGGGGCCTACTAATTAAATGTGTCGTCATATTACTTTATCCACACGCGGAGCACGTTGAGTCTAGACTATTTAGATTTTGCGCAGACATGATGTACCTAAGATCTGGAATTATTCATTGATTCAGATAAGGAAAAAATATTAATTAAAATATTAAATTAAGTGACGGGCGAGGAGAGATCTTGGGTTTCGGGTCAAATATTTATTTTTCTACACTTTTAGACCGTCTTTCTCTAATGATATGAATAATTATTGTGGAACGTTTTTTTAGACAACGCCGTCTAGCTCAAAGTAAGCTAATATAAGCTTGTGGAATAGGATCTTGATAACTTACAAAAACAATATATTTCTAAATACATAAATATTAAACATACGAAACACCTAAACTCAGAAACAAACATTTGCGGATCAGAGAAATACTTGATCCGATCCTGGAATCGACGGCGGGACCTCGTCGCGACAGACAGTATGACATTGTTCCTGTCTTAAACTGTCACCAGTAACCGCATAGAGTTTTGGTAATATCATGCATGAGTAATTATGGTTGCTACTCTTGTGGGCCATGGCTACCAAGCTGAAAGAATCCTAGTAGACAAATAAACGTGAACCTTATGCTCCAATACCAGATTGGGTTCATAAGCATATAAAGATAGTAAAGAAATTAGTTCGAGTGCATATGCGCATGAAGGTTTCTACCACAACCATGACATTGTAATGAATGCCGGTTAGAACCAAACAATATAAAAAAGGTTAACGATTCAGCACATTTCTGGGTCAAAACCGTGACCGCACACGGCAACTAGTTTAATGATGCGACGAAAATGTGTTTCTGATTGACTAAGGTCGTCAACCGTACCAGTTATACGAATTCGGAAAACCTTATTAGGTATCAAACAGTCGATGAAGAGAGATAGGTCCGACTTTTGTAAAAAAATATATTTCGAATAGAAGCGCTCGTGGCCCCGCGGACTTAGTGTTCTGTAAACGATTACTGCGTTAAGCAATTTTCGCTATGGCTGGTCACGGATGGGTGACCACTTTGTGGCATTTACATTTGCGAGCGTTTCCGTGCTTTGGAAGGCGCGTTAAGTCGTTGGTCCCGGTTGCCAGTAAAACGGCAGTCGTTAAGCAAAGTTGACAGTCTTATGGGCGGCTTGAAAAAATTCAGCAGCAGGTAGCCACAAACTGTGTCTGTCTATTTCAATACGGCAATGGGCTCACTACCTATTACGTGGGACAGGAATACAAATGGTCAAAAGTAGGCATATAATATGCCTCTGCCACCACTTCGGGGATAAGGCGTGATAGATAAATAAAATATATTTCTAACAGTGTGTTTCTGGACCGTCAGCCTGAGAAACGTTGTCGAACTAACGCTGCCTATGACAGGTGCGCTCTACCACGTATCTCTGGTTTCCATCTGGCAGGTGCCGCCATTTTAATGCCAAAAACCTAACCTAACCACTCCGGGAGTGTCGACAGAAGTGAAAACTCAATTTATTAATAATTTATTTATCTAGTCGCGTTGGTACATGCATATATGCACACACTATAGCTGCGTATCGTAACGGGGAGTAGCGAGTCCAAATTTATCTCATCTAAAAAATTGCGTACCGCGCTAAAAGAAGTTTTTCCTTTAAAAATTGACCGGGATCGACGTAAAGATGATGATGATGAAAAATAAATCTACACTGAAAGAGTCCTAATTGATTACACAGCATTATTTAATAAGACCTGTAGATGACCGGAATCAACGTTAGATGATGATGATGATTATGGACGCGAGTCCAGAGATTTTATCTCATCTAAAAATATGCGTACCGCGCTAAAAGAAGTTTTTCCTTCAAAAATTGACCGGGATCGACGTAAAGATGATGATGATAAAATCTTACGCTTTTTCGATCAGGACACGTGTCCTGACGCGAATTTAAGATTTTATACCCAACGCCGCTAAAGAAGTTTTCACTTGAAAAAAACATGCAATTTTATAAACCCTACAACCAAGGTTTTTAAGCTTGCCACGCAGTAGCGTTACTACCTAAAGTAGCTAGTCCTGACCCGTTGTTCCCATATTAATTTAGCATAAAATTCGCCCGCCTTCTGAATGGAATACGGAACACAACAGTTCATCCATCATTCGTTGCTCTACAAGGCTCTGCGTGATAGGGCTATTTCAAAAAAAACATCAGCTCAGAGACACGTCACACGAGTTCAGACGACCAAGGCAACCTCTGCTGGACTTGTTCTAGATTCTGCATCCCCAAAATCTGAAACCCCTTTATTGCCAAAGTGTTGCCGATTAAGTGACAATTTAAAAAAATAAAAAAAAAGCTCTCTCTATTTCAGGTACTACAAACCGTTTACTTCGCAATCGCTCTGCTTAACGACATCGCCGGTACCAACGCAACAGCCCCGAAAAAACCACCATTGATAAGAAAAATCAAAGACGTTGTATTCAGTTTGGCTTTTACGTTAGCTATTTATGTATCAGCTGCATTTTGGGTGCTATACGTCGTCAACAAAGATTTAATATTTCCAGATGACATAGAATCAAACCTACCTTCCTGGATTAACCATGTCATGCATACTCTCATAGTTCCATTTATATTAATAGAAATGTTTTTCACGAACAGAAACTATCCATCGAGGATACTTGGTATGTGTACTATGCTAAGTTTTTGTGTAGCATATGTGTGTTTGTTAATCCAGGTATATTTATCAACTGGTATATGGGCATATCCGTTCTTAAATATATTTAGTTGGCCAATGAAACTATTGTATTTTACGTCCAGCTCATTGTTATCTGTAGTATTTTATGTATTAGGTGAGAAATTAGATCGTATCTCGCCTTATAATGTGAAGATAAAATATACTAGGAATGTTATTAATTAAATTATTTAATTGTATTTGTTATTTTCATTCCAAGTGCTCGTAGCGCGCCAGTTCAATATTCTGAAAACGATAACTGCGTTAAATAACTTTCGGTATGGCTGGTCCATATGAGTGCCAGCTTTGGGTCATTTCCGTTTTTGAGCGTTTTCGTGATTCGGAAGGCGTGGTTGCTGACAATCGTTGAAGGCCTTATGGGCGGCTTGAAAAATGTTAACATCAGGTCGTCTCAACCTGCCCCAATCCATACATGGGCTCACGAACTATCACGTGGGAGAAAAATGCTTACAGAGAAATGTGGGCGTATAGTATGCCTCTGCCACTCCCGAGGATAAAGGCTTAACTGAAAAGTAATTATTATATTTATTTTGCCGTGCTTTATAGATCTAGATGTCTAAATGTACATATCAAACAACAACCGAGGTGCATAAAATATGTTAGAAACAATTTTGAAAAGCAATTAGTATGCTAACTTTTTCTAAATTTAAATTTAAAAGTGGCGTCTTCTGGTTCTTCGCACCAGACGCGTTTACCAACAACACCACCGTGACCTGCTCAAAATTAATCCACCTCTTAGGCGCCATCGACCGGCATTTAGCAAAGTTGCGCAGTACGAATGTATAAAATTGCATCTATAATCATTCTATTTGTCACCTGCCTAAACATTAGAAAGAATTTTGAAGCAATTAGTATGCTAACTTTTTCTATTTTTTTTTTTATTTTTAAAGTGGATAGTTACAGGTACAGTCATCCAGCTCCAGCTCATGACTGAAAAAAAAATCCACTTTAAAATTATATCTCATAAAATATGTATTAACCTTTGAAAATGTCGTAAGGCGTAACCGGTCAGGTTAAAAGAGTAAATGAGTGGATCAGTACAAGTGCTTATATTCAAAACTGACTAAGTAGTTTCCAAGAGATTCTTTAAATTGCCGTACAAAATCTATAGCTATACTCGTGACGCGGCAAGTGACAGAATCGTGTCATGTTGGCATTGGGCTCCGCAGTTGGGTTAGTTAGAGCTTTTTGCCACAACGTTGCAGAAGAATACGCAGCCCGTATATACAATTTGTCTTCATAAAAGCTTTTTTGACACCAACAAGCATTTGAAAATACGTGCCGTGATCAACGTCTTAACGTGTCTTCCGAGACATGGAAACGCTGATAAAAAAAAAACAATTATTCCATGACTGCCTCAGTGGCGTAAGTGGTAGTATATGTGGCAACTGCACTGAGGTACCAACGTCAATTCAAGACGTCAATGCAGCACTTCTTGGTTCTCACTTACCGGGTCCACGTAGTAACGGACATGAAAGCTGCCGCGGATACGAGAGTCCCTCACGGGGTCCATCCGCGTGACTCCACACATCCACCGCAGCATCTTTTCATTTCCGTGATACGCAGCTCTTGCATGTATCACTCCAGTAGTGGTCACGCCTCACTGCCATGTAAAAGGACCTAAAAATGATCGTTGCCCTATATAACGCCTATATAATGATGATTTAAAGACCTGTCTCTTCAACCTGACCGGCATTTTGGGTCACAAATGATACCAGTCATCGCCCGCCACTTGGACCACGCGGCAGCAATGCTTGTCTTGACGTAGCAATCGATGTCACTGGACGCGTGAAATAAAGATCCCAAGTATTTAACCTGGTCCGTGCGCTTGACCAATTCATCGCCTATGCGGACGGATATGGGGATCTGTTGAGTATAATATCAAGTACTCGAACTGCATTTTACCGAATCTACCATCGACGATCTCAAATTTGCATGGTAGCATTTATGATTTAAGTAGATTGTAACCAATGTGATAAATGTTTTTAAACTGGCACAATTTGGTAAGTAGTAGGATAATGCATTATGGATTTCGGGTCTATTTCAGTCTCGTGACCGCGATCATTTTAGGTACTTCTTATAGCATACTTTAAACAGCCAAAACATCAAGATGAGCCGTTTCAAAAAATTTTAATCTATACTAATATTATAAAGCTGAAGAGTTTGTTTGTTTGGTTAAACGCGCTAATCTCAGGCAATACTGGTCGTATTTAAAAAAAAATATATTTAATAATTATTTTTGTATTAGGGAGGGAGGAAGGCTATGGGCTATATATCATTACGCTACTACACTGGGGAGCAGAGCAGTAGTCATAAATGTCGACAAATCGGGCAAATTTTTACGCATCATTGTAGAATTTATAAGCGACGGGATTAAATAGGTGTGACGGGAGGTCGAAATATTCCACGGGCGAAACTGTGGGGGTCATCTAGTATTATTATAAGACCCGAAAACAATAATGCATTAAACAACAACATTGTCTGTATTTTTATACGAGATAAGGTATTAAATAAATCATGTTAAGCAAGCCGTTAGTCCCAGTTGCCAATAATATGGCAGTAGGCAAAACAAGTTTAAGGTCTTATGGGTGCCTTAAAAAATTTCAATAGCAGGTCGCCACAACCTGCACCTGTCCATTTCAACACGGCAAAAGGCTCACCACCTATTACGTGGGCCAAAAGTGTTTACGGTGAAATGTGGGCGTATAGTATGCCTCTGCCTACCCCTTCGTGGATAAAGGCAAGAAAATATGTCTATGTATTTAGAAATATATAGGTATGTATATCAGTTATCTAACTAACTATCTTCACGCTGTATCCCTGACGGGGTAGTCAGAGAGGACAGATCGCCAGGCTTCGCGATCCATGCATACTTCTTTCGCTTCTTCGAGATTCATTAATCGCTTCATACACGCACGTCTGGGTATCCGAGTACTTTTGACCTTTCCGTTTTTGAGCAATCTGCTCACGGGTCTTCATATGTAAGTCTCGGTCTACCCTGACTCCTTCTACCCTCTACTTTTGAACAATATATATTCTTAGTCAATCGTTCCTCACTCATTCGTTGGACGTGTCCAAACCAACGGAGCACGCCCTTTTCCAGCTTAACGCTGACACTTTCATTCAAACCTGCCATATTGCGTATCACTTCGTTACGTATTCGGTCCGCCAAGGTAACGCCGCACAATTTTCGAAGTGATCGCATCTCCACAGCATTCAATTTACTTTCATGCATCTGCTGACATACCCAGGTTTCGCTACCGTAAAGCAAAGTTGGGCACTAGCACTGCGTTATGAATCGCTAGTCGTGCTTCTTTTACGATGCTTTGTCGCTTTACTAATTGGGACAAAGCACCGTTAACTCTGTTTCCGGCAGCTACTCGCCGTTCTACATCCGAATCACATCTTCCATCCGCGCTAAACATACTTCCTAAATACACAATTTCATTCACTTGCTCTAGACGTTCCTGGTTTACCCTAATCTCGCATTTATTTCTTACGTCACCTCTTTCAAATACTAGAACCTTAGTTTTACTTGCATTGAAGCGAAGTCCCTTACTTTGACACTCCTCTTTCATATTAGTGACTAATGCCTGAAGGTCGGCTTCTGATGAGGCCATGAGCACCGCATCACAAGCATACAGCAGACAGTTTACTGTAAAGTCACTCAAATTCACACCCATATTAAAATCTTTCAACTTCTGCAGGCAACTGTCCAGATACACTATACACTATGAACAGCCAGGCGGACATGACACATCCCTGTTTGACGCCTGTACAGACATCAAAAAGAAGTGACACATCCCCCCTACTCGCACGCAAGCCTTACAGTCCCTATAAAGCGACTGTATTGCCCGTAGCAGCGAGCCGTCCACACCATATCCGGGCAGCAAGTCCCACACCGTTTCTCTCATAACGTTATCAAATGATTTCTCTAGATCCACAAAAGCGCAGAAAACCTTCTGGCTAACAGCCAGAAATTTTTCCGCGATCATGCGTAGAGAAAACACTTGATCCATGCAACCTCTTCCACGTCGGAATCCGCATTGAGCCTCCCATAAATACCTTTCAGACTTTTCTTGTATTCGTGCCGTTATGACCTTTGCATACACCTTAGTAGCTGAGCTGACCAAGCTGATCGCCCTGTAGCTGGAGCAGTTTAGGCGCGAGCCTTTACCTTTGTAAATAGGTATTACAACTCCTACTCGCCAGTCATCCGGGACATCACCCGTCCGCCAGCACAAGTTGCTTAACAGACATAGTGTGTCCCAGACACGCGACCCACCGTACTTGATCATCTCAGCAGTAACTCTGTCTTTTTCCGCAGCCTTACCACATTTCATACTTCTTATCGCTTGTTCTATTTCTTTCATACTAATGACTTCAATTCCATCGGGATCCGGAGCATCGAAGTGAGCTCCACTTCCCGATGTGGCATCTCTGTCTTTTCTTGCATACATCTTTCCATAATATTCACTCCATTTCCGCAGGACGTCAGTTTGGTCTGTTAGGACGTCATTGTTAACACTAAGCACTTTATTCATACTGCAGATTGCCGAACAACTCCGGGTCTTGCCTACCTCTTTCCAGAAGAGCTTGGCATTATCCCGGAAATTGGACGACAACCTTTCATCCGCTTTCATTCTGAACCTTTCACGAGCTTCTTCTATCAGTGCCTTCGTGTTAACTTTCTGCAGCTTGTATCTCTCTTTCATATTAAAATCATTCCGCGAGGCTAAGTAGTCTAGCCATGCTTTCTTCTTCATTCGAACTGCTTCTTTCAATTCCTCATTCCACCACGCTTATTACTACTGCCTCTTTTCGTTTCTCCACACACTTCCACAGCGGCATTTATCATACTATCCGGTTCTGCCATACACTTTCCACATTCTCACTACTTACATTGACGTCGCCAAGCTTTTCGGCTACACTTTCATTATATTTATCCCTAATGGATGCATTCTGCAGCTTCCAGCTTTTGATGTAATAAGTCGGCTCAGGTTCAGGACACTCGGTACGATGACGCCAACCCGCGAACAGACCCCTAATCCTAGTTATGACTAGGTAGTGGTCCGATCCCAACTCAGCGCCTCGATAAACCCTTGTGTCCATCACCTGTTTACGGAGCCGACTATCCATTAGGAATAGATCTATCATGCTTCTCTTTGACTTACATCTCCTCGTATACATATGAATTTGTTTGTGGTTGAACATTGTGTTCGCCACAAACAAATCCTTTTCCTTACAAAATGCCAGTATTAGCTTGCCAACGTTGTTCACCCTTTTATCCCCATACTTCCCGAGTACCGACTCAAAACCATCGCGAGCGGTACCCACCCATCCATTCAAGTCTCCACATACTATAAGTCTTTCATTTCCTTCTATCACATTTAGAGCTTCTCTCATACTCTCCCAGAAGTCCTCTAGCTTACTCGCGTTCGACGAAGATGCTGGCGCGTAAGCAGCTACCAGGAAAATATTCGTCAAACCAAGTTTTACACGGATCCAGAGGATTCTAGGACCTACCAGTTTGTACTCATACATACCGGAGGCCAATCGCGAGGACAGCAAAATTCCAACCCCCGACTGCCATGCTCGCTCTCTGGTACTCCAGACCAAAGCGCGAGCATCCTACCCGGGAGCTCCAAGACTTCGCTGCACTTGCGCTTGGTCTCTGTCAAGCACACTGCATCTAACTTTCTCTCATTCATAACATCCATCAACTCATTCATCTTATCTGCTATTCCTCCCCTAACATTCCACGCAGCTACCCTGCACTCCGTCCTCCACTTCCCGCCGTGTCGTGCCGCGCGTGTAGGGTGGCGGTCCCCTACGCCGCTCTGGCACACACTTTTCGCACCAGCGGGGACGAACTGGTGCGCGTCGCCTCGGGGGCACGCCCTAACATAATTCGCAATGGTGGCACTCGTGTTGGAGTAGAATTGCAGCCGTAGCTGGCAGGGATGGCGACGTGCACGCTTCTACTCTTCATCCCAGTTATCTGGTTACCAAAGTACAAGCACTGCTTAGTTTGGAATCAGATGGCGTGTGAGTTGTCACAACTATATTGGTTGAGGTCTGTTGGACCCCAGGGATCTTAACGGGGACCATTACAGCGCAAAACACACTATACAAATAAAACACCCATAGACAATTTTGCAACAAAAAAAACTTTTATTTATATAAAAACTTCTGATTCAAAACCTTTCACTATGAAATTGATCTCATCATCTTCACCTTTGTTATTCCTTTTCCTTCTTTTCTTTTTACCCATCCATTTAGATGTGGTCAGGTTCATTTCCTCTGCACATTTCTCATAAATACTACACAAACTTTTATAAAACATTAAAACTGTGGTAGCCCCTCTAAGGTACTGTTCAAAGAAAGCCTTAGGGTCTACCTGATTTTCTAATTTTAACGATATATTGTACACAAAAGTTCCATTAAAACATTTAGAGTATTTTGTAGATTCATATGGATTATGGCATAATGTATTCAAGCAATTAAATTGTTGCAGACAGCATTGAAATTGTGCAAATGAATGCATTTTTCTTTTATCATAAGACTTTGGCCTCTTTCTAAGCTTATCATCCAATTCGAAATTCTTTAAAAGAACATTGGCTGCTACCAAACTGTCTTCATATTGTACTTTGTTTTTATTTAGGAATATGTCATCTTTATTGTATAGTAAAGGAATTGGATTTGTTTTTAGTTCTTCAACTTTTTTAGAATATTTGTTTTCAAATTGCTTGTGGCCTCTAAAAGTGCCAGTTTTTTCATCGATAGCCTCTAACATTGTGTAAGAGATTAGTAGGCTATGGACATTACTTAATGGTACTTCACATTTTGATACCCACCAAAGTATAGCTAAGAAAAATAACTGAAAGTTTGACGGTACAGTATCGATTATAGCTGTATCTAAGTTATCCAGTTGCTCTTTTAGAAAGTGCATGAAACAATGCTTCAGTTGCTCACATGTTAATTCAGAGAAAGATATGTCATACAGCCTTGTTATACCCAATTCTTTTGTCACAGATAATCTTTTATAGCCTGTATTTCTCTCTCGACTGATATAAACACAACGTTCCTGAGTGAAATCTGTCAATAAATCAAAGGCATATCTCATGATGGGTAAGGAACATAGAAATGAGTCCTCGTCATAATAATCTTCAGCCTGAGGCGAGCAAAAGTGTAGGTGATGTGTATACAGGTTAATAAATGGTTGTGGTATATAATTTTGTCGAATACCTTCAGCGAACCATTCAGGTAGGCCAAGAACTGACTGCTCTTCTTCTGAATCACTTTCTGCATCTTCTATAATATCTTCCTCAGAAGATAGTTCTCCATTCTCACTGGACTGAGAACCATTATCATCATCTCCATCTGGAGAACTAATTTGCTCAACAATATCATCAGGTGGCTGCCAATCAGATTCAGGCGTTACATCCTCCGTAATACTGAAGTATTGAAGTGACCGACATTGTTTACTGTTGTATCCATCTATGCTTTTTTTAATGATAAAAAGAACTTTGTTCTTTTGTTTTTTTCGCAATCTTCCTAGTATTTTAGCTATCGCTGAATCTAAGGTTTCGTTTTGAAGCCATTTAAACAAACCATGTATACACCTTTGCTGGTCATTTGCTTTCTTTTTCATCTTTGGCAATTTTAATTGGGAAAAGAATTTAGAAAACTGTCTTTTCTTCACAAAATCATTACCAAGTAATGTTGCAAGTAAGGGAAGCAGTTCTTCTTTTAAACCTCCAAACTTGGATATCATATGGTCAACTGTATAAATTTTACATTCCATCGCTAACTTGTTGGTGCCATCTACTTCAGTAGGCCTTGGTTTAAAATCCAATGTATTAAAAGGTATATAAAGAACATTGTAAATAAAAAAATCTGAATCATAGCTCAATACTGGACAATTTAAATGCCTTGCCATGGCTGCGATCTCGTCGTCAGCCTCGAATTCACAAACAGTGTAGGGCACATTCATATCCTGGAGAGCTTCTTTAAATACATCGCGAAGTAGTAAAGGGAATATTTGAATACTACTCTGTGTGACAGGGTCCAGTTTCGATGCTCCATATATCTTAGATTTCAATCGGGAACAGGCTGTCTTTAACTTTCTACGCTCATAACTCCCATCAAATAAGACATAAGGAGTTATAGCACATCTTCGCAGATTCTTGAAGAAGTTACGGACATAATTTGCGAATTTGTCGTAATCTCCACCAAAGGCTGAGAAACAGTTGAGCAAGCGGTACAATTGCGCACAGAGACTATGCCCATCAATAACCAGACAACAGTCATGAAGTAAAAAATCTTGTAGCAATGCATTAACGTTATTATTTATATACGTAGTCAAACCTCTAACCCCCATTTTATAGTGGACTAGATGAACTTGAGATACCCACTATTTAATACGTCATACATTTTTTTAAATATAAATTACTTATTGTAATTCAACTAATCTTTGTAGGTTTTTCATTTTGATTATTTTGCAATTGTCAAGTAAATCTAATTAAAATAAAATGCCTTCGACATTTCAAATTTTTAGGTTATGTTTATTATGTAGCTTTTTTTTTAATTAGTTGTCTTCTACCATCTTGGGCAAGCAAAGAAAACTTAGTCCATACAACCTAGTCTTCAGTATTTATTATTTTCTTGCTATTATGTTTTAGTCCTGTCTAGTCGTTTGTCGATGTCAAGTCCTCAGTCCTAGGTCCTAGTCCGTACCCCAATAAGGCTGTGGATCCCTTGGATTGCAGCTCTCTATGGAAATTTGGCACTAACACAAACAACACCGCTATTCATTGCAATATATCATTTTCTTTTACTAATGCACTTCCGAACTCTTTATGTATAATATTCCACCATTATTAAACACAAAAGCACGAATTTAACACTAGTTTTTGAAAATAATATACGACAAACGTGCGTCACTGCTCATCTTCGCGCCAAAAGTCTCCTTTATTTTGTTGCTGTTATGTGTCTTCGTCCTGTATTTAGGCAGGCAAAGAAAGATCAGTCCATACAGCCTTTTCTTGAGTATACCCTGGCAGCTGGTAGTTAGTATTTGATGACCATTTAATCATGCTCGATCCTTTATCAATTGTCAACTACATTTCCCATAAAGAGGCCCATTCACAGCAGGCTGCATTGCCGTACACTCTTTTATGTTGATTGTCAGAGCCCGCGCGCACTAGCAACTAAGTTGCACGGCGACTTATTTATCTCCCTCGTCGTTTCCTTCCCGCAATATTTTTCTTTTTACCCGCAATTTAAAAGGTGCACGGACGAGAGCGAGGAAGTGTAATAGACAAAATATATATACTTAAATAGATACAAAAGTTACACTCTCTCGCTCTCGCACCTTTCAAATCGCGGGAAGAAGACGGCAAGAGAGACAAATAAATCACCGTGCAACTTAGGTCGTGCGGGCTCTTAATGTTGTTGAAGCCTGCATGGCGGCCGCAGGATGCGACTCTGGTACAAGCTCCACCCACCACTTACAATCCGCCACGCTGGACTGTCAGTGACGTGACATAAATCGTAAATTTGAACGCAGGACTGCATTCTGCCAATTTGTTAACAATGGACAACACGGGATTAGGGCAATTTATTTAATACTTTTGACCTTTCCATTTTTGGAGCAAGGACCAGGACCTAGGACTAAGGACTTGACATCGAAAAAGGACAAATAGTTAGTATTATCAATTAACTTAATATTAACATTAAATATAACCTTAAAAATATGATACATAACTAAAATATATTATTCAAAGAGGTCCCTTTAGGCAAGGTTCCGAAGATACTGGCAGCGTTCCCCCTTTGAATAGCTAGACTAATTCTTTGACCGAGGTAGCTGCCAGCTCTTCGGTCTCCTGTGACGTCGACTAACCTTTTCGCAATTTCCTTAAAAAGCCTTATAGCGCTAGGACCCCACGGACCAAGAGTCTCGACACCGAATGGGACAAAATCATATACGGAGCCAAGACCCCTGTATTTAAATGCTTTAGCTTTTTCAGCCGCTTCATAAGCCGCACCAGCTCTGTTGTTGGTTCCATGTAGAAGGAAGGGGCCAGCGTGTCTGAACAAAGGTTGCATCCCATACCAGCACCCGGCCCATCTTCCATGGAATCAAACTCATACCGTCCGGTCTCTTGCCATCGTCTCTTGCAATACCAGTTGGCTCAAGTAGACTTGGCACGTTAAAGGTGGCAAGGGACCGGCGTAAGATATCGTTAAGTTCGGCATGTCTCGAGAAGCGGCCCGCACTTTTTTGGCATGACAGTCCGTGATGTCCTAACTTGTCGACATCACTGCCACAGGGACATTTATGAGGAGCGCAAACCGAAAACCCAAGCCGTAGACAGGTTGCGATTGGGAGCGTGTCAGGCTCAAGAAAAGTTCATGTATTTGACGAAGGGTACGCGTGAAGCCAGTAGCCGGCCTCATGCGCACCCAAAAAGGACTAGACATGACTAAATACCACAGACTTATAAGACAGTAAGCAGACCGAAGGTTTGCGAAAAATAGCGTAGCCTATTAAACACACATAGACAGGTAGATTAATCCAGGGTCGCATTCAGCTATCATATCATATCATTTTAATATCTTTCAGTTTATGTTCTATCTATGTTTATTAACCAAACATCTTGTTTAATGGTTTCCTTAGGAAACCTAAAACAAGATTAACATAATTAATTGAATCGGACGCTACATTTAGCTTGACTTTGGATATTAACATTTCAAACAATTTGCTGAACTGAATTCGTCCCAGTGTACTTGACATGTCGTAACAGTACAAAATGTATGTAAATTAACAAAAATCTTAGATATAGATGACGATAGCGACCAAACGGTTTATGGAACAGATGCTATGAACCAGACATTAACAACTTGTCAAGTGTTCATCTAGAAGAATCACCATTTTTGGATAAAAATCTTAGAATAATAACACGTAGTCGTAACTTAAACATCAATTACCTGTGAAAAGTAATTCCTGGTGAGTTCTTAAGACTTGAGCTATTACAACACTTTACACAATATTTCACCAAGCTTCTTAATACTTTTATAACCTTTTTTTTTTTAATATAAACATAATATTTTCCCTTTGGCACCAAACACTAATATAATTCCACAAAACAGAAATTTAGGCTACGCGCTGTTCGTTGTCTATGTGTGAGTTACATGTTGCTACACATGACAAAAAACGATAGCGTTATACAATAAATAAAATGAGAGAAAAGAATGAAGTATTGCGCTATAAACAAAGGAATATGTTTAGTCTGCTTACTGTCTTACTTATATGTCTGTGCTAAATACTAAAAAAAATGTAAATACTGAAGACCAGGCTGTATACCACGTTTCCTTTGCATGGTGACAACAACTAAAAAAAAGTTTTATAGACGTTTGATTGGAAGCATAGCATAAAGCATTGCATTTTCTTTTCTAGCGCCGGCCGCGTGTGGTAAAATATAAAATAGTAACACGTGTTTTCAATTACATTTTGTAAATAAGGATTTTTACTTTCTACAACAAACTTCTATCTTATCTAAGAAAATTTTATCAAACGGTACGTAGAAAGTCTAGTTTGCCATTATTAACCTAAACTCTGTAGGGCTTGTTTAACTGACATGCGTTATTTGTTTTAGAATCCGCAAAATGACTGAAAACGCAGAAGTGGTTTCTGAAGCGAATGGACAAGAAAATAATAAGAATGCAGAGAATGGTGAAGAACAGACCGAATTGGAAAGCGCAATTATCCGTCAAATTACATATTATTTCGGTTGGTTTCATCATATTACAAAAACAAATGTACTCCATAGGAAGTATATACTCTGTATAAAATGTACAATAAAGAAGATAACTTCAGGCTTATACATATTGTACACGTCGGTTATCTGATCTTATTTATATATTGCAATAATAAGTGTGTCTGTATATTGCAACAAATCTCCTGTATTGTTTACTAATTTGTGGAAGTATCAAAGCAACCGGAAGCCGTTTATTATAGATAATGATGTCTAGGCCACATAATATTGCCATAGTTAAGTGGTCATTACATTTCTGTATGAAAACATCAACTGCTCTATTCCTTAGCATTTTGTAACATGAACTAATGACAATAAGTGTCTATCTTACCCCAATTATAAGACATGACCTTGAACTTCTTGAATTGATAGTCTCAATTTAAGACTCCAAGGCCTTAAGTTTAAGGTTTGTTTTAACTTTTAATAGAGTAGCTTTTTTGCGTAGAATACAATTACCAGTCCCTCATTTATCTTTCATACTGTGTCAAGGCAGGTGTTGTTGGCTTATTTAGTGAATACATTAGTAGGCCTAATGAAAAACAGACATAAGTTCTTAGTTCCTGTGTACCCTAAAAATGTCTTGGGTATTGAATAGATATTAGTCGTAATATAATTTCCAGGTGATGTCAATTTAAGCCGTGACAAGTTCTTACGAGAGCATGTATTGTTAGATGAAGGATGGGTGCCAATTGAAATACTCCTTCGGTTTAACCGTCTTGCCAAGTTATCTACAGATTCTGATGTTATTGCTAAAGCACTGAAGAAATCCACATCTGGACTGCTAGAGGTACATAGTTTTTGTTTTACACCATAATTTATTTGAATAGGACATTGTCTAGTAGCCATGTTATTATTAACACAAAGTTCAATATAAATTAGCAGTTTCAGTGTTGATTCTCTTGTCACAAAAAAAGTTCTGTCTTTAAAAGTAAGTGTAGATTTAGATTATAGTAAGAAAGTAAGACTTCCAGTTAGATGTGTGGAGTGGGCCATGAATCAGCTAATGAGCACTGATAAGACCAATTCACAGTCCTGTCCACTGTGTCCAACTCTGCATCAGTTTGAGCGAAGTAGGCCGCAGAATACGCGGTTGGATCGCTCGCTCGGCGGTGCCGGCGTCCCCCACTAGAAAATAATAAACTTTGCGTCAGTTGAAATGCAACTTAATGTTATGTAAATTATGGAGCATTTCCACTGAAGCGATCTTTAAAAGAGTGATTTGTCATATTACATGTAGAACCACAATTGCCTTAAAATATTATCCACCTTGCACGCAGTGGACTGTGAATTACTGATAGACTTATTATTATTACCTACATTAAATATAATAGGAATTAGGCAAGTATTATATAAACACTGAACAGAGAGTTTTAGTAATATATGCATGAATGAAACTCACAAAGGTTTACTTTGTCTATTTATTTGCATATCTCATCGGGTCTTTGATTGCAGAGTTCTAAGAACTAATATGTATGAAGTTTATTGAAACTAGTTGCCTTGACTATAATTGTGGTCTGAATGTCAGTTAGTAGCTGAATTAGTTTAGCTCTAAATTTAAGGGACTTGCATTTTATCCTGTTATATATGAATACAATTATTTATAATCAAGGTTATGAAATTATTTCATCCATATAAAAATTGGATACTACTTAGTATTTTCCTTTCATCTAACTTTTCCCAATATTAAAAATATATGCTACCCCAGGTTTCTGAAGACAACAAGAAAGTTCGACGAAACCCAGAATCCCCAGTACCCGAGATGAATGAAGAACGTCGGAAGGAGCTGTCATCTCGAACCATTTATGCAAAAGGTTTCCCCAAAGATGCTATTATTGATGATTTGTTAAAATACTTTGCACAATTTGAAGAAGTTGAGAATGTTATTATGAGAAGATATGATGATAAAGCCACAAAAAAAAGGATGTTCAAAGGATCTGTGTTTGCGACTTTTAAAACCAAAGAACAGGTAAATGTTTATAGATATACATATGTTAATATTACAAAATATAGAGACTGTATTTGTTTGTTCTTCTTGACATCAAAGATGGAATTATTTTTGAAACAAAGATAGTCCAAGAACAGTGGAGTGTTTTAATGTGAGTCTCTATTAGAATGCCGTGTCCTGTTTATTGATCTATTACTAAAAAATAGACTGGTTTATATTGACTTGATTCACTAACTAATAGTTGAAGAATATTTCCAAGAAACTTTTATTTCTTCATGCAACAACTATTTGATATGCTTCTTTTAAAAAATGTATGTTATAAGCAGTTAATATTTATTGGTTTATATTGATAAATAGTTAAAAAAAATCTTAAACCATTGAATTGAACTAATTATAATACACAATTTTTTTGTCAATTCTCCAGAGTAAATTTAAAACTATGAGTTTTGATGATTTTCACCCAAGTTTGGCTAACTAATTTTTCTATACATGTTTTTCTAATCTATTTCAGGCTGAAGCATTCTCGAATAACAAAGGCCATAAATATGAGGATAATGAACTAATAGTCCTGTGGCAATCAGAATATCTTCAACAGAAACAAGACGAATATGCAGCCAAAAAAGAGCAAAAAGAGAAAAAAATTAAGGAAAAAGCAAAAGAAGTAAGTAATATCTTAGTTTTGAATTTCTGCCATATTAAATTAATAGTATAAATGAAATTTATTTTTCATTCAATTAGGTCACATAGTGACTCTTATGAATGACTATAAATTATTCTAAAACTTGTGAGTAGGAATCTTGATGTCATGACCACTCTTTTCCAGTCACCAAAAATATTAACAAATTATTAAAACGTGAGTGATGAGTGATTGTAAGTTTATAATTAAAGAAAATAGCATTTCCGATATGTCATGGGGCAGCCAGAGACCAACATGTAAATGAGCTGCTAGCGTGTGCTTTACAGGGGCCTAATTCTAAAAGCGTAGACGGAAATTTGCTAATAAAATGTCATTTATTTCATATTTCGAAATGGTTAAACATGAGACAAAAAACTTTTTTCTAGTAAATTTACGTCTACGCTTTCGATTCGTGTGATCGAGAAGTAGAGCCCAGGGTCTCTTTCAGGCAAGGTAATGCTGCCTAGTTAGTCTTCCTTTATATGAGCCAAAGCCCTGTTTTCCAGTTTCAGTAAAAGAACTTTACTGCAGCTTTCTTTGTACAAAAATCGCATGCCATTAAAGTTCGCGCCCAAAACCTTAGGTAAAATAAACTGTCACTGATAAGTTTTACAGTGAGTTTATTTAAGTGCACTTTTTAAAACCAGCAGCTCATTTGACTGCTTTGGTGGCGTAAGTGGTAAATAAATATTAGTATTTAGAAATTTCCTATGTATGTATTTAGAAATATATAAGTATGTTTATCAGTTGTCTAGATTCTATAGCACAAGTTTAAAGTTTAGTTTGGGCTTGATGGCGCTGTGTGGAAAGTGTCCCCCGGTACTTATTTATCTATGATCCATGTGTTTTGCCCACTGTAGCCTAAGTCTAAAGTCCTCCTTCATCATTTCACTTGACGGTAATGTGAAGTATTTTTTTTATACCACTGAGGTGTATCTATAATATATTTACAGCCTGAAAAGGAAGACATCAAGCTGCCCACTGGAACAGTACTGCATTTCAGCGAGGGCACAGAAACTATGAAAAGGGAGGACATTAAGCATGCACTTACAGGCTTAGGTAAGTTAAGGTGTCTTTGTTGGCTTGGTAGAAAGGGCTTCAAATAATTTTATTAAGTAATTATTATGATAGTACAGGTCGAGGGGGTTTAAACCTGCGTCCTCGGCCAATTTGGGGGCCCCCGCAGACTAGCTTCTTTATAAGCCGAAATTGGCAACTTAGTAGCTTTGCGGAAGCCAAATGCTGCTACCAAGCGCTCCTCCCCGCTCACCACCGAAACCCGAATCAGTTTCAAAGTTGCCGGTTTCAACTTATAAAAGAAGCTAGTCTGCGGGGGCCCTTTAATCTGCTAAATTGCCGACCCCGCTTAATGCTAAATAACATAAACATAGTATGGGTAAAGCAAATGGCAAAACATTTACGATGCGGAACAATAGGTAGAGATTCATTGACAAATATATTATAAATTTTACCCCTAAAGCAGGCTAGGCGCATAGGCGCAAAAGCCACAAATACATGACGGAACTTTCTGTAGCGCATTCATAGAACTCGATCTATGGATGACATGAGCGCAGTAGAGGATTTCGATCTGAGATTTGTGAATTGCTCTACTGGAGTTATCTCGGTCAATCAGGTTTCATTTGAAGTTACGTGACATTGTAGATGTTTATTAAACCCTTTTCCCCCGAGTTGTCTAATGAGCAATTTCCGTGCTAATCCGAGATTTGGAGATGAACTAAAGCTACCATGAAAAAAAGCTAAAGAGATTGTTCTGTTGAACCAGCTAATCTCAGGAACTACTGGCTCAAATTGAAATATTCTTTTTTGTTGTTTAGCCCATTTATCGAAGAAAACTATTGACCGTATATTATGACACTACTATCCTTAGTGTCATAATAGGACAGCAGAGCAATAATCATAAATACCAACAAAATGGGCAAATTTTCATATAGTATTGGAAAATGAATTAACTATGGGATTAAATGGTTGCCACGGGGTTCAAAGTAAGTCACGGGCGTAGCCGTGGTAGTCCACTAGTATACTTTATTATTATATGCCAGTTAGTTATGCCTGGTCACAGGCATGAGTTGGAGGACGCAAGGATTAAAGAAAACTAGATACATCATTGAATGGGCCGAACTCGCCGATCGAAGTGTTATAAATAAAATTTGTAAATATAACTATTTTTTTTTAGGTGCGGACGTAGCGTATATAGACTTTAAGGTTGGAGATAAAGAAGGCTGGGTACGTCTCGCTAAAGAGGACACAGCTAAAGAACTTGCAGAAAAAATGACTGATAACAAAGTCAAAATTGGTGAAGCAGAAGTTGTGTTCAAAGTATTAGAAGGTGATGAAGAAAAGGCATATTTAGACAAAACTATTGAAGAAATGTCTAAACGAAGGCAGAAGCCCAAGCAATTCGGCAAGAACAAGGGCAGGAAAGGTGGCAACAGGAATTTCAACAAGAGGAAACATGACAGGAATGATGGTGGCCCTCAAAAGAAACAGAAAACCAACGAAAGTTAGTTACTAGTGCTCTAACTCTGTAAGAAATCTGTGGTTTCTTATAAATCATACTATGTTATATTCTCTTATTATAAGCAATGTTATTAAAGTTTGTCTTTAACATAAGTATTTAGTGTTGTTATAAGTACATAACAATAAACATTTTTTTGTTAATTATGACGCTGATGATTAAAATTCATCTTTTAAAATTCGCCTTTATTTTTACGAATTTTGGCGTGAGTTTCATTAACTGACCAGGGCCAGGTTAAACACCTAGGATCTGTATTTCACACGTTCGGTGATATCGATAGTAAAGTCGGGGCGTGCATTGCTGCTGCTTATGTCAAGTGGCGGAAGATACCAGTGTCATTTGTGGCTCAAAGATGAAGTCTGAAGGGACAGGTCTATAAAACCATTAGACCTGTCTTTTTATACTGCAGTGAGGCGATGCTGCTATTGGAGCGTCACAAGCTTGAGCTGCATGTCACGGAAATGCTGCTATGGATGTGTGGAGTCGGGCATCCTTCACGTTTGTGATATTGCAAGAGTCAAGCCTTCGCTAGTATGATAAAACATATCTATGTTGCTCCCGCCAGGTCCCAGTAGAAAGAGGAAGCCCCAGCTGGTTTGACGTCTTGGGGATGATATGCGTGCTAATAGGCTCACTGCATAGGATGCCGAAGATCGTGCGAAGTGAAGTATAAAAAGGAAGACAAATTCCAGGCGTCACGAGACGCAACTAGGACAAACGCTCGGATAATGATCTTCGCTTCGACCTGAAACTTTCGCGTTACATGTAGAAATTTATGTAAAACAGCAGGAATTAGCGCGATTAGTATATGCACCTTGAATTTGTTTAACATTTCGACTGGATTGTAGAGCTGTCGTCACAAGCAGACTGAAGAGGCTGTCTTTCCGATTGTGAAGTAAAATATCTCAGTACAAAAAAAAACTACTGGCTACGTTCCACTTAACGCCCGCAACAATTGTAACACCTATATCGTTCCACTTGACTCGTGGTCATTGCGAGCGGTCGAATGACATCGTACATGACGTCACTGTTCGCGACCGCATAGCGCGCACCAAACATTGGTGGGTCTGTGTGGGCTTACAGCGCTCAAAATGTGCTTTCCACCATTCACATTTTAAAGGCAAATCTCCGGATTTTTGTTCAATCGTCCATATTGGGTGTAGGGGGCCCCACCAAGATCTTCGGGGCCCAAGTCAACCTCACGTGCCAGTGAGTGCACCTGGTGATTAACGGACGAGGCTCTGGCGCTGGCTTTCTCCTCTGGGGTTGGGAGGTCTGAGGGCGTCGCTCCCATAAAAGCCACCCGCCAAAACACAAATGGAAAAGTACTATAGGAATGCTGCTAGGGATAGGGCGCCACCGCAAAACGGCGCTCAGGAGCCCCGCCCAACTCCTGTGGCAAGTGCGCTAGGGCTGCCGTGTGTCGGGCCAGCACGGCTAAAGAAGTTAGCCCCACCCCGTATCCGCTTCTCATCGTGGAACATTGGCACGCTGACTGGGCGTGCGGTAGAGTTGGCCGAAGTACTCTCCAGGCGGACGGTGGACGTGGCGTTCCTGCAGGAGACCCGGTGGAAGGGCAACAAAGCCCGGCCTTTGCAGAACGGCTACAAGCTGTATTACACGGGTGTGCCTGGTGGGGAGAACGGGGTGGCCTGCAGAGCGGCATCTTGGAGATAAAACGCTGTAGCGACCGGCTTATGATCGTGAGGGTGCTTATCGATGGGATTATTACCCACCTGATAAGTCGTGCCTACGCGCCACAGGCCGGTTGTAGCGACGCCGATAAGATGTCGTTTTGGGGCCAACTCTAGGGAGTGCTTAGCATTCCGTTGTCACAGGGAATCGTTTTAAGCGGCGACCTAAACGGTCATGTGGGTGAGGAGTTTGAGCGTGTTCATGGTGGTTTTGGATACGGCACCCGCAACGCTTAAGGAGAAACTATCCTCAGAACGTGTGCGGCTGCCGATCTGACCATTGTGAACACGTATTTCAAAAAGAAATCCGAACATCTCATCACCTACAGGAGCGGGAGGCGCGCAATTTAGATCGATTTCCTACTCACTAGGCGACACAGCATCGGCAAGGGGGCCAACTGCAAGGTCATACACGGTGAGAGACTTACTGCACAATACCGTCTCCTTGTCATGGACCTCTGCGTGAAACCCAAAGGCAAACGCATCGAGCGGTGCCAGCGCCGCATCAGATGGTGGTTGCTTGATGAAACTAGGTCCCAGGAGTTCGTCTCAGCTGTCGGTGACAAGTGCATCGACACTGAAGGCGAACCAGTTCAAGATTACTGGGACAAAATTCAGATGGCCATCTTTGGAGCGGCGAACGTAGTGGTCGGTGAGTCTAAGAAGGACGCAAATGTTGATGGATGACAAGGAAACTTGGTGGTGGAACGACACAGTCCAGAGGGAGACTAGGGAGAAGAAAGCCCTCTTTAAAAGGTGGCAAGCGACTGGATCTCCCGAAGACCGCGACGCGTACAGGGCTGCCAAGCGCGCCACAAAGAGAGATGTAGCCAGAGCCAGACGAGACCACTTACAACCTCTGTATGATAAGCTGGAATCGTCTGAGGGGCAGAAGCTCATCTATAAGTTGGCGCGCTACAGGGTCAAAGCGGCACAGGATATATCCAAGTGTCGCTGTGTAAAAGACCCTGAGGGCAATCTGTTAAGCGAAGACCTCGCGGTAAAGGAGAGATGGTGCAGCCTCCGGACCTCCCTCCGAATCAGGGACTAGTGCCACCGGTAACGCCTGGAGAAGTCTTGACTGCGCTTCGCCGCATGAAGAATCGGAAAGCTGTCGGACCCGATGGAGTCCCCATCGAAGCCTGGAAGGCGATGGGTCCTCGCGGTGCCTTAGTAAACCTTTTTAACCGCATACTCCTCAGCGGGCAGATCCCAAACCAATGAAGACTGAGTATTATTACTCCAGTCTTCAAAGGTAAGGGGTCAGTATAGGAGTGCGGAAGTTACCACGGTAAAAAGGTGATGTCCCACACCATTAAGATCTTCGAGAGGATCATAGACTCTCGGATCCGGCAGGAGTGTACTCTCTCGGAGTGTCAATATGGGTTTCGCCCTGGTCATGGGACCACGGACCCTGTTTTTGCCCTGAGGGTTGTCGCAGAGAAATACAGGTCGAAGAACACGCCTCTGCACTGTATGTTCCTAGACATGCAGAAGGCCTTCGACTGTGTTCCTCGTGCGATGATCTGGTAGGCACTGCGGTCCAAAGGGGTTCCAGAGATCTATATTGACACTATCCGGGACATGTACTGCGCCTCTGATTCCATGGTTCGGACTGCTGTTGGCGACACGAAACCCTTCCACATCACCGTCTGGGTACACCAGGGTTCGGTCCTTAGTCCGCTTCTGTTAAGTGTGATATTAGACGAATTGTCGGACAGCATCAGGAACTCGCATGAGCAGCCTCCATGGTTGCTCATGTATGCTGACGATATTGCGCTGGCAGACGTGGACAGGGGCAGATTGGTGCGACGTGTGAAGGCGTGGAAGGAGACGCTTGAGAAGAACGGCGGTCAGAAACTAAATGTGGCGATGACCGAGTACTTGGCACTAAACTCGACAGATCCTACATCCGTCCGCATAGGTGGTGATATGGTCGAGCGCACCAGGTTAAATACCTGGGATCTGTCTTTCACACGTCCAGTGACATCGATTTCGATGTCAAGTCACACAATGCTGCCGCTTGGGCCCGCGGTCTCAGTGTAAACGATCACTGAGTTACGCAACTTTCACTATGGCTGGTCCTCGGATGGGTGACCACTTTGTGGCATTTACATTTGCGAGCGTTTCCGTGCTTCGGAAGGCACGTTAAGCCGTTGGTCCCGGTTGCCAGTAAAATGGCAGTCGTTAAGCCTGGTTGAAGGCCTTATGGGCGGCTTGAAAAATTTCAACAGCCACAACCTGCGTCTGTCTATTTCAACACGGCAATGGGCTCACCACCTATTACGTGGGACAGGAATCCACACAGTGAAAAGTGCCTCTGCCACCCCTTCGGGGATAAGGCGTGATGGATATTTATTTATTTACATACTTATATAATTCTAAATACATACATATTATAGATAAATAACACCCAGATACAGAATAAACCATCGTGCTCATCACAGAAAGTTTTATCCTGGGTGGGAATCGAACCCACGACCTCTTGCGTAGCAGTCGCATACAATCCCAGCGAGCCACAGAGGCAGTCAAGGTCTACAAAACCATCATTAGACCTGTCCTTTTACATGGCAGTGAGACGTGGCCAATATTGGAGCGACACAAGCAGGAGCTGCGTGTCACGGAAATGAAGATGCGTCTTCGTCTTCTGCGGATGGACCGCGTGAGGAACTCTCGTCCGTGCACAACGTCTGTGACATTGCAGACAAGTTGCAAGAGTATCGCCTTCGTTGGTATGGTCACGTCTTGCGGCAACAGCCGGGCTACGTGGGAAATGTGGCCATGTCAGCCCCGCCGGGTCCCGGTAAGAGGGGAAGACCCAAAAGTGCTGGCTTGACGTCGTAAGGGATGACATGCGTGCCAATGGTCTCACTACAGGGGATGCCGACGACCGTGCGAAGTGGAGCACAAAATGTAGGAAAGCGGACCCCAAGCGTCGCGAGACGCAACTGAGACACAAGCTCGGATGATGATGATGTCCAGATCAAAACCGCTAAATACATATTTTAATTAATACATATCTATACTAATATATTAAGCGGAAGAGTTTATTTGTTTGGTTGAACTTTTCTCTGAAACAAGTGGTTCCATGTGGAAGAAATCGCAAAACTTTATGTAGAGAGCGCTGTGTGTTTGTTACACAGAAAACGCTATGTTTCATCGCAAAACCTTGAATCTACTTCGTCTTGCGTTTTGTTTTCGCTCTAAGTTTCTTTTTTTGTAGTGGAAAAAAGCTTTACAACATGTATTCTACCAGGCGAGACGTTGAATTAAAGGAGGAATTGTAAAAAAAGAGCCACATTTTAAAGCCACTCAGCGACCCATTCTTAGATAAATAATTAAAAACGAGTATTTTTAACGAATAATATGAAGATTAACAGTTGCTTTGTAACAAACATTTGGCGCCCTCTACAATGAACTATTTGAGAGTTTTCTTCCCCATTGAAAAAATATTTTTGCGTTGGATAGCCCTATTATCGACGCTATAGGCTGTATATCATTACGCTATTGTCAACAAATCATATTAAGCGCCGGAATTAAGGATGCGACAGGGGTTCGAAGTATGTACTACCTGCGCACAGCACACGCTATCGTCGTCGGCTCCGTGAATAATATTCGCTATCTTAACAATGTCAATGTCAATGTTGAAGCGCTCTTGGCCCCGCGGACGTAGTGTTCTGTAAACGATCACTGCGTTAAGAAACTTTCACTATGGCTGGTCCTCGGATGGGTGACCACTTTGTTGCATTTATATTTGCGAGCGTTTCCGTGCTTCGGAAGGCACGTTAAGCCGTTGGTCCCGGTTGCCAGTAAAATGGCAGTCGTTAAGCCTGGTTGAAGGCCTTATGGGCGGCTTGAAAAATTTAAACAGTAGGTAGCCACAACCTGCGTCTGTCTATTTCAACACGGCAATGGGCGCACCACCTATTACGTGGGACAGGAATCCACACGGTGAAAAGTGGGCATATAATATGCCTCTGCCACCCCTTCGGGGATAAGGCGTGATGGATATTTATTTATTTATTTAACAATGTCAGTTAAGTCGCTTAAAATCGTGATACGCGATCTCCAGAGTACAGTGCAAGTGTTGGTGAACAAAATAGTGGAATTGGAGTGCCAAGTGAAGAAGCAAAACGATATAATTTTAAAATCAATTCCCAGCAGTTTTGAACAACAAAAAACTGGTACATCACCTAACACCCGCAAAGCACCTGCGAACGAGCGTCTCAAGTCGGAGCCCGCACAGCGGATAAAGCGCTTTAGCATCGATAAACGCCTCAGTAGCGATAGGTGTAGCCTGCAGTGTCAATCAAGCGGAGCGCTGCGCATGCACAGGTAAAGACTACGAAAGCGCCCGAAACTCACCGACCGCTCACGAGTGCATCCCCGTCTGGCTCGAACTGTGGGGTCACAGAGCCGGCGGGCACATTGTGTTCACCTGTTACAACAAAGGAGCACGAAATCACAACTGTGACTCAGACCAATGGTACTTATTGTGATACCTTGCCAACAATTAACGTCGAAACTGTATATCCTGAAGCAATTACTAAAAACAATGATAATAATAAAGCCCAAATCGACGCCAAATCAAATCAGCAGGTGCGCCAAGATATGCCTCTTATGAAGTTCAAAAAACACCGCAAAATAATTATGGGGGCGGGCAAGGTGGACGAAGAACTACAAACCATCGAGCGTATAAGGTACATACAAGCCTGGTCATCGTACCGCATACAACAACGGAGAACGTTCTCAAATTCCTGAATAAAATAACCCAGTCTGACAGTTACACAGTAGAAAAACGCAATATTAATACAAACAAACATGCATCTTTCGTAATTGGGATTCCTGAATCGCTGTACGAGCGTATCTACACGCCCACGGTATGGCCACCGTCAAGTTTACCGAATGGTTTCTCGCACGGCCTCGCTCAGAGCGAGGAAGTACTAGAAATAAAATCGACAGTCAGTAGCCTCATATATAATTTTTTTTTTTATTTATTTATTTCATTTACAATATATATTGTGTTTGAAATTTCACATAAGCCTAGCCTATAATTTTATATAATACATTATATTAAATCAAATTACAAATATCAACTTAAAGGTCCCAAAATACATAGATGTCAAAATATTACAAAGATTACAAAATAATGTCATTAGAGAAAATTTTTCAATCCGTATTATGAAATAAACTATTAAATTTTTAAAATGTAATTACTTTAATTATTGAATAAGTTGATAAAACCAGTTTAATCTTCTACATCTATCTCTATAAACCAACATTCAGTTCATCAACAGAGTAAAAACATTTGTCCAACAAGAAAGTCCTCAATTGCGCCTTAAACGTGTATTTTTTATATACTAAGTCCTTTAGATAAGCTGGCAATCTGTTGAATAATTCTACACCCTGATATGTAGCGCAATGTTTGACTAAATCCAATTTAGGTGCTATTCTATTTAATATAACCTTTCGTCTTGTTCCTTCTCTAACCTCCCTCTCATTTGGTGTTTCATATTTATGAATGTACTTGGCAAAGTTACTTAACACTGTCAAAATATATAAACTGGGAACTGTTAATATGCCCAATAATTTAAAGTGATCCTTGCAAGACTCCCGTTGTGGAATTCGAACAATGGTTCTAATTGCACGTTTTTGAAGGACAAAAGCCTTTTGTATGTTATAATCATAACTATTTCCCCAACACATTATACTATATCGTATCTTAGATTCTACTAGCGCGAAATAAACTGCCTTTAGTTGTCTGGTACTAATTTCATCTCTAAGACCTCTTAACGCATAACATGCAGAAGAAATTGATGAATTAAGTGATTCCAGTTCGTCTTTCCAATTCAGTTGAGAATCTATGTTTACACCTAGAAATTTTGTAGTGTTAACTATTTCAATTTTGTTATTGTTAAATATAATATCAATTGCGTCATTATTTCTACATGTGGATTTGAACAGTAAGATATTTGTTTTATTTGTGTTAATAATTAAATTGTTAACTGTAAACCATTCATTTAAAACTACTAAAATATTGTTTATATATGTAGACAGGTCATCTAAATTATTAGCACCCACAACAACATTAGTGTCATCTGCAAAAACAGTAATTTTCACATCTGGTTGTTTAATTTTTATATAATTGATCAAGTCATTTGTAAATATGATAAACAGTATAGGCCCTAATATAGATCCTTGAGGCACACCTCGTTTTGTGCTTTTTATTTTAGACAAATAAATAAATAAATATCCATCACGCCTTATCCCCGAAGGGGTGGCAGAGGCATATTATATGCCCACTTTTCACCGTGTGGATTCCTGTCCCACGTAATAGGTGGTGAGCCCATTGCCGTGTTGAAATAGACAGACGCAGGTTGTGGCTACCTGCTGTTGAAATTTTTAAGCCGCCCATAAGGCCTTCAACCAGGCTTAACGACTGCCATTTTCTGGCAACCGGGACCAACGGCTTAACGTGCCTTCCGAAGCACGGAAACGCTCGCAAATGTAAATGCCACAAAGTGGTCACCCATCCGAGTACCAGCCATAGTGAAATTTGCATAACTCAGTGATCGTTTACAGAACACTGAGACTGAGAAGCGCTCGTGGCCCCGCCCACGAGCGCTTCTTATTTTAGACGTGTAAACTATTTCATTGTTTTCCTCATCGACCTTTCTCAATTCAACATACATTCTTCTGTTATGAAGGTAAGAGTGCATTAGTTCTAAGGAATCTCCTCTTATACCGTAGTATTCTAGTTTTCCCAGAAGTATATCATGATCAATTGCATCGAAAGCTGAACTTAGGTCGATAAATAGCCCTGCTAC
This sequence comes from Thumatha senex, assembly GCA_948477245.1. Classification (NCBI taxonomy): domain Eukaryota; kingdom Metazoa; phylum Arthropoda; class Insecta; order Lepidoptera; family Erebidae; genus Thumatha; species Thumatha senex. The sequence goes on from OX419727.1 coordinate 28,371,984, forward strand.
TTTCATTTTTTTATTCATTTTACCAACAATATCATATATTAGAGTATTAATGGCATCTGTAGTTCCAACACCCTTTTGGTATCCGAATTGCCTGTTGTTAATTACTCTACTTAAATTAAGGTGGGTCATGAGTCTACTTTTTATGATCCTTTCGAACAGTTTTGACAACGTAGGCAGTAATGAGATGGGTCTATAATTTTTAGGATCAGACTTAGAACCCTTTTTGAATATTGGAATGACTTTAGCGATTTTCATTTGATCTGGAAATACTGATTCCTCTAAACATTTGTTATAAAAACATGAAAACGAACATGCAAGTACATCGATGTTTTCTTTGATAATCGTAATTGGTATTTCGTCGTATCCACTTGAAGTTGAATTTCGAGTTTGGGCTACTATTTTGGTGATTTCAATTGGACTTGTTCGACTGAAGGTCAAGACCGATTCCACCCTGGCCGTTGACTCTTTAAGATAATTTATTGCTGTAGTCCTGTCCTTCCTACTAGGCTGTAACGTTGATGCAAAATGTTCAGCAAACAAATCTGCGGCATCTCGTGGGGTGTCTATAATTTTATTATCGATGTGTAATATGATGTTCCTGTCACATTGTAGTCTATTTCTATTGGTGTATTCATTGACTAGTCTCCACGTCTCCTTGATAATATTTTTTGCTGAATTTAAATGTTCCTCAATAGCTACCTTTTTCGCATGCTTAATAACTCTTCTGTATATACGGTTATAGTTAGTTTTGTATTTTTTTAAACAAGGTTCAATTTGGCCATGCGCGGAAAGCACTCTTTTCATTTTACTTGAGACTTTGATGCCCTACGTAATCCGTTTAATTGAAATACTATTTTCTGGCCTTATTTGAATTATTTTTCTCTTGTGACATTTACGAAAAACATTAGTAAAAACTTTTAAAAAACCATTTATACCCAGGTCATTCCATTCTCTGTCCGACACAGCTGTTGTGAATAAAAACCTACTTTTTTTGTTAAAAATACGTTTACTTCGTTTAATTATGCGTTTTTCAGTATTGCTTTTTGTATTGCTTTTTTCAAGTATCATATCGCATAATATTGCACCATGCCCGTCCGAGTGGCCATTATGATCCACAGCGAATTGTATTATGCACTCATCGGGTAAATTTGTAAGAAAGTTGTCCAGACAAGAAAGGATATCATTTCTAGTAAACGTAATGCTTTTTATAAGGTACGCAAAGTTGAAACACTTTAAAATGCAAATAAATTCAGATACTGTCTTACTTTCCTTAAGGACATCAACATTAAAATCACCACAAATTATGCACCTCTTATTGAACATGTATGTCAATAGCTTTTCCAATTGTTGCGCAAAACTTTCAAAATTAGTATTATAGGGATTCCGGTAACAGCAGCATATATATAGGCCTGTCTCAACATCCTTTACACAGCATATTTCAAAGTATTCACTAACTAACTAACTATCTTCACGCTGTATCCCTGACGGGGTAGTCAGAGAGGACAGATCGCCAGGCTTCGCGATCCATGCATACTTCTTTCGCTTCTTCGAGATTCATCAATCGCTTCATACACGCACGTCTGGGTATCCGAGTACTTTTGACCTTTCCGTTTTTGAGCAATCTGCTCACGTGGTCTTCATATGTAAGTCTCGGCCTTCCCTGACTCCTTCTACCCTCTACTTTTGAACAATATATATTCTTCGTCAATCGTTCCTCACTCATTCGTTGGACGTGTCCAAACCAACGGAGCACGCCCTTTTCCAGCTTAACGCTGACACTTTCATTCAAACCTGCCATATTGCGTATCACTTCGTTACGTATTCGGTCGGCCAAGGTAACGCCGCACAATTTTCGAAGTGATCGCATCTCCACAGCATTCAATTTACTTTCATGCATCTGCTGACATACCCAGGTTTCACTACCGTAAAGCAAAGTTGGCACTAGCACTGCGTTATGAATCGCCATTCGTGCTTCTTTTACGATGCTTTGTCGCTTTAGTAACTGGGACAAAGCACCGTTAACTTTGTTTCCGGCAGCTACTCGCCGTTCTACATCCGAATCACATCTTCCATCCGCGCTAAACATAGTTCCTAAATACACAATTTCATTCACTTGCTCTAGACGTTCCTGGTTTACTCTAATCTCGCATTTAGTTCTTACGTCACCTCTTTCAAATACTAGAACCTTAGTTTTACTTGCATTCAAGCGGAGACCCTTACTTTCACACCCCTCTTTCATATTAGTGACTAATGCCTGTAGGTCGGCTTCTGATGAGGCCATGAGCACCGCATCATCAGCGTACAGCAGACAGTTTACTGTAAAGTCACCCAAATTCACACCCATATTAAAATCTTTCAACTTCTGTAGGCAGCTGTCCAGATACACTATGAACAGCCAGGCGGACATGACACATCCCTGTTTGACGCCTGTACAGACATCAAAAAGAGGTGACACATCCCCCCCTACTCGCACGCAAGCCTTACAGTCCCTATAAAGCGACTGTATTGCCCGCAGTAGCGAGCCGTCCCCACCATATCCTGGCAGCAAGTCCCACAGCGTTTCTCTCACAACGTTATCAAATGCTTTGCAAAAGTATTCAGGTTTATATAATTTATTAAAAACTTAAATTTTTTCAAATTCCCTATCTTTGTGGCATAAAATAAGGCTACCTCCCCGTTTCTTTTTGCTTCTTGTGTTATATGTGGCTAAATTAAAACCACTGAAACTAAATGCTTGAACTGATTTACTATTCAAGAAATGTTCCGTGATACATAAGTAGTCAACTTTTTTGTTAATTGACTGTATATATAACTCGTATTCTAACTTCTTATTACTAATTCCACATACATTCTGATGGATAATGTTGATAAAACTCTTAGTATGATGTGACACTGAAATAGGAGGGCAAGGCATTAACAATGCTGTATCCCTAACATTATTCAAAAAAAAAACTGTGATTGTAAGATGGGATCTTGCTGTGTTATGCGACTTTCGTCATCCAATTCGTTCCTGTACACAGTTTGCGTACTGGCATCTTTTAAATGCTTAGAGGAAGTTGATACCATGTTAAGCTTTTTAGCTTCAAGTACATATTGAAAATGCTTAGATTTGTAGCTTAAATGTAATATTTGCCTATGTAATAACCGACAGGCATGCAACAAATTAAATCGGTTATTTTGGTTATAATGGTTATCTAGAGTAAGAAAGGATGAGTTATTACAATTTGTACAAATAAATTTTAAGGTATTATTTAATTTAGCTACATTTAGGTATTTATTATTGTTTACGTTGCAGACTATGACGTTTGTCTTGTTAGCGTGCTGTAAAGTTTCATAGAGATAAGTCACAACATTCAGAGGATTTTTGTCATTTGCGCCTGCCATTATTACAATAAAATCATCTCTATTAAAATCTTTACACATAGATGCACATGATGCCAGAATTTCCTTCATCGGCGCATTTGGTTTAACAATTGAAGTTATACTATATGAGTCCCCAACGTAGTATTGTAGAATTTTTCGTACACCACGACCATACTGGTCTCCTAGTATAGTAATTTTATGTTTTGTAGTATATAGACCTGGCGCCTTCTTCTGGTTATACGATGGAGAGGAGGTGTTTTTGGATTCAACATAGTTCAAAGTTTTATTTACTTGAGAGTCTTTTCTGCTATCAGGAATACATTTGTTGAGTGACACAAATTGATTCTGAAATTGACCAACTTGAAGACGGCTCTTTTGCGGCGCAATACTTGAGTCTAAATCAAATGTTCTTGTTTCGACTTCACCTTTATTCTGGGTTTTAGGAGTATAATAAAGTACTCTGTGGTCAGTGGGCAACGACGGCCGTGTTCGGATGCGTCGCTAAAACAGTTGCAGAGGGCTCACGTTATTACGTTCAGTCATCTAAACATTGCAGGACTTAATGTCAAGACAAAAAGCCTGAAGTTTTACTAGCTGAAGTGTTGTCTTGTGATGTGCTAATAATTACGGAAAATTGGCTACGCAGCCACGAACTTAATTCTATTACATTAATGAATTACGATTTGATTTCCTCGTATTGTAGACCGCAAATTGAGCGCGGTAGGAGTTGCATTTACGTCCGATCTGGAATCAAAGCTTGTAACAAACAAGATTATTGTGATTTAGCTCGGGAACTAATTTTTGATGTTTGTGCGGTGCATCTGGTTGATGTCAGAGTTTTAGTAGTTGGAATCTATCACTCAAATTTAACTAGTCATTCGGATTATCTTGTTCATTTCGAGAGACTTTTAGTGAAGTTTACTGATGAAGGGCATAGTGCCGTAATAATGGGTGATATTAATATCAATTTGCTAGGTAATACGACAGTTAAAAAACAACTTAACTATGGATCTTTTAGCATTATATAATTTCGTCCAAATGGTGAATTTCCGTACCCGCATAGTGCACGAGGGTGGCACCCTGCTTGATCACGCGTACACAAATGTTCCCCCGATCGCGTCGTCAGCGAGCTCGCTGTGGAACCATATCTCAGACCACAATGCCCAGCGTATCACCATTACGAATGTTGAGACTCCAACCGTCCAGCATGTGTTAAAGCGCCAATTTACTTTGCTCAGTAAAATGCAATTTGCCGCAGCCATTGACTCTGTTGACTGGGACGGCGTCATGGCAAAATGTTACCATAGTTGCTCCTCACTGGCAGAATCATTATTGAATATTATAATTAGTAAAATTGATGTTTGTTTCCCTTTAAAGAAACAGTTGTCAAATGCAAATCAGAAACATTGGGTAGATAAAGACACAATAGACCTTAAATGTTTGTTGACCGATATACTCCAACTAAAAGCTAAATTTCCTTTCAACGATTCGCTCATTCAGCTGGCCGAATCACAGTCATTGAAATATAATACTCTTTTAAAATTGAAACGCACTCAGTTTTACTCTGATCAGATAAATAACGATAAAAATGAATCAAAACGCATGTGGAGTATAATTAACATAGAACTTAGGAGCCATGGACGCGAGCGTATTGACTACACTGACCAAATTAGGAATTCAAACGGGTTACCTATTCTAAAGAGGACTTGGTTGATGCGCTTAACCATGAGTTTGTAACAGCCGCGAACCAGTGCGGTGCCCCGGTGGCTGAGCCCCGGCGGGCAGTCTCTGCACTCGTCGCGGGGCTGACTGCTAGTGATTGCTCACTTCGGTTAACACCTTTCACTCCTTTCGAAGTGTTCTTTATAATTCGTCACAATATCGTCACCAAAACAAGCACAGACTACTACGGTGTGTCACCTAATATTCTGAAAATAGCTGCCGTCCCATTGGCTAAACCCATTAGTCACCTATTCAATGCGTGTATGAGGCACGAAACGTATCCAGCATCGCTGAAAAAGGTTCGAATATGCCCTTTATATAAAGGGAAGGGTAAAAATAGGTGACGTCAAATCGTACCGCCCCATATCGTTAGTGCCAGCAGTAAGCAAAATATTCGAGACGGGGCTGAATAAGAGACTGCTTTCTTTCCTAAATGACCGTGACATTTTATCAAAGAAACAATACCCGTATAGGCGGGGCCGCTGTACCACGGATCTGGTGCGCGAGGTAGTGTGGCGGGTGCTGAGTGCTCGTGAGAGGGGTGTTAGCGTTGCTCTCTTATGTTGTGACCTATCACGCGCTTTCGATACTGCCGATCACTCTCTCGTCGCAGATAAGTTGCAGTTTTACGGTATTCGCAGTCCGGCGCTGGCCCTTTTTGCATCTTTCATGTCGCAAAGATCGCAGGTGGTGGCCGGGGACGGGGGGCGTGTAAGATCTTCGGAGCGGAAGAACGTCATGGGCGTTCCCCAATTGAAGGGTCATGTCTTTCTAATACGCTGTTCAGCTAGTTACTGAATGACCTGCCAGGGACAGTAACGAACACTGAGATATTTATGTACGCGGACGATGTGGCCGCTGTGGTCACCGCACCAACGGATCATCTACTGGAGCTCAACTTGAACTATGCTGTTGAGAAACTCGAGTTCTGGTTTCGGACGAATGGTCTAGCGCTAAACAGGGATAAAACCTGTTACATGGTGTTTAAACTAAATGGGCAATGCCCTTACAATTTTAACGTGGCCGTTACTGGCATCTCTCTTAAAAAAGTCATCTCAACAAAACTGCTTGGCTTTTGCATTGACAGTGCCCTAATATGGGAGAAGCACATTGATCAGATGTGTGCAAAACTCGGGAGGCTTTGCGTTGCGCAGGCTGGCGTTGACAGCATCGCGTGATGTGGTGCGCTCATGTTACTTTGCCACCGTCCACAGCCGTATAGTGTACGGCGCTGAACTATGGGCACATGCCGCAGACACTCAGCGTGTGTTCATTATGCAAAAGCGAGCCATACGCGCAATTGTGGGTGTGACTGATGATGTTTCGTGTAGGGAGTATTTTAAGGCTTTAAAAATATTGCCTCTGCCGTGCGAGCTGATCCACCAGGTGGCACTTTTCACCTTCCGTAACATCGATATCTTTCAGCGTCACGGTGTGAACGGGAGTCGTGTCATGCGTAGTGATAAATATCATTATCGACTTCTGGTTCCACCGCACAAGTTAAGGCCATTACTTTGCCCGTTGACCTTGAAGATTAGATCCCTGTACTAGTATTTGTTTTTTGGCGCCACCTACCGACCAACGACCGTACTACAAAAAAAAACGAACTGAATGTTATACAAGAACACAGATGTGTCGCAGAGTTGTCATCGTTTTTGCCTACTTTATTGCTCTCTGAGAGGTCTAATAAATTTTGTTCGTCTGGTTTTTGTAGTCTTGTCATTTTCTAGTCTCTCATAGTTTATATTTTATATTTATTTGTCTACATCATAATTTATTTTTAACTACACGATGCAATATGCCTGCTGACATAACTTTCATTCTAATAAATGATACATAATGAAGGTCTGATGATGACCAGGTAAGTGCTTATTGGTTCTCAGTAACGGAAATAGTTAGGATGACCTAGCTTTCAAAATTTATCTAATTGAGCACTGGTGCCACTACATGGTACATTCTGAAGGTCTAATGATGACCAGGTAAGTGCTTATTGGTTCTCATTAACAGAAATAGTAAGGATGACCTAGCTTTCAACATTTATCTAATTGAGCACTGGTGATACTACATGGTACATTTGAAGGTCTGATGATGACCAGGTAAGTGCTTATTGGTTCTCTGTAACGGAAATAGTTAGGATGACCTAGCTTTCAACATTTATCTAATTGAACACTGGTGATACTACATGGTACATTCTGAAGGTCTGATGATGACCAGGTAAGTGCTTATTGGATCTCAGTAACAGAAATAGTTAGGGTTATTATCAAAATAAACAATAAGCTATAAATAATCAACTTTATTTTCTTTATCACTGTCAAGCAATTATTACAATTATAATTATTAATTAATTGTATAATAATGACGAAATCTCAAACTCCTCCCGTTAAAAGACACTGAAATTTAAATATCGTGAACAGGTCGGTTGGTCATTTATTGGGATAAGTGTTGATGAAGGTGGTGCATGTAGGCTTTCTTCTTGAAGTACGCACCTATTTTCGTCTTCTGTTTCGTCTAAGTTTCTCTCCTATAAGTTTCAAACTTTGTATACCACAGTTAAAAGCACCATGGCCGCCTATTTCTTGTATTTTGGAAAAGAAGTAAGCCATATCTATAATTCGTCTTCCAGATATATTTTTTGTTTCTGTTTGTGATTCTTGTTCTTCAATAATCAAATTTGGTAAATCTTCTTCAACCTAAAACAAACATTTTAACAATACAGTGTCAAATTAAATTAGCTAGGGAAACTATCGAACATATACCGCAGTGTAAGCAAATACAATAAGTTACCGGCATAATTTGCTCTGCCCCCTCATCAACTGCCATACTAGACAGATCTTGTGTATCTGTTAATGGCTGAAGTTCCTGATTTTGTGATTTGGAGTTTTGCTGGTTTCTTAATTGCCCGAAAAATAATAACTTAAATGAGCTAAAGTAATATTTTTTGCTATTACAGTTTGGTGATAATAGCCATATTTACACCGCAAAAAAACTAAAAGGTATTTTAACTAAGTTTTTTTTAAACAAGATTATTTTTCTGGTGACCTTAGTTTCCATGACCTCTTTCAAATGGATCCAAACACGCTGGTTCTACGTAGCTCCGTCACTGAGATCCTATACCCACCTTCGTAGTCCACCATCAGATAGGTGACATCATCAGTCACCAAGGTCTCCATGAGACTTTTCAATTGAGTCCTATCACGATGGTTCTTCATAGTGCCGTCACTGAAATCGTATACCCACCTTTGTAGTCCACCATCAGGTAGGTGACATCATTAGTCACCAAGTTCTCCATGAGACCTTTCGAATGAGGTTAAACACGCTGGTTCTACTTAGCGCCGTCACTGAGATTATATACCCACTTTCGTAGTCCACCATCAGGTAGGTGACATCATCGGTCACCATGGTCTCCATGAGACCTTTCAAATGAGTACAATCACGATGGTTCTACGTAGTGCCGTCACTGAGATCCTATACCCACCTTCGTAATCCACCATCAGGTAGGTGACATCATTAGTCAACAAGGTCACCATGAGACCTTTCGAATGAGTTCAAATACGCTGGTTCTACGTAGCGTCGTCACTGGGTTCGTATACCCACCTTCGTAGTCCACCATTAGGTAGGTGACATCATCAGTCACCAAGGTCTCCATGATACCTTTCAAATGAGTACAATCGCGATGGTTCTACGTAGTGCCGTCACTGAGATCATATACCCACGTTCGTAATCCACCATCAGGTAGGTGACATCATTAGAATGAGTCCAAACACGCTGGTTCTACGTAGCGTCGGCACTGGGTTCGTATACCCACCTTCGTAGTCCACCATCAGGTAGGTGACATCATCAGTCACCAAGGTCTCCATCCTCCGTCATTCGAAATTCTCAAGATAGCTTAAAACGATAAAAAAGAAACACAATAGAAATAATGTACTCAATAGGGTAGGTACTTACCAATAGTTTTTGAGAGCTCGGCCACGCTTCACCTTACTTTTATTCTTATATTTAGGCATAGTCAGGCTTACTCTATGATCGGTTGAAAAAACAAAACGAAATTACAAACTACTTTAAATATATTTACAAACTTAATTACTAATGTTGTTTTACGAAATTATTATATTTGTACTATTTACAACAAGATTTCATTCATAAAACATTCAAAACGTGGACTTTTAGATTTTATTTGGAAAAAATAACGCGCGTATAGTCCACTCGTCACAAGAGACTTCGAGACACTGAAGTAACGCGTCCCGAGTAAGCGTCACAGGCCTTAGCGGGGGTGCTTCAAGCGGGGTGCTGGTGAGGTTTCGGGTTTTTATTTATAATTTAAAAATATTAAAAGAAATTAGAAAAAAAAAACAATACAAATTGTGAAATATGTCAGTACATATTTTTTGATACAAAATTCAAGCCTAACTATTTAGCCGTTACTGAGAAAATTTACAATTTAGGTTGAAAAAGGACCTATTTAATAGGATTTTTTATCAAATTTTTGGGAAGTTTATTAAAATTTTAAACAATAAAATGTATTTGTGATGACCTTAAATATACCATATATTTTTTATAAGGGAAACGCACAAACGGATTCATCTGCAATCTTCTTTAAACTTACCTTGTTTTTAGGATTTAAGCGAGGTAATCCCCTTAAATACATCCGAAGGATCCGTGTATACATATAATGGGACCGTCAGTATTTAATAGATTGCCAGAGAGAATTAGGGATGCAACTTCCATTACATCTTTCAGTGAAAGGCTTAAACTCTGGTTACTTGAATATAATTTCTACAGCTTAGACGAGTTTTATGAATTACCAGAACTGTGACTTAGCATGTTTGTAAACTAATCTGTTATTTAATGATGATAATTAGTTTTAACCTGTAACAATCTGTTATCAATAAATGTATTGTATTGTATGTCACGGGCGAAGCCGCGGCGGTTAGGTAGTTTAAAAATATACTTACACAGCGTTGTATAGCTCAATTTGTGCTAACTTTATTTCTAATTTATAGTCGGCGCCCAAAAACAGTTGTATCATGCGGCACGCGACGCCGACTAAAATGACGTTCAGTACATACACTGTAAATTTTGGTATCAGCACATTTCGGAACAGTGTATTATCCTAGGACCAATATGATACTTGGTCGTAGGTATTATCGAGTGTTAATGTGTGGAGTAATAGATTCTTAAACATAACGGCTTCGGCAATGTGCACAAACAAGTGTTGTGAAATTAGATAGGTAGGTACCTACTTACCTAACTCAAAGCAGCACAGCAGCAGCGCACTTTTTTTTTTTTTTATTAAAATCTCCACATATGGTCATAGTAAAGTTTTCTGCGCTTTACTGGAACAAACCTTTAATGTACCTACCTACTTTACTATTTGCAATCAAAAAATATAAACATACTACATACATAGATTTCAGCCGATTTCAGCAGATGGTTGTAAGCCCAAAATCAAAATTAATTTAAAAGTTCACTAAAACCAAAACCCATCAGCTGTTGTCTGTCATGTCATCGTCATCACATTAGCACAGCCGAAAGACATACAGTCGGTCGACGAAGCTGTCTAGACAGAGCAATCGTGCGGGGGACACGGGACGAGACGCGGGAGGGTTTGTCCCGAGCTGCGAACAAAATGTTGTTAGTAGCTCGGGACAGTCTTTTAGGGCTGACGCATTCACGACCGCTTGCTATGATTTTTGAATTTTTGTATAGATTTCCTTAATTCATGGGGTTTTTAATATTCTAAATACAAATTTCGTATTAATTTTGCAATCCAATATGGCCGCCGCGCCTTGTATATAAAATTTCATGTTGGGTATCATATAAGGGGTTTTTTGGTATGCAGAGTACGAATTTAGTGTTACTTTAGTAATCCAAATTGGCCGCCGCGCCGTGATTTTAAAATTTCATGCTGGGTATCGTATAAGAGGTTTTTTGGTATGCTGAGTACGAATTTAGTGTTAATTTTGCAATCCAATATGGCCACTGCACCGTGGTTTTAAAATTTCATGCTGGGTATCGTTTAAGGCGTTTTTTAGTATGTTAAGTACGAATTTCGTGTTAATTTTGCAATCCAATATGGCCGCCGCGCCGTGGATATAAAATTTCATGTTGGGTATCGTATAAGGGGTTTCTTGGTATGCTGAGTACGAATTTCATGTTAATATTGCAATCCAATATGGCTGCTGCGCCGTGGTTATAAAATTTAGTGTTGGGTATCGTATAAGGGGTTTTTTGGTATGCTGAGTACGAATTTCGTGTTAATATTGCAATCCAATATGACCGCCGCGCCAACTGTTATAAATTTCATGTTGGGTATCGCATATGAGTATTATGGTTATAGTAGTGGATTTTACGCGGCGAGATAGAACTATACTCTATACTATGTTATCCTGTGTTCAAGTTTATCGTCATAATTAATATTTAAACTTGTTCAAAGCGTAATATTTTTTTGTTGAAAACAACAGTAGCATTAAATCCAGTTAGTCAAAAACCGAAAATATTTATCTTTAACTCATTTACTACTAATAATATACCTAATATACCCGGAGAAATTCGTATCTCCATAGAATTTGGTTTTTTGGGTGGAGACAAATTGAACAAATTAATAATAATAATATTTATTAATAATAATATACCCCTCAAGGACAGTCGTAATCTTTTATAGGATTAACGCAACCCTATGAGTTATTGAAAAGCTCGCATCCGCAGGGCAGCTTGTGGCGAGCTGAATGTGCGTGGCTACACATCAGTCCCGATTCCTCAAAGTTTTGTTGCCCTTCTGCACCGGTTAGCATTTAATGGGCTAACGGGAGAGCAGTGAGAGTGCTACTCCCGGGAGTGCACCAAATCTCAACACTGGCTTGCCTTAATTGGCCGGTCAGAGGGAGGGAGCCAGAGCTATATGCTCGGGGGTGGAATTGTCATGTTCAAGGGCAAAACTACGGGGAAGCCCGCTCCGGGTCTGACCCGCGATAGTGAAACCGTCGCCGCACCGCTCGACACTCCAAGCTGCTCACACCGGTGTTGCCTCCTGTCGCCTTACAGGCTTATCATGCCTATGGCGATTGAATAGGGGGCCCATCTAGTGAGTTGGCGAGTCACCGTCTGCCAAAATTAGGATAATCAGATATTAAAATGGCAGACGCCGCCTTTATCCATAGTTATAATCACCTAGTTCATCAAACCCCCAACCCAATAGCCCATTTTTTAGTTAGCATATTTTACAATAGTTTAACTCCCATTGGAGGTGGTCCATTATCGTTCTTCTACATAAGGCGGGCGTGGACTGTCTGCAGTGGGGGTCCCATTTTCTTTTAGATTAAAATTCTCAGAGGGCCTCTGCGTGTTGGACCAGTATGTCTCCATGTACGCCTACCAAAAGCTTCATAAAAAAAAGAAGATACCCATGAAAAGAAGAAACAAAATAATATGAGATCACATACGTCAGCTCACCCTTGTTTGAATTCCCAGTTCCCATCCCCAGCTTCCAGTTCCCATTTCTCATCCCTAGTTCTCATCGTCAATTCTCATTCCTGGTTATATTGGATTAAAATTTACACTAAAATCGTACTCAGCATATCAAAAAACCCTTTATACGATACCCAACATGAAATTTTATAAGAATAGTTCGGCGGCCATATTGATTGCTAGAAACCCCATAATTTTATATATACTACGCGACAGCCATTTTGTAAACGCTTTCTCATAAAAAAAAAACTATCGATTCGACATGAAATGAACCTTATTTACTTCCGTGTGCGGCAATTGATGAAATCTTAGATCCTTTTTTTTAAACCGGTATTTATATTATTGATTTATTATATATATATACTAGTTGACGCCCGCGGCTTCGCCCGCCTAGAGAAGTTTGCCCGTTCCCGTTTCAAATAAGAACTTGTTCCCGGGATAAAAGTATATGTGTTATTCCGATGTATAAGCTATATTATTGTAAAGTTTCATTAAAATCTATTCAGTAGTTTTTACGTGAAAGAGTAACAAACATGTCTACAAACTTTCACATTTATAATATTATTAAGATTAAGATATTATATTATAATGTTGATAGTTGATTGCGAGTACAAGTTAATAAATAAATTATAAATAACATCAGCCTTGTATACTTGTGACAACCCTACAAGCATCACTGTCTAGACGTTGTCGGCATTTTTGTCAACTTCAAAGGCGTAACGCTACTGATAGGTTACTCTTTATACTGTGACATTAGTGTCATAGATTAGAATACCTAGGTAGGTACTAACTACGTGCAATTATATATATAGTGTCGAACTGTCGAATCATTAAGATAGCTCTTGTTATTTGAAAAACTTATTTCAAATAAATTTAATTGAATTTATTCTTGGAAAATAAAATCTCATATTGTATGTAGTCTTATATGTTGTAGCTACGATTTGACCATATGCAAATATATAAAATGAAACCAGATAAAGAAATTTTGCCTACTGAAAATGAAGAGCCGACTCCCGTTGCTGGAGATGTTATAGGAGACACAGCCTATAGTGAACGTTTTGTTCTCAAGATCTTACTAAAGTTGGCTAATTTGGACACACTTAAGGAAGAAATCAGTGAAAAATCATTCGAAGACGAACTCTGCATTTTATGGGATATGACTTCGGAAAGGGATGTGGTGTTATTTTTGCAGAAACACGACGCATTGAAACTGTTCTATTTCACCTTACCGGTGATTGAAATACCTAGAATCATTGAAATAATCGTCGGTATTATTGCTAACATGTGTTGCCGGCAAGAGGTTGTGAGTGTTTTAATGAAAATGGAAGGCCTACTGGATATTTTGGTCAACTACATTAGCAATAATGATGATAGTTTAGTACTAGTGCAGTTGATGAGACTAATCAGTGGTTGTTTGTTTGTAGCCAATGTAGAAGAAATTAGCACCTGGATGGAATTGTTCTCAAAGGTTGAATATTCAACCTCTATTTATTTTATATTGAAAAATTCTGCACATAAAGACCTTTTAATCATTACGTTAGAGAACTTGAATACAGTGTGTTCATATTGTAATACTGAAAATTTTCAAACTAATTTTGTTACTCAATTTGTGACACCAAATGCTTTAGATTCAGTGACTGCTGCAGTATCTGAAATAACAAATAAGCATGAAGATTCATTTGGAAAAGAAGAATTGGAAAGAGTATTTGTAATAAGCCTGCAAATAATTTTAAATCTATTAAGCTTTGACAAATCAGAGGAGATATATAGCAAGAGTACTGCAGAAGCCCTCAATATGATTAATATTATACTACAGTATTTTGAAAGTAAACTTAACATGAAGGAGATAGATTCAGACTTAGTAGATATAGTGGATTCAATAAAAACAATTGTTAATATTTTGCCAGTTAATGATACCTGCGAGTCTTCAAAATATTTCAAACTGACTTACAGTATGTGGAAAACAGCTCAGTCACTATCAAAGTCAGCTGGCAATGAATCTTCTTTTGAAGACAGCTATGTAGCGGAACTAGAAGAATTTTCTGAAAAAATCAAACCACTTCTGAGTGGATTGATATGTCACTATTTAACAAAATGTACAAATGAAAACTTATTGCAAGTGTTAGATGCCATTGGTGAGGATTACCAAGTAATAGCAAGTTTATTGAAAGATAAGGATCTACAAGAGACTGTCCACAGCAGGACAAGCAGTTACAGAACTAGGTTAGAAGAAACTTTAGATTCCTAATAGACGCAGTTTTAAATATTTTATGTAAAAAATAAATATAAATATCCATCACGCCTTATCCCCGAAGGGGTGGCAGAGGCATATTATATGCCCATTTTTCACCGTGTGGATTCCTGTCCATATTTTATGTTTTATTGTTAAACCATGCATAATAATATGCATATTCGCACGCAGGTGTTTAACACGCTGTTCTGTAAACAATCACTGTATTAAACAACTTTTTCTATGACTGGTCCTCAGGTGGGTAACTATTGTGGCATTTCTGCTTCGGAAGGCATGTTAAGCTATAGGTCCTGGTTGCCAGTAAAATGGCAGTTGTTAAACTAAGTTGAAGGCCTTATGGGTGGCTTGAAAATATAACAGCAGGTCACCACAACTGGCGCCTGTCTATCTCAACATGGCATGGAGAACACATGTTACGTGGGACGAAAATGGATACGGTGAAATGTGCATGTATAGTAGGTATACCTCTGCCTACCCCTGAGGGGATAAGGCGATAAGGGCAATTTGTATGTATGTACAAAATACGGTAATTATCAAAAAATAAGTAACAATGTAGTAGTGTAGTCTCTTTTGACCTATGTGGAGTTACAGTAGAATGTGTACCCCTCTATAATATACTAGCCAAGTTTTAAATAAAAAAAATTATGAGTTGATCGATTATCTCTCTATTGTACACAAGAAATATATGACAACAGGAATGGATTATTATCAGTTATACATTTGGCGGCCTTATCGCACAAGGCAATCTCTAACAGGCAACCTCTTGTTCATGTCCCACAATTAAGCGACTGGGATTCTAAATTCGTGCAATGCTGGCGCTAATCAGGATTCAGGCTATTACCTGTTTACGTGTAGTGACAGTGTAGGCGACTTCCGTATTATGGTCTCGGATCGGAACAACTATTTGTGTGATTCGCAAGTTTGTTTTCACTATATCGTTAACGCTTGACAGCTCGGTTTATAGTAAGTAGGTACCACACTACGGATAGCCACATAATAACTAAAGTTGACATGTGGCTATCCGTAGTGTGGGAGGTACGTTGGTTTTAAAATGATTGGAAGATTGCATACTTGCAAACTTACAATCATTTTAAACCCTATCCGAGGGTACATGGTGTAGACAGAAAAAAGAAATAACATACCTGCAGGAAAGATACCTACGAAAAAAAAACTAAATTTTCTTTTACCATTTGGCGACTAGTTTCGACTCAGTAGCAGTTGAAATTTTGTGTCAACGAAATTCAAATCACTGACGTGGAACACCCCGAGTCAGCCACATCCACTTCTCTCCTACAACCAATGTGTATATATCCTCATGTCAAATTACAGCCTTGGAGCTAGATTGTGGGTAGACAGACAGGTAAACAGGGCGGTAAACAATCTTCACGCTGCATCCATGACAGGGTAGCGAGAGAGAACATAATATATCGTCAACATTCGAAATCCATGCACATGTCTTTGGGGTATACTGACATATATTTTTGATTTGATTTCATTGATTGTGGGTATATAGACCTTTCCGATTTTGAGCAATCGCGGTCTTCGTATGCAAGTTTCAGTCCATCCGGATTCTTCTACCATCTACTTTTGCACAATAAAAATCAATCGATCGTCACTCATTGGTTGGATCTAAACCAACAGACAACACAACCTTTTCGAGCTTAATGCAGACTTTCATTCAATTTGCGTATCACGCCGTTACGTACTTACATATTCAGTTGGTCAACTTTACGCCGCACTATTTTCGATATGATCGCATCTCCACAGCATTCAATTTTCCTACTTTAATACATCTTCTGACATACCTAGGTTTCACCGAAAAATAACGTTGGCACTAGCACTGCGTTGTGAATCGCGAGGCACGTATTTTTTATGATGCTTTGTCTTTTTACTAACTGGGATAAAGTACCATCTGTAATTGAAGTGTAAGCCGAATTAATTAAAATACGTAATTTGACAGGAACCAATAGGATGACCAAAAGGACCATAGATGTCATTTCCGTATCAAAATCTGTAAAAGTTACTTGTTATCGTTCTTCGATTTGCACATTTTTGTGTAGAATTCTTCTTGTCTTTATCTAGTATAAAGACAAGAAGAATTAGTAGATTAGAAGTAAGTTTCGTTGTAGGTCGTCAACATTACATCGAATGTTTTTATTATAAATTCAATATTCAATCCATAAGAGCTTTAGCACATCCAGGTAAAACATCTAATAGGACCAAAAAGGCGGCATTTGCCAAGAAAACTACAGTATTTATATAGGATTATATATTTTTTTTACATATTATGAAGCAACATTTACATTACCATAGATAAGTTTTACACCGTCGCCGTAACGGCCAGCGAAAACTATTCGAATGTAACAGTAACAAAACAAAGATCACTAGAATCACGCATCACGCATACATGTCACTTAATATGATATGCTCCTTACATAAAAAAAAAAACTTACGACACAATACTGAAAAGGATAAGGAGATTAATAAATTTACATATATTAAATGTACTTATAACTAACTAACCACGAGCCTAGGCGCCAACTATCGAGGCAAAAATCGCATGAAATTTAATATTAAATATCAATTTGTATATAGTTTACATAATAATTAATCGTTAGAGATAATAAAAACAGGATAAAGACTAGACTTTACACTGATCAACGACAAATTGGCTAACAGCAACATATCGCACACGAGCACGACTAAAGGCGGGTTCGCACAACATAATATTCCAATACTGCCGCATGTCGCTTGAGCCGTCACCTGGACGACAAACACCAACTACTGACTGACTTATGAATTAAATTCATATAAAAATGCTCCCCACCCAGCTGACCGCACAAGAAACAACAATAAACATATATGAACAAATCTACCGCCCGCAAAGAGATACTTATAACATACACATATATATAAAACGTTACATATTACCTACTCAATAAATTACATAAATAATTTGAATTTAAAACGAGTCTTAGGCTTCTGAATAACGTAATTTATAGTTTGTAGTACCTTGACAAACCTCTATTTTCCTACGTACGAGTCGGATAAATAGCGACCATATGACTTCACCACGTCTACAATTCAATTACGCGACCGTAGAATTAGAGATATACCGACTAGCTACCGACTAGTCGGTTATTATTTGGTAAAAATCAACTAATCGGTGATATTTGGGAAGCGTTTATGGGAGGCAAAGCTGATTTAGAACTCGATAATAAGTTTATATTGTTCAATTCATGACAATAAAATTAAGTTAAAATTATCTTGCAGCAATAGTAGTACATCTGTGGCTATGTATTACATGTACTCTAGTTTACTTTGTTAAAAAAGACATAGTGCTAAATTAAAAAGGAAACAAATGGCAGTTTACTATATTTTTTCGTGCAACTCGTGCTCGTGGCCCCGCGGACGTAGTGTTCTGTAAACGATGACTGCGTTAAGCAACTTTCACTATGGCTGGTCCTCGGATGGGTGACCACTTTGTGGCATTTATATTTGCGAGCGTTTCCGTGCTTCGGAAGGCACGTTAAACCGTTGGTCCCGGTTGCCAGTAACATGGCAGTCGTTAAGCCAGTTGAATGCCTTATGGGCGGCTTGAAAAATTTCAACAGCAGGTCGCCACAAACTGCATGTGTCCATTTCAACACGGCAATGGGCTCACCACCTGTTACGTGGGACAAAAAGCAAAGCATACGGTGAAACGTGGGCGTATAGTACGCCTCTACCTACCCCTTCGGGGAAAAAGGCGTGAAAGTATGTTATGTTTCGTGCAACGCATTCAGATCTTTGCACAACCGAGGCCACCTGCACAAAGATGAAAATAATAAACGGCTCGGCCGATTACTCGGCCTATTTCCAACCGATTAGTCGGCTAGTCGACCCATCTCTAAAGAAATCTAAGTATGAGGCTAGAACATTATAATAGATCATTTCGTGTAAACACGGTGGTTCGTAACAATAACCTTAATCTAGCTTCACTCGAAAATCAAATACCTTATAAATAAATATTGATAAGTTAAAATGTTAAAATATATAAACCGAAGTATACGTAACATTGTGTAATATAACGACATTCACAACTTCACATAATATATAAATAAACACATTACTCAGGTACATGTGAACATTTTTACATAAAGTTTCTATTTTTAGCCTCTGACGTGGTTTTGAGTTGAATTGTAAATGTGGGTAGTTGTCAAAAAATGGTCAGATAGTTAAGCGACTGCATAAAAAATATATTTACAAATAAATCGTAGCGGAAAAAAGCCGCGGGTGATAGGAGCGCAGTTGTAACTCTTTGTACCATTGGGGATATGTATAATATGTATACATTGTGACGTCACACAGTACCTAAACATTGCCTCTACTAATATTACATTGATGGTATGTACGACGATACGAAAGGATGCATCTAATGTGGTAAAAAAAGGTTATTATTAAACTTTTATTTTAAAAAAATGTATGTCACAAGGACCACGCGCGTTTACATTCCATCCAAGTTGTAAAAATATTTTTATTTTTTAATTAAACCGATGTCGTGTATCCACAATTCAGCACATTATGCGTCCGTATACTCGCCGATTTAATAAATAATTCCGACACAAACCATTTACTAATCTGTCTACTCACCGAAGCTTGGCACAAAATGTAAACAAATCAGATATAAATTTTAATTTAGTGTGAATTTTATTCTCATTGTAACTAGAATTTCATATTCAATGTTAATTTCATTTCATTTGAGAAAAAGTTGGCGAGATAAAATATCTAAAAAGCCTCTCTCTGAACACGTTCCTTTACGTTTAGTGAACACGCAAATAGAACCTGGTACTGCAAAAAATAAGCGCTTTTAAAACAAAGCAGATGAACTAGTTCCTTTGTTTAAACTTTGTGTAAAGTTTCAGCCATAGTATTCGTCAACAAATATAATTATAACCGTAAAATATAAATTAGACCGCGATTCAAACTTAATGGCGGTTCGGTTCATCGAAAGAGAGAGACGCAATGAGTTCCCGATGCGCCATCAACTTTGCACAGCGGTCTGCTACATTATTATATGTAAAAAAAATATTCGACTCTAGCCAATTCGCATTGTGGTCCGACTTTGGCACATACTTCGAAATACGTTATAAATAATACTATTTTGACTGCGAGCAAAGGCAGTGTTGAAACCTTTCTCCGAAATATAATAGGATTCAAAATTGTGCGGTATTGCTTTTCAAATCGTATATACAATACTCAATATTTCGTTAAATCGTTGTTAATAGGAAATGTTTCAACGTATATATATATATATATATATATGCGCAACGTTGTATCGTAATATGTATTTCTATAATTCGTAGCATACAGCATATAGTAAAACAATCTACGATAAATTCTTTGGTACACGTTTGTGAGCAACGACAAGAACTGAGTTACAAATCTTATATGATATGATTATAAACGTACTATCGAAATACTGTCGCTTGGACCGAACGGACGTGTCGAACAAACAATGGTCGCTCAGAATGGCGCAATGGCGCTTCCGAGTCCAAGTCATGGCGCTTCAGAGTTCAAGTCATGGCTCTTCCGAGTCCAAGTCACATCACTGGAATGTCCGCACCGACACAAGTTACCGACCGACCACCGCACGGCTGAGCCAAAACATATTGCTTCCGTAATAAGCGTATTCAATCCGTCGAGAGTAGCTACGATACATTCAACATTTTTTGTACTTACACAATCTAAACACGAGTAAATATTTTAACAACCTACATTCCCCGTTTCGTTGTCTTGAACGGACAGCTCAAATCGTATATAGGATAGTTACGGGGTACACACAGAGATTATCGAACAATAATTATTAATTAATTAGGAATACGTCTACACAGTCAGTACATTTTAAGGGGGGCTTTTTAAAGGAAATATTTTAAAGAAGGATTTAGGATCCCATGGAAGTATCACTTCAGTTGGTAAGTAAAAAAGTGGAAGGATTGATGAGATATGGGTGGATTTAAAAAAATGAAACATGGGATCGTTTGATGCACACTTAAGCTGGCAAAAAAAAATGTCTGTGAGAAATCGGTATGTGTGTTTCTGCATTTAAACAAGCGTGAGGGAAGAGGACAAAGGGAATACGTGTATGTATGAACGATGAGATTGGAGTCCTCTACGCCCCGGAGAAGCCGTACACTTCGAGAACGCGTATTTCGAAGTCTCCGCTGGGGCAAAGCGGCGGGTTGTTGAAGGTCGAGCAGCGGTCCGTCTTGCCAAACCTGATGTTCTCGTCCATCCAGATAGCTTGGCCCTCACTGGAGTTACACAAACAATAACATATATAAAAAAAAATCAAGCAACAAAGTCAAAGAAGAAATAGTTGTCTTCATAATTTTCTAAGAAATATTTTTGATATAGATTATGTTGTTTTAAGTGAATTGAAAGGGGAGGTAGTATTAAGCCTTTACACGATTGTCATGGCACAAAAAATAGAATGAGGATTACAATGGCATGCATCTGCAATATTAACATACCAAAATTGTGGTAAAGATAGACATCTTATTGCACACATTTATTATACTTACGATACACAAAAGGACATCTGTTTCAAACAACAATATTTAAACACGTTAGGAATACAGATGGGAATACAATTGATTATTGCAATAAATCCAATACAACAAACCAGTGAATCACCTATCCACACCAAACGGTAACATTCAGTCAAACTGGCAACCCTACATACCCGCCACCAATGGTAACCATTGAATTATCGGCCGCCATGAACAGCGAATTCGCGTGCGGGGTCCTCGCATCAATTTCTCCTTCCTTCCCACCTTCTAAGCACCCAACCCACGGGTACTTGGCCCGTTGTGGATGCAAGCTGAAATTATATAGCTACAATGAAATACATTATAAAAGATTACTGACCCTCCTCCGATCGTAATCATCTTGGTATCGGCGGCCATGAAGAGTTCGGACCCATGCGCGACTCGTTCTTCGCCTTTTCCGTCGTTCCCCGACGTAACGCCCACCCAGGGGTACTTGGCTCGCTCCGGGTAAAGGCTGTGGGGATGATGCAACATGCTGTGACTGTGACGGTACGTGGTGTGGAATTATAACAATACAATGACAGTGAGGGTAGTTTGACAATACTCTTGATATGCGAGTTATACGGAATAACGAATTTTTTCAGTTTAAATATAACAAACAAATATGATTTTCATGCAGATAAAAACTGTTTCATGCTTTTTATGCAGGCGAATTCTTTTCACGGATATTATATGAATAGATTTTACAGAAGTTTTGTCATTCAAAGCATGCATAATATAGTATAACTTTTCTCTCAGTAAGTTGGAATCAAATTTAAAACACTGTATAGGTAAGTACTGTCGAGTCATCATTGAAAAAATACACACATTTTATTATAGCTCTAAAAATGCAACGGTTAGTGTTTTATGGCATTCATCCATGCGTGTTAATACGAAAATGTATTGTAGCTATTACCCGAAGAGGAACCATACATATTAACTGTGATTAAACCGCCACATTTTTCTAATATAAAATTCTAGTATATAATAAATGTAAAAGTGGAATGCATATCATTGAGGCGCAGGAATCCAAATTTATAATAACCGATACATATCTAAAATAATAAGTGGTTGACGAATCATTTTGGCTTCCGTTTGCAAAATAGAAAAGTAATAAAAAAGGCAAAGACTTATTAGAGAGGCGCTATAGGTATTTCAATCTATGTTAGCTATGTGTTAGCCTACGCAAATGTTAGTATTTACTTAGGACTCTTACATTTTTCTCAGGCTTTGTCCTAATTGAACGCAAATTCGTGATCATTTCCAGTTCATAGGGAAACTCGTGGGAACTGGCGATCGGACATATTTATCTTTGAACTAAATAAATGCTTTATAGTTAGTGATGTTACTCAAGAGGTGTCCTAAAAGTAAGCGTGATGATTGCGTCGGTGTGCTAAATTAGGACAACGCCCAAAAATCTAACATTGAGAATAACAGATACCATAAGAATTTCAGACAAATGTAAAATGTTATTTTTTAAAATAAAAGAAATAGTAAACTTAAAAATATTAAAACCATTATATTAGCGACTACAAAATAGAAATAACTCACAAAGCTGTAATAATTATTTATTGGCAACACCATTTCATTAGCTGTCAGAAATCCGAGTGATCATTAGCCTATTTGATTTTTAATAGACATTGGAATAAAATACGATGTAAAAAATATATTGGTAAATTATTTCGTACTGTAATGTGCCTTACCTAAAGAGGAATGTCTCTCCAGTTCCAAAGTAAGCCTGTCGGTTGCCGCGCTCGTCTTTCTGGTTGCGCTCGAACCATCGGGTGGAACAGTATGCTCCAAATACCTGCAATTGCGAAGGAAATGGAGTATTAATAAACAGGACAAGATTTTTTATTAAGTGAAGGTCAGTATAGTACTGGTTGCATTACTGAGATTTTCAGTAGATTTTATGCGGCAAGATGGAAAATCTCATTTCACAGCATATTTATCACTGTCTTTCACTACAGCACGTTAACACAACTTTTATGTCCAAGAAACCGCACATAAAACAAGATAAATGCACTAGTTTTACAAAATAATTTACACCAAGCGTATGCCGTCCGCTATTTTCCCGCCTAAAATTCCAACGCTTGTGTCAAACCAAGACGAAAACCAATGATTTTCTCTAGCGTTATCATTCTTTTTGTTCTATTTTTGAATTTTACTCCAGGAACTAAGTTTTAGAGTGACTGAAAATCTGAGAGAATTCCTGACCACGTTGGATAATTGATAGGGCCCTTGATAAGATATATAACTCACCTCATTATTACACGTCTTGATCATGAGTAACGTTGGCTCATGATGCTCAACTCGCACGTAGAAAGTTGTTAGCGAGCACCCGTGCTCCTCAGTGGTATACAATAAGACAGGCTGGTACATTGTGATCCGCACTGGCAACCACGACCATAGCGTGAATAGCTGAAATATAGTCACACGAATTAGAAAATGGCTAATTTTAAAGGGGCATTGGTAGCTAAGCTAACATAGATAGTTGCAACTTTAACTGAACTAAAAATACAACTATTTTTTTTAAATAATGCTATTGTTGAACAGTACAATAAATATTACGGGTACTACGAAAAATACAAAAATATAATTTCAGTGTCTTTTATGCGTAGCATAGGTGTCATATGTTTTTAAAAATAGAATGTGACCAACATAAAATTACATTTACCAGTAAAATTTCTTTTTTTTTTTTAAATTTTGCTACAGAATTTTATGTATCATAGACACTTTTTTTTCTTTTTTAGCTATAGACTAAATAGATTTTTTATAGTTAGTGGTGGTTATTAGTAGACGTGTACAAGTGGAAGTGCGTTGGTATAGTGCGTAGATACATCTATATACACACATAAAGAACTACTCTATTAGCGATGGTGGTGCAATATTACCATTTTATTTGTTATTAATGCTCTGTTATAGGGAACGTAAAATGATTGTCATTGTCATATTATGACGATCTCTCGAAATGTACTGAACTGACCATTAAATTTCAGTTGCATTATTTTATTACTACCTATCTATCACGCTGTATCTCTGACGGGGTAGTCAGAGAATCATTTTATTACTGAAACCACGAAACTAACAAAATAAACGAGGTACCTAACCTTCAATTCGTATTCCAATCAGCCTGGAACGTCTAGTACCTTAACAGCATAGTAACCCTTACTGAGAAATTTAATTATTTATGCCTACAAATTTTGGTGGTGCATTGGCTAGAAAACCGTTGTTATAGAAAAATGAGAGTCCCGTTTTGACAGTTCATTTTTTATCATAATTAGAAAATTGGTAGTGTGAATATTCCATTATCTTGATAAATTGATTTTAAATTGATTATATGAATCTGAAATTGTTTTGTATTTTTATTTATCAATTACGCCTTATGCCCGAAGGGGTGGCAGAGGCATATTATACGCCAACATTTCACGGTGTGCATTCCCGTCCCACGTGAAAGGTGGCCAAAAAAAAAAGTACAGCTCTCTTTCTAAATAAAAATAATAATAAATAGAACTATAAATAGAATAATAAATACAACTGTAGTAATGCTAAAGGCAACAGTAACACAGCTTGTCGTCTTCAAATATAGATATTGAAGTGACCTATTTTCATTGTTTTGATTCAACACCGTTGTGCCCACGGGTCAAAATCAATAATAATTTTATTCTTGTAGACCATTTTAGGTACTTAGTCAGGACAATAATTAAAATTAAAGCGATTCTAGTTGCCATTTCCAAGGGCATAAAATTTATTTAAAGGGCTTTTGATAATATAGTAATCAATTGGTCAAAATAGCAATAAGAAAGAAATTGGTACACATTATACTCTTAACTGGGTAACATAAATGGTGTCATCTCCAAAACCACTGTCTCAATTGGCAGGGCTTTAAAAGTCAGCGCTATTTCTTGCATATATGTCATTGACCAATGTAAGAAGCTAGGCGAGAAGCGAGAAAGTATAACAATATATACCATGTTTTGCAAGGTTTATATTGTTATACCTTATTGGTATAACAATAAGGTCAGCGGCAAAGCACCAATCAGTGTGCACCACGCGTATCAATATCGCATTGTCATGGGCATAAATGTCTTTACTTAGCAACAATCCATGGGGAAGTATTACTACCGCCTATTTAAAAACTATAACAACCACAGGCCAAGTAAAGAAAATTCAAAGTCTGGCGTGCCGCGAGCACAATGCGTAGTGACATGACTAGACGTGCCGTTGATCAAGTGTAAATTGGTTTTAAAGGAGTGTTATTGAAACGGGTCCGTATTGGGTTGCATAAATTTTTGAGGCATAAATTAAAACTGCATAACGTTTTTTGTCATACTCTTCGTTTCGCATAACGTTCAAACAGAATAAATCATTAGGCATACTTTATTTTCCCATAACTTTTTTATAATAATGATATACCCGCATAAAATGTTTCCGCATAATTTTTTTTACAATAACGATTATTAATCATAACATTTATTGGCATATCACTCACTCTCGCATAAAGATTACTATTCATACATATAGAATACCATAATGTTAACGAGTACATATTTTTATTTTTATATCTAAGCTTAAACTGTCTAAGATTGAAATGCCCACTGATTAAAAATGTCGATAGTCACTATACTGAAGTTCAAAATTTCAACACATATATAGAATATATAAATAAAATACAAAAAGAAAGTAGGTAGATTAAAACGAGCGATTCTATTCTGGCGCATCGCCGGCCGCTGCCGCGGCCCGCTCGCTTCGCTCTTCGTCTTATCATTTCTTAAATATTCTTAGTCAAATTATTATTCATTTATGATTTAAACGGTTATCCATACCTCCATTATGCGTTTTGTATTTTATGATAAATTATCTTTAGGCGTATAACAATTATACCCTTTACATTTATGCTGATTAAAATTATGATAAAAAAATTAGAGTAAGTTAATGTTATGTCAATAAAACCATTATGCGTTTATAACACTCTGCTTATCATAATTTAAGCGAGAAAACTTTATGCTGAAACTGTTATGCCAAACTACATTATGCTGAAAAAAATTATGCGATCGAAAGGGCACCCTATTGAAACTCCCACCCTTCATCTATACTAATATTATAAAGAGGTTAAGCTTGTAACGTGGTATGGAATTCTTAAAATCCGTTCAGTAAATTTTTAAATTGATTTTCGAAATTCTTTGTCTGTGAGATAGGTAATAATTACATAGTTAATGTATGAAGAAACAATGTCGTATTATTTAACACGACTGTTAGTTACACCATTTGTAATTCAAGAACGTATGGGGCAGTCTTCAATAGCAGAATATTGCAGAATCAGTAAAAGTACTAGGAAAAAGGAAAAAAATGCAATATAAATATCTCTTCATAATAATAATAATATCCTTTCTATGAAACCTATTTCATGCAAGTCTATATATATAAAAGAAAGTCGTGTTAGTTACACTATTTATAACTCAACAACGGTTGTACCGATTTGGCTGAAAATTGGTGGGGAGGTAGCTTAGAGCCAGGAGACGGACATAGGCTAGTTTTTATACCGGGAACAAGTTCCTGTGGGAAACGGCAACGAGAAAACTTCACTACGCGGGCGAAGCCGCGGGCGTCAACTAATGTTTTATAAAAACATCATTTTCTATGGATTTTAAGACGACACAAAGTTTGTCGAAACAAATAGTAGCATATAATCCAAATCTTAACGAAACCATAAAGCTGTTGAAGTTTACGATTCCAAACAGATACATAGATATAATGGATCATCGCTCGGCTCTTGCCGAGTCACTATCACCAGCCGCGCTCATCATGTACGGAGTCTCAAAAGTAAATGGGATCATGTTCCAAATTTCTTTCAAGAAACAAAGTTTGAATACTAATCTCGTGCAATACCTACAAAATATTGCATAACCACCGAAAATACATGTTACTTATGGCACAATGACATGGCATGCAATATAAAAAAATTAAACAGTATATGAAGTAAATCTACTTAGTGACGATTACATATTAAAGCAAGATTTGTAAAAAAAATATAAGTGAAGATAGTGTTTTTATACATTAAAATTTATATACATTTTAAGGGACACTAAACACATTTCATGCATAAACTTTAAAACTTACTCTGTAATGTATTAGGTAATTTTTGTATAAAACAACTTTAAAATAAGAACCTATGATTAGCTCAAAACATAACTCACTAGTCCTAGTCATCTTTTGAGTAAGTCATTGCACCCCATATCTACGTATATAGAAGAGAAAATATAAGAGAAGAAAAAACGAAACAAAATCCTTTTGGCCAACGTGACCAGTGGCCAATCATACGCCCGAACTGAAATTAGGAAAGGCCTGTTTTATGTCATTTCTACTGCAGGGGCAGCAGGAACGGTGTGTGGGACTCCCGGCTCTTGGGGGCCGTCCTACCCATTAAACCCTGCGGTGTTCCGCCTTCTTCCGAACCGGGTCGCGGGATAGGCCTGAGAGCTATTCACAGCGACCCGGCCAAGGGAATATCCCAATATGAAGATGTTCTCGGGGGGCTAGATGTGCTGCCTCCACAGGATAATCTCCTCCAGGAGATCATCCTGGAGCGTGCCCGCTTCGAGCCGTCCTCAACGTCCTTCTGAGAACAAAGGTGGGGAGAGCGACCGAACGTGCACTACAAGGCACCCGGAAATACGACGGGTGCCAGCCGCCAGAAGGCCATTAGGAACAAGGTCACTCGAAATTCCGTCCACGGCCGTAAACTAGTCGGAGATTGGCGGCGGGACGGGAGCATGAGTCCTGCTCGCTCTCGCATCCGCAGCACATCTCTAAGGAGGCGACGGCGGCCCAACCCCGTCGGCTGCAAGCCATGGTTCGCACCACGGCCGGCAGCGATAGATCTACATTTTACGATTACGATTTGCATATACCTTTAGGTATCTGATAAATGGTTAAATATTTACTTTATTGTACTAAATACGCTATACTATTCACTAATCATTATACTGAAAAAAAAAAAATTTGGCTAGCAAAACTTGAGAACAAAACGATTTTATTCAAATTTCGTGTCCGAATAGCACCAGGGATTTTTATAGAAAAACAGCACATAGAAAAGCAGCTAGTGTCAAATAAATTCAACAATAAAAGCAAACAATCCACCTACAGCAAAATGCTTACGTATCTGGTTTGAGCCTGAGTTAGACGAATTCTATTTTTGTTCTGTGTACATAAATGCAAAAAGTGTACCTATATATTAATAAACTAGGTGACCCCCACGGCTTCGCCCGTGTCATTTGACCTCCCGTCGCACTTATTTAATCCCGTCGTTTATAAATTCTACAATAATGTATAAAAAATTGCACGATTTGTCGACATTTATGATTAAAAAACTATAATTATTTTTGTTTTTAAATTCTATTTTTGCAATATTCCGCTTTTTTAGAATGTCCTACGATGTCGACACGTGTTTCACCTACACACGAGGCATTATCAAGACTGTTTGGCAGCCCATCTTAGCTTCGCTCTCCAGGGTATTAGCATGATGATATATGGCCTGTAACCCTCCTCGATAAATGGGATATCCAACCCAAAAATATTATTTTAAATCCGACCTCTACAAAACAAACTCTTCAGCATTATATATTACTATGGATAAAGATTATGTTGTTATATTTTCTATTTGTAATCCAAATACTTTTTGCAATTCCACTAGTTTTGATAAACTAACAGTTATTATCAAGTAAAAAATGTAACATTAAATTAATTGTTTTTTATTAGTCGACCAAATCGCATGTTTTTGTACACTGCACGGTTTCGGTGCAAATAGATTACAGTGAAATTTAAATATGCATGCAAGGGTTCCGTAAGTTTGGAAACCGTTTAAAAGCTCCATAATCTCAAATGTATTAAAAATAAATTATCATATCAAGATTTTTTCTTCAAACTGAGTACATTCTGTTCTGTTGTGAATGCATTATTATTATTTTTCAATAATATTCATACCTACTAGTAATTACTTCAAAATCACTTAATACTTTCTATTTACTTGTAATAATAACTATTGACCATATGCAACCTACGGAACCCATTAAAATTATTGAACTACTAACTGAATATGTGCACCAATTATCTATGGTCTACAGGTATGTATTATACAAGTGCCACCACGACAACTATGAACCCCGGTTAATTGTGATGAAAATAGTCAACAGAATATTCAGTCCAACCTTCTGTCTCAGATCTGATGCGTGGTGACGTTGGTCCTTGAATACCGCGTTAGGGAATGGGAACCAGATGGCCAGGTGGGAGGATCGTGGGCTCTGCGAATGATCATGGATTTGTGATCAAAATGATCAAATAGTGTTTCTGATCAGAGCGATCCGTTTTTGATCGAAATGATCCAGAGATGTAGGTTGGTGGTAATCGATGTTAAAACATAAATATCCGTGAATTATTCTAAATTTAAATATAAATGAAGAAGTTATTGTTTCGGCACTGTACAAAACTTAACATACAGCAACATACAGACGCACTATTTAGCCGTTCATGCACACTAGCTTAGGTACATCATACATACTTACCATAAAACGCAAAATAAAATCGTAATTAAAACAAGCTGGACTTTTATTGTAAATTCTTGGAAAGCATCAATATCGCTTAAAAAGAACGAAATAATAAAACACCTAGTGACAAGCGGTGCATCTAAACATCGATATAATGTCGCAAGCTTTCAATAGAGCGACACTCATATTTTGTGACTGAATACTTGTATCTTACTTCATTCTGGTCTGTTATCTGGGACCTGAGCGCTTGGATTGGGTACACGCCCATCGATAGGGCGCGCGGGCCCGGCGAATGTGAACCCTAACAGGAAAATCGACACACAGTTAGCACTCACACAAAACAATCGATTACATGCGACCTTTACATCATTTTTGTCGATATACTCTGAAAATGTATTAATTATCAAGCTTTAACCACCTGTTTTTGATATTTTTAACATCAATACACCATTTCATAATCTTGAGTAATATCACACACATGCCAAGTCATCAAATAGGTCGAAATCCTATGTTCAATATTGTATAAGTAAGAAAATATATTTTACACAGATGAGAGACACACTGAAAACAATGAGAGAAACATGAATAAATCAAACAATCAAAGCATGTGATATAATGAATGTTGAATATCCTTCATTCGTACTGTCAAATATCTAACTAATGAGACATAACGTTGTATGATTACACCGATGGACACAACAACATAAGACTCATTCACAAACTGTCGCACACAGACCGAACATAACAAAACTGTGGTACTGATAAAAGAAAGAGATGTATTTTACATAAAAAAAATTAGACTGGACAATGGAATTTGTAAAGGAATTCGATTATTTAAAGTTAGTCATGTTAGGGTTGCAATCGAATGAATTTAATGATGAATAAAAGCGAAAAGCCACGCCTAATATCGTCGAGTACGATACCATCTGTTTGCACGTTTCCTCAGACATTCTCTGCGAACCAAGTAAAATAAACTGATGTACAAATATATCCTCTTTTATATATTTGTGGCTGTGCAGTGTGTAGTTAGAGTATACTAAATCATCGTGACTGTTAGCATAAAGCTACCCTCTTAAGCTTGTACATGAAACATAAATCCTAAACATGGCTTAACAAATACTGATATCCTCTGATTGAAAATGGCTGCAAAATGACAAAATATAAGGACACTGTATTAGTACATTACATGTAAATATAATATCTTTAATAAATATAATAGTATCTCAAAGTATTCATGAATCGAGTTAACTATAGTTTGGTGCAATCACAGCATCACATCCTATAACGCACACTTTAAATTACGTACTACCCTCAATTTATAAACAAATAAACCCTTTCAATGTATTTGTTCAGTGTGACCGATAACAAGAGTCGTGAATCGAATATGATCAAACTGATCAAATGCGATCAAACTGATCAACAACTCACCTCTCGTATGGTAAGTGTGTGCGACATCATCTGGATATTGACTTGCGACTGGCTGGTGGGGAGATTGTCTGATGACCTGGATCGTACAAGTCGGTTACCCGTGATCACCGCTTTTGACTTGAGCGTCATTTCTGTCTTGATGAATACCCGCGATATGTACTGTGAACTGTAAAAGTAGATAATTTAAAAATTAAAATATCCCCAAAGCAAGAACATCATGTACTCGTTGAGAATGTTCTAGTAAGTCTTAAAAAGGTATGATGCTGTAATTTTCTGAGGAATGGGATATCCCACAAACTAATTGATGCAGCAGCAAGTTCCAGGTTCCTTTATCAAGGAAATATGATCAAAGTAACAGTATACCAAATTTCAGATCAATCGGGATTGTGGATTTTAGTGAGATCCTTTCGTCGTCTAGGAAGTGAGCTGATGATCTTCAATATTATAACTAAGAACCGTCTTGATCACGTCGACTTTCGAACAAAAGTATTTGTTTTGACTACGAGGAGCAACTATCTTTTGGGTATTTATTGTCGGCATCTTTGGGAACGATTACCGCCTAACCATTAAGTATGCTATATCGATATAATGAATGTAAACTGTCATGGTCGGGGACAACGCACTGGATGGAGTTTCACAACCCACAGATATTATCGACAGAACGCCACTATATAACGAAAATGGTAAAAAAATGAAATTATGAAACACAAAAATTTCAATCGTGCAGACGGGCTTCCATTGTCGTGTGTTTGGCATGCAGTGGTTTAATTGTGTAAAAACAAAGAGCAAACCGTACCAAATATGCGTGTTGATACACGCATACGGTTAGGTCCGATACAGGCTTTATTCCGCGTACGCTTAGATTGTGGAATGAACTCCCTGCCTGGGTCTTGCCGAACGTCTACAGTATGGGGTTCTTCAAAAGGGGTCTTAGAAGGTTTATAAAGGGTCGGCAGCGCGAGTGCTGCACCTCTGGTGTTGCAAACGTCCATGGGCAAAAGTGATCACTTTCCATCAGGTGGGCTTATCTGCCACCTCAGTGGTATAAAAAAAATGGAGAGAACAGATCATATATCTTGCGCTTCCTACATATTCAATAGTTTTATCAATCACGACTTATTCCCGAATGGGTGGCAGAGGCATATTTTACGGCCACTTTTCACCGAGTATATTCCGGTTCCACGTAATATCAGAGTACTTTTAACTTTTCCGTTTAATTTTTAAATTTGCATATTAAATGTTCTTAACTAACTTATGAACGAGATTTACATAATATAATCCCGCCTACAGCGACGATGCCAACGTATTTGCATGTTTAGAATCTGAGGAATTAATTATGTATTCAATTCTCGGGATCCAGCAATGAGCTTAATGATCAAATACAGGGAGCGAAATCTTTTTGGCGCTGTACATATTGTTATTAAAAAGTTATGAGAAGATCAAAGAAGCGTAAGTATACAGAATATACTTTTTAATATTCTTGATTACATTATCTTTAGCGTATATAAATAATTATAATTTGTATATAATAATTGGCTTTGAACATAACAAAATCGTTTTAACCATGGCAGTCTTGGAAAGGTTCAAAGCCAACGAGATTTAAAAAAATTTTTGCTTTTATATAAACAAATTAAATTTAGCCATGAATCAGTTAGTCAGATATATTGAAAACGTGGACGTGAACGGATCACAGGGACATTTTTCCGAGCAGTTGCCCGAGGCGTCCGGCAATAGACAGTTAGGCAGGGATCGTGTTTTAGACGGTTCGAGTCCAGCATGACATCCGAAGGAATTTCCACACGTTAAAAAAGTGTTTGTGTGTGTACACGCGTTAGAAGTTATACTATTTTAGCCTAATAAGATTTTATCACATATAGATATATCACAACTCTCTGTTTGTAACAGGAATGATAAATTAGAAAGAAAAAAAATCCTCAAAGAATGAAAACTACTGTGAATGTAGTTATAAGTTGCCATGGAAACACTTATTAGCCAACTTCAGGGTGTTTATAAATTGTCATGGAAACACTTATCAGCTAACTTCATGGTGTCGGTGTTTCGTAACGGTCTGCGCGCGCATCGTAAAAATTTACTCTCACCATTTTTCCCTAACGCGGCAAAAGAAGTATAACTTAAAAAAATGGCTATTCGGATAGCCCACAGATCAAGAAATGTTGCTCGCTCGCTCCTAATAGAGACGTAAGGTAGTAATAACACCACGTGTAAATTTTACGACAAACTGTATACGAAGATCGTATACGCGACCTGTCAGTTGTCGACCATTCGTATATAGTAATTATTGTAATCGTATGAACAAAGAACGACACCCCCTGATACGCTTGTTTGTATGAAATACTAACTGACCCACGCGCCTTCGCCCGTAACATATTATGAATTCCGTCGTTGCTTTTAAAAATGTATGAAAATTTGCCTGATTTGTCGATATTTATGACTAGTGCTCCGCTCTCCAGGGAAGTAGCGTGATATTATATAGCCTATAGCCTTCCTCAATAAATGGGCTATCAAACACAAAAAGATTGTTTAAATCCGACCAGGTTACTGAGATTAGCGCGTTCAACCAAACAAACAAACTCTTCAGCTTTGTAATATTAATATAGATAGATTATTGTAATCGTATGAACAAAGAATGACGCGCTTCGTTGTATGAAATACTGAGTAAAGCGTCTCTAGTAGGGAGCGCGTGAGTGACATAATTTCCTTGCTCTGTGTATATATCTGAAATACATTATGTTATATATAGGTTATATATCATACCTTAACGCCCTTATACTAAAAGCTGTCCGGAGTAATTTGGTGGGTGACGCGGGCATGTTCCTACAAAACTTGTCAATGGCATGGTCCGCGCCGTTCTTGGTCGCCTCGGCATACCACTCCGAGTTCTGGTTCGATGCGTGCTTGTTGAAGAGGATGAGTATCGACAGTGCCACCCTGTAGAATACCTGCGTACAGATGATCATTACTATAATTATTTTTACTGGAAATTATTGGTAACGTATATATTATAAGAAGTATATGAAACGAGAATGAAAACTCGATAAACAAGTTATGTAGTACAGCTTTCCCCAGATGGTGGCGTGGTGTGAGAGCTACACCTACCCCCAAACAATCTGAAAAACACCCCAACCACCTGAAGAGAGGCCGCGGTGGTAAACAGGATGACCAGAGTCCTTGGGTTATCTTTTCGATGGTTCACCCGGGACTACTGGCCATATGCAAATGAAAGGACGCCGTGTGGTTTTAGTTGGTAGGAGTCAACCATAGCAAACATGAGAATTACCACACGAATAAAAATATAAAGCTTTTCTTTCATTAAACTAATCATGTAGTGAAATGTCATCAACCTGATCCCTAACATCATAATAATGCTAACATGTTAGCTTAACAGTTTATCCAATCGTCGCGGTAAACATTTTAGTGTGTTTTTCCTAACAAATCTGTTAGGCCACGCCCCTAACATATTAGCTAAAATGTTGCAGCGAACCCAGCTTTAGCGAGCCAGACCTGAGCCTCCCAAATCTTGTGTCATTGCCTCGTCCATTGATCAGCAGCTGCTGAGGTCGTTTGGGCCCTAGAGATATTGGTCCAAACATAAGATAAAAAAAAGATTTCATGAGTCATACAGGGTGTAATGTTTTGTTTCGAAGTTCCTAGTCGAAGGCTATATTTAGTTCTTACCTTAATCCCTTCATGGAAGAAACAATCCAGTACTCTGACGAGGTGTGGAAAGGGCAGTGCGGCCAGTATCCACCATTGCCAGTCAGCGTAGATCCTCTCTGGACCGATGGCGCCAGATAGCCGGGAGAGATACTGGGCTGCCGACTTCTGCAAACATGTTCATGCAGTGTACGGAAACTGTAAGTCTTAAAGACGTTAGATTAATATTCACGTTTGAATTTGTCCGAAAAAGTTACCCAGAGCAGTGTCACGGCAATATATTGTCAGACGCATCGTCATCCGTAGTTATTCCCGGTTGCATTAAATCCCTAGATAGGACTTTAGCAGCCTGTATAGTAAGACACTATAGTTAAGCATGTCATTCTCTGCCTACGATTTTATCACTTTATATTACTATGACACACGGAGGAGGCTTATTTCCACCATAGAGAAGTGGGTGACGCAATACGCTGCCATTTTATTTATCAGTGTTTAGGTGTAAAGTTGTTCTATCTTACCAATCCCGGCTTATACACGAAATGGTGGCAAAGGTAATAATACCATACGTCCACATTACACCCTATATATTTTTGTCCCTCTTAACACGTGGCGAGGCCGCATGATTTTGAACATGGCTTAACGACTGTCATGATATTGGCACCAACAGCTTAATGTGCCTACGAAAACGCTCTAAATGGAAATGCCACAAAGCAGTCCCTCATCCGAAAACCTGCCATTGCGAAAGATGCTTAACGTAGTGATCGTTTACAGAGCACTGAGTTGGCGGGGCTACGAGCACTCTTACCAATATCTACAAAGTCTAAGGTCCGTATTCCAGAATGTTTCTCAATACTCAATCGACGCTTGGGAGTAGATTTTATAAGGCAAAATCTAGCCTCAAGCGTTGATTGAATATTGAGAAACGTTCTGGAATACGGACCTGAGTGTTATTTGGATAAAAGCACCTTGAGTTAAGTGCGTGATCTTCCACAGCCTGGTATGAGTTCAATGAATGTTAAAAGGGAAAGTTAGTATTATTTATATCGAACAATACAACAACTTAAAAGTTCAATACACTGATAATACTTCGAGAGGTTTATAAATGGACGTATGTAATTGTCGTCTTACGAGCTGTGATTCATCTTGCCCAGGATACGTAGCACTTACTATGTAATCTATACTAATATTATAAAGCTGAAGAGTTTGTTTATTTGTTTGTTTGGTTGAACGCGCTAATCTCAGGAACTACTGGTCGGATTTGAAAAATATTGTGTTAGATAGCCCATTTATCGAGGAAGGCTATAGGCTATATATCATTACGCTACTACACAGAGAAGCAGAGCAGTAGTCATAAATGTCGACAAATCGGGCAAATTTTTATGCATCATTGTAGAATTTGTAAGCGACGGGATTAAATAGGTGCGACGGGAGGTCGAAATATTCCACGGGCGAAGCTGTGGGAGTCATCTAGTAACTTATATACTCATTCAAGCCTTAAAATTATTTCTAAGCCTGTGCCTCTATGCTAGAAAGGAAACACTCTATAGAAGGAATTAATAAGCGGTACCGAGAACGGAACAAAAAGCTACCTATTCAAAAAAAGAATCAGTTTGTCTATTATTCCCAAAAGAAGTTACAAAAACGGCAAGTTACAAAAGAAGTTACGAAATACATTAGTATTTGGCTGAAATATTGTACAAAGATGGCCACATCCTGCTTTGTATTTAGGCATATATTGCTGTTGGTAACGTGTAGGCGGGGAAATCGGTAAGTATGCCAAGCAGTCATCACCGCGGTTTCAATCTAGTACAATGTAAAGACCGAGTATGAACATAGCTTTAAAGTTCAAATAACCTTATCGATTTTAACCACGGGGTCGTTCACATCGGCGATTACTGATCAAATCGATAATAGTGCCGTAAACTCAACCCTCATTTCTATCGATATTATTGACAGTTTGCCTTTGTGGAGGACGCCGACGACGTGGAAATCGTAAGATAATTGGGTCCTTGCATAATATAGTCGTGTAGATAAGGGCGGTGATTTATGGAAAACGTGGCTGTTGCTTTTTATTTGGTTAATGGTGCATTGTGTGTCATTTACGTAATCTATTTTTTTTTTCATATAAGTACTTCATTTATTCGACTGCCTCTCTGGCGCGGTGGGAGTGCATCCGACTGCTACGCAAGAGGTCATGGGTTCGATTCCCACCCAGGATAAAACTTTGTGTGATGAGCACGATGGTTTATTCTGTGTCTGGGTGTTATTTATCTATAAT
This sequence comes from Thumatha senex, assembly GCA_948477245.1. NCBI lineage: Eukaryota > Metazoa > Arthropoda > Insecta > Lepidoptera > Erebidae > Thumatha > Thumatha senex. Next base: position 28,409,277 of record OX419727.1, read on the forward strand.
ATGTATGTATTTAGAAATATATAAGTATGTTTATCAGTTATCTGGTTACCATAGTACAAGCTCTGCTTAGTTTGGAATCAGATGGCGTTGTGTGGGTTGTCCCAAAGAAAAAAAAAATATTATCATTTATAACTTTTAATGATCATGCTGATGGATCGAAATGTAAAAACATGATCCGTAGGTGCCTACGAAACAGGCTACGACAGTTACGAAACTCTCATTTCAACCAGGCTCATTTCTATTACTTAAATATTTCCGAAAGGGGTATGACACATACATGCCACACAATTATGACAATTATTTTCCATTCCAAGTAGGATGGCGGAATGCACTACCTCGTCTACTAAACATTTACCATACATATTAGTTGGTAGAAACGCATCTGCCTCGCCGGTTCAGGTAAGTACTCTTTACACAAACGTTACAAGTTATAAACTTTACAGCGACCTGGTTGGGAGATCTATTAGTGCTCTACCACTTTCCATCGGGTGGTCCGAATGCTTGTATGCCACCTCAGTGGTATTCAAGACTTCTGCTAAAAAGTTCTTAACAATAATACCAATATCTTCTACCAGAAATGTCTGTTGACAATATTACAGCAAGGAAAGACCTTTGAAGGATCCATAAAGAGGATTGAACCCGTTACCTTTGCCTAACCAGCCACTGAACTACCCGAACCGAAACGAAATAAGTTGAAATTATTCACTATATTTTAATCGTCATTTAAGAGTATGTCCAGGATCCAGATTTACCCAAGGAAATCATAAAATTGACAATATATTATTTTGTACTTAAGATTTATCTTGATGATGGCAATTTTTGTAACTCATCCTACCAATATTATAAACGCAAAACTTTGTAAGTATCGATGAATGTTTGTTACTTTTTCATGCAAAATCTTCTAAATGGGTTTTGGTGAAACTTAACAATAATATAGCTTATACATCAGAATAACACATAGGCTACTTTTTATCCCGGGAACAAGTTCCTGTAGGAAACGGCAACGGAAAAACTTGCGGAGCCGCGGGCGTAAACTAGTACAATATACAACGTCAAAGAGTTGAGACGAGCTTCACAACACTATAAACTAACAAAAGAAATAACTGCTCGTGTGTCTCAGTATTATGGTACGGGAAGCACGCGATGCTTTTTGTGGGACACAGTTTCTCAACCTTGAACGTAACTTCCCCTCCTGATAAGGTTCAAGTAGTAAATTCTGAACTTCGGATGGGATGCCAATTTCGTTTCGAGGCCGTTTCCGTTCCCCGGAAGGCATGATACGCCATTGGTCACGGTTGCCAGTAACAAGGCAAATGTTAAGTCAAATTTTAACAGTTAGTCACCACAACCTGCGGCAGTCTATTTTAACATGGGAATAGGCTCACCACACGGATAAAAATGATTACAGTGAAAGGTGAGCGTATACCACCCCTTCCGGCATAAAGGCAAAATGTCCACGCATTCAACCCTTATAGCCTATTTTCAAAATTACCTTGTAAAGTAACACAGCTTGAATTACATTCAGAAAACTACTATTCTCTTCTTCGTCTTAGTGTATTCCCAGTTGCTTCTAAAACCCTACGATACCAATTTTCGGCATTATTGGGAGCGACCAGCGATGTTGTCTGGTCTACCAATACCGATAAGGAGGCTGCGCCTCGTCCGTAAGTCACAAGGTGCATCGTTAGTGTGTGAGGTCGATTGGGTTCCGAAGACCTTGATGGGGCCCCGTACACCATTAGAAGACTGTAACTTTATTAAAAAAATATTCCCTCGTGGTCCCGCTGACTCAGTGTTCTGTTAACGATCAATGCTTTAAGTAACTTTCGCTATCACGGCTGGTCACGGATGGGTGACCACTTTGTGGCATTTATATTTGCGAGCATTTCCGTGCTTCGGAAGGCACGTTAAGCCGATGGTCCCGGTTGCCAGTAGCATGGCAGTCGTTAAGTCAATTTGAAGGCCTTATGGGCGGCTTGAAAAATTTCAACAGCAGGTAGCCACAACCTGTGTCTGTCTATTTCATCACGGCAATGGGCTCACCACCTATTACGTTGACCAGGAATGCACATGGTGAGAAGTGGGCATATAATATGCCTCTGCCATCCCTTCGGGGATTAGGCGTGTTATATAAGTAATAATTAATAAAATAATTTCCAGCCCTATGCCGTCCACCTATTATATTAAGATTGAGAAACGCTGCCATAATAAGGGCTGTTTCATGTGGGTTAGTTTCCATTCTTGAGGGGTAGTGTGTTTGAAAACATATTTCTCAGAATTCCGTACGGTTGTTAAGAAGGATATTATTTGAACTATAGGGTTTAACATTTCACTCGACAATCATTAAATCATAGTTCGAGCATTATAAATCCTGTATTCTACTAACATTATAGACGCAAATGTTTGTAAGAACCTATGGACGTAGGTTTGTTAAACTTTCAAGCAAATACTACTGAATGGATTTTGATGAAACTTTACAATAATGTAACTTACACATCTACAGGCTTTCTACAGTCTATTTTTTATCCGGGGAATAAGTTCTCCAAGCTTTCACAGTTCTACTGGAAGAGCAGAACTCGATAAGAAACCTTACTTTAACAAACGATGTGATAAATTACCCTATATAAATTGCAGCAATGTATATAGGGTTATTTAAAAGTAAGGGTTGCTCAGTAGGCAAGTTTTGTAGAAGCCAACAACTGGGACTGATTTATTTTCTAGATTGCAAACAGTAGGCACGCGACCATTGCTTTTAAATAACATTATTTTACTAAGCATTTTCAGAATTTACGTAATGGATTTTATTAAGAATTTCAGTCTCGTGGTAAAGTACCTACGTTATATTGTTCTTTTTAAGTGAATTGTAGTGTAAATAGTATCCTTTTGATCACCTGTACGTCTATACATATAATTAAAATTGAAGTGTCTGTTTAAATTTTCAAATTAACAGCTTTTCACTAATTGCATTTGAAATTATATACTTTTAAAACATCACTTTTCAGTTACGACTTATCTCTTAAACAGCTGGACCGATTTTATCGGGACTTTCACTAGCAGATAGCTGATAATATAAGGAGTAACTTAGACTACATTTATTGCGATAATCCTACGGAAACGACCACATTGCAGACGAAAACGCAGGGAGTCTGCCAGAAAAGCTAGATCAATAAAATAAATAATAAGTCAGTTCTAAAGATTTTAAGGGTTTTTTATCTTGTGTCAGTCCTGTTTTGCTAAAATTAAATGCGTTTTCTTTCTAACTTTATTTTTTTCTATAAGGTTCTTACAAGTGATTAACCGGGTTGGTACTAACGATGATAGTGTCAAAGTGTACTTAGTACTTACGGCATGCTTCTTTGCAATCTGCATAACAGTCTTCCACGTGACTTCGTTGAGTAATTTCGTTTGCGTGATGAACATTTTTTCCTTGGACGCCACCAAGCTCGCCATGCAGTGGTAGCATTCTTCCTCTGTGGACAAGAGAAATATAACATTTGGTAATTTTATTCTCTAAGGAACACCCCGTCGGGGATACAGCGTGAAGATAGATAAGAACACCAAAGTGACAGAGATAGTTGATGATACCTTATAACAATAATAATTAATAAGTTTTTGTGGCTAGTGACGCTCACTACAAAATAAGATATCACGGTATCGATTTGGACTCCGGATTATTATTTTCAATACACTTACTCATAATATGGCTCTAATCTCACCGCAATTAGGCACATAATAATACCTTTTATCAAACTGGTTTTTTGATTGTTATTAAATCACGAGTGGGATAATAGAATTTTTTTATTATATTGGTTGAGTTGCATTATTCTTAAATACAAATACCAAAAAAATCGCGTGCAATTGAACAAATAAATTAATACACCTACCTATTGCTTGTTTATTTCATGCAACTTCATATTTAAATAGAAAATTTCATCTTGTACGTGTATAATAAACAAAACATTAACAAAAAAAAAAAGAAACCATATTTTTTACTCTGTCGTCAATGCGCGCCCATAAAAAATACTAAGTTGTTATATTTAGTATTATATTATACATAAGTGTTTTGATAAAACGTGTATGAGACACGTGTGTATTGTTGATTACCGTCTTCGGCTCTCTTTAGACAATAGCGCCTCAGCGGCAATCACCAACTTTACACACTTAAATGTACACGCTATATTACTTTGTGTCTTCGTGTAATTTATCTATAGAATGGTTGTTGCTAATCAACCTACTAATGTTTAGGGTATTTACATCGATTATACAAATTATACAATATTATATCGAAGAACAAGTAAGGTGCTATGACACGGCAATGGAAAATAATATAACTTACGAAACGTGGACATATATAGCATACCTCTACCCTACCCCTACCTGTTTTGTTGCCCGAAGGGGTCTTCGGGCAACAAAACATGACCATATTTCTGTATGTAGACAGGTAGGTACTGTTACAGAGAGATAAGACCGAACCAAAATAAAAAACAGAAAAGTTCAAATAAACACGGCTCATTCTTAAAATGTAACGTTCAAAACAATCGTATTTTATCCGAAGATAAACACGACTCAGAAAAATAAAACTATCAACATAGGCTACTAAGAAAAAAAAAACAATATTGAGAGTGATAAAGCGCCCGATATACTAACCGTTTAGCAGCTCTATACAATTATACATGCAAACAGTTACATGTTATTCAACGCTTCCGCAGCTAGCGAGACTATCAACTAAACAAAGAAGTAAATAATCACGGAATTACGTACGAAAACCCGACGGAACGGATCCAGAATTAGTTTATATCTTACGGATGTGCTTATGAAGTCATACCTATTCTGTGTTAGTGGTTTAGGCTTCTTAGAAGTTGATGAGCACTGAGTGGTTAGATAAAAGTGGGGTAATTCAATTGTCTTCTTAGTCAGTCATACATGTAATTTGTGATGACCTTAGCCTGCTCAGGGTAAGTCAAACAGTTGTTATTAATGCTCGCAGGTTGAACACTAACCTTTGAATTTGTATTCGAAAAAAATTACATAATATATCCTAAATTACTGACGGTAGCTAATTTGACATTTAGGGCCGTATCAGGTATTATCAATTATCAATTCTTAAGAAACACTTGACAGGTAGTATTTATAAGGTAAAAACTAGCCTCAAGCGTCGATTGAGTATTGAGAAATGTTTTTGAAGTGAAACTTCTTTATCGGTGTTGAGAGATTTTTTAAACTGTAAAAAAAATTGTCACGTTTTTCGGTTACGCGTCATGTTGTTTTGAAGTGAAACTTCTTTATCAGAAGTGAAACTTACTTATCGGTGTAAGAGAAATTTTGTAGCTGTAAAAAAAATTCGTAAAGAAGTTTCACTTCTTACCTGTGTACACACACATAATTTTTTCATAGGTAGGTTATAAATATCTGCTGTCTGAAAAGGGTTTAAGGGGCCTTACCCAGATCTATAGCACTCAGGCGACCTCACCTACTAGTGCGGTGTTTTGATAACGGACGCAGAAGTTGGTGGATTAAACGGTAGTCCTTCCCAATAATGCCGAAAATTAAATGTCAAATGATAGCTGCTCCTAGCAACCAACTAAAAGTGGACCGCAGGCTACGAATCCAGGTAGGGTTTTGGAGTAACGAATTACACTAAGATCAAGGGAAGAGGTTATGAAATCTGCCCAGTCGTACAGGGACGCCTGGAATTTGAATGTTACATAACGACTATTGAAATAATGTTACTTCTGTGAGCAAATCCATATTAGACAAAACAAACAAAGTACTAGCGCTACAAAAGTCTAACACAACACTAATTGAAAATCAGTCACAAACACTGACGCCACAAGTCTGACGTAGGTTTAATATAAACAGATCAAATAAAATAAAATCTCGATTCCAATACCTCTGTGGGGTGTGATGTTCGCTCTAGTGATGTGCCATTCTGATATTCGCATACGTAATAAAATGTTAAACATATAAAGCTGAAGACTTTGTTTGTTTGGTTGACCGCGCTAATCTCAGGAACTATTGGTCGGATTTCAACAAATCTATTTGTGTTAGATAGCCTTTATTGAGGAAGGCTATAGGCTATATATAATCACTCTACTACTAATATGATGCTTGATGTAGATTTAGAGACGAAGTTTGCAACCAAATTCCAATTAAATTGGGTTCAAACTTCGTCCAAAAAACGTACGTACAAAAACACCAGACGACAAAAATCAATATCTTTGTCGTCTGTTGCTTTCCTGGTTATAGAATCAGAGAGTAAAAGTAATAGGCAGTATAATAGTGACGAAAGTGTAGGTAGTTTTAAAAATTTCAAACATCTCATTTCAACCGACTGGCATAAACTTTAAATAGGACATTATACAAAATTAAGCTCTATATAAAAAAACACAAATCTACATAGAAATTGTTCAAAATGTTCTTCTTTGGGTACGTGTGGAATATAACGAGGTATGTGATGGTCTTCACTAGTACGTACCTATTTACGCTAGCTTGAACATGACAAATTGGAACGAGCCTGTCAATTTGCTATCGAACCCGCCATACACGAATACACAGAAGACACGGATCTGTTACCTACCTATCTGTTATATACCTATATCTGAGCGATTTGTTTATTGTGTATGATTCTGTATTTGTGTATTTCAACGAAATCTTAGGAGGTTTTAATATTATTTTAAACAAAGTTATAGTTTATGGAAATGGAAAAAAAATTCATTAATTCATACTTAGATAATATTAAACTATACTCCTATGATGATTATATAATGGATGTTATTGCTAAACAATAGAACTTCAGTGAAATTATGGTAGCTTATGAGCCATTCAACAAAGTACGTTTCCGAAAACATGTTCTGAATATGATTAAATAAATAAATAAGCTTATAGCGTACATTAACAACACTGTACATTACAATGTTGTTTTAAAGTTTTCTGGTAAGATTTTGAAGAATTTTAGTTTGAACATGAGGTAGTAAGAGTTATGGTGTGGTAAATGTGAACACACAATTGTTTTAGCAAGATTATGGTTTCACGTGTTGTTTACATTAGGTAAAGCTGCTAATATACAAGGCTACTCGGCAGCCGTCACGTCCGTGACATTGCAGACAAGTTGCAAGACTGTCGCCTTCGTTGGTATGGTCACGTCTTGCGGCAACCACCGGGCCACGTGGGAAACAAATGTCTGGCCATATCAGCCCCGCCGGGTCCCGGTAAGAGGGGTATATATAAATAAATAAATAAAATAAATAGTTATGAGGCCTGATAAATAATAATAATTATAACAATAGAAAGGACAGCAGAATTTTATCTAAAACTCACTTTGTTACCTTAATAGTAGTCATTTTTTTCGTGTAGATATTCCCATGAAAATTCTAGCGTCAAAAAAAAAGAACCTCAAAGAACCCCATAGTGCCATTCCATTTGCCTATGGCAAGAAGTCCCGGGTGAGCCCTCGAAAGGATAATCCCAAAGACTATAATATAAGAAACGCTCGTGGCCCCGCGGACGTAGTGTTCTGTAAACGACCACTGCGTTGAGCAACTTTCACTCACTATGGCTGGTCCTCGGATGGGTGACCACTTTGTGGCATTATATTTGAGAGCGTTTCCGTGCTTCGGAAGGCACGTTAAGCCAGTTGAATGCCTTATGGGTGGCTTGAAAAATTTCAACAGCCAGTCGCCACAATCTGCACCTGTCCATGTCAACACGGCAATGGGTTCACCACCTGTTACGTGGGGCAAAAAGCAAAGCATACGGTGAAATCTGGGCGTATAGTACGCCTCTGCCTACCCCTACGGGGATAAAGGCGTGAAAGTATGTACTAGCTAACCCGGTAAATGTAATGCTGCTGCCGTTATAAATTATCAAAGATCTTAAAGAAAACCTTTAAATGGATCGATAGTTACGGAGTTCATCCCGGGCAAACATCTCTTACATGCATATTGTCACGCCTTTATTCCCGAAGCGGTAGGCAGAGGCATACTGTACGCCCACAAATCATCGTGTGCATTTTTGTCCCACGTAACAAGTGGTGATGGTGAGCCCACCTCTTGCTTGACTCGTAAATTATATCACATGTATAAGTAAGTCGGTGCATATTGATCGGTGAAACGGTATTATATAAATCGGATTATTCTATCGCATTAGGTTGAAAACCTGTAAAGATAGGATGTATTTAAATAATAAATTAAATAAATAAATATTAAATGAGAAATAATGGTAGGGTTTATGCCAACGATTTATGAATCTGCAGGAGATGAAAGTATGCATGCAAGTAAGGCAATCTGTCCTCTTGACTACCTCTATATCGAACAAAAGACATTATCGATCTATCAAGATCACCCTGTCCTTCTACAGGAATTACATATTTTTTCGGTATCTACAAATGCAACAAGACATATTACTCTCTAATTTTAAGGTGTATTGCAGCATAATTATTTATTCACTTATCCATTTTTGCAGTCAGATAGGAGAGTGTTATAAAAGTTAAATGAAATACGTTTTTTGTTTACACTGTTGATTGATGGCACTTATTATCGAACACTAAGCATCTTGAACTAAAACACTTGTACTGTTCCACTTATTAATTACTTTAACCTGACCGGTTTCGCCTTACGACATTTTTCAAAGATTAGGACATATTTTATGTATTACCGATATCATTGAGTACAATATGTTAAGTTATAACAACAGATTTAAATGAAATCCGGATCTTTTATTCATTCAATTATCATAAATACCCATTGACTATAAAATAGGTAACCCCAAGAAAAGGTCGGTAAGTGAAAGGTCAAATTGACCTACACAAGAAAGCTTTTAATACCCTGCGGAGTAAAAGCTCCTGTCGTCTAGGCCACTAAGTGACGATGTCTAAAGAATAAATGTATTGGATACAAGAAAAAGAGGACTTAGTACCTAGGTTTTTGTTGGAAGTTATTCATCTACTTTTAAAGTAACAATTTTAGATAGGGCTTTTGAGACAAAGCCTTTTATAAATTGTAATTTATGCCTGCCTATGTTATTAAAGTTTGTACAGTGAGCAAAGGATTTAAGTATTACTCGTACAAAAATTTAAGTCCTATAAGGATTTATTTGTTTTTTCATTAATTGCTGTATATATATTGATAAGATTCCGTATAGTTACATCATTACACTCATTTATAGACTCGTATCTACGAGTATATCATATAAATATCAATTCTTATATAATTCATCCTATGCCTAATATATGTTTTAAATTTATATCAGATTACTTTTATACCGTGTATAATAATATCTATATATTATATATGTTGAAGGCCTTATAGTTCAACAGCAGTTCGCCACTACTTGTGCTTGTCGAAAATTTTTCTGTAATACTAGGCTTTGAAAATAGGGGTTCGCCCATGACAAACTTCAAACGCCCGTCACTCCTTTGAAGGAGGAATTTCCTAAAGGGCTCCGGCGATCTTAGTGGCGCCCCTTACACCCATCTTAATAAACATTTATGAACTAACTATCATTTCATCATCATTTACTAATACTGACGATGAGATTATGACGGAATATGGAAAAACAAGAATTTAATTATCAAGCACATGATCATTATTATGATTACCTCACCCACCGTGTTAAAGGTGGACTTATTATTAAATATGCTTTAATTTATCATCTATGGTATGCAATTAAGATAATTTGTTTACGAAAAATTATAAATGAAAGCTTTATTAAGGAACACTGGGTGGCCAAATTACAAGAAACAGTATCTTTAATAATACAAAAAGACCACTGCTAGGTCCGAAACTAAGTAGTTACCCAGTATAGGTCCTTTTACGAGATTCAAGTGGATTACCGCGAATTAGTTACAACAATAAAAATAAATTGTTTCTTTAAAATATATGAGAGGCGCTCTACGTTCATGAAAAAAGACGCACTTGCTCCGGCCACAAGACCATTCTAACTTCATTCGTGTGTTCTGTAAAGCACTTCTGAATTTGACTTTACCTACTGAACAATTACAAAATATTATAATGAGAAAACTAATACAATAGTTTATTTATATTGTTATTGTAACTAACTATGATAAATGTATATACATATTAAAATAAAAAAAATAACTAAAATAAAAACAACAAACTAATCTTAAATAAATACCTAACCCTACATACACGCGTCAAAAAATTCCTCTGCATCATTGCTGACCGGAAAAGTTCCCAGGAGACTGTAGGATTGCCACGTTGAATGGTAATACTAATCCTTTGTGCAAGGAAATATACAGCATTTCAGGGCCGTATTCCAGAACGTTTATCAATACTCAAGAAACACTTGACAGTAGTATTTATAAGGCAAAAACTAGCCTCAAGCGTCGATTGAGTATTGAGAAACGTTCTGGAATACGGCCCTAAGTCTCGCGTAGCGTCGATTAGCCGCTTTGCTAAATCTTTCAACAAAAAGCGGGCACTTGGAACCCAAGGTCTCAACCCCAAACGGCTCAAATATACAATCACCTCCTAAATTACAATATTTGCGCCGCTTTAGGTTTTCAGCAGCAGCTGCAGCACTGGCACAACCTGCTGTGCTTGGAAGATGTGATGGCGATAGTGTCGACGCATGTTGAGAGAAAAAAAAATCAATAATATCGCCCATTGGTTACCCAAATCTTTTAGTAAAAAAAAACAACAAAGCTTGAAACTGTCTAAAAAGATAGCTATATCGAATGTCAGACCTGCCATAGTTTACGTCGGTGTATTTCCTTTCAATCGCCACATTACAATGTTTCTGTTTACTATAATGTCAGAAAGTATATATCATAAAATGTCTGCGCCGACCTATTTTTACGCAAACATTTTATGTGTGATCGGAACCAGACGTTAGATTTGTCAGTCAGCTACGGTTGGTGTGTATAGAAAGCCACCGGAACAATTTAGACAGTTTTTCGTAGTCTACTATTACAATCGTACTCCAACAGACTTCTATCGGTCGGCCGATAGAATACTACTAACACCTACCGCGCTCAGTGGCCGCTAGTTAGTTACATTTTTGATAGTCTTCTAACATTTTGACAGCTAAAAACAGCGATTCTGGTTCTATTCTACGGCTTGTAAATATTAGACTTGGCCCCCAGTTGTCAGATTAAGGGAATGCGTAAACGGGCAGCGAACTCGGCTTTCGGCGGAAAACTTAGCCCAAAATCTTCAAAAATGATTTATGGTCTTGCTGCTCCGCAGTGAATTTATAGGCGCTATAGGCATGAGCATCGATCGGATCGTGATCAAGGGCAAACTGGCGGTTGAGCATCCAGAGGGTAATACTAGTATATTAGAAAGCAGTTACAAGTAGGACTTTCGGAGACGCTGTGAATGGTGAATAGAATCAATCGGCAAACATAAAACTCCTACCAATTTTCAAACGTGTATCATTTCTTTATCGCGAGAAATATCAAATGATTACTCAACAAATACCAATTTTTAAGTTATCCTCGACTGATAAATTTTTAAAGCAATTATTTGCTAAATTTTTCATAAATTTTTATTAAAGTGGAAAAAGACAATCCGATTCGAGACAGGGATTGAACCTGTGACCTTTGCCTAACCAGGGCAATGTTCTAGCCACCTGAACTACCCGAACCGTATCGAATCAAGTTGAAATTCTCCACCTTATTTTATATTGTCATTTTAAGAGTATGACCAGAGCCATCTATCGAGCTAATGAACAACTCGATACCAATGAACAGTGTTACAACTATTTTTAAACATTGATGCAATGGACTCCACTCAGTATATTGATAAATTTTTAAAGCAATTATTTGCTAAATTTTTCATAAATTTTTATTAAAGTGGAAAAAGACAATCCGATTCGAGACAGGGATTGAACCTGTGACCTTTGCCTAACCAGGGCAATGTTCTAGCCACCTGAACTACCCGAACCGTATCGAATCAAGTTGAAATTCTCCACCTTATTTTATATTGTCGAATCGAATTGTCTTTTTCCACTTTAATAAAAATTTATGAAAAATTTAGCAAATAATTGCTTTAAAAATTTATCAATATACTGAGTGGAGTCCATTGCATCAATGTTTAAAAATAGTTGTAACACTGTTCATTGGTATCGAGTTGTTCATTAGCTCGATAGATGGCTCTGGTCATACTCTTAAAATGACAATATAAAATAAGGTGGAGAATTTCAACTTGATTCGATACGGTTCGGGTAGTTCAGGTGGCTAGAACATTGCCCTGGTTAGGCAAAGGTCACAGGTTCAATCCCTGTCTCGAATCGGATTGTCTTTTTCCACTTTAATAAAAATTTATCCTCGACTATTGTAAAAATCTGGTAAGTATATTTTTTTATATCTCCGTAATCCACATACCTATTTTCTATTTGAAAATGTGTGTTTTTGACAGTACTTACCCGTGGTACTACCGGTGGCACTACTGGTAGTACCACGGGAGATTTTATATTACCCCTGGTACTACTTAATAAATTATATAAAATACTTTGTTTTATGTATCTACATAAATCGCAATCGAGAGCGGATACTCAGCGCATAAATCGCAACCTAAACAGGAGAAAAAAAATAGGAGACTAAAACTAAAAAAAATATTTTAATGGATTATAATATAAGATAGCAGGAGGTTTTTCTTGTACGTATGAAATGTAGAGTGAGGGTATTGAGCTTATAAACTCTTTGAGCTCGCAACCCATCAATATGAATTGACCGGTAAGAAGACTATTTTGTGCAGCTGAGCGCGGCAGTTTGTGGCTAGGTTAATCCAAATTTATGAAGAATACCAACACAAACGGTTGCTTGTCAATTTTAAAAAATCGACGTCATAGTGTAGGACATGGGATGACAGAGTATGCCACGGGTAAAATTAAAATAACGTTATTAGGTATTTTATTACAATAAATATTTCGGTACTGACCCGTGGTACTACTTTTTTTCCATTTTAAAAATTTGACAAACTACTATTTGTAGTGGTATTCTTCACAAATTTGGATTAACCTAGCCACAAACTGACGCGCTCAGCTGCACAAAATAGTCTTCTTACCGGTCAATTCATATTGATGGGTTGCGAGCTCAAAGAGTTTCTAGGCTCAATACCCTCACTCTACATTTCATACGTACAAGAAAAACCTCCTGCTATCTTATATTATAATCCATTAAAATATATTTTTTAGTTTTAGTCTCCTATTTTTTTCTCCTGTTTAGGTTGCGATTTATGCGCTGAGTATCCGCTCTCGATTGCGATTTATGTAGATACATAAAACATAAAGTATTTTATATTATTTATTAAGTAGTACCAGGGGTAATATAATATCTCCCGTGGTACTACTATACGTCATAGTAGTACCACGGGCAAAAAATATTTCCCGTGGTACTACCAGTAGTACCACCGGTAGTACCACGGGTAAGTACTGGATCCAATTCTATAGTTTTTTGTCCTTTATCATCGCCAGTGACGTGTGTTATTAGAGCTTTACTGATTTGCATAAGTACTTTTTAGTAACCTACAGTTGGTATTGTACATTCACAGGAAAAGTTTCTCAAAAATAATTTTATTTCCCACCCGATAACATAAAAGTTTATATAAATCCGAGAATTACAAACAAAAATTGGCACAACATCGGGCACTAGTCGGTAGTTACCGACAAAAACAGTTCGCACGCACATTTGCGTAGAAGTATATATTTTTCTCTTTTACAATATACCTAGGTTTCCTTGCAGACATTTCTTTAAGCGATACATGCGGCTTACATTGTACTAGTATTTTGTATCAAATTTCCAAATTATGATACTATCAAAGTTTCGACGGTTAGGAAATATGTCAAGCATACAATCTAGAATAATAAACTTCTAGTATTTGTATAACCAAACGTAATTTAGAGGTTGATTGATCCATTAGGTACCTATTGATTCCTTTCATACATAGTTACAATGCACTCAAATCAGACACGCATCTCGCTGGTGTACTAAAATGGTTTTATAACTGCAACCAACACCTTTACAGCTCTATTATGAAAACCTTTATATTTTTATTACTGCTGGTTCGCTCTTATAAGGTTTTATGTGTGTCTGTGTGTCGAATAAATAAACATTATATATCTCGTCACAGTGTTTTTTATTGGACCCCAACGTCACCTGAGGTGCCCAGCGCTAGACAGATAGTTGGGGACCGTGTGGTTTTAGCCGGTTCGAGTCCGACGTAACCTCCGTGGGGATTTCCACACAATAAAAATACAATAATCGTAGGCCGTGCGTTGGTTAGTCTGAAGAGGTCATAGGCATACATGTATTTTTTTATTTAACCACCAAACCAATGCCTAGAAATAATGTATGTGGTAAAACAAATATTTTCCGGTCAGCTACTAATAATGTAACACTTGGGAAGTATGAATAGACACCTACTTAAGTTCTTCTTTGAATATAGCAGGTATGAATAGAATTTCCTGCTTTAGGATTTGAAAATAAGCTTCACCCTATTGAGCTCTACATTTAGATAGATTGTCTGCTGGTATGAATATAATTTGTCAAGTATTTGTTATCAATTACTGTAAGGCACGTGAACAATATTTCTATGAACATACTCAATACTGATTTTAACAAATGATAAATGAGTTAGCGTATGTTCTCTTTCCTCCATTATAACCTCTCTTTTTACACCTATGAAATACATATAGTCTGTAGTAATTTACCCGCCATTTTCAACAATTGCTGTTACCGTAAAACCTTTCTGTAGATATTCCACCTACATTTTTAACGTTACCTACCGGAAAACCACTTTTTATTAAATACCACAAGTGTAATATGTGCGTAAGAAATAATATAAACGTTATATTGGTCACATAAAACGGTATCTTATTGCATTCATTGCGGTATATTGCACAGCTGGGTGTTTACGACGCCAAGCCTTTCACCCTGAGATGTATATCAAAAATATAATGTATCATCACTGTATTGAATGTCATATTTAAAATACATAAGTGTCACTACAGTATTAATTAATAAAAGCTAATTATAATTGGCTTTTTGATATGTGTAATACCCATATTTGTAGTTAGTTAATGAGTTACATCGAAACCTAATGACAGTACACATATTAATATTGACATACCTTTGCCATAAAGCAAAAGCTAATCGTGTTTACCGTCATTAGACAAATAAGTCTATTAAAGTATTTTAACGAAATAATCAATAAATATGACGAAATATTTCAATAACCACAATGATGATTCGTAATCATTATAAGCCTAAAAATACCTCTCACCGTTTCTCGCAAGTCATCTCGTAACAAGGAAATTAAGATAAAAATGTGAACATTGGTAACAACCAATCACAATATACAGAATTAAAATGAATTTGATCCACAAACTTGTGTTTTGGAAAGGTGATGAGTTTGTTTAAAGATTATATAAAAAACTATATAGATGATACATACACGATTTAAATTTATCGCAATGAAGGAAAACATTGCAAGGAAACTCGTACTTTTCACAAATAATTAACATATGCTTTCGGTACATACAGTTTAGAGCAATTTCTTGACTGCCTCTGTGGCGCGGTGGGAGTGCATCCGATTGCTACGCAAGAGGTCGTGGGTTTGATTCCCACCCGGGATAAAACTTTGTGTGATGAGCACGATGGTTAATTCTGTGTCTGGGTGTTATTTATCTATAATATGTACGTATTTAGAAATATGTAAGTATGTTTATCAGTTATCTAGATCCCATAACACAAGCTAATATTAGCTTACTTTAGGCTAGATGGCGCTGAAGAGTACCACAATATTTATAAAAAAAAATCTAGTAGAAAAATGAGGGTTGGTTTATGAGCCTCTCCGTTTGTTTCAGGTTCACGCCTTTATACTCGAAGGGGTGGTAGAGACATACTGTACGCCCACATTTCATCGTAAGCATATATATAATTAGGAGAATACAGCAATCGCAGGTCCCGAGGAGCATGTGATCCACAAATTATCAACTGGTATCATTTAGTGTTATTTTCTTCGGAGTTTGTCTGGCAATATTGAAATTCATCTACAAAGTGCAACATCTACAGAAACCGTTGTTATAAAAGTGCGTCCTCATGGGACCCTTTTTGTATTTTCTTTTCTTTTTACAAAGTACATTCAATCCTCTAGCTAGTAGTCGAAATAAAAATAGGGTTGCAAACGGGTGGCCTCACGCGTATTGTTCGATTTGATGACTCTCATAAAATGTTAACGCGTCCATAAAACTCCGCACTGTTTCTTTTATTCTTTTACCTAACGTTCGGCAAGAGGTGGTATTGTGGTTAGAAATACGAGTGAGTATTGTTTTGAAATCCTATTTTGAAATAATACCACAGTTTCTGTTTAAGAATACAGAGAAACACATACATACATACACAAGTAGGGAAAATTAATGAACATTTTCTGAAATGATAATGATAGTCGAAGAAGATGAACTCCACAACACATGGAATCCTAGTGCGGAGATCAGTGGTACTGTGTTATCAATATTTTAAGCATTGATGGATGTATAATATAAAAAATAAGATATTTCTGGTAAAGGGTTTAACACAATTTTGAGTATATGGAGCCTTAATGATATGGGTTTACCTTGATTTGATTCATTTTATCAGCTTCACATATATTATGTTAGATAAGTCCAGATTGCATTCGAAGTTCGCTTGTGCACCTGATGTTGGTTTGGGGCCTAGAAATATTGTTTACAACAGGAGGACTACCACTTTAAAGCAAAACCCACTTTATAACTTTCACAGCGAATCCGGCCAGATCGCATCGGTCAGAGCCACTGAGTTGAAATAGACAGACGCAGGTTGTGGCTACCTGCTAAGATAAATATGAGTAATATAGGAATAATATTGCTTTAAGAGATATTGGTAACTTCCTTAAGGGTCAAAAGGTCGCTGAGTCGCCCTTTAGAAGTAGCTCGTAAAGACGTCTACGGTTTAGGTGGAATTACAGACGTCCCGAGAGTCAGACGTCACACCACACCCAAATTTTCGTATATCTATATTTTTTTACCCACGCATAAGCGAACGATGTACTTATGTGCACCGAAATATCAAATAAAGTTGCGTAGTTGTATTAAACATCTAGATCTTCTTAGGTCGTGTAATTCAATACGGCAATGAGCTCACCACCTATTACGTGGGATAGGAAATCACCTAGTGAAAAATATGCCTCCACCACCCCTTTCGGGATAAAGATGTGATTGATAAACATTTTAACATCTTATGTTTTATTGATTATGATTATACAAATGTAAATTTGGCATTAATATTGATTTCATACCACGCCTCAGTTGTTACTTTTAAAATTTATAGAATTCATCTAGTTACGGTAAGTATAGATAGGAACAAAATAATCAATAAAACATAAGATGTTATAGAAGAACGATGCAAAGAATTTTTAGTAATTTTTTTTTACCGGCGTTTACAGTATATTGAAGAATTTGAGTTTAATTCGGTACGGTACTGCGGCTCAGTGGCCTAAGAGTTGCACTTGTTATGCAAAAGTCACGGGTTCAAATCCCGTTTGACCCAAGTTATCTATTATCACTACAATATGCTTGAGGTTGGTATAAGTAGGATTACCTGAGAATACAACGATAATAAAGGAGGATTTTACCACACCCCCTCGATTCGTCAATCCTAACGCACAACGGTCAAGGATAACCTCTACTAATTGTAACAGAGGAATGACGAACCAATATTATAGTTCTACGATTTTTGCCATGTAACGTCCGATTCAATTAGTTATTACCTGAGAATAGTAGTAATGAGGACCCATGGCTCCTTAGCCCACCAAGGGCTTCGGATGTAATCACTGCTAACCCTTGGAAGATTCCGATTATTACTTCTACTACTGTTAAGTGTATTTACGAAAAATTATTTGGTACTATAAGTTCCCGAGTTTACAGCTAGACCGGGCGCCAGGCGGTAGAGGACGAACGACTCAACGAAGACCTGGGTGAACATAATGGACAATGCTATGCGGGTTAAGGCACTATTAGGTATGCTAAAGACCTTGTGGAGTAGAGTGAGAAAAGTAGGAAAGAGGATTGTGGATTCTGAAGTGAAGACAACGGATGTTGTTGGGATGTTACTTGGCTGACGATAATAGTGACGTCATAAAGGTTGTTGAAATATGTACGACGGTGCCGTCGCGGGCATCACAGTGGACAGTCATTATATAAAAACGACGTATGATGTCAAATAAAAATCATAATTTATAACAAAATCTTCAAACACTTTAGCGATTCATTGTTACATACTAAGAATTTCCTTTGTAAAATGGCATTATAGTGTGACGTAAATGTATAAAGAAGATAAGTCACAAATGCATTGTTTACTATTTTTAGGGTTTTATAGTAAGGAACCCATAGAGATGCACGGTTAAAAACAGTATTACGCCCGTCCAACCGTACCTGAAGTCAGATTCTTAGTACTAATAAGCTATAAAATGAGTATAAAGCCAACAAAGTCCCACACAAGTCCTGCTGCCCCGAAGCAGTATAGCGAAATGCCTAAAGTCATTCCCCGCGTCTTCAAAAAAAAGCTCCTTCTCCTATATTCCTATATCCTATTTGACGCCACTCACCCCCGATTACACGCCATAGGAAACCTTGCTGATGAAAAGTTTGAAAAAATAATGCGCTTATACTAAATTTCCGTGCTGCGCAAAGTTTATTCGTTTTAAGAAGTCTTATCACAGAAAGTTTCGTACAGAATGTAAATTAAATGAGGAAAATAGCTAAGGAAAACATAAGAAAAGATAAAAGCATTGTAAAGAAATAAATTGTAAGTACGGAGTAACTTAGGCTGAGTTTTAATTTGCTGACAGAAAATATTGCGTTGGAACGGTCGTTGTACGTAACTATAAAATAAATAAATATCGTTGGGACAACTCACACAACGCCATCTGATTCCAAACTAAGCAGAGCTTGTACTATGGTAACCAGGTGACTGATAAACATATATAAATATCCATCACGCCTTATCCCCGAAGGGGTGGCAGAGGCATATTATATGCCCACTTTTCACCGTGTGGATTTACCTGTCCCACGTAATAGGTGGTGAGCCCATTGCCGTGTTGAAATAGACAGACGCAGGTTGTGGCTACCTGCTGTTGAAATTTTCAAGCCGCCCATAAGGCCTTCAACCAGGCTTAACGACTGCCATTTTACTGGCAACCGGGACCAACGGCTTAACGTGCCTTCCGATGCACGGAAACGTTTGCAAATGTAAATGCCACAAAGTGGTCACCCATCCGAGGACCAGCCATAGTGAAAGTTGCGTAACTCAGTCATCGTTTACAGAACACTGAGACCGCGGGGCCACGAGCGCTTCAAAAAAATATCTACGATGAAATAATGGACGTTTATCCCTATTTACTTAACCTTTGAGTAATTATTAATCAAGGTTAAGTAGTAATAATGGGGTTCTTCAAAAGAGGTCTTAGAAGGTTTATAAAGGGTCGGCAACGCGAGTGCTGCACCTCTGGTGTTGCAAAGGTCCACAGGCTAGGGAGACCACTTCCCATCAGGTGGGCCGTAGGCTTGTCTCACCTCAGTGGTATAAAAAAAAATACAACTGAAGAAGAGACTGACTGACTGAGACACAGTCGAAGGCTTTTCATAAGAACATTGAGTGAGTCATAATGACGTGGATATATTATATTGGTATTTTTTATGAGCTGATAAGCGTTAACTTGTTTTCACACATACCGGTACCGGTACCAGTCTAGGTCTAAATGAACATTTATATTTAATTATGCCTTTTATTTTTTGTTTCCTAGACTATATTCACATTATATACATTATGACACTTTTATATTATTGTATAAAAGGTAATAATATTTTCTAAATGTACAACAATTAAGGACTACATAGCATTCATAAAGTACATGAGATAAATAAAAAATACTAGGGAAGACTCAAGCTTAAATAAGCATGTAAAACGTACATTTACAATTTACATGAAGGTAAAGCCTTTGGGGGTGTTACATAAATAAGGGAAAGTTGGAAGTCATACTCTTATGATCAATATGTATATATGGAAACAATACTGAATTCTATACAAAATCCTAGAAACAACACAAAACCTAAATAAACAACAGAGTTGAATCCATAGCTAAGTATTCAACTATGTTGTTTATTTAGGTTTTGTGTTGTTATTTGTACACGATATTGGCGAAATTCATAAGCTACAAATAAGGCCTTATCTAATATTTTGATTAGTTCTCTCTAGTTCCTATTCTTTATGAATACACAACAATAAAATCACAATACAACAACCTTATGAATAGTCGGTCAGTTAGGTCAAAAACTAATAAGTTGTTTAGAACATGACTGTAATTCTTCTCGTTACTAAAAAAAAATGTAGTTTTATCGCCAACTATGAAAATATTTTTTACAATAAAATTTAAGCAGACATTTGACAACAAGAACAGAAAAAGTTCTGAATTGTCACTACTTTTTTAAGAAACAAATACCTAAGAAGTTTATATGAGCCTATATGTTGCTTGCTTTGTGATTGTGATGTGACAGACATACATACGACCCACTGATGTAGTCAGCGACAGCGACAGCGTTTTCAACACTCGCGCTGCTGATCCATAAAATCCTTCTAAGGCTCTTTTTGAAGAATACCATACTGTAGCCATTCAAGGAAACCCAGGCAGGGAGCTTATTTCACAATCAAGGGTATTGAAAATTAATGAATATTTATTGAATATATTCATACAGGTCACAAAAGTCAAGATTATTGCTTCTACATTTACTGCCAGATTAGCAAAGCAATAGGTACAGCCTGAGGAAGAACCTGGCAATAAAACTCATAGCCACTCTTTTTAAGAAATGCCCTATCAGACCATACTGTAAGGGCCGATGCGAGCGCTTCGTACGCAAAACGTGAGTTATCTCTATCATCGGTACGATAAGGGGATGGATAGACACGATGGAGTAGTAAAGCCCAGCAAGACAAGTGCACCATCGTATGAAGAATAAAATATCATACAAATGTATTGGTTATTACCGGGACTAAACGCGGTTAATTTTCATACCCTTTGTTGCCTGACGTTTCGACCAGGTTGCACCGGCCGTGGTCACAGGCTGACTGGCTCAGCGATGCACGCCCTCCGCCGTCGAGTACGTGTGGTAGAAGGTTTTTCATCTACCCACACATTCTCCAAGTACCGTCACACACTACACTCACGGTGTCCCTATGCTGTAAGCTAACTAATACATGTTTTACATGTATTAGTTAGCTTACAGAAGCAAGAGAAAGAATAACATCATAAACACCGAGAATGTGTGGGTAGATGAAAATCCTTCTACCACACGTACTCGACGGCGGAGGGCGTGCATCGCTGAGCCAGTCAGCCTGTGACCACGGCCGGTGCAACCTGGTCGAAACGTTAGGCAACAAAAGGTATGAAAATTAACCGCGTTTAGTCCCGGTAATAACCAATACATTTATAGAATGCAACGCGATAGTTTAAAAGTTAGTAAGTAACATACAAATTGAAATACGACTACGAAAACATAGATGGCGCTTATCAATGTAAACGATAAGTACCATATGCGGTTTGGTTTCGCTAGATACATTATTTTACATTTAAAATCATATTTACCTTTTTAATAGAAAAACTAGTTCAACCACGCGGCTTCGCCCTTGACATCCTACGAACCCGCGTCGCACCCATTTAATCCCGTTGAAAACGTATGAAAAATTTCCCGATTTGTTGACAGTTGTGATTACTGCTCCACTCGCCAGGGTAGCAGCATGATGATATATAGCCTTCCTCAATAAATGGGCTATCCAACATAAAAATATTTATTCAATTTGAATTAAATAAATATTTTTATGTTGGGTTTTATCCTGAGACGATGAAAAAAAAAACAGACAAACAAACTCTACAGCTTTATATATTAGTATAGAAGTAAAGATATGTCGTGGGGGTTTAAGTAGGGCATTGTAAGTTCAAATTCTACTAGATTGATTTGATTTTACTAGAGATGGTCAGAGGCAGTTTCTAAAAGCGTTAGATACTATAGGAGCCGTAAACATATATGGAAGAAGAACCTAGCACGATGGACGTCATGGTATAAAGAGCGCGGGCTGCACAAGTAGCCCGTATGGTACGAGACTGGGATATGCCGTATTGCATAGCTATGGCTGACGTCAACGCATTGTACAAGGACTACTAATACCAAAGAAGAACCTCCCCCTGTGAAAAAGCAATCTGCCCCTTGTAAAGGTTCGGAGTACTGAAAGGCTTGGAAAGGCACCCGTGTGGTGGCGGGCAAACCACTAAACGATAGCATTCCCAAGGAGGGTCGGTGTCAGGCTGGCGGCCGACCATAAAAACCAAGCCAAAACATTTTGCTGTATGGAATTAAGTCATACTGCGCCGACCCCAAGTAAATTGGGACAAGGGCAAGAGGATAATGATTGTAAGTTCAGATTCAATAAAGTATAATCTTGGCAGATGTGCCTACGCATCAGCGTGACTTTCACCTCTACACCAGACTCGATGTTGTTTGAAGTGATCTGGTTTACGATCTTGGAAGGAGAGTGAAGATCGATCACTTTCTTGTGGATACTAACCAACTATCTTCACTCTTCACGCTGTATCCCTGACGGGATAGTCAGAGAGGACAGATCCGCCAGGCTTTGCGATCCATGCATACTTCTTTTTTGGTTCTTGCAAATTCATCAATCGCATCATACACGTTTTTGTTCACGTGTGTGCATATGTAAGTCTCGGCCTACCCTGACTCCTTTTACCACAATATATATTCTTCGTCAAACGTTCCTTGTTGTTATTCACTCACTCGTTGGGCGTGTCCAAACCAACGGAGCACGCCCTTTTCCAGCTTAACGCTGACACTTTCATTCAAACCTGCCATATTGCGTATCGTTCGTTACGTATTCTTGTGGATACAATAGTATTATAGTATTTAATTAGGAAATTCTTGTCATGTCCACCATGCAAGAAATCCCCAAAAATATATTTAATGATGCTGATGTTACCAGTACTCAATTCTGAGGCTCACCAAAACTCAGCTATCCTGAGTTCTTATACCATGAAAACGAACACAACGATACCTCGAATTTAAACCAGACGGAGACATCTATTGAAAATATCGATTTTCCAATGATCCAAAGCAATGGTTGCATATATGAATGTTTTTGTCCGGATAGTTAGCACTAAATATTCAATGTATTCTCGTTCTCAAATAATAGTCCAGTAAACTTGCGTCATACATAGAAAACACTCTGAAACAATAATTAGCATACACAAACCAATAGTTACGCCTTTATCCCTGAAGGCGAAGGGGTAGGCAGTGGCCATACTATATGGTCACACTTCACGTAACAGATGAGCCTATTGCCACATTGAAAAGGACATGTTAAGGTTGTAACTACCATCTGTTGAAAATTTTCAGATCGCATACTTACCATAAAATTTTGCTTATCGACTGCCATGTTACTGGCAACAGGAACCAACAGCTTAACGTGCCTTTTGAATCACGGAAACACTCGTGAATGGAAATGGTACAATGTGATCACCCATATGAGGGGTCAGCCATAATAAAAGATGCTTAACGCTATGTTTGTTTATTGTGGGCTATGAGCGCTTCTAAACATTTACACATTAAATAAATAAGGTCAAAAGTACTCGGATAGTATGAAACGATTCATGAATCGGCAGGAGGCGAACTTAGTGATCTGTCCTCTCTGACGTAGGTATACATAGACATAGACGTTGTGGCGACCTGCTGTTGAAAATTTTCAAGCAGCCCATAAGGCCTTCAACTGGGTTGCTGGCAACCGGGACCAACGGTTTAACGTGCCTTCCAAAGTGGTCACCCACCCGAGGACAATCCATAGTGAAAGTTGCTTAACCTAGTGATCATTTACAGAACACTGAGTCCGCGAGGCCACAAGCGCTTTAGGTATACATTGCCATAAAAAAATATAGTATTGATTATCTATTTGAAGGCAGTCGCTTCTAACAAATGCAGAAACTCAAAACCCAAACTTTACCTACTCTGTCAAATTAAAAGTGAACCCCAGGTCCGAAGAAGAAGAAACGCATTTACCATTAAATAATACTGCTCCTCAATTTTAACTCAAATAATTAAGTGGTAAATATTCGTGCTAGTTAGTGTTTGCAAATACAAAGTTATAAATATTTTTGTATCCAATACAAAAGTGTCGTGTGTATGTTAATTAGGTATTCACGTCATGTAGTTTAGTGTTATGTATTGTATAGCTAGTCTATAGTTGTACTATGTGTAACTACATTTTATTTGAGCCGAAAATAAGGAAGTTTGATAGTTTTAAATGTGAAACGTTACACGTAGCCCTTAAAACGACATCTTGTTTAAAAAATAGTTATGAACCATTTTTTAAACATGATGATCTATACTATCTATACTAATATTATAAAGCTGAAGAGTTTGTTTGTTTGGTTGAACGCGCTAATCTCAGGAACTACAGGTCGGATTTGAAAAAGTATTTTTGTGTTAGATATCCCATTTATCGAAGAAGTCTATAGGCTATATAGCTTTACGCTACTATACTGGGGAGCAGAGCAAATTTTTATGCATCTTTGTAGAATTTATAAGCGACGGGATTAAATGGTGCGACGGGAGGTCGAATAATTCCACGGGCGAAGCTGTGGGGCTCATCTAGTATAGTATAAAGCTGAAGATTTTGTTTGCATGTTTGTTAAACGTAATATTAAATGGAACCATTTCGTTGAACACTAAGTACTGTGTAAATGTCAAAGAGGTTATTAAAATTAAATATTGATGAACTACAATGTATGCAACAGATGTCAATAACTTACTTATACTTAAAGAATATTACACTTTACTTATGTAACTTACTTGTCAATGAGTTACTTATACTTAAAGAATTTACATTACACACTATGTACTTTAAAGATTACAAGTTACAATTTGGGTTTACTCTTGGTTTTCAAAATGATATATAGAAAGCTATATTAAAAGTTTTTATCAACATCTCTGGTGCCCAAGTCGACCTCACCTGTACGTGTTGTATCAGCTGATCAACGGGTGAGGCAACGGCGCGGCGAAGGCACTCAGAATGTGCCAGATAGCACTTTTTTTGAAACTGGAGCGTAACCATAGGGCTATGTTCGGACATCAGCGGCTGTAGGTAGGGCTTTTGTGGACAAGCATATTTTTTAGCCGATAACATTAGGACCGCTATCATAGCACTGCTGGCTATGATAGCGGGCATTAATCAAGGGCTCGAATTTTTTTTTCTATAAGGCGAGAGGGGCCATTTTGACGTCCTAAGTTTGATAAAAAAAGTGTAATCAGTCTGAAAAAGCAAACAGATGAACGTTATAGGATTTGACCTGTCTAGCTGGTTTACAAAAATGTTTTTTTTTTTTCACTTTTCTAATCCTTATCAATCAGCGGTATAATCGGATAACGAGAAGATATTAAGAGGTTTCCAAAGGATTATCCAAGTGAAGGCCGTCGAGAACTCTATAATCAAATTAGAGCTACACATCCATCGATACAATAAATGCAAATGCAGTGTTCAACGGGTGGCATAAATTGTATAATACCTGCGAGAGAGATTGTTTTATTGTACTTGCAGAGTGGATTCTTGAGGTGGGGCACTATTGGCATGTACCTTAATCGTTATACTTACAGAAAAACGTTCTTAGGAGACCCTCTATACTTTTACAGATCTGCATTTACAGATCTTAGAAAAAAGCAAAAATGTCTAAGCACCAAACCAAAAAAGGCTACTGGACTATTTTAGGCACAAGTACTAGAAATGACAGAAATCGCCAAATATACGTTTTCTATTTTATTTTTATTATTCGTCCGCAATTAGACGCCGTGTACTTAAATCAAATATTAAAATTAATAGTACTACACACTTACTATAACCATATAACCGCGGCAATTCCCCACCGTCACCACTTTAGTAGATGTTTTAAAGTTAGTTTGAACTCTTCTCTTAAATTATTTTTCTACCATTGGCAAGTATTCTCCACACCATTCAATTTACTTTCATGCATCTTCTGACATACCCAGGCTTCACCATCGAAAAGCAACGTAGGCACTAACGCTGCGTTACGAATCGCAAGGCATGCTTCTTTTACGACGCTTTGTCGCTTAACCAATTGAGAATATTTTCTTGTAACTATAAAACGGTCCTCTAATACTTCGGTTAATGTATGCGGCGGTTTGAGAGTATTGTGTATACTTCGATTATATTTTTGTTAAACCTTTTTTACTTATATTCATTCGTTAGTACCACGTAAATTTACACATAGATGTACAAATAGAAGCTATTTTTGTGTGTAAGGTACATATGCAAATGACCACAAAGTTATGCAAAAATATTAAAAACAGAAAGAAGCAAATGCTCTGTAAATGTTTGTTAGTCCATTTTAATGCAGACTTAAATGCCTTGTTATGTGGATGACAAGAGAAGATAACGGAAAGTACCTACATTAACATTTTGTCATATCATATTTTTATGTGAGGACATTCTAGTGAACCGACAAACGACCGAGGTTTTAACCGGTATTTTTCCGTATACCATCCATCCGTGCGTATACCGGACGGATGGATGGTATACGGAAAAATACCGGTTAAAACCACAAGGTGCCATTTCAAGTGCCTACGGCTGGGAGTCTAGGTGAGCTCTCAGAAGAATAACCCCAGGGCTCCCGACAGACTTTGTCCGCTACTGCAGCGTTCGGGTCTTATCCCGATTCATTGGGAGAGTTCGGTTCATTGAGGAGATGAATGGCGTGCGTGTAGCTCTTACGGTATTCCACCGTCTAAAGGGCCTCCCTTTCTGTAATAACGATAGTAACCCTGCCAGTCTCAGGCCTCCGGTCATGGCGGCCATTTAGCGAGCAAACGAAACGGAGAAGAATATTATATTTCACGAAATCTCTATTATTTGTCAATTTACTTGTGACTTTATTATCACGTATAATCTGTAAACGGATTTTATAAACTTGTTTTTCTGTCTATTAATAGTTTTATATCAGGATGTTATGTAGTAATAACTACCAAGTCATACATCACATCGTGAGTTGAGCATTATATTATTTTTAAATTTGAATATTTCAGGGCACGCTTGTTACCATTCTTCTCACCCAGCATGAGAGCCTGATTAAACCTACCTTCAAAACTAAGTTGTGTACTGATTTGTCTGATTTTGGTCAGAGAAAGCTTTTCTTTGGAAATTATAATAAAATTATACTTAATTAATATTTTCTAAACAAAAATATTTTTAGGCTCATAATTTCCAAAGAAACATTTGGTGTAACTTAGTTTAGATTTGGTTGATTGTTGTCATAAAATGATATATTCGCCTGGTAAACTTGTATGTGAGAATGACAGAAACCGTCACCTTAAAGCATAATTTACTTAGGGAAATAAAGTGTAGATACGTAAATAAAGTTATGAAAGTAATATAAAGCTACGTCTGTACATATACATCTACATAAATGGCTTTGGAGAAGTTTAACATTACTGTGTGAAAAGAGGCTTACGTCACCCATGTATATTTTCGTAGACGGCAAATATAAACTAAGTACGTACCTAGCAGGAGCAGCCATTAGTAGCCTTAGCGAATCCGTATGTAATTTTTTTTTATTAAAAATATGAAAAAAGCACCTGAGAAGTGAAACAACTTTCATCAAAATAACTGAAAATCATTTTTTAATCGACAAGTAAATCGAAAGGGGATACAAAATATGAAATAGACGAAAGTCACTAAATTACACTCAGGAATCTCGTAAGTGAGTTTTACTAGGAGTTAGGAGCTTTGCTCTACATAAGTCTTATTACATTTTAACATTCCAAAATATTTATACTGGTGATGCATATATTCCTGTTAGAAGGGCACCTTTTCCTCTTACTTATTTAGATTCGGTTCTCTGGATAAAGAAACATTTTTGTTTCTTGTTGCTTAGAAATTTTATTCTGGTTTCATTACAACACAACCATCAATCAAGTCAGATGCAATTACTGGAATCACATCTAAAAATTAATTTGTATTAAAAATTAATAAATTTAGTTACATCCGTCCTGCAAAGATAGTCTTCCCACCCCAGCTATAAAGAACACAATGTTTATAGAATAGAATAGAAATATACTTTATTTAATTTATGTATTAGAAGTTCCGTACTCCTCCCTTAGTCAATAAGCTTAGGGATCTTTAGAATATCGCTTTTATTGCTTTTTTACTGAATTTGTCGGAACCCCTTCGATGGTAACCACTTTAGAGGTGAGTTATGAAAGCTTAACACTTGTTGCCAAGTACTTACTTGGCAACAGACCTTAGGAATACGTTAATAACTAAAAAAACTTGTAATTAATTTTTCATGGCCCGCGTGCGTGTGCTGAACATATTCAATGCAATCTATCTATATAAAAGAAGAAACTGACTGACCGATTAATCAACACAAATTGTGCACAAATATTCCTAAACTGACATAGGTGTGCACTAAGAAAAGTTTAAACTTCAAACCTTAAGGGGATGAAAAATGAAAAGTGGTTGCAAAGTTTGTATGGAAATTTTTCAGTTTGCTGTGGAGGTAGCTGTGACACACTGGATTAACTCGTAGCCTACTCTTTATTCTGGGATCAGGTTCCTGGGTGAAACGGGTACAGAAAAACTAGTTAAGATTTCCTGTACCCCGGCGGTTTCGCGGGCGTCCCCTAGTCGATAAAATTCTTCTCAGGTACCTTATAAGTTCATTAATGCGTATAACACTGCTTTCCATATTGTGAATCTAAAGCCTAGAATTAAGTCGAATGGTTGAAAGAGATAAGAGTTCCATCAATAGGGCTTGAAAATTGCCTTTAGTGAACGTTCTAGGGACTAAAAAGACCCTTTTAAAGAGTCGGGTTAATGTCAAGTGCTCATAGCGTAGGTATGGACTTTTGATCTCTAATATAATAGATGCAAAGACTAAATTAAGTTGAAAATGAAATTAGAATACGAAGGCTCTTGAAATATTTTAGTTTAAATATTAGGGTCAATTCAGTTAGATTTTATAAATATCGCATGTTTCTCAATAGGGGTCGGTGTATATTAAACTGTTAGGTCCCTTTCCAAATTATGTGATAGGATTGTGGATTTTTGGCCAATATATGCATACATGTATCTGCAAAAAGTAAAATAGTAGTAGCAGTAAAATACATTCACGCTTTACTCACTTTGGAATAAGCGGAATCGTCGTACTTGTCATTTAATCGAAGGTTACCGTGACGCTTTAGTTAAATGGAAGTCTGTGAATTCTGTCACATCGTATACTATAACCACCTATAACTATATTCATGCCCTTTCGCGACGAGATAGAGATCCATGCATACTTTATTTTGCTACCTGCAGATTCATTCATTTATAGTTTCATAGATGCAGAGTCTCTTATATAAAATGCATTTGAACAAAGATTTATGCATTGTCCTTATCTGCTGCAGTCCGACATAACATGCTCTAGTTAATATGCTATAACGCCTATACAGAGTAGTTCAGTGGCTAGAACATTGTCCTGGTTAGGCAAAGGTAACGGGTTCAATCCCGAAATTGATCGAATTGTCTTTTTTCACTTTTTCTAAATATACAGAGTAGGTACTAATACCGTCAACGGTATTTAAAAATATCTTCCACCTTCTATTCCAGTTGTAACGGCAGATTAAAATATTTATAATACCTATCTTATTTTGGTACGCTGTGAGTGTAAAGTTTATTTTGGTTTACGTCTGGTATTTAGGTGTTATAGATTCAGAAATTTCAGTAGCGTCTACTTTTTTAACCAATCGAAGGAGAAGTTAACAAAGAAATAACCATTATTTGACCGACAGACTATACATTATATAAATAAAGTTTGTATAATTTATAGTTGGTGGTTGCCAGTAAAATGGCAGTCGTTAAGCCTGGTTGAAGGCCTTATGGGCGGCTTGAAAATTTTAACAGCAGGTCGCCACAGCCTGCACCTGTTCATTTCAACACCGCAATGGGCTCACTACCCGTTACGTGGGACAAAAATGCAGAAGTTGAAATGTGGGCGTATAGTATGGCTCTGCCTACCCCTTCGGGGATAAAGGCGTAACAATATGTATGTATGTATGTATAGTTTATACTAGGTAGAGCCAGTGCGACCCAGCCTCTTTAGAATTAATATGGACTGATTTCCCTTAGCCGGGCCGCGGTGAATAGCCCTTAGGCCTATCCTGCGACCCGTTTGGGAAGAAGGGGTTTAGCGGGTAGGACGATTCCCAAAGGCCGGGAGTTCAACACAGCACAGCACACACATAACAACAGCGCGTAAATGAATATAACCGCGTCAAAAAAAAAGTATGGAAGTGAGATGTATTTCGCGGTATAAATATTGATGCCAAACTGCAGTGGGTTTAAATTCCAATAGATGTTGAAATGGAAAAGCGAATTTCGTTCGGCAGGTGAATATTATTTTTTTCGTATTTGGGCACACTACAGAATAACTAACAAACAACTAGGACTGACGCTCGGATGACGAAGGGAAACTACATAACTAAAATATACATCTGACTCGTGTATCATATCATATATTATATCATAGTCTAAATGAGGCGATAAATTCTGCAGTTGACAGTGACGAACAATCTATTGTGTTTACTAAAATTATGTATAGCATAAGAGAATCGTAAACAAGTAAGGACTTCTCTATCTACGTCTGAGCTTAACCGATATTGATGAAAAATGAAGCACGCGTTCGCAGCACGGTGGTTGTTTAAAACGCAACGAGTGCCCAGCTTTCACGCACACAAAAGCCAACCTTCACAGCGGCTTTGCATGAAGCCAGTCTGGGGGCCAAGTCTACTCAGTCAATCGCGTCAGAAGAGAATAGAGATCGTCGCTCAATAGAGAGCCGACAGAAAAAAATTACAGTTTTCGTAGTCTACTATTATAATTGCGCTCCAATAGAATTCTATCGGCCGGCCGATAGAATGTTATTAACACGTGTAGCGCCTGTAAGTAGCTCTTAATTTGCATTTATGGCAGTCTATATTAATATTTTGATAGCTATAATCAGCTATTTTGTCTCTATTCTCTAAGCTTGAGAAGTGTGATTGTGAAATATTTAATAGTTTTAGTATACTACCTACTTTTGGACTAATCGCATTAGACCCGCTATAGAATAGAACTAGAACGGCTTCCTATTGGAAAATAGTTGATTCGGCCCCCTGGTTGTACGAAACCTGGTTGTCTCCAAAGAAATGTTACTATGTAAATGTAAACTACTGGGGGTAAGGTTTCTCTGGAGCTGACTGTACTATTTAGCTTGTGCCAATAGTATTTCTTAACGCTTGTAATGACGTGGATAACTGAGTAACACATATACTCACATACAAAATTTCAGCATTCAATTTTGACAAACGTATTTAAGTTGAATGCTGTGGAGATGCGATAACATCGAAAATAGTGCGGCGTAACTTTGACTGACCGAATACTTAACGAAGTGATATGCAATATGGCAGGTTTTAATAAAAATGTCAACGTTAATCTGGAAAAGGGCGTGTTCCGTTGGTTTGGACACGTCCGACGAATGAGTGAGGAACGATAGACGAAGAATATATAATGTGGGAAAGTAGAAGGTAGAAGGAGTCAAGGTAGGCCGAGATTTACATATGACAACCACTTGAGCAGATTGCTCAAAACGGAAAAGTCAAAAGTGTCATGGGTACCCGTGCATGTATGAAGTGATTATTGAATCTGCAAGAAGCCAAATAAGTATGCATGAACCGCGAAGCCTTTCGATCTGTCCTCTCTGACTACCCCGTCAGGGATACAGCGTGAATATAGTTAGTTGAAGATTAACAGATAATTAAATTAAAGATTAATTTGGTTTTCTTATTAAACTGTCAGTCACGCAATCAACCAATTATAAACAATGTCGTCAAGATTCAACATTGACATTGTAGTGCAATAATAATATAATTAAACAATAGAGACTAACGATTTTGTATAATCATGTTCGTTTTAAATCACCTTCAAAAACGAGAGGTTTTCATTTGATTGCATGTCTTTTTACTTGTTCGTTCACAAGTATGTGTTTTGTCGATTTTGCGCCATATTTGATCCCACATAAATATTATAGGCTGTAAGTTGAACTGGGATATCTTTCCGAGGAGTTACCCGGAGCGTCCGTCAACAGACAGTTAGGCAGGGACCGTGTGGTTTTACCCGTTTCGAGTACGGTATGACATCCGAGGGGATTTCCACACGTTAAAAACACAATCGGAATACAAAGTGAGCTTCTGTTATTTAATAATATTATTATAAAATAAATAATATATTCCTCGTCCCATATCTCATACTACATAAGAGTCACGCTACCCCCCTTGCCTCCCGCCGATTGCTTATAGAACAATCGGCAATTCGAGTCGGTGAGATTCGTTATACAACCAGTTCAACTCTAACATTGACATAGTGTCAGAATTGAAGACAAACTTATTTGTGGGTGCGTGTGAATGACCTGCAAGTTATACAGAAGTGTTTGCTCTGTGTACGTTTGCTATTATCATGTGATGAAAGTGGGGTAAATTTGAACAATTCGCCATTTAGTGGAATAGTACAAGTTTAGGATACGTGAAACAACTTACAGTTAATGGCATGAACTTGTGGCAACGCTCGGTAAATGAATATTTAAAAAGAAACTACAATAAACAGATTATTTATACTGTTGATTGATGGCGCTTGGTGGAACTTGCTACACATATTAAATAACACCACTTGTACTGTTCCACAACATTTACTTTGTAAATCTGACCTGTTTCACCTCACGGCATTCTCAAAGGTACACAATATGGCGACTGAACATAGAAAGTGACTTTCTAGGTCCAGTCGTTCGGTCAGGTTTACAAAGTAAATGTTGTGAAACAGTACAAGTGGTGTTATTTAATACAATAAACAGCATTTATGTAATTTAATACCATAAATAAAACCAATAGTTCAGTCTTCACCTGAAACATACTTCAAACCCCCATGTTATTTAATCAGATATCTATTTAATCACGTCGTTTATAAATTTCACATAGAATTCAATTCAGTGTGATAAGGGAACATTGCGGTATGGTAGATGTAGTGACTAAGATAGACAAAGGTATGCTTAGATGGTTCGGACACATGGAGAGGATGGATGAAAGTAGACTAACGAAACAGATTTATCAGAAGAGAGTGAATGGGCAAACTGGTAAGGGGCGACCTCGACGTACATATGTCAATCAAATAGAAGACATTTTAGAAAAAGGTCAGGTCAAGAGTAGTCTTATGAAAGTGGAAGAAGCGAAAGTTGTATGCCAGGATCGTAGCAAGTGGAAAGCCATAGT
Source organism: Thumatha senex (assembly GCA_948477245.1). Classification (NCBI taxonomy): domain Eukaryota; kingdom Metazoa; phylum Arthropoda; class Insecta; order Lepidoptera; family Erebidae; genus Thumatha; species Thumatha senex. The sequence continues at coordinate 28,442,655 of OX419727.1, forward strand.
CTCTGCCTATCCCGATGGGAGACAGGCGTGACGATATGTATGTATGCATAAATTTCACAACAATGTATGAAAATTTGCCGGGTATTTTTGACATTTAAGATCACTGCTTCGCTCTCCTGTATATTAGCGTGATAATATATAGCTTATAGCCTTCCTAGATAAATGGGCTATACAAACAAAAACAGTATTTCCTGCGAATCGTTCAAACTAACAAACAAAACTCTTCAGCTTTATATATTTAAGTACTCGTATAGATAGCCGTTTGAATTATGAAATAATGCACAACGCTCAGTGGGTACGCGACCGGATATTTCATTAGTTACCCATACAAAATCTAATGGGAAAACGAGTACAATGGTTGCGACGCCGACGATCGTTCGACTCAATGCTGTTGGGAGTTTAACAAATGGAATTGAAAATAAATAGATAAAACGATGTCTAAATTGGTAATAGGACTAAAAATGTTTGTGTGTACCAGAGTACACAGGTAAGAAGTGAAACTTCTTTACATTTTTTTACAGCTATAAAATTTCTTTCATACGTCGATAAAGAAGTTTCGCTTCAAAACAAAATGGCGCGTAACCGGAAAACGTGAAGATTTTCTTACAGCTATAAAGTTTCTCTCAATGTCGATAAAGAAGTTTCACTTCAAAAACTAGTCACAATACTGTCACTAGTTTCTAGGTTAATAAAATTATCGAGTGACTCACTCATCTATCAACGGGACGTAAGTAATCCTTGCACCTACAACTAAAAAATTTTAGGGTAAGCTACCCTTATAATCTAGGCACCTACCAAGAAAAGATTTTTCAAAACTAAGGCTTAAAAATAAGGTTGTATGGAAGTTTGTCATTTTCAAAGTTAGAAACATGAAATTACTGGCATAATTTTGTGGCAGCAAATTAATCTATAATCGTATATTGAGCTAGGTAGATAAGTAGGGACAGTGTGGTATTAGTCGGTTCGAATCTGGCACAACATCAGTTGGGATTTACTAACACACGTTAAAAGAAAAGTGCATATTGGGGGAGACCTCTATCCACCACTGGACTATGATAGACTGCAAGCTGGTAGTAACTGGAAAAACACATGGGATGACGAAGACTATCATAAACTGATAAGATTATTTAAGACTTGTTAATTATGACTTGTTTGTGTATGACTTGTCATTTAAGACTTGTTATTCATAACATAGCCTCTATTTCAAAAGAAATGAAATGGTAAATCTTTATTCATGTAGGTCACAAAGTAACACTTATGAATGTCAAGATTATTGCTTCTACATTTACTGCCAGATTAGCAAAGCAATAGGTAGAGCCGGAGGAAGAACCTCTTTTCTAACCGCCAGTAATTACATTAGTTTGATTTACATGATGTTGGACCAATTATATACTAATGCATATATACAAAAAAAAAACAAAATCAATGTTGTGTGTGATTTTAAATCATATCAAAATTAGAGCTATTCTAGTTGCCAGTTCTAAGGGCAGCCTACACTTTAAGAAGAAGAATCTAGCAAAAGAATGAATATAATCGTATTGAAAAATGGATTACGGACTCTATGAATAGGATAACTATACGCAATCTATAACCTCCCTTAGATCACGATAATACGATCTGATAAGACAGTTAACACGCAATAATATCATTCAATTGAGACATATTAGCATTGACACAATTGTATACAGTGGCAATATTATAAATAGTCGATACTGTAAGAAATAATCCTTGCACTATTAGTGCCAGCTTGCGTTAGAGGCCAACCACCTCCGATTGCTCTACACATCATTATGATTTGCTATGATTCATTCTCTGTACATTATAAACTATGATGATAAGAAAGTCAAGCTTCGCTGCCTCAATTGAGTAGGCCTACAGATAAATACATGTTTTTTTTTGTATTGATAACATTTTTTGAAGTGAAACTTCTTTATCGACGTTGTGAGAAAATATAATATATATAATAGGTGTAAAAAAATCGCCACGTTTTTCGGTAACGCGCTGTTGTTTTGAAGTGAAACTTCTTTATCATAAGTAAAACTTAATTATCGACGTATGAGAGAAAATTTATAGCTGTAAAAAAATGTATAGAAGTTTCACTTCTTACCAGTGTACTCTGGTACACACACATATTTATTATAGGAAGATTGGGACTTAATTTCTTGATTCTATCATAATTGCTATAATATTCTACAAAAAAAAAACGTGTCGATTAGAGAATTAGCGTACCGCAAAGTGTTAACAAAATTTCATTAGGTATGAACTGCTTAATCATTAAACAGAGACAAATCATAGAGGGGTGGTCAGTATCACATTCTGAGTGCACTTATTAAAATATAATAATGGTAATATATAATGAGAGTAAATTTATGAGCAAAATGCTCATACGTGTGGCAGGCGTGGTCGCATTGGCGGTTAAACGGTGATCGTAAAATATAATTTTAATACTACGGGTAGATAGTAGAAACGAAGCTGTTTTTGTTTACTTTTACTAAATTATTAATCTTTGTGCGCAATTATATGCACGAACTTTTCCTTTCAATTCGTTTCATTAAAATATCTTAGCTTTAAAATATCTTAGCTTTTGCGGTGAAAATTAAAATTGTTTCATATTTTACGTGATACGGCTCGTAGCGGCGAAGGCAACATTCAATTCCTACCTCCTTCCGTTTTCTCTTTTAAAGGGCTCAGCGCTCAAGCAATTGTCTCGTTAGTCGACGATTATTAGTTATGTAATCACACTTATTTACAAATCGTAATTATAAATTATGACTACATCGATTTTACAATAAAACATAGTGTTATATAATAAACTCAATTATTTCAGCGTATTTAAGTCGGTAGGCATTCTGCAAAGAAATTTTTGCTAAAGTTTTTGTCACGCTCTGAAGATCGCAATGGTGTGGCGCAATACTTTTCTATACGAACTTCAGAGAGTTACTTCGTTAGCATAAATAACAAATTCTCGGAGCATTTCACAAACATCTAATGTTAATTTATTGTTTTCGTGAATAGTTTATAAGTATTCTAATTGAATGGAAAGAATAACAAACATAGTAAAGAGTAACATACAAACTTTTGCGTTTATAATATTACTAGCTGACCCGCGCAACTTCGTTAGCGCCACATAAAAGAAACAGACAAAGAAAGAGACATTAGTTAAAGAGGGTGGCGCGTAGACTATTCGAATGAAACAGCTTCTGAAATATTCGATTTTTAACAAAAAAAAACTGTATGAAATCGGAATACTTGTTCATGAGTTACTTACAACTGAATAATAAACATGCGAGCGAAACTGCTTGAACTGAATATTCTGTGCGAGACATTTCTTGAATTAATACATAGGGTACCTACTTTATTACCCAGGAAAACTTATTTTTCCTGCGAGTAAACCTTTTTATGAACGAACGACTTTACGTGAGCAGAGCCGCGGGCTTCAAATTTCGGAAATGTTCTACCTATATGCCGATATCTATCAAAATGTGATAAAATAACAAACGTCCAAATAATTTAGAAATCTTTAGAAACTTTTACATTTATATTATTAGTAAGATTACAATCCCGTGGGAATACCGGGAAGTCTTTTTAGGTGCTCATCTAACGTAAGTAGGTACGTAAAGAATACGTTCACCAAATGTGTTTGGTTTTACGCACGTCGTTCCCGTGGAAATACCGGGTATTCCTTTCTTAGTGCTGATTCAAGATACCTAATAAATACTGTCACCAAATTTCAGGTATGTTCCTTTGTTTGATAGTTTAGACTGTGTGTGGCTTCATCCGCGTAGCTCCCGTTTCCATGGAAATATCGGGAATCCCGTTTTTATTGCTTCTCCAAAGACTTAAAGTATTCACCAAATTTCAGGTATCCATGTTTATTGTTTACGCTGTCGTGGTTCGCTTACATAGTTTCGGTTTTCGTGGGAACACCGAATCGCTGGTAATGCAGGCCTTAGGAGATTCTTCTAAAACAGGTGTAAGTACATGTACATGACATATGTAAATGACAATCTTCTATTCAACCGTTTATCCCCTTTTACGTCTTTAGAAAATTCACAGAACTCATAGGGGGCACCTACGTGTTAAAAGGAATCCCAATGCGAAGTTTGGACTTCATAGCACCGTTAGCTCCGTAGATTTCGTGATTAATGAGTCAGTTAATACAACCCCTGGTTTACCTCTTTATAGGTAAACTTTTGCGTAACCGCGATACACGTGCCTATTTATTTGTAACCAGAAACAGATGTACGTATACGACAGTACGTATTCATGTTTCTAACTTTGAAAATGACAAACTTCCACACAACCGTTTATTAAGCTTATTTACGGTCTTAGTGGTATAATTTCGCAAAACCCTTTCTAAGGGAGCACTAAATGTTAAAAGGAACCCCATGCAAAGTTTCGGCTTCGTAGCTTTGTTAGTTTTATAGGTTTCGTGATCAATGAGTCATTTATTACAACTCCTGTTGTACCTCCTTAAGGGTAGAATTTATCAAAATTCCTTAACGCATATTTTTTTTTTATACAGTAGCAGGTACAAGACATTTGGCGTTGCTATGTTTAAAAATAAAGAATTTCCCATATAAACTTTCAACCCTTTTTACCGCCATAGAGGTAAAATTTGGCAAAACCGCGATACAAGTGTCAATTTTTAGTAACTAAAAACAGGTGTACATAAATTCATGTTTCTAACTTTGAAAATGACGAACTTCCATACAATCGTTTATCGCTTATTTGCTTCCTTAGGAGTAGAATTTTGCAAAATCCGTTCTTAGCGAAAACCTACGTATTAAAAAAAATCTCCATGCGAAGTTTGAGCTTTATAGCTTTGGTAGTTTCAGAGATTTCGTGATCAATGAATCATGATCGTGATTCTAGCTGACCCGCGCAACTTCGTTTGCGCCACATAAGAGAAACAGACAAAGAGAGATTAGTTAAGGATGGTGGCGCGTAGACTGTTCTTAGGAAACAACTTTTGAAGTATCCCCTTCTAACATCAAAGCACTGAATCGGAATACTTGTTGATGAGTTAAAACTGAATAATATACACGCGGGCGAAACTGCGGAAACAGAATATATATTTTACACACATTTCATCCTCTCTCGCAAAGAAACCGCGCAGAATATCAGTATTTAAACCTAAATCATGCCAATATTGATTTAGTATTCTCGGCTTGATGGTCGATTTATAGAAAGTGCTACAAAAATAATTTTCAAATGTCTCCAATACTTGATGCCCGCGGCTCCGCTCACGTGAAGTTTAGTTAGCGGACAAAAAGGATTTCTCGCGGGAAAAAGATGTTTTCCCGGATAAAAAGTAGGAATCCTATGTATTAATTCAGGAAATGTTATATCTACATGTCGATTTTCATCTAAATGTGATTAAATAACAAATGTCCTAATAATATAAAATTTCACAAACTTGTATATAATATTAATAGGATTACATTCCTCTGGGAATACCGGGAATTCCTTTCTTAGTGCTCATGTAACGTAGGTACGTAAAAATACGTTCACCAAATTTCAGGCTGATGGTTTTACCCACGTTGTTTCATTCCCGTGGGAATACAAGGTATTCTTTTCTTAGTGTTGATTCAAGGTGGATCTAATGAGTGCTCTCACAAAATTTCAGTTATGTACCAATGTTTGATAGTTTAGGCTGTGCGTGGTTTCACCCGCGGAGTTCCCATTCCCATGGAAATATCGGGAACACCGTTTTATTTTACTTTCCAAAGACTTAAAGTAAACAATCACCAAATTTCAGGTTTCTATGTTTAATGCTAATGCTTTGCGTGGTTTACCTGCTTCGGTTCCCGTGGGGACGCCGAACTCGCTGGTAATACAGGAGCTTTCTTTTAGTCTTATGAGATTCTTCTAAAACAGGTGTATGTAAGTTCATGTTACTAACATTTGAAAATGACAATCTTTCATACATCCGTTTATCCCTTATTTACGTCCTTAGAAGTAGAATTTCACGAAACCCTTTCATTGGGGGCACCTACGTGTTAATAACAACCCCCATACGAAGTTTGGGCTTCATAGCTCCGTTAGCTTCATAGATTTCATGATCAATGAGTCAGTTAGTACAAACCCTGTTCTACCTCCTTATAGGTAAAATTTTTCGAAACCGCGATACACGTTTATTTGTAACCGAAAACAGGTGTACGTAAATTCATGTTACTAACTTTGAAAATGACGAATTTCCATACAACCGTTTATGGCTTATTTACTTCCTTAGAGGTAGAATTTCTAAAAATTCATTCTTAGAAGAAACCTACGATTTTAAAAGAACCCCCATGCGAAGTTTGGGCTTCGTAGCTTTGTTAGTTTTATAGGTTTCAGGATCAATAAGTTAGTTATTATAACTACTATTTTACCCCCTCTAGGGTAGAATTTATCAAAATTCCTTATAAAGTATTTTTTTATTTTTATACAGAAGCAGGTATAAGAAATTTGGTGTTGCTATGTTTGAAAATGACGAATTTACCATATAAACTTTCAAACCTTGTTTACTTACTCCCTTTTGGATAAAATTTTTCGAAACCGCGATACACGTGCCCATTTATTTGTAACCAGAAACAGGTGTACGTAATGTCATGTTTCTAACTTTGAAAATGACGAACTTCCATACAACCGTAAATAAGTATCACTATTGTTGTTTGTGGGCAATGTGTACTGGTTAATACCTTATTAATTATTTGAGAGTAGGATGCCCCAGGAAATTAAAGGGTTATGACCGAATTACCCAGATGTTGAACTAAGTGATAACCTAAACATTTGCCTATTTCATCACAATAAACAACAGTCTTTCCAACGTTTAAAGGTTGTATAATTTTTGTTACAGGGCTATTACAGCAAGTGTTATTTGTGTTTATAATATTGTCACATATACTGCCCACAGAGTCAACCATTGGAGAAGTTGACTCGTCCCGGGATGTTATAGACAAGGAAGAACATGGCAAGGATTTTTCACAGTCAGGTGTTTGATTATATAATTTCTCAAGTGAATAGAACCTTTGTTCATTGCTGTGACAAGACTCCACCAAGCTATTCAATGCCTTAATGTACTCCACAATTTCTTTCTGTGATGTTTTGTATTTTAAAGTTATGGACTCTAAGGAATCATGTAAACACATAATTTCTGTCTGTAATTGATGTATATCAGTCTCATATTGCTCTGTTTGGGTGTTTAATTGTTTTTTACTTGTTTCTATTAGTTGTTTTAACTGTACATTTGATTTACAAGTCCTAAGATATTTGTTCGCTCCTATTCTAAGCTTTTTCATGTTTTTCTGTGATTTAGAAATAAATTTATTGAGTTTTATGTATTTTTTTAATTTATTCCTGCTACTACTTACTAATCTTATTGATGATGATGATGTATTGGTGTTCGGCAATAACATGTGGTCACCGGTTTTGTCTATTGCTGTAATAGGAATATTCAATGCAGAGTTTTGTATTGGGTGCGAGGTGATGGGCTCATCAAGATCTGTCTCTGTCCTCCTACACATTAGCTCATTATACAGACTGTTGGAATGGTCTGCTTGATCAACCGATTTAAGATTTTCCCTAAGAGTGATGGAATTGTGAGCATCACTCACCTCGCACTCTAAAACGCTTATACGTTTCAAAGCACGTTCATGGGTGTCGCTACACTCTTCTAGACCCCTCACTGTTGACTGGAGGTGATCCCGCTGAAGTGTGAGCTCCATGACCTGTGTATGTAGCTCAGCCAACTCTTGTTTGAGTTGGGTGTTTCTCTCAATAACAGTTAGTATTTCCTTTTCACTGTCATCCCGTTCCTCTAACAACTGTTTGTTGAGATTTTTGCAAATCTCCAGTTCCTTTATAGTGTGGTTAAACTTCTGTTGCAAGTCACGGGATACAGCACTACGGGTCATCATTTTTTATATTTTGTTTGCTAATAAATATCAGTAAAAACACAATTGACAAGACTATTATAAAGATAAAAACCTGTAGTATATGTGTGTATCAAAGTCTTCAACAAACCCAATATATTTGAAATAATATATTCAAATTAGATTTTGAAATTGAATTGTTTAGGTACTTAGCATAATTATCATCCAAATCAATATAGAACTAGGTACATTACGCTTTAAATGATACTAAGTTATGATTACATTTCCAATTTCACAAATAATAAATCTATGATAGGTAAATCAAATCCAGAAGTGTGTACTTGTGTTTTAGTAAATAAGTGTATTCCGATATGTGATGTGATGTTTGTTCAGTAGGGCATATAGCTGCTAGGTTTTTTTTACATATAAACATAATTCTACTGATTATATTCGTTTCACAATATTAGTTTGTTTTTATGAAGTTTTTGATCACCAATAACAGTTTTTTGTAGGTATACTTTCGTTCACTTAATTTTTCACAACGGTAAAAATTTTCAAAATTTATGATCGATCACTTAATTCACATATAACTTCGTATTTGCCTTGTGCTTGAATATAATACTATTTACGATAATTTTCTAGGTGTTAAATTGTACCTTAAACACTTTTATCCAAGTATACGTAGCGGAAACCTACGTATTAAAAAGAATCTCCATACGAAGTTTGAGCTTCATAGCTTTGGTAGTTTCAGAGATTTCGTGATCAGTCAGTCAGTGATTTTGCCTTTTATATATTTAGATATAAGATTAAGGTTATCAGCGTACATCTATTTCAAATCTAAATAAAATCATCAAACTAGTATTTACATCAATACCAAACCAAGGCCGCAAAGAAGTTAATTTTGTGATGTCAACATCCCGCCATCAATCACATTAATATTATCTGAATCATCATTATAAATTACTTGTTCTAATAAACTGTATTGAAATTAATATTTTTGAGTGGAACGAACTACTAATATCTTGGGCGAAAAATTTTAAGCATCTATATTTGTTACTTCTACACTGAAACGGCTAGACCAAATTGGATAAAGATTGGTGTGAAGGTAGCCGGACACCTTAGATTAATACATAGCCGCTTTTTACCGTGGGATCAAGGTTCCTGGTCGAAATGGGTAGGGGAATATTTCACCAAGCGGGTGGAGCCACCATTGTCTTTTAGGGCCGTATTTTAGAACGTTACTCAACACTCAAGAAACGCTTGAGGCTAGTTTTTGCCTTAAAATAATACTCTCAAGGGTTTCTTGAGTATTGAGTAACGTTCTAAAATACGGCCCTGAGTATATACTATAGACTAGCTGATGCCCGCAGTTTCGCCCGCGTGGTGAAGTTTTCCTACTCGAGATTTCGTACGGAACCCTATATTTTTGAAAATTCAATGTTACTCACTAGGAATGTAGCTTTCAAATGGTGAAATATTTTTTTATATCGGCCTAGTAGTTTCTAAGCCTATTCATTACAAACAAACTTACAAATCTTTTCTCTTTATAATATTAGTATAGACTAAAATATTTCTGTTGCATTGTTTAATCGATAAAATATTCGATGCAAATTAGACACACAATCACATAGACATAGATGAAGATCTTTACTAGTATTTTTGCACTAGTAACTAGATAAATGAGACAGGAGACGTTGAAAGAAACAATACAATTCATGTAGATGTTGGATGCCGTAATACCATTCAACTATTTGAACCGAAACAACATCAATACAGGGGGCCAAGGCTACTAATGATAAGCCGTAGAATAGATCCAAAATCGCTGTTTTTAGCTGTCAAAATGTTAGTAGACTATCAAAAATGCAACTGACTAGCGGCCACTGGTGCGGTACGTGTTAGTAGAATTCTATGGACAGACCGATAGAAGTCTATTGTAGGCCGATTTTAATAGTAGACTACGAAGATGTGACAAAATTGTACCGGTGACTTTCTATAGAGCGACGTTTCCATTCTATTTCGACACGATTGAAATAGCAGACTCGGCCCCCTGTTATATCAATCAGTTAGACTTAGAGTACGATTTTAAAAGTAGACTACGAAAAGCTGTCAAAATTGTATCGGAGACTTTCTATTGAGCGACGATTTCGATTCTATTTCGACACGATTGAAATAGCAGACTCGCCCCCCTGGTATATCAATCAGGTAGACACAGTTAAAAGAAAAAAATGAATGAACAAATTTTTGATTAGTGCAATGCTATCCAATAATTGGACCGAATCTGTGAAAGTAAGAGCATACAGAGGAGTATAAATATTAGTCTACAAATCTATACTAATATTATAAAGCTGAAGAGTTTGTTTGGTTGAACGCGCTAATCTCTGGAACTACTGGTCTGAAAAGTTATTTTTGTGTTAGATAGCCCATTTATCGAGGAAGGCTATAGGCTATATATCATTACGCTACTACACTGGAGAGCTGAGCAGTAGTCATAAATGTCGACGAATCGGGCAATTTTTTATGCAATATTTTAGAATTTATAAGCGACGGGATAAAATAGGTGCGGCGGGAGGTCTAAATATTCTACGGGCGAAGCTGTGGGGGTCATCTAGTATTATATACAATTGCAACTCGTAAAGTTTATTAATAAAAATACTGTTACAGAAACCGAGAACACTTCAGCTTCGCTTTCGCTTCACCCGTGACGCAATTTAAGCTATTTAGGCCCACTTGCGCGATCTTGGGTTAACGTGTATAACTAGGAGGTATGGACTAACCCCGAGTTAAATCATTAATTTGTCTCGCATCAACCCGAGTTAAGGGTAGGCTTAAATCGCAAAAAAATTAACTCACCGATTTCTGAGGGTTAATTCGTCAAACGTTGGGTTAGCAGCTGACAGACAATGCAGTGGCACTTGACACATGCGTGACACGGAATCCTCAAAGTGACACGCCGCGCAAACATAATACGATAAAAATAAAATGCACTCGACTGTCATGTTACATTCATTCGTGTAAGAAATAGTCTTATGTGGCAAACTGCAGTGTAAAAGAGATAGACATACCTGTTTCATTCTTTGTTCAATCATTAATGTTTGGTTGGATGACATAGAGTGACATAAAACACTGGGTTAGTTAACCCGATGATATTTTTCTATGGTGCAAGACATGATTAGTGTTAAAAAGTTATTTACTTAATTCCGTGTTAACTAACTTGATAATTCTGCCTTATTCGTAAACCGAAATTATACTACTACCCAGTATAATCTAATAAGGTTCCTCATAGACGTGACCTATATTCATTTAACGAGCCTGCATGTGGATTTGGGTCGCCAGTTATGAAGCAAGCTGAAACGCAGAGAGCCTATTTGAGCGCTCTTTATTAGATACAAATAGAAGCGGATAAAATATATTAAAGCAGCAAAGAAATGAAAGTGGTAATATAACTAAATTTTGAAATTGTAACTAAATAGCGAAATGCATTGTTATGTATTGGGGAGACACTAGGCAACACTTGTAGGTAATTATTATAAATGACACTAATGTTGCACGAGACTCAGAAACTATTTCGTATGGACTATTTTGAGGTATAGAATTATCTGCTTTTTTTTAACGTGTGAAAATCGTCTCGGATGTCATGCCGGACTGAAACCGGGTAAAATCACACGGCCTCTACCTAACTGTCTATTGCCGGACGCCCCGGGTAACTACTCGGAAAGATGTCCCAGTGCTCCCGGCAGACTTTGGCTACCACCGCGGCCTCATCTAGGGTTCGGGTGTTTTCCCGCTTTTTTGGAGGTTGGTTCGGGCAGCCCACCCGCCGTCCTCAGGCCCCCGGTCAGAATTATCTGCTAATATAGATATTGTAAATGTGAAAAAGTCATTTTGTTACTCTATCAAATGGCTGAACTACCTATGTTTAGTAAAAATAGACATCTATAGTTCGTAACATGGATTAACCCTTTATTATTTTAATATAAGTAAAATAAATATATGGGGCTATATACGATGCGGGCGAAGTATGCGTTCGCTAGTGGTAATTCCATTACAAAAAAGTAGGTAGAGATGAGACCACCACATTGTGCACGTCAAAAGAACTGGAAAATACAATTACACTGACCTAGTTTTATTAATTTAGGGCTGGAGGTTCTGCCAATAAGACCCATCTATTTTTAGGCAGAGAGAGAAGGAAATAAAATAACAGATATTTAAAATTGAATTACAACTTATCTACTATTTAAAAATTTGTTCGTATATACGTCATAAACCATTTTAATTGTGTCTCTAAACCTAGACTACATACTTTACTTACATACAAAGCTTTGGTTTCGCTGAGTTTAGTTCCCAGTGAAGATCTGTGAAGGCTGTACGTCGACCTACCCTATAACTTGACCTACATTCTCGTGGAACAAACCCTCCGTCAAAAGTTTAAATTCTCTAAGGAGAAATGGAAAAGTCTGCAGAAATTGTAACGTTGCCATAAATCCCGGGTCGGAAAAATATTAGTGTGATAAAAATATGATATAGGGTATGATTGGTCAAGCCTGAAAATTGTTTCAACTCGTCAAGCGAGGTTTATCACACATTTTTGTTCAAATTCGTCAAACACTAATAAAGTATCGTTTCGTCAAGGCATGTTAGTATATAGAAATTTATAAGTATGTTCAGATCTAGAATCTAGACATGATTCCATTCACAAGCTTATATTAGCTTACTTTGGGTTAGATGGCGCTGTGTAAAGGAAAAAGAAATGTCCGACAATATTTATTTATTTATAACATTGAGACAAACCCAATGAATCCGTTAACGAAATGCATAATCGCCATAAAACACCTGATAACAATTAACAGCTTTAATTGAAAAACTGTCAAGGGCTCATCTCTAACGGGGGATTTTACAGACAGCCATGTAGAATTTGTAATAATTTCTAGATTTTTGGCAACATTATAAGATGGTTTATAAAAATACTATCGTACACATACTTTGCTGCATTGCAATGATATCAATCGTATGACTAACCAGTGACATTGTGTGGACTCTCGTATGGAAATCAGTATGACCTTGGTGGACTATAACGTTTACGATTACATCTCACGCAATCTATCTCGTTATAAAACAAAAAGACTAACACAGATATGCTGTTTCCATTTAAAAGTAAATGGTTGCCATGTTACAAGGGACCTGGAAGTAGCGACGGAGTATACACATTTTTTTCAAAAATGTACCTATATTGACAACAAAATCTCTCCAAGCGTCTTCCAGTTCCGCTGAACATTTATTAGAAGAATCTGTTCTTTGTTGCAGAAATGCATTTGTATTCACAGATATTTGCGCTCAGGACATTGTAAAGACATTTAAATGTATCGAAATTAAGAAAACCGCGGACCTTTGTGGATTTTCGGTCAAAACTGCATCATGTATAATTGAGGTCATTGCGCCCCCATCTAGCAACTGTGTTTAAGGCTTGGTATTCCTGCCGAGGTCACGCTTTTGAGTTTTTTAAAACAATGCGAATCGTAGAAGAAAGGGTTGTTGATTCTGAAAAAGGTATTTAAAAAAAGAGAGTTTAAATAATATTAGATTCGCGACGCTGAGGCCTGATCAATCGCGCGCTGGCGCTTACTGAGGTAGGACCTGTGTAAGGTTTTTTCGTTGCGCTCCCCTTGCTATTTTTTCGCAATGGCACAGTATATTTATGAGAACAGTAAGCATTTCATCATCATCCGAGCGTCTGTCCCAGTTGCATCTGGCGACGCCCGGAGTTAGCTTTATATAGTGTATATATATGAGAGACATTCCTTGTCCTCTTGCCGTAGACGATGCTTGCAGTCGTCAGGACAATGTCTTCGTGAGAGAGCGTCTGCTTATTAACGGCAATGGACTCACCACCCATTACGTGGGACAGGAATACACATGGTGAAAAGTGGGCATATATAATAATATGCCTCTGCGACCCTTTCGGGGATAAGGCGTGATAGATAAATAAAATATATGAGAGTTTTAATATAAAATAAAGTACCTACACTTCACAGAAGCGTTAGAATTATTCCTGTAAGTAGTATAAAATCGAACCCGGTACCCAAAGGTTAGAAGACAGTTATATAATCAACTGAGCCAGTGGGCCGGTCAATGTATGTTTACCTATAAACAAATTTGATCAATAGATTCTGAAGCTTAAACATACCGACTGCCACTGGCTGAAGTAATCAGTGCAGTTGTTATATTGAAGCTTCGCTTCGCATAAATTATTAAAATTGTATCCAAGACCTTTGTTTTATGCTTTCAGTATTAATTATTTAAGTATATTTATAAATTTATTAGCCACGACTTTATCCCCGACGGTGTGGCAGAGGCATATTGTGGCATTGCCTGTGTTCAAATGGACAGGCTCAGATGGTAGCGACTCGCTGTTGTAATTTTTAAGTCGCTCAAAAGTTATTCACTTGACTTAGCGAGTGTCGATTGCAACGTTAACGTGTCCTTTGAAGCACGAAAACGCTGATAAGTGAAAATGCTACTAAGCGGTCATCCATCCAAAATCCGAGAGAGTTTCTTGAATCAGTGATCTTTTACAGAAACCGAGTTAGTAGGGCTACGAGCGCTTTTTATATATGTTTTTACTTTATTTTAGTAGCCTTAAACAATGTATGACATTTCATGTAACTAATAATTAATTAATTAATAATAATATAGCAATTATTACAAATAATATAATTTAAATTTAAGGCAAACTAAGTTTAGTCGACTGTTCTCACATGAATCCAAAGGAACAATGTAAGTGTAATTTTAATGTTGTAAGCCATACCTACATTTTAAAAGAGCATCCATTGACTTTCTTGCTAGATTCTTCTTAAAGTGTAGGCTGCCCTTAGAACTGGCAACTAGAATAGCTCTAATTTTGATATGATTTTAAACACAACATTGATTTTAACTAGAAAACTAACGATATTATTACACATTATAAATAAGTGAACGGGATTACTCACGTTTTTACGACCAGTAATAGACCGACCGGTTTCAGCTGTATTTAGAAAGCCTTTTTCAGAGGTGCGAACCGTTCGCCGAGCGGTCGGTCTATTACTGGTCGTAAAAACGTGTGTAATCCCGTTTACTTATTTATAAACAACATTGATTTTGTTTTTTGGTTTTGTATAAATTCATTACTATATAATTGGTCAAATATCATGTAATTCAAACTAATGTAATTACTGGCGGTTAGAAAAGAGTGGCCATGAGTTTTATTGCCAGGTTCTTCCTCAGCCTCTACCTATTGCTTTGCGAATCTGGCAGTAAATGTAAATGTATTCAATTAATAATCCCAACATTTTAACGCGAAGGTTTTTTGCGCTTTAGTAGATCTGGAGAAAGCATTTGATAAAGTTAAGTTAAGTAAAGGAAATTTTACAGTACATTGTCTTTTGTACGCTGATGATGCGGTAGTGACGGTCTCATCAGAAACCGACCTTCAGGCATTAGTCACTAATATAAAAGTAAATGTCTTCGCTGCATGTTAAACTAAGAATCGGGTATAAGAAAAAGTAAGAACTAAAAGCAAGATTTGGGTAAACCGGCAACGTTTAGAGCATTTGAACGAAATTGTGTACTTAAGAAAAATGTTTAGCGCGGACGGAAGATATGTTCTGAAGAACAACGGTGACTAGCTGCCGAAGACAGGAACATAACATTATGATTTTTTAATATATTAACTAAAAAAAAAGAGTATAATGAGTACGTGACATTTTATTTGGTACTTGTACATAAAGACTAATTATTAAATATATCATCATAAACTCCTACTAATATTATAAACGCGAAAGTATTTGCAGGACAAGGACGCCTGAAAATGATCTGCTGGCAAAGTGAAATAATATTAAATTGTAAATAGGCTATCAAAAAAAAAGCCTTCCTAAGTTGCCGGTTCTTCTCAGGTGGGCCGCGTTCCGAATCTGTGGTCGCTTTAAATATTTTAAATAGTGTATGACATTTTGTAAGCGCCGTTAAAATGGTCTATGCATAATAAATATATTTTTATTTTATTTTTATATTTGTAGGCAAATTATTTGTTTTGTGTATAGACCGACCTAGTAGTTTTGATAAATGATGTCAATTCGTAACTACAATATTGTTGGTTCGCCGCAGTTGGCCAGTGACACAACGATGTGATGGCAGAAAAGAGAGAACAGCTGCGGTCGTAAAGGGTTTTAAGACAACCCTTTACGACATATAGTATGCGCACTCTACTAGAAGATTGGCCATGAGTCGGGGAGCCCGCCAAACCAAGGGGTGGTTGGGGCAGCGTTCGCTCGCTTGCGATTCACCCTGCTGCTAGCATGCAACCCTTTGCCAAGTTTGACTTAACCTCTGTCCTGGCCTGCGGCTCGTTAGATGCAAGGTGGAACAAAGCGATGTCAGTTGGTAGCTTAACCTTTCTCCAGGACTGGCAATCTCAAATATAGTCGTTTTGCTGCCCCCGCAGCAGTGTAGTTAGGTGCCCAAACGTCTTCCACCGCGAAAAAATAAAGTAAGTTTACTAATTAGACCAAAATATCTTTAATATGTAAAAGTTTGCATGAAAATTGCCTCACAAAAGAGTTTGCGTACACCTGTCTCAAAAATATACAATTTGGTAAGGAGAGGACGCCTAACTAGAAACATAAGAGTGTCAGAACAATATGTTGTGATCGATATTTCAGTAACTTTGTTTCCCAGCAAACTTTCAAGTCCCTTTGACACGTCACTAGATAATAAACAGTTTGACTTGTGCGAAAACGGAACAGGAAGCTCCTTCTCGCATCAACGGTTACAGAAATTGGACAAACAACATGTAATGAGAGTTTCATTCAAGCTTTTTGTGCGGGTCTTACGACCTTTGGATCGACTTTATGGGCACCTAAATTGGGCTACAATTGGAATTAAATTGAATTGCCGGCCGGTACACACTTTCGATAGAGATGATATTTGCTTTGAAGCCGTCGATGATAACACGGTTATCTTTAAGTATCGATAAGTGAATGCATAAAGATAAGAAGATGTGTTTAACACGAATCGCCGACGGTCACATTGTTCAGCAGGCGGTGGGCGGCGAATGTTGAGTTTTTAGATCGATACAAGGGGGTACTGGCGGGGAGCCAACCATTAAAACACGGTAGAATTTAACAGCCGGCTCTTTAACAGAATTTACGTTTACGCTTTTGAGGGAATTGCAGACAGTAATTTTATTTATTAGTGGAAAAACTAAATACTAGTAGAATTGTACAGATAGTGGTGGAGGCATTAATTGATAAGTTTATGCATATCAGTGTCTGAGGTATAAATCCTATTCATAATTAGAATTAAAATTATTTTAAATTTTTAATAAAGTAAAAAAAAAGACGATTCGAGACGGGGATTGAACCCGTGACCTAATTATTTTATTGTGGATCAAAGGTACATAAGACGTTAAAATTGCAATTTTTTACTGACTTGGACAGGCCAAATCAATTTTAAATAAATAAATTGTAACATTGTAGTCTAATTATTAATTATGAACAACACTAAAAGTTGTCATAAATAACTATTTCTCTCTCCTACAAGTGTTGTCGACTGAAGCGTGTAATGATGTGTAAGATGAGGAAATGCTTATTTTGTAGTTAAAATAAATAAATACTGTGGGGTACTTTTCACACAGCGCCATCTAGTACAAAGTAAGCTAATATAAGCTTGTGGTATGGGATCTAGATAACTGATAACCATTGGTACTTAAATATTTCTAAAGACATACATATTATACTAAGGAAACACCCAAACTCCGAAACACACATTTGTGGATCAAACAAATATTTGTTCCGACCTTGAATCGAACCCTGGACCTCTAACGCGGCTGTTGCACACACTACCACAGTGCCACCGTAGTCACAGTCAGTTGACTATATTTGATCACTTCCAAGAAAAGATTGTAGTTCGTGTCTACAATATTAGTGTTTAACCTTATGCTTCATTCATTGATAATACTATCATCAATATATCTAATTCGATTGTAAAGCTACTCATCCACATTTCAACCAATTTACACGTGTTTTTGAAGAGGAAGTAAACTTTATGAAACTGACAGCACAGATGGGACTCGATGCAAATCTGTGGCGAGCCGGCAACATCCATTTATCGTGTTGAACACGTCAGCCCGGTAAGATACGCATCAAATAGATAAAAGTCCCTGTTACTGAGTACGAGAGCTCAATTTAGAACTTGATAAGAATAGTCAGAGAATAAAATAAGGATCAAAGAATAATAGATCTTAATACAAAAACATAGGGGACATATTCGATTCTAGAATGCGCTAGAGTAATCGAGATATAAACGAGGCAGACTGGTCCAGCAATTTGCCTATTGCCGAGTTCAATTATCGCCCCCCGCACTCATTACTGAATTAAGGCGAGAGAGACTTTAAATTTTGTGACGCCTCTGCTCTAGAATTGCAAGTACTTATGTAACCGGTTATTACCTGATGTAACCACGGACCTTAAAGGATCAAAAAAGATAATAAAGCAACCAGTACAAATAAATTTTGGTTTGTGTTTGAAATAAATCTGACTGCTAATAGGTCACAGTAAGAAATGGCACCGTAATTGTTTTATAACCTGCAAACTGAATTCATAATACTAGTGGCTCGAATTGAGCAAGTGGACCTTGCAAACATTAGGTATGCACCATAAAATGAAACACAACCATCGTCATCTACGGATATTTGTACATTAGTCTACTTGATATTCTTTTTATTTGAAAAAAAAAAACCTAACATGATTAAGATTGTTTAAAATAATCAATGAACGTTTTCTCCAAATTATTCTGACGTCTGGAAATGGAGACACTCGCTTACAACGTTCACTACACTAGAACAAAACAAGTAACGAAATAAATACATACATTTTAATCTCTTCATGCAAATAAAATTGATATGAATGCCTGAATAAGTAGATATACAATTCACATAATTAATTTAGATATTGCTAAGTATTAAAATACGACAATCAATAAAAAAGTGTTCATAAAGCTAGCGACAAAGTAATAAAATAACAGCACTCGTGGCAGGCGATATAATATTAATACGTTTTTATTAAATCACCGCGGTAACATTTAACGAGGAAATCAAGCTTTTAGATGATAATTCAATATTGTAATAAAGTGAACATTGGAGCTTACGCTGTAACTTTTATAAATTAAGTGCGCCAATTCTATAGTTAGTAATTGTGTATGATGTAAGTGAAAATTAGGTTAATTTGAGTATGACCGAATTTGAGATTTAACAATCGCCAATGTCATCAAAACATTTTATAAAACTTATTCACATTTAGAAGTTATCAGTTTCTGATAAATTAGGGTAATACATTTTAAGAAAAGCGGGATAACACCCGAATCCCCGAAAACGAGGCCTCATTGGTAGATACGGTCTGGCAGGAGCCCTGGGCTATCCTTCCCAGGGCTCACCTGGGACTCCCGGACGGTAGGGCCACGTGTGGTTTTAGTCGGTAGGAGTCCGGCATAGCATCCAGGATTTCAACACGTAAAAAAAGGGTAATACAGCTTTTGATCTTTTGATATTATTCGTGTTCTATCAGTGTCCTTATCGTTTTACAGATCCTAAATTCTGTTGAAATCCTAAAATAACTTCTGTTTATCACTTACCAGGCATGAAGTGTAGCAACGCAGCAGTGATAGGGTAAAGGCTGGGACTGTATGTGATGTCTGGGCAAGCATAGCCGAGTACAGAGACCACACGGTCGGCAACCGCACGGCCTTTGCGAGTCAGGTGGTAGCCGAGGCAGTGTGTCGCCTCCACAAATGGCGGCAGCATGATCGGCTTGTCCGGCAACTCCACTGTACCGAATACCTGTTAGCAAAAAAGTGTGCTCGTCATTGATACTATTTTAATAGCTGTAGTATTTAATCCCATTCTTATTAGATGAAAAGAGAAATTGTGTTTAATCGTTACATTAATATTTGCCAAGTCAAGTTGAAGGCCACAGCCTGCGCCGGTCCAATTCAACACGGCAATGGGCTCACCACCTGTTACGTGGGACAAAAATGCATACGGCGAAATGTGGGTGTATAGTATGCCTCTGCCTACCCCTTTGGGAATAACAGCGTGACAAGTGACAATTATGTATGTATGCTAATGAAAACGAAGAAACGATCTTACGGCAATTTCAAAATATGGTAGTGAAAACCTATTTTTGAAAATAGTTCTACTTGTGATTCCTTTAAAATATTAATGACGATCAATTTTTCATAAGACAGTTCATTACTTAAGGTGACTGTTCATTAGCATAGTAAAAATATTCATACATATCTACACGATTTGGGTTAGTCAGCATTTCTATTGTAAATATTGTTTTAAAGTAGAGTCTATCGAGTGTCGAGTCGTCACTAGAGTTTTGACAAACTTTACATGTAAAAAAGTTGAAGTACCATTAAAAATTGTTATTTTGTACGGATCGCGCACATTATCAGCACTGATAAAAATGTATGCATAGAATTTTGTATGTAACTCCGCAGCATACATCCTAATTCTAAAGTCAAATAATGTTTGCTTAAGAGATACGCAAACAGATGCTGACGCATTCGAGTACACCTTGACTCGGCTGCAAGTGCCACATGTACTAAAATATTTGGCTGAGAATTTATATCAAAGGGATATGGATAACGATAAAATCATAAATCTCCTGCAAGCGTTAATACAATAGATAAATAAGTAAAGATGAAGCCCTCGTAGCCCCGCTGACTCAGTCACTGAGTCCACTGACACTAAGGGCCGTATTCCAGAACGTTTCTCAATACTTAAGAAGCACTTGAGGGTAGTATTTATTAGGCAAAAACTAGCCTCAAGCATTTCTTGAGTATTGAGAAACGTTCTGAAATACGGCCCTTAATCTCAGTGTTCTGTAAACGATCACTGCGTTAAGTAACTTTCGATGTGGCTGGCTACGGATGGGTAACTGCGTGGTATTTCCATTTACGAGCTTCGGAAGGTACGTTAAGCCGTTGGTCCCAGCTGCCAGTAACATGGCATTCGTTAAGCGAAGTTGAGGGCTTTATGAGCTAAAAGTTTCAACAGCAGGTCGCCACAACTTGCGTCTGTATATTTTGAACACAGTTATAGGCTCGCCACCTATTAGGAGGGACAGGAATGCACACGGTAAGAAGTGGAAGTATAATAAGTCTCTGCCACCACTTCGGGAATAAGGCGTGATTGAAAATAAGTTAAGATCATCCAGATACGAGAGTGAAATCACATCTAATAATTTTGATGGGTGTGTTTGGGAATGATAGGATTATAATTTTTTTTTGATATCATTAATTTAATTGGATGCTAGAGTTGTGACAATTATGCAGGGGTTGTCAGGTTTAGAAATCGGATTTATTTAGATTCAAATTTTTTGGAAAATTTCAAATTCGAAAATTTCGATCTTCTTAGATACGAATACCACCATATACAATGTTCTGTATACCACCGTTGCACGATGAGATTTTTCAAAAATGCTTAGTGAACCCACCTCTAGTCAGAGTAACTAAAGTAATATAGTGTAAATAATAAAAAAAAATATCGGAAATTTTTTTTCTTATTACACACCGCCGTCTAGCCCAAAGTAAGCTAATATAGCTTGTGTTAAGGGATCTAGACGACTGATAAACATACTTATATATTTCTAAATACATACATATTATACATAGGAAACACCCAATTTCCGAAACTAACATTTGTGGATCACATCACACAAATATTTTTTCCGACTCGGGAATCAAACCCGGGACCTCAGACGCGGCAGTCGCATACACTACCACTGCGCCACCGAGGCCGTCAAATATAAAATTTGTATAGTTGGTTAATAAATAAATAAAATACTAAAAGATTTTTTTCAATTGGCACTAAAGCGCCTGAGAATAGCGCGTTTAAAGCAGACAAACTATTCAACATTACAATATTACATCACAATAGACATGCTCGATCCTGAAGTAGAGTTGCAAACGATCGAAGTGGTAATTACATTAATTATAGTAATAAGATGTAAACAAGTTTTGTCTCTACGTTATACATATTTATAAAATAAACTTGGGTTATGTTTTATCATAAAATATTTCATTTGCATTTGGAATTTATGTCTTTTTCTAGGCAGTTTGTATAATTATCTGGTTGTTAGCATCAGTCGCAAAAAATACAGAACTGGTTTTGTACATATTATTCTGTTTAAAATTAGTTTGATTACCATTGGTTAAATAAAATTGAAGGAGATACCAGAAATATAAAATCTTGATAACAAAAATTGCCGACGAGGGACATCTTTTTTTTTCTTTCCCCTTATCTTTGTTCAATGTACCGTGTGTGGAACCGCGGATGGTTAATACTAGTAAACATCCATCACGCCTTATCCCCGAAGGGGTGGCAGAGGCATATTATATGCCCACTTTTCACCGTGTGGATTCCTGTCCCACGTAATAGGTAATACTAGTAATAATAGGTTAATAATAGGTTAATACTAGTACACAAATAAAATACTGCGTTTGTACTAAATGTTGACGATATAAAGTTTTAGTAACATAAAATATTATCTTCAATAGCGTAAGTCAAAATTAGCGAACTCTTGAGTCGTGCGGCACGTTTCACGCTATTACTAATGTCAAATAACTGCATCGATGTGTGAAATGTTTTAGTACAAATTTGGTGTCCAAATATGTGTGTGTGTTTGTTATTCAATCTGGTCAAAATTGGTAGGTAGCAAAAGCGTGATCGTTCACTTTGCGGCGAGGGTTAGAGAGATTATATAGATACTAAATATCATTGCGTCATACAAATGCAATATAAAATGTATGATATTATTTCCGAAAATCAATTCTAAGTAAAAGATTCCAGCTTATTGTTAATTTCAAATTCCATATCAGTTATTTCCCATTTATGTTGTCATTCAGTATTACCCATTTATGTTGACGACCCCTTCAGGGATACAGCGTGAAGGTAGATAGACAGATGTTGATGTCCAAGATTATCACAAATAATAAAACAGTAAGTGATCGTGCCATTTTTAGTTGGTTGCCACGCCACAATAACAGTTTCTCCTTATAAATTTTAATGAAGCTATTTGTAATTAAATTTATTCTTTGAAGTTGCCGCTTTGTCTGGTCTTTACAAGTATTTTCCTTGTTTAAAAGTTTCAATCCTCTTTTGAATTCGACCGCTAAAAGTATTTCAAAGTAGGCTAAGGAAATCATTATTAATAATGTTATGACTATACTTTTTTAAGGGCAGAGGCTGTGTATATTACTTATTCTATGGCAAAGGTGAGAAAGGTATTCATTCTTGAAGTCCTTTACAATAAAGGCGAAACTAAGGTACTATTTATAAAGTTATCAGTAAAGATGGCTTAAAAAGTGGAGTGAAATATTATAACTAAAGCCCCGATGGTCTTTTAAAAAAAAGATAACAATAATGTAAGCAGTAATGATACGTTACATCTCAGTCTTCTACTCTCTTATCATTACTGCCCAACAGGGATACATTATAGAAACAAGGCAAGCCCCTCGGTTCACAGAATGATATAAAATAGTCTTATTAAATGTAGGGTAAGATAAAGAAGTAAGAAGTAGGTCTGAATCGTTACGTAAATTTCGTGAAGCCAACGAACCCAGTGTTTGTAAATCGAACGCTCACGACATGTGAAATAATTGCACATTTGTTAGAGAGACGACAGCCGCTGTGACATCAAGTGACCAAAATATACTAATTTTAGATATCAACACAACACGACCGGGCGAATATTCGCATGGTATTCATATCAGAAGCTTTTAGGTAGGTATATTGAAAGAGATAACGACAATAATACATGTTTCTTCATCTCGATTCACTCCTATTTAATGTAGGCGAGTATATTGACAATGCGGTGACGGTCGGGCCTTTTTGTTAAAATCTAAATACCTACTTACTAAATTATTTTCATATTCTAAGATGACCTCTTAGAATATGAAAATAATTTAGTATAATATACCATGATTGAAATTTATGAAATTTTTACTGTCATTTTACTGAAGCAAGAGAAATTTTTATTCTGTTGGTACTATAATTGTTTAGGTATTAATTATGTTACCCAACACGATTTCTTATTACTTGCAAAATAATTTATCCGATGCGGTTGAAAATTGGTTCTAATATCTGCCTTATCTCCAGGAAGAGGAGTGTTGCTTTGCCTGTTAACTGCTAAAACCTGCTAGGATGAGACTATATCCCATCACTGTCTCTATTTTCTGGGTTCTTTGATAATTAAAGACCCCGAAGTGATGATAATCTATATCAATAAAGTCATCATCCTGTGCAACGGTAAAGCAACATCTTGCTTTACCGTTGCACAGGATGATTTGTAAGCTACAGTCAGACTGATCCAGATAAAAATCACAGCAAATAAGTAAAGAAAACTAAAATTGAAAACCTACTTACTTTTTTATTGCACACTGAAAAATCGTTACGAATGAATGTTATATTTATTATTTCTGGCACGAGCTTTACGTCCGGAGACTTGAATATTAAATAGTGCTGCAAGCGTCTGCCATTTTTTGTTCTTCTTTAAGGCGTTGGGTCAGGCTGTTGGTTATGCGGATATAGAGGAATATATAATGAAGTTATGATATTTATGATATTTTGGGGTCTTATTCGCGACGTACATTATTTACAACGACATTAGAACAGTTAATCAAAATTTTGACGACCAAGGGCGGGCAGCTGAATAAACCACTTGCGCTTCGAGGAGGCGACGCTGAATACATTAGTCCACCCATGCACAACTGGTGTAATCCGGTCGAAACGTCGGGAAGTATAAGGTAGGCTTTGTGGCAGTCAAACATACGGCCCACCTGATGGTAAGTGGTCACCTTAGCCTATGGACGTTTGCAACACCAGACGTGCAGCTCTCGCGTTGCCGACCCTAAACGCTTGTTGTAATAAGTCGCAAATAATACCCGAAATATCATAAATATGAGTGAAAATCGCGAAAGTTTAAAAACGAAAAAAGGTGTATGGTCGCATGTAGCAAACACCGTGCGACTGCACTGGATGGTTTGTGTACCGACTAATAGTAAATTAACTTCAGAAATGAAATATGGGTGTGTCGTCCGTGGGTTATGCAGAAATTTATTATGGAATATACCCTAGCCTAGGCGTGTAATGAACACAAACGCGACTATACGTCATATGATTTAATGACTTTTATGCCTACCCCATAGCTCAAAATAGACGGGTGTTTGTGTCACTGTGTGTAATGTATCTCCATAATAGCTCTCCTCTTTTTATGAATTGCAATGTTATGTTTGTTTAGGTAGAATATTGCAACTCTATTTTGAAGCAGATCCTCAATCGATTGAGCTAAAATTTTGTATACGTTTAGCTTAGATAAAGATGCATGATTAGCTGTGCTGTGCAATATCATTGAATCTAACAAAGTGGGACCACCCAAGATAGTGGATTCGTTATTTTTAAAGTACTGCTACAGTATGGGTATCAAATGAAAGAGTTACTGAGAATAGATTTTTAGTACGTTTACGTAAAAGTTTGTTTTAAAAAATGACTTAACTATTAATTAATTTCACATCAACATTTCTTTTTGATACGTAATTTAACAGAGTGCTTGTAGCATACCTAGTTATCACCCAGTTGAACAAATAATTGAAATCGTTTAAAATCCTAAAAACCAGAACAAAAACGATTGGTTCTAACACTTGGATGCTATTGAAGACGTTGTTTAAAATTCACGTCTTCACTTTAAAAGTAAAAAATAAAAATACTAACATCATTTGCTTGCGTGCGACTGGGAGCCACGCCCCCAGCGCGCGCGCACAAACGCGCGCTCGTCGTCCTTCGCTCAGTCAAGGCCGCCCACACATTAGAACGACAACGCTAAAACCTGATTCAACCTCTTGTTTACATACAAACTCATTCGCAAACAGGTTTGACAACCTTACACGTGGTTTATCATCCCATAAAAATTATCAGGACAGTAAGACTGTCTATAAATCTTATACATAAATGATGATAAAAAACAATATTACGTAATTATCAATCAACAATGGCGCATAAAAAGTGTAATGTAATTAAAATACAGAAAAACAATGGCTATGTCGTCTTGATCACGTACACTGTTCTGATAACAGATTATATCTCACTCAGCTCTATATGCAGAAAGTATAATGAGGCAGGTGTAGTCTAAGACGTACAACAGTAAAAAAGTAAATATACACAATAAAATACCGCCGATGTAATGATAGTATATGGGGCCGGCAAATGATCTGGGTGGGTGCTCTGTTCCGCGTCCCGACTACAGCAAAACTAAATACAAACTGATTTCTATCGTACTGTGTGTGGATGTCTGCTATGCTGACTTTCAACATTCCATTTGCATTCAGCCTTGGTATATGACATGAATAATGTAATGAATTAATGAGTACTTTCAATGTACCCAGTGATTATACTCGTAGCTGCCAATCTAAAGCTCGGTATCAAGTGTTGTTTTTTAATACTGATATTACCTTTATGCCACTCGCTCAATAACAATAAGCTAGCAGATACAATGAAAGTCACCACAATATAGATGTAGTAAGTTATATAAATGTTCTGATTAAAATTGATTCCTATCACCATGTTGATTGAGAGGACCAATTGAACAATTGTATACATGCCACGAATAACATAGGTACAGCTTAGGTACGTATCACGACGTATATAAAAGGTACAATTCTTGAGTGGGCGAAGCGTGAAGGTCCTAATTAGAACAGCCACAACCCCGACGCGACCTCTTGCCACCGACAATCAACGCTTAATTCAATAAAGTGAACCGACGAGTACGAACCGAATAAAAAAACTTCATACCTAATACTCTTAAAATATTTGACAGAAGGTTGACATCTGTCACAAATTTTGTGTATCTGGCTCAGGAGCACAAATCTTATAAATAAATTCGGTAAATAAGGCAAACTTTTCCTATGCCTCAGTATATAAATAAATATGTGGCAGTTGTTATTCTCTCTTGCGAATAAGATCGATGATACTATTTTAGGCGGAGCAAATCCACAAGGCGGATTCCGTCGGAAATAACTTCGAGTTTTAACATCGCACAGTGCGCGACTGTAAATCTTTCTTGGCCATAAGTCGATTACAAAAAACATTTCAGTTATCTACTGAACTAGATATTGGCAATGAGCTAATACGACACTTGAGCACTTAGTTCAAGATAATATCGTTGGAGGAATAACAGCTAGTGGCGATACAAAAACAGAAATAGAAAGATGTAAGACAGACACGGCAGAGAGTCCATTAACTAAACTAAACATATCAGACGAAAATTCTCGCAACCACAGCATGAAAATGGCACATTAATAGACTAGAATTGAAGATACCAAATGATTGGCATAAATAGAAAAATAATAAAGCAGCGAGGATAAAAATGGCGTTCGAACATCATCACTGCTCTTTACATGTGTGTACATAAAGTAATAAAAACAAATAGCTTTAAATTAAAGTAAATGTTAGTAAAGTGAACCACTATAAAACAGTGTCGTCATTAAATATCACTGATACGGTATGAGCATTTCACTTTCGTATTCGTACTTATCACACTTTATTTAAAACTATACTCTAAAAGATAACGAATAGAACTCGGCAGATTCCATTAACCCATTTTGGTGCATCACATAACTACAATATATTCAAATATATCATAGTTATAAGAGAAAATAGTTTTCATATCTAGCGTGGCTGTAAATACTGTTAACATGATAACCTCTAGTCCAAGCTTGTTTGCAGTACCTAGCTTGATTGATAGTGTGATACCAACACACGACTTAAGGTTATCAGTATAATATAACACTCACTCTTGTCTGAAATTACATTTATCTTGGGTCATTTGGGTTTACTTATATTGTACTTTTTAAATAGCATGAGCAGTGAAAAGATTCGGAGACTAATTATAGATAACCTTTTCAATGACGCTTCTTATCAGGATATTTAATCAAAATGGAGCAACATGAGATAAAATTTATTGTGTGTGTATGTATATCAAATGATATAAAATCAAAGAATAGAACAGATTAGAATAAAAGTATGCGTTAATACGAGTATACAAGTATATGGAATACATATTCTCACAGATAACCTCTAGATGGAGATGAATTTTAGTAAACAAGTAGTATATAAGTATTTAGGAAATGAAATCTCATGATATATTAACATAATTTTGGTACAATTGGTTTTCACAACAGCTGCAGTTGTAGGTAAGTGGTGTAATACGATCAAAATGGGCTGTAAACGCTGAGTGTGTAGCAAATTAAACGTAGACTGAGATAACAGATGCAGACTATTTGGTATAGAAAAACAAATAAACTTTACACGGCGAGCGCGGCGCAGCGTAAGCAACGAATCGAAAACTTACAAAATACCAACAAGATCGAAGATAATAATGTTGAAGTTAAGTCTGTAAAAAGATGATTAGATTGATTTATATTCAAATGTAGCCCCAGACTTAACTTGCGTGCAATTCAATATTCGATAGCTTAGTTCATAAGACAGATGGATATCGTTTAAGAATATCTACTTTCCATTAGAGTTTTTTTTTCATCCGTAATTGCCACTGAGTCTTATATTAGATTTGGTTTGGTTGGTGTTACGGACATCAATGCTGTGGTATCTTATCAATAAAGACGCTTCGTACTTTAGATTTGAAAACATCAAGGTTTTTATATTCCCATGAGTCAAAAGAGTACAGATTGACGAAAAGTAGAGAACCAATATGTGACCATCTCAGCGTAGACACCAAAGTTCTAATCATAAGAATACCTACCAGAGTATGAAATATAAGAAACTAAAGATATGTACCAGAATAGAAGCAAGGGTAAGGGAAAGCTGTGGAACAACCCAGCCTGAAGGAAACGGGGCGTTACTCTAGTTCAGAATGTTGGTATGTATGTAAACATATGTAATTATCATGATAATTATTGACTATAAGGTGTTCGAGCAACAACAGCTGTACAAATACTTGAAATCGAAATGCATAACGATAATATTACCTAAGCCTTAACACACCGTGTCAGTAGACTAAATAACTTGTAAAGTATTTATGTATTGTTTTTACGAGGATATACGCGGTTTTTTTAAGGTGTACGTTTTTGGTGTCTGATGTTTCAACCAGATTGCGCCGACCTAGCACGGGCTGATCCAGCCAGTGGTCATGGTTATACTTGAAGTGTGGAACGCGGTAGTTTAAAACTTAACACAGTATTTTTTCTCCACATCTTAGAATATTCGCAATCACTTCCAATCCCCACCTAAATTTCATAGATTCCACTTCTGTTTTACTGCTAGCAAATAAATGACACAATTCTTGAGTTAGTCAGTTTCTATTAACTCAAGAAATGTGCCATTTGAAGTATTACTTGAATCAAAACGGTATCTAATCTAAATCTGTTTTGCGGACACGATTTATCGACACAAGATTAGGAATAATATAAGCTTACATATATTTCCTACACAGCAGATCAACTCGATTATATCTCATAAATCCTATTCGACCAAACATGCAGTTTCCAACAAAAGAATAACTATTACGGGTATAAACTCTCCTTGAATTTAACATAGTATATCTTCGTTTACATCAGTAGTATAAACTATTACATGGTCAAAATTTACTCGAGTATAATTAATTACATTATTCTTCGGATATAAGTTGGTAAAATCAGATTATTTTATACAGATATTGTATAACATTGATTGGATCGACGACTGTAGTACCCGCACATTAAAAGTAAATACTGTAAGTATGCAAGTAACGATTTATTTAGTATATGTTCAACAAATAAAGATTTTTTGAGCCGAAACTTCTTTATCATAAGTGAAACTTCTACGACGTATGAGAGAAATTGTATAGCTGTAAAAAAATGTCGTAAAGAAGTTTCACTTTATACCTATACATTGTGTGTATGTACTGTACCTGAGGTACAGTACACACACTTTTTTTTGCATACATATATTGGCAATGGTCTCCGATAACTGAAATAGATCGACCTAATAAATAGGAAACGAGTGTGCGGCACCATTGCGCAATGTTTACACTGGGTGCTCGGACACACGCGAATGTGCTCAATACGTTGCACAATGCAGACCATTAGAATAAACTGTCGGCTGTAAATCCACCTGCTGAAAGTTTATTGAGAATGCTCCTATTTAGATAAAATGTTTCTGTAGATTTGTGACATAGACTAGATGTAGAAGACAGTACTTCAGATAATTACGCAAGATGAACGCATATATGAACCGAAAATTAACGAGAGAAACACAACTAAATGTATAGTGCCATAACTCTAGATAATATTCAAAATATATTGACATGTGCCCGGTTCAGAGACCCGATACACCCGAGACGATTAATTTATTTATAAAGGCAGTAAACATCTTAGTGACAGGCGAGTTCGACGTTGTGCCAATGTGAACAAAGTTCGATTCCAATAACTTATTTGTTATCGATACCGTAAATATGCTAGTAGCTTCTAGACTTAGGTAATTGTCAGGACTATGGTTACGTACGACTTGTAATAATTATGTAAGCAATCTATACTAATATATAAAGCTGAAGAGTTTGTTTGTTTGGTTGAACGCGCTAATCTCAGCAACTACTGGTCGGATTTGAAATTTTGTTATATCTGATAGGATTTTCGATGAAAGCTCGCTGACGGCTTATTTTTTTTCCAACACCTTCAACAAATATCCTTATATTTTATCCAATGTACGCAAATACTATATACTAATAAATTATCTTCCTCGAGAACCGCTATAGCCATTTGCGCAAACAGCATGAAAATCGGTTAAGTAGTTTTTGAGTATGTCTCGAACAGACAGACAGACGCGACGGAGGACTTTGCTTTAAATAGATTTATAATTAAGTAAATTATAGAAAATTTTCAATTCATAATTTTTACTTTATAATGTATGACATCATACAAACTAAAAGCACAGTGTCGCGATAAAAATCGTAATACCTAGACTTTAATAATGTGACAAACATTACATTATTTTAGACACATTCAATTATAATTAAGTCTAAAACAACTCCGACAATAAAAAATTAACATAATTTGCTGCTATCATACTTACATCTATTTTTTTTTAAGAATTACACCTATTAGCGTGTTTTTATTCTATACTAATTAAACTGTAATTGTTATTAGAGGTGAACAAAAAATATAGAAGAATGGAATAACAATGGTGTAAAAAAAATTTCAGTAAAAAATAACATTGCATAATTTAAGTGTTACTATGACTTCTATTAGATATGCACTTGCAGTTAAATGGTAACTTTCGGGTGACGAACAGACCCTGATATCGGAGCTTATAACCTAGTACCTGCCTCAAGAAAGCTTTGGGTAGGTCTTTCGAGCATGTAATTCGCAAAAGAGGCGGCGGAGAGGAAGCGGGTGAGAATTCTCGCTCTCGAGTTCCGCAGTTCATCTTCGCCCAGGACCACCGGCCTCCATGATCAGGCGCTTGAGGACGGAGGGTGGGCTGCTCGCCGTCCTAACAGAAGCAGGCCCTAGTAGACGGTGGCGTGCCGTGGCAACCACGCGTACCCTTTCACGTACGCATTTTTAACAATTTAATACATTAAAATATATTTTTATTGCCTCGTAAAATTTAGTTGATCTGCAAATTTGTTTTCCTAAATAATTAAGATGATTTTTTGGCATAAACAGTAGCCCATGTCAATATCCAGACTTACAAATATGCTTATTCATTATTTTTTCAATTCGCGGGTCTGTCTCGGGTATCGGTGTGAAATAAGGAGAAATGATTAAACAAACAATAAGTATGGATAGAAAGCTTACTCGTATAAGCGTTTTTGTGCTAGTACTTAAAAACATTCGTTTTGGAAAATTTCGCAAATAGCACCTCATAAGTCATACGGGTTATGACCCGTATGACTTGAGGTGCTATTTGCGAATACACGGTTGCAAAAACACGGTTCTCGGTATGCCGAGAACCGTGTTTTTGAAGTCGTTTAGTAAAATAAACCCATGTAAGGGCCCCAAGGCCTTCGAGGTCCAAACGACCTCACCTGCCAGCGGTGCACTTTACAACAGCTTTTCAAACAGCAGTCGCTCCCAACAATGCCTAGATTGGCTTAAAAACCAAATTTGAATTGCTCCTAGCAGCCAAATAAAGTGAATCACAGGCACCGATTCCAGATATGGTTTAAAAGCAGCGGGGAATCACCAAGAGCTTCCGCACACTAGCTTCTTTTAGTATCCGCAACCCGCGACTTAGTAGCTTTGTGGAAGCCAGATGCAGCGACCGAGCGCTCCCCCCTCCCTCGAAGCACACTATCGGATGCCAGAAGCGGCGCTACTGAATAACTTTTCAGAACCTCGATACTGTGACTTGTCGCTGCCCCACGCGCTCTACCGGGCGGTGGCAACGATTTTACATCTGCCTGCAGAACACGACTAGGGACGCAATATCCCTCCTCAAAAAATGTTTATTAGAACAGTGACATTTTTAGAATTAATTTTGTCACTGCCAAGAGGCGGTATACCGACGCTGCGCCCGGAGGTCAGAGAGTCATCCAAATGCGACACAGTGTCGACACAGTCTCAAAATCGCCGATTGCGGATACTAAAAGAAGCTAGTGTGCGGTGGCTCTGAAGGAGAAGAAAAATGAATAAATCCATGTGCCATAAAATAAATAAATCCATGGTACTATATTAAGACTTCTATGATGATTAGGTAGTTTTGGCAGCGCCTTGAAAGAACAGTGAGGACAAACTATTTCATTATGGGGATTAAATTGAATGAGTGCCCGCCACAGAGCAGTAATGGATTTTAAAATGACGCTCATTATGAAGACTATTCTGCTCCGTGAAGTGTCAATTAATTAATTTCCGCGCTAATGTTAAACGCATTTAGTAGAGGCAAATTAAGTTAAGTAGGTATTTCTGGAGTTGGGGAGATGTGAATTATGAATAACTATTTCCGTTAGCAATTAGTTTGTATTCATTGCTGCGCTCGCGAATGCCAGTTCCGTTTTCGAAAAGTGTTTGTTATCAAGGCATTCTAGATTTTCTTCAGTTTGTTGAATTCGTTTGCTTGTTCTGTATTTATACATATCACTTAACTCTCCTGAACGCTTGAGGCGATTTTAATCAAATTATGTAATCAATTTTATATTCGAGTTTGACCCGCTATGAAAAGCCGCGAAAGAGTTTCAATCTCAGGGTTCGTTGTTCAACACACGTCCTGCACGAGCTCTGAGATGCGTAGGTATAGATATTATAATGACCATCGAGAATTCGGCAAGAGTAGCCTTATGGTGTGTTGTCAGAAAATGTTCATCTGCAGTTTGAGCATTTTCTAGAGCGGGCATGTTGCCCTTTCTGACAAATAATGAATTCAATAACGAACAAAACAATTTGAATATGACATCGATCGGGCAAGTAAACAATACAACGACCCACACGGCGACTTAATAAATATGTAGTGGTTCATTATCATTATGGAGCAATACAGTTACGTAACGGTCCATGTTTGTTGATACGACATTACAGAATTGAATTGACAATCCGTATAATTTCTCGAGACTTGAAGACGACTAAATACTACTATTACTAGCATCTCCGCTCGCATGTTATTATGAATGGCAATTTTTTATTATTATCTTATATTTAGAATTATTGCTTATACACGTAAAACTTTTTGAAATATGCTTATATACGTTAATTAATTACGATGATTTTACCAATACTTGCAGATTATTTACAACAATGTGTACAACGTAACTTATTCTGCAAAATTTTAGATTCTACTTAATCGATTGCAGTGAAATATAGAATAGATCTTTTTAATATAAAAAAATTACAAAGTTCGTGCGTACAAAATACACATGTCAGAAAGTAAAACTTCTTTGGCAAACTAAAGTAAAGTTTCGTTCTATACAAATCTAAAGTTTTAGATTTGTATAGATAACTATACAAATGATATGCCTTATGGGCGGCTTGAAAATTTCAACAGCAGGTAGCCACAACTTGCGTCTGTCTATTTCACCACGGCAATGGGCTCACCACCTATTACGTGGGACAGGAATCCACACGGTGAAAAGTGGGCATATAATATGCCTCTGCCACCCCTTGGGGGATAAGGCGTGATGGATATTTATTTATTTATATATAACTATACAAATATATTACTTACTCTAAACAACTGCTTAGTACACTACTTACAAATTTATCACAAAATGTTTATTTATAAATTGAATGATGATAAAGCAAATAAATAAAAAATCTGCGTTTACGGCACAAGACGTTTTGCGACAGAATTGCCATCTATTTATTTATTTATCACGCCTTATCCCCGAAGGGGTGGCAGAGGTATATTATATGCCCACTTCTCACCATTTGTATTCCTGTCCCACTTAATAGGTGGTGAGCCTATTGCCGTGTTGAAGTAGACAGACGCTGGTAGTGGCTACCTGCTGTTGAAATTTTTCAATCCGCCCATAAGGCCTTTAAATTGCCATCTAAAGTTCTAATATTTAACTACTAAACGAATACATGGGGAGAAGAATACATACACTAAAAGTTTTGCACTTCTAGCTAATCGGAACTATTTGAATTTCGAATGTTATATTTTTTGAAACGTTGCAACCTTCTTAGTAATGAGAAAAAACAATTGGCAGGAAATCATTTTCAATTATTTTTATCACACATTGAAGTTCTACGTACGCAACGAAAATGGAATTAAGTCGAAAAGATTTTAGAGCGATGATTTTTTATGAATTTAAAAGTAATCTCTCTCCTCAACTGTGCCGCTGGTCTTCTAAATGCTTTTCGGAGAGAAGCACGTTGTTTGAGCACCGTGAGGCGATGGTTTTCTGAATTTGAGAGAGGTCGAGTTTCTTTACATGACGAATTTGGTGAAGGGCGACCTTCAACTACCGTCAACGAAAATAATGTGGATACTGTTAAGCGACTAATTGAAGAAAACCCGCGGATTACCTATAAGACAATTCGAGGACTATTGGGGATTGGTATGAGCAAAATTCAGAAAATTTTACACGAATAATTGAAAGTTCGGAAACTTTGTTGTCGTTGGATCCCTCATGAACTGACAGCGGAGCAGAAGTGGGCTCGCGTGGAATGGTGCTCACAGATGCTACTGAAGTACGACTACGGACATTCTAATGCTGTTTATGACATTGTCACAGGAGACGAAACGTGGATTTATTGTTTTGAACCAGAAAATAAACAGCAATATTGTGAATACCCATTCACAAGATTGCTATTTATTTTCTGGTTCAAAACAAAAAATGGAAATGAGAACAGGCCAACAAAAGTAAGGCAGGCGAGAAACGTTGGTAAAAAAAATGATCGTTATACGTTTTTTTTCTCAGCTACGGGTCCCATCTGTAGAATTCCACTTGAAGATCAAAAGAGTGTTAATCCCGAGTGGTATTCTACCATTTGTTTACCCAGGGTGTTAGAAAAAGTTCACGAAAGACGACCAAAAAGCCGCGTTCTCCTACATCATGACAACGCTTTTTCACCTACGACCAACAAAACAAAGGCCTTTTTTAGCTTCCCAAAAAGTATTTTCCTGTTATTTCTGTATTTTCCCCAAAATCAAAGATAGATGAGAGGTTTCACTTTTACCAACTCCGAAGAGGCAGTGATTGCGTTCAATCAGCCCGTAGAAAACATGCCTTCAGATCTGTGGTCCTCCTGTTTTAAAAAATGGTTCGATCGCATGAATAAATGTAAAGGAGAGTATTTTGAAAAGCAGTAAACATATTATTTTGGTTTTAACATATTGTTTATTTTAAGTTAAGCAAAACTTATAGTTATTTGTATATTTTTATGTAAGTATTTATATAGTTTTTAAGTGTTTTACCTATTTTTCTTATTGTGTATATTTTTATGTAAGTATTTATATAGTTTTTAAGTGTAAGTATGTATTGTGCACTACCTTTATCAGTTCCACGATTTTCTATCCATCCAAAGGTTGCCTGGAAGAGATCGCTTTTAGCGATAAGGCCGCCTATTGTACATTAAATTTAAAATTCTTATTTTTTCTTAAAATGTGTTCCTTTTATGGTGTACAATAAAGAATATTTATTATTATTATTATTATTTCCTTTATTCATTAATTACACTTAACAATTACATTTTTAAATACATTATATAAAAAAAAATCAAAATAAATTTAAAAATATAAAAAATAGTATCCCACCGGCATCGGGTACAGAGACCAAGCTACCGGTGGTCAGGACTGCAGAGACAGAAATTTCCGCACAATACGTGCCGTGCCCAGAAGAACCGCCTTTTGCATCAAGCCCTTGACCCAACTGCCTAACGCGAGCCTCTTGAGATGTTGGTCAAGGCTCTTGGCGATCAAGCCATGTGCTGATACAACTATCGGAACAATAATCGCTGAATCCACATCCCACATCTCGACAACCTCATGAGCAAGGTCCAAATATTTTATTTGTTTGTCCTTTTCTGCTTTTACAAGATTCTCGTCATGTGGTATGGTTATATCAACGATTAATGCAAGGCGCTCTGACCGATCTATTACCACTATATCAGGCTTATTGGCTACAATAGTCCTGTCAGTGATAATGGATCGGTCCCAGTACAATGTGACGCGACCATTTTCTAGAACTGGGTCGGGCGCATACCTATAATACGGTACCTCTGAATCGACAAGATTATATTTTAGTGCAAGTTGCTGATGGACAATCCTGGCCACTTGGTTGTGCCTATGCAAATACTCGCCGTTGGCAAGACGAGAACAACCAGAAATTATATGTCTAAGAGATTCGCCAGGTAGGTGGCATGCCCGACATATGTCAACCGTACCATCTCTCAGAATATACTTTCGATAGTTATTCGTCATAACAACTTCGTCTGTAATTGCACATACAAAACCCTCGGTTTCTCCAAATAGATCACCGAAACGTAGCCAGGATACAGATGTTAATAAATCTACATCAGGCCCATGTAAGGCCCGATAAAATCGTCCATGCAGCTCTTTACTCTGCCATATCTTCTTGCGATCGTCAGTACTAAGTATTACAGGTTTGCGCCAGTTCTCTTTGGCAAGAGCAAGTGGGGTCAGTCCGTTATCTACTGCTATCACATCCCTATGCACACCCAGGCTAGTATGAATAAAATATTCTCTAAGGTTGCATATCTCACGGTTATGTAAAGTCTTGGCGTTTAAAAAGCCACGACCTCCACACTTCCGTGGGATATACAACCTCATTACAGACGAACGTGGGTGATGCATCCGATATGTGGTTAATAAAGAACGGACTTTCCTATCCAGGGCGTCTAACTCAGTTTGAGTCCATCTAAGTATGCCAAAGGAGTATACTAAGACTGGCATGGCCCACCCGTTGATAGCGCGCACCTTGTTGCCGCCTGATAAAAGACTTTTGAGTACTTTTTTCAGGCGACCAAAGAAACGATCCTGTAACGTTCGTTTCATGTCAGTCTCAGTAATACCCAACGCCTGTGACATACCAAGATATTTATAGGTTTCAGTCGCGGTAAGGGACCTAAGTTTTGTGAAATCTGAAAGTTGTACTCCTTCAGATTCCACAATCCGCCCCTTCTTAACATGCATGACAGCACATTTATCTACACCAAACTCCATTTTGATCGAATTACTAAAAGTTTCAGTGACCTTTAGTAACTCAGTCAAGTGGGGTTCGGTGGAGGCAAATAATTTCAAGTCATCCATGTAAAGAAGGTGCGAAGGTACAACATGACCTCCTCTCCGAAACTGATACCCCAGCCCTGAATTCTCCAGTAAAGTACTGAGAGGATTCAGCGCTAGACAAAACCACAAGGGACTCAAACTGTCACCCTGGAATATGCCCCTCTCGATCTTTACAGGTTCTCCATTCCCAAGAACCCGACGACATCCTGGATAAACAAGAGCCGTTCTCCATTGCCCCATACATGCCTTCAAGAAGGTGCATAGAGTTGTATCAACTTTATACAACTCAAGCACCCTCAACAACCATGTATGAGGCACAGAGTCATAGGCTTTCTTATAATCAATCCAGCATGTCGCTAGATTTCTCCGGTTACGGCGGACCTGCTGATTAATGGCCATGTCAAGAATAAGGAGTTCTTTAGTACCACGTGACCTGCTTCTACATCCATTTTGAGAGTCGGACATTATGGAATTATTATCAATATGAGTTGTTAATTTTACTCTCAAAATAGATGTAAGAAGCTTATAGACCGTAGGTAAACAAGTTATCGGTCTATAATTTTTAGAGTCCGTGGTACTACCTGATTTATAGAGAAGGTGAGTAATGCCTGAGGTCATAAAAGATGGAAGCGACCCAGACTTAAGTGATGTTTGAAAGTAAGATGCCAAACAATCATGTGAGCTATGGAACCATTTAAGCCAAAAGTTGTGCAGTCCGTCCGGCCCAGGTGACTTCCAATTGGGTAACGAACGAACTGCACTGGCAATATCATTAGACGTTATTATTATTGGTTCCATAGATTGGATGGACTCACATGACAATCCGACATCCCGCATCCACTCATCCTCTGTATGACTAACAGGCGCCGACCAAATACTTCGCCAGAATGAATTTGTGGCTTCAGCATCGGGCAGGCACATGTCAGTCACACCATGATCAGGTTGCTCCCATCTTCTATACACCCACCTCTCATCTTTTTGGAACGAACGATTTTGAGCATAGCGATCTAATCTCTTTCTGTATCGTCGTATACGATTTGTCCACGCATAAACTTTCTGCTTCAGGTCGTCAATACGTTCTGTGACCCGAAAAGAATATTCGCAAGGACCAATATCAGTCCCTGCGAACGCCCGGGTCACAAAACGCATTACTCTCGGGCGTGTATTACCCGCCCTGAAGCAACACAGCTTGCCAATGAGCACCCTAGTCTCGGCGATACGACGCTCAATTCTGCATTGCCAGGCTGGGACAGATTTTGATCGAATAGCTGATTCAAATTGTGTAAATTTAACACCAGCTACCCGACAAACTGTAACAGCCGCACAATACAGAATTGAGTGCGCATCACTTATGTCTACACAATTGTCAAAATAACTTGGTAAAACCGAGTCGAGGGCACACACTAGCGCTATGTTCTTTTTATGCGTAGGCAAACGCGGCATTATTATTATTATTACATCAATCAATAGCATGTATTTTTTCTCGATCGCCCTTTACTTTCTCTCAATCTTCCTCACCAGCTCTCTCCCACCTCTCGTTCCATGGCTCTGTGCGCGATGCGACGTTCGCTCTATCTCACTCTCTCTCTCTTGATCTTTCTTACTCGCTTGCTCCATGGCTATGTGCTTCATGCTACGTTCGCCCTTGCTCACTCTCTTTCAATCGGTCTCAATTGCTCTCTCCCTCATCTTCGACATAAACGTTGCACATCTTTGTGACGCTAATTCCGTTTCATCCGTAAAAATATACCCTCATGCACCTAAAGAAGTTTAACTTCGATTTAGTAATAATAAAAAAGAGCACATTTGTAGTTTAGCCAAAGAAGAAATATTAATTAAGAAAATCACAGTAATAAAGTACAACTTCTTCAAACTCACAAGGGGTTGGACATTATTGTTGTTTTCGAAGGTAGCTGAAGTTTTTCTTCAAAAGATGTGTCCAGCAATGTCGCGTGAGTAGTCCCTTCACTTGATAAACTAAATTAATAGATTGAAACGGTCGGCTCTTTAAACTTTTCGTAAAAAACCATTATCAATATTCTGTCTGTGACTTTTACTAGTAAATAATGATCATATAGTTTCCATTAAACTTGATAAGAAGCGTACAATAATATACAGAGATTATATTGTTTTGACAATGTTACTCGTGTCATAAAAATGTTTATGTTTTTATAATGCTTTTTTCGAATGATTAATGGTACCTTATCACTTTACACCTAATTATCTACCTACTGTGATTGTTTCGAGGTCAAGGGTTCAAAACTTATGGAACAAAAATATTTCAAGCTTGAGGCTAGATACTGCCTTATAAAATCTAATCTCAAGCGTCGATTGAGTATTAGGAAACGTTCTGGAATACGGCCCTTAGAACTTAATGTGAGCTTTTTTTGCGGTAAATATAAGATTTCACGTGTTCATCGCTCTAGGCTCGATTTTAATTTATTTCAATTGCGCAAACTCGATTAGTTCACACCGAGCTGCGGTTTAGCGATCAATGTGGTTCTAGTCTAGATAACTGGTAATTAAATGGTGTCCAGTCACTTCGATATTGGTCAAACATAGACCTTAATTATCTATATATATAAAAATGAAACCCGTTTTACGTTGTCACGACATAGCATGAAAACGGCTTGACCGATTTGAAATTTTTTTTTTGTATTGTATAGCCCAACTATCGAGGAAGGTTCTTAGTTATATATCATCACGCCACTACACAGGAGAGAGGAGCAGTAATCATAAATGTCAACAAATCGGGAAAACTTTTATACATTTTTGGAAAAGTAATAAGTGACGGGATTAAATGGGTGCCACGGGGTTGGAAGTATGTCGCGGGCGAAGCCGCGCGGGTCAGCTAGTCAGTTATAAAGAATCTCGACGATCGGACGAAATATGATATTTGAGATATTATATAGGTTTGTGAATATTTTAACAGAATAAACATATATGCCGATTGTAATACTTTTTTTAATATTGCGATACTTACATCTCAATGAATACCTCAAGAATAATTGATTGATAAACGAAAAGGCGTGATTGATAAACAAAGAAATATCTTAAAGAAGAAATAATCATGTGATTAGACATGTTAATACATGATGCCATGTTTTTTTTTCTGAAGTTGCACTTCGGTCACGTTGCTGGTTTGACGTTTGGTCACGTTTCGCTGGGACACGTCGAATGTGCGGGAAACAAATGTCACTCGTGGCGAGGGGATTTTTATGGGGCAAACCTCATAAGACATTCGTGTAAGGTTGGTCCCAGCTTTTTTGACTCCTGATCAAAACTGGCCCAAACTATAATCTGGAGGATCTAGAAGCAAACAAGGAAAAAAGGATACTTCTTCCATGTTAAAAACGACATTTAAAAATTTCAGAAGGGCTATGAAGTTTACAGTTACTATATATTTTAGGCTGAAGAGTAGAAGCGTGCACGTTGCCATCCCTGCCAGCTACGGCTGCAATTCTACTCCAACACGAGTGCCACCAGGACGAATGATGCTAGGGCGTGCCCCCGAGGCGACGCGCACCAGTTCGTCCCCGCTGGTGCGAAAAGTGTGTGCCAGAGCGGCGTAGGGGACCGCCACCCTACACGCGCGGCCCGACACGGCGGGAAGTGGAGGATGGAGTGCAGGGCAGCTGCGTGGAATGTTAGGGGAGGAATGCCAGATAAGATGAATGAGTTGATGGATGTTATGAATGAGAGAAAGTTAGATGCAGTGTGCTGGACCGGAGACCAATCGCAAGGGCAGCGAAGTCTTGGAGCTCCCGGGTGGGATGCTCGCGCTTTGGTCTGGAATACCAGACAGCGAGCATGGCAGTCGGGGGGTTGGAATTTTGCTGTCCTCGCGATTGGCATCCGGTATGTATGAGTACAAACTGGTAGGTCCTAGAATCCTCTGGATCCGTGTAAAACTTGGTTTGACGAAGATTTTCCTGGTAGCTGCTCACGCGCAATCTTCGTCGAACGCGAGTGAGCTAGAGGACTTCTGGGAGAGTATGAGAGAAGCTCTAAATGTGATAGTGGGAAATGAAAGACTTATAGTATGTGGAGACTTGAATGGATGGGTGGGTACCGCTCGCGATGGTTTTGAGTCGGTACTCGGGAAGTATGGGGATAAAAGGGTGAACGACGCTGGCAAGCTAATACTGGCATTTTGTAAGGAAAAGGATTTGTTTGTGGCGAACACAATGTTCAACCACAAACAAATTCATATGTATACGAGGAGATGTAAGTCAAAGAGAAGCATGATAGATCTATTCCTAATGGATAGTCGGCTCCGTAAACAGGTGATGGACACAAGGGTTTATCGAGGCGCTGAGCTGGGATCAGACCACAGTCATAACTAGGATTAGGGGTCTGTTCGCGGGTTGGCGTCATCGTACCGAGTGTCCTGAACCTGAGCCGACTTATAGCATCAAAAGCTGGAAGCTGCAGGATGCATCCATTAGGGATAAATATAATGAAAGGGTAGCCGAAAAGCTTGGCGATGTCAATGTAAGCAGTGAGAATGTGGAAAGTGTATGGCAGAACCTTAGGGACAGTATGATAAATGCCGCTGTGGAAGTGTGTGGAGAAACGAAAAGAGGCAGTAGTAATAAGCGTGATGCATGGTGGAATGAGGAAGTGAAAGAAGCAGTTCGAATGAAGAAGAAAGCATGGCTGGACTACTTAGCCTCGCGGAATGATTTTAATATGAAAGAGAGATACAAGCTGCAGAAAGTTAACACAAAGGCACTGATAGAAGAAGCTCGTGAAAGGTGCAGAATGAAAGCGGATGAAAGGTTGTCGTCCAATTTCCGGGATAATGCCAAGCTCTTCTGGAAAGAGGTAGGCAAGACCTGGAGTTGTTCGGCAATCTGCAGTATGAATAAAGTGCTTAGTGTTAACAATGACGTCCTAACAGACCAAAGTGACGTCCTGCAGAGATGGAGTGAATATTATGGAAAGATGTATGCAAGAAAAGACAGAGATGCCACATCGGGAAGTGGAGCTCACTTCGATGCTCCGGATCCCGATGTCATTGAAGTCATTAGTATGAAAGAAATAGAACAAGCGATAAGAAGTATGAAATGTGGTAAGGCTGCGGGAAAAGACAGAGTTACTGCTGAGATGATCAAGTACGGTGGGTCGCGTGTCTGGGACACACTATGTCTGTTATGCAACTTGTGCTGGCGGACTGGCGAGTAGCAGTTGTAGTACCTATTTACAAAGGGAAAGGCTCGCGCCTAAACTGCTCCAGCTACAGGGCGATCAGCTTGGTCAGCTTAGCTAGTAAGGTGTATGCAAAGGTTATAACGGCACGAATGCAAGAAAAGTCTGAAAGGTATTTATGGGAGGCTCAATGCGGATTCCGACGTGGAAGAGGTTGCATGGATCAAGTGTTTTCTCTCCGCATGATCGCGGAAAAGTTTCTGGCTCTTAGCCAGAAGGTTTTCTGCGCTTTTGTGGATCTAGAGAAAGCATTTGATAACGTTGTGAGAGAAACGCTGTGGGACTTGCTGCCAGGATATGGTGTGGACGGCTCGCTACTGCGGGCAATATAGTCGCTTTATAGGGGCTGTAAGGCTTGCGTGCGAGTAGGGTGGGATGTGTCACCTCTTTTTGATGTCTGTACAGGCGTCAAACAGGGATGTGTCATGTCCGCTTGGCTGTTCATAGTGTATCTGGACA
The DNA here is from genome assembly GCA_948477245.1 of Thumatha senex. Taxonomy (NCBI): domain Eukaryota; kingdom Metazoa; phylum Arthropoda; class Insecta; order Lepidoptera; family Erebidae; genus Thumatha; species Thumatha senex. The sequence goes on from OX419727.1 coordinate 28,485,945, forward strand.
GTTGCCTGCAGAAGTTGAAATATTTTAATATGGGTGTGAATTTGGGTGACTTTACAGTAAACTGTCTGCTGTACGCTGATGATGCGGTGCTTATGGCCTCATCAGAAGCCGACCTACAGGCATTAGTCACTAATATGAAAGAGGGGTGTGAAAGTAAGGGTCTCCGCTTGAATGCAAGTAAAACTAAGGTTCTAGTATTTGAAAGAAGTGACGTAAGAACTAAATGCGAGATTAGGGTAAACCAGGAACATCTAGAGCAAGTGAATGAAATTGTGTATTTAGGAAGTATGTTTAGCGCGGATGGAAGATGTGATTCGGATGTAGAACGGCGAGTAGCTGCCGGAAACAAAGTTAACGGTGCTTTGTCCCAGTTAGTAAAGCGACAAAGCATCGTAAAAGAAGCACGAATGGCGATTCATAACGCAGTGCTAGTGCCAACTTTGCTTTACGGTAGTGAAACCTGGGTATGTCAGCAGATGCATGAAAGTAAATTGAATGCTGTGGAGATGCGATCACTTCGAAAATTGTGCGGCGTTACCTTGGCCGACCGAATACGTAACGAAGTGATACGCAATATGGCAGGTTTGAATGAAAGTGTCAGCGTTAAGCTGGAAAAGGGCGTGCTCCGTTGGTTTGGACACGTCCAACGAATGAGTGAGGAACGATTGACGAAGAATATATATTGTTCAAAAGTAGAGGGTAGAAGGCCGAACTTACATATGAAGACCACGTGAGCAGATTGTTCAAAAACGGAAAGGTCAAAAGTACTCGGATACCCAGACGTGCGTGTATGAAGCGATTGATGAATCTCGAAGAAGCGAAAGAAGTATGCATGGATCGCGAAGCCTGGCGATCTGTCCTCTCTGACTACGCCGTCAGGGATACTGCGTGAAGATAGTTAGTTATATATTTTAGGCGAAAACTGATTAAGAATTAATTTATCTACACTAATATTATAATGAGGAAAACTTTGTTTGTATGTTTGTTTGTTTGTAATGAATAGGCTTGAAAACTACTGAACCGACATTATCCACGAGTAACATAGGCTATATTTTATTTTGGAAAAAATAGGGTTCCGTAAGATTTTTGGGTTTTTCGGACAAAAGTTGTAAAAATCAACCAGAAAAGTTACTTATTTTGCGTACACTGCCTAAACTATAAAAGGTAGATCCATAAAATGTTCTAATTAATTGTAGATCTTATAAATATCTACAAAAAAATCCGCGACACATACATACCTATCTATGTCGAGTGAGGCACAACAACCATTTTTTTAAATAAAATTTTTTAATTTTTTTTGGACTACATTTAAACGCGTTTATTTTACTCATGCTATTAATCCTTATCAAAATAAATTATTTCATCACTAAGTACAGTTTATGTAAATAATATTTGGTCTTTGAATGATTAAAATTGGACGTTTCGGCCCGTTGCGAAGTGGGCGTCACCAAGGCGGGGGTGCGCGTGCGGGAGGGGAGTTTAGATCTATGAGCGGCTCAGAAGCGAGGTCACGCGCGAAGTCTAATAATTTTGGTACGATGTTTTTTAGATTATTAAACAACGGGATTAAAAAGGTGCCACGGCGTTCGAAGTATTTTACGGGCGAAGCCGGGCGGGACAGCTAGTAACGGATATAGCACGTGTTCGGTGTTACATTACAACTCATTATTCTTTAAACTGAGGCATTGATTGTCTCGAAACCCGCAGCTAGGTCCGTCGTCATCGGTCTGTCTAATGGGAGGATGCTCGTGAACTAATTCTACTAATTGCACGTGAACTGTATGTGAGATCTCAATCCGTGATACGGACGACTACAATTGCGGTACATGATATAAAACATAGACTATACAGCTTTCCTTAACAAAAGGGGTATGATTTTTTTCAAATCCGATTAGTTCCTGAAAGTAACGCGTTCAAACAAACACAGTACCATTCTGCCTCTACATAATTTTAATATACCTTATGCGTATATTCGTATAGGATAATTCTTCTTTCTGAAGTTAAACCCTTATTATGTAAGCAGTTTTACCCAGACTATATCTACGGCAAAGCTCGGATGCCATTACGATCGAATTGAAAAACATCTGTAAATTGGTTAGTTAGGTAAGTTTTGTCTACCAACAAGACGACAAACCTCCAGTAGGAAGCTCTAAGCAAAGATCATGATTTCGATACGACGCAAGGTTCGTCGCATGGTATGGACGCAGAACCTTACGGCCAGGAACATAATGCAATACGTGGCCGCTGGCCAAAGGGTTACTAGGAGTTACTGCAGCTTCTTTTGAAGCGCCGAGTTTCATATCCGAGACAAAATCACGTGACCTGCAAGCGAGGGTTTATTGAAAATGACAGGCAGCATACATCAGCTTTGTCGACTAGGACCATTCGGGACTCAGGGGCTTCTGTTCGGGTTTACCGGATTCCCTAGCCCCATATAGCCACGAAGGAGAAAGAAGGTACCCATTTTCCGAGTAAGCGAAGCATTAAACGATTTAATTCCAAATTGTACGTTTTAATTTTGTACAGGTCTATTAATTTCAATATGTAAATAATCCAGTATATCTTTTAAATTGTAACAAAGGACGCAGGAATAACTGCAACTTACGTGAACTATGTATACAATAAGTTACATTTGGATTGTAAAATCGATACGACCGCGTCGCCGTCGCGCGGCATATTAGTATATGCACACTTTTCACCATGTGTATTCCTATCCCACGTAATGGGTGGTGGGTGAGTCCATTGCCGTATATAACTCTCATATATGTATATACACTATATAAAGCTAACTCCGGGCGTCGCGAGATGCAACTGGGACAGACGCACGGATGATGATGGAATGCTTACTGCTCTCATAAATATACTGTGCCATTGCGAAAAAATAGCAAAGGGAGCGCAACGAAATAACCTAACACAGGTCCTACCTCAGTAAGCGCCAGCGCGCGACTGATCAGGCCTCAGCGTCGCAAATCTAATATTATTTAAACATTTGTACTATTATAATCACTGTATATAGTCAAAGTAAGCCATTATGCCTATAAATATTGAGTAGCTATAGTTGTGTATAAAAATTTCATGAAAATTATCAGTAGGTAGTTTCGATTTGGCATTGAAAAAACATTTCGGAAGGGGGCAACTTTAGGATGTTTTTCTATCAAGTGAAGTTTATTAGATTTTGTAATAGAAAGCCATTTTGACTAGCTTAAATCCTTAACTAACATATATCTCTTTTTCAAAATCAAAAACCCTTTCTTCTACGATTCGCATTGTTTTAAAAAACTCAAAAGCGTGGCCACGGCAGGAATACCAAGCCTTAACATATTTTTTCCATAGCAAAGAATGGTCCATTTTTGTAGTGTACTTTATTAAATGTATTATGGATTTGACAATATTATCGTATTGTTTCTTTTTCATACTGAGCTTAAAGTCCCGGTTATACATGCTAGCCTTGGAGTCCACCTGACTTCCACGTTCCTCAAATATATATCGTAATATACCTTACTCTAAATATATTAACGACCGTGTGTATGACGGGCTTTATTCGAATTTAATATTTATTATTATTATTAGTTTTAATTAGCTTTGGTCAGTCCCAACAGGTTTAAAAAACTAGTTAGGCAATAATATTCGTAACTTTCTAACGTGATTCTAAATCATTTTAATTTCTGTTTGCATGAATAAAATAGTATTTATATACTTTAACAATTTGCATTCCATCAGGTTTACAAATGCCAAATATAAGCATTTCTCACGTTTATACCGAAACATTTTATATCATTTACCTGAATGGAGGCAAAAATATAATTTCTGCGAGGGGATATCGCCGAAGGGGTGGCAGAGGCATATTATATGCTTACTTTTCACTATGTGTATTCCTGTCCCACGTAACAGGGGGTGAGCCCATTGCCGTCAGCGACAGACAGACGCAGTTTGTGGCTACCTGATGTGGAAAATTTTCAAGCCGCCCATAAGGCCTTCAACTTGACTTAACTACTGCCATGTTACTGGCAGCCGGGACCAACGGCTTAACGTACCCTCCGAACCACGGAAACGCTTGCAAATGTAAATGCCACAAAGTGGTCACCGATCCGAGGACCAGCCATAGTGAAAGTTGTGTAACTCAGTGATCGTTTACAGAACACTTTGTCCGCGGGGCCACGAGCGCTTCAAAAAAGAAAAAAAAACTAACATTTACATAACTCAAAAAAAATCAAGGACTATAAAAATAGGTCTACTCTTTCTCGAGTTATAAATCGTGTAACTAACAGGACTTTGTTTTATTTATAGTAGACAGGCTGTGCTGTTTACAATAACACTTTACCTATCTATGGTGAATTTACACATACTTTTATTGATTGTAGTGAGTTAACAATGAGTGTATGGAATATACAATCGTGTGATACGTTTCCAATGTGACGGATTTACAATAACCTATATAAAGTTATCTAACTATCTTCACGCTGTAGCCCTGATGGGGTAGTCAGGTGGGGACAGGTCGCCAGGCTTCGCGAAGGTTATCTAGTTATTAAGTTATCTGCTTCACCTTAATATAGGTATATAATGGTATGTTATTAAATTAGCTGATGTATGTAAGATAAATAAATAAATAAAATAATTTGCCAGCTGCTTCCAAACCGTAGCTGGATTAGGAGCCTCGGGTTACTTGTATTTAGCTGCTAGGAGCGGGCAGATCCCAAACCAATGGAGACTAAGTATTATTACTCCAGTCTTCAAAGGTAAGGGGTCAGTGCAGGAGTGCGGGAGCTACCGCGGTATTAAGGTGATGTCCCATACCATGAAGATCTTCGAGAGGATTATAGACTATCGGATCCGGCAGGAGTGTACTCTCTCGGAGTGTCAATATGGGTTTCGCCCTGGTCATGGGACCACGGACCCTGTTTTTGCCCTGAGGGTTGTCGCAGAGAAATACAGGTCGAAGAACACGCCTCTGCACTGTTTGTTTCTAGATATGCAGAAGGCCTTCGACTGTGTTCCTCGTGCGATGATCTGGTGGGCACTGCGGTCCAAAGGGGTTCCAGAGGTCTATATTGACACTATCCGGGACATGTACTGTGACTCCGATTCAATGGTTCGGACTGCTGTTGGCGACACGAAACCCTTCCCCATCACCGTCGGGGTACACCAGGGTTCTGTCCTTAGTCCGCTTCTGTTCAGTGTAATATTAGACGAATTGTCGGACAGCATCAGAAACCCGCATGAGCAGCTTCCATGGTTGCTCATGTATGCTGACGATATTGCGCTGGCAGACGCGGACAGGGGCAGATTGGTGCGACGTGTAAAGGCGTGGAAGGAGACGCTTGAGAACGGCGGTCTGAAACTAAATGTGGCGAAGACCGAGTACTTGGCACTAAACTCGACAGATCCCACATCCGTCCGCATAGGCGGTGATTTGGTCGAGCGCACGGACCAGGTTAAATACCTGGGATCTGTTTTTCACACGTCCAGTGACATCGATTGCGATGTCAAGTAACGCATTGCTGCCGCGTGGGCCAAATGGCGGGAGATGACCGGTGTCATTTGTGACCCTAAAATGCCGATCCGGTTGAAGGGACAGGTCTACAAAACCATTATTAGACCTGTCCTTTTACATGGCAGTGAGACGTGGCCGATATTGGAGCGACACAAGCAGGAGCTGCGTGTCACGGAAATGAAGATGCTGCGGTGGATGTGTGGAGTCACGCGGATGGACCGCGTGAGGAACTCTCGCATCCGCGGCGGCCTTCACGTCCGTGACATTGCAAACAAGTTGCAAGAGTGTCGCCTTCGTTGGTATGGTCACGTCTTGCGGCAACCGCCGGGCTACGTAGGTAACAAATGTCTGGCCATATCCCGGTAAGAGGGGAAGACCCAAGAAGTGCTGGCTTGACGTCGTAAGGGATGACATGCGTGCCAATGGTCTCACTACAGGGGATGCCGACGACCGTGCGAAGTGGAGGAGAAAATGTAGGAATGCGGACCCCGGGCGTCGCGAGACGCAACTGGGACAGACGCTCGGATGATGATGAGCTGCTAGGAGCTGCATCTTTTGACTGTTTACCCTGTTGATGGATGGCACTTGGTGGAACTTGCTACACATTTTGAACCGGTTTCATGTCATAGAGTACAATATGTGAAGTTAACTTTACATATTGCACTCTATGACATCCGAAATACAAAAAATATGTGCTAACCTTTGAAAATGCCGTAAGGCGAAACTGGTCAGGTTTAAACAATGAATAAATGGAACAGTACAAGTGTTTTAGTTCAAGACCTATCTTTTGGCTTTTACATTTTCGCTTGTCAGCAGCGACAGTCGTCAGGTCTCGACACCCAAAAAAAACAAAAAAATTACCGATGTCAAAATACTTCAAAAACATCGTAATTGGTAAGGTGTGCAACGATATCAAAATTCAAGGTCTTTGGGCGCATACAAAGACTTGCGAGTGCAGGAAACTGGTACTATCTGTGTGGCATATTATTTCCTGTGGTGCGATCATAACCAGCCATTTAACAGCTCCGACGACCGCCTCAGCTGAATTACAAGGACACGATTGACAGAGCGTAAAATGTAATTTAATGTCACATGTTTTCGTACCGTTTTTGTTGAATCAATGTATTTACACTTTATTGGTTTCCGTGAGCTGAGAGAAAAAAACATGTTCTCCATGCTCTGAAATGAATACTATAAAACCGGGATGATGATTGTGATTATCTATAACAGATAAATAAAATTGAAGTATTATGTTTGTAATTCCAAACATATTTTAACTATAAATGCATATGAAACTATACGGAATCAATATCAACTATCATGAAAAAAAAAATCAATTTTATTTTCTTTATTTGTCTGTCTATCGGTCTGTTTGTCCCGGATATTATTCTGACATGGCCGGACCCAATTTATTCTCTGACAGATAGCTGATGTTATAAAGAGTAACTTACACTACATTTGGTTCATGTATTCCCATGGGAACGGGAACTAATGACGCGGATGAAACAGCGGGGTGTCCACTAATATCTAAGATTATGACAACGGCGACCCACGAAATTTACATTCAATGGAATGGGACCTATATTAGGTTTAAAATCCCGTAGCAACTAGATCAAGAAACATAGAAGTAACACGTGTACCCAAATGTGTAGCAGAACTATTTTCTTCTGTCTTTCCCCTTTCAAAGTAGTAGAGCGCCAAGATGAATTCAGCAATGCAAACTATTCTCAGTCTTAAGGTTCATTAGTGCAAGCGTTTTTAAGCTTTACCATCATTTTTAATAAGGAATAGTTAAAGTATTTACAATGTAAGATAACGCCGGTGTGTTGGATTTTTAACGCAATACAAAATGCCTAGTTTCTTACAGTGTTAAAGGGAAGATGATTACAGGAAAATACGAGTTAATACGCTTCTTCATATATATCCATCGCAAAGCATATGTAGTGTGGCTGTAGTGTGTAGAGATTAAAAAAAACTATATTTCACTGCAGCTTCAAGGTCGACCAAACCAGATCCACAAACATCAAAACAAATGTTGGTCCTGGCAAGGTTCGTGTTTTTTGTGCTATACTTCCGTTCCGTCCCTATTGAATGTTCTTATAAAACATGAGCATTCATTTGAAATACATCATATATATAAAGATTAAATAAAATATTGATGGTTTATTCACGTGACCACAATGCAAGTAGTAGGAGGTGAGAATAACAGAATGGTGCTTGTCTATTTTAAAACTTGGCTCGACGCCATCGCGCGTACCGCTTTACCTATGTAAGTATATCAATTATCCCGATGATATGATTTTTATGTCACATTAAATCAAAGTTTGGAATTTTAACGACAATGTCGGCGTCAACTTTTCGCCATATTCTTTTTTCACCATATTTACAAATACCATGAGGCCGCAAATAAAGATTTTATCTATTTTAGCAAATATTAGTAAGATAAAGAGTGTTTTAACTGTTTATTTACCAAGCTGGTATATAGAGGTACAATAAAACCATCACGTTATTCGGTACAAATATGTACAATACTTAGATTAAATGGTTTGGACACACCTCTTTCGTCTTATCAGCTGTCATTAATTAAGCGTTTCATTCTATGCTAGTTCTGTGATCACGAAGTTGTGCTAGAACTGCGCGGGTCGGGTACACCCGCGCAGTCCTAGCAATTCTCCAATAATTAGTTTTATCTAAACTCGTACTAACGGACTATTTTGTTTTACTTATTTATTTATTATTATTTATTTATTGATCATCCGAATATTACATTGATAACAAATATGATGCGTGGGCATTATATGCACTAATTGGTATTTAATTGTTCAATCACTTGGTTTACATAACATTGATAAACATAAGGTACCTACTTTCCTGATAATACCAAATCATAACTTTCTTAAAGTTAAGACTTAATACGAGTATTTCTAGTGTGAAATTCTTTTATCAACATTTGTTTCTTCGACGCGATTTATGGATTAGATGTCTTTGCTGGGAGACATTTTAAATGACAAAACAATCTTTCTTGATAAAAAAAACTGATTGCAGAATAAAACTAATCAAATTTGGCCTAAGAAAGATACTGCGCCGTTCATTCAGTGATACGTGCATCACAGAAGTATAGATAGATATACCTATTAAAACTTTCATAACAAAACATAATAGCTGTTTGATTGCAAATTCCGACAGATTTACTTCAGTGTGAAATAGCTTTAGAACTTCGTTCCTTATAATAGGATTTTATATAATGAGATTATGGAATGACGTAGGACGTCTGGACACTTTTATTTTAGTGTTCTGTTACTAGCTGGACGACTACAGGAATGTAATTTGTTGAGTAGTCAATTGATGAATAAAGCGTCGAAGGGTCAATAGAGAAGTAAAATTGGTGGAGCGGAAAGATACGCCATGGTAAGAACTTCGGAGATGAAAAGCGAATTGGCCGACGGAAAATTAATGACTTGTGAAATTTAATTAACACAATTTTGTTCTAATATTTTATAGTATGATTTATTATTCCTTTCATTAGGTATTATTATGAATGCTGTGATTGTAAATGAAATCAATTAAATGGACATAAATTTTATGTTCGTTTGATTGATATTCATACACAATCATCTACGTGCCGCCTCTTGTGTAATCTCATAAAAACTACCTATTTAGTCCCTCCATTAGTGTACACAAACTTTCAATGTCAAATCCTTATCAAGTTAGGCCTACACATGGACAGGTACTTCTTTCCTAAAACGGAGCTGTAATAGTCTCACAAGTGTATAAACTTTGAATAGCGTCACCGCAATGTCTAGGTCATGTAATGCTTATTCATAGTTGACGGATTATACTTTCATCAGCTTTCCCCATGGCCGTTGTATACAAGAGACGTTGGTGACAAATTTTATAGTGTGAAACCCACCGTTATCGGTGAGTGACTGCGTGGAACGGATTGCGAGGTCAAGGCGCGAGTGTCGTTGGCATTGCACCAGAGTTCACTTCACAAGTTCCTATACGCGACCCTCACGCACATTTCACGGATGCCTTACAAACCATACGCATGACTGTAAAGGGACGGATTATAAATATAGCGATCAGGGTTTACATTAGGATATACATGATATAAATATATGTATACTGATATTTAATATTGTATAAGTTTTTCTGAAATAAAAACGCTGTATACAGATCGCCAGGCTTCGTGATCAATGTATACTTTTTTCGCTTCCTGCAGATTCATTAATCGCTTCATACATACATGTCACGTGTGTACACGTCTGGGTATCCGAGTACTTTTGACCTTTTAATTTTTGAGCAATCTGCTCACGTGGTCTTCGTAAGTCTTTGTCTATCCAGACTCCTTCTACCCTCTACTTTCGCACAATAGATTTTTTTTGTCAATGGTTCCTCACTCGTTCGTTCGGAGTTAAATCCTCATAAGGCGTCCGGTATCAAGATGTTGAATTAACACTAGGGAAAGTTGTCGGATGTTATAAATCTTTGTTTATTTAATAAATGTATCGTTATTTTGCACAATTTGTCTTCATTATATTCTTTAGTGCCTACTTAATAGTAATGCAACCGCAAATATAGTTTAACATTGTTTGGTTATTGATTCATTCTATTGTAGTTAAAGTGGATTTGTTGACGTAGAGGTCACGCAATCAAAAGCCAACATTATCTGGAAAGATGTACCTTACACAAGACGCTAAATTGGACCCTGGTTTTAGAAAGCAGACTTTAGTTGAAAAAAAAATCATAGAATTGAACTAAAAGCCTCATAGTGCCTTAATGGAATATTGTGATTCACTGTGAATTTATTAAACCACCTTGATTGCAAATAGCACAGACAAACCCCCTTTTTAGGAGTTGGTGGTCATCAATGTTATAGTTTCACTAAGTCCGTCCGCAGTCTTCATGGTATAAGTCCCATGAAGTAGACCAAAAAATCCAATCCTATACTATAGGATGTCATCAGATAGGTCTTTAAACAATTATTGTAGTACATTTTCTAAAATTAAACTTAAGTGCTAATTTTTTTTGAAACCAAAAATTCAAACCAAGAACTACAATGGTTTAATGCTGTAATTTTCTGAGAAGTTGGGTGTCTCGCAGACTACTCGCTGCAGCAGCAAGTTCGAGGTTACAATGTGGGAACTCTGTCAAGGTAACATACCAAATTTCAGGTCCCTTTTTCATCAAAGCTGATGACCCTCAAAATTTAGAGCTGGAAAAAATAATGCCCTATAAAAGCCACCTTGCTCATTTGTTTTTTTTTTAGTAGTATATTTATACTTTGGAGGCTACACTTCGTTTAATAAGAATAAAATATGCAAACAACTTTAGTCATTGTCCGGCACAACCCTGAAGACAAATGCTCACTAAATGACATCACGACATATCAAGCAACCAATTTCAGAAATCATGAGTAAGAGTCATCATTAAAGCTAATCTCATCTCGATGATGAAAGCAAAATATATTTCAGATCTCAAGAGGAATTCCTTCCTGATGGTTTCTGAGAACACCGGAATACTTGGCTCCACATCTTGGTGACCTTGGGTGGCACGTGGCATGTACCAGTAAGAGTGACTCATTCCGAAACACATTTGTGCGACATTTCACTAAGATTACACACTTGTTATTGAATCAAAAATTTAATAATGAGTACCTGCTTCAAGAATTTAGTTTCAATGTTTGCTCGTATTTTTAGCACTTGAACAGATCAGATCCTGACTTGATTTTATCTTAAGCTACCTCTGATCTCGGTTGGGCCCTTGGCACTCCCCAAATACAAGTTTAATTCCTACTTCCGTCGGCTATATTAGTCTATATCTACATCGCAGACCGAAGTTGACCAATACAACCTGGCTTGACGAAATATCAGCATGGGCTAAGATAAAGCACTCTTTATTTTAGCTTATGCTGATACGAGTATTACGTCTTGAAATAAAAAAAAATACTAGCACTACTAGCGTTGGGCTGAAAACCTTACGAATTGTTAGAAGGAATAAATAAATAAATAAATATCCATCACGCCTTATCCTCGAAGGGGTGGCAGAGGCATATTGTACGCCGTGTGGATTCCTGTCCCACGTAATAGGTGGTGAGCCCATTGCCGTGTTGAAATAGACAGACGCAGGTTGTGGCTACCTGCTGTTGAAATTTTTCAAGCCGCCCATAAGGCCTTCTACCAGGCTTAACAACTGCCATTTTACTGGCAACCGGGACCAACGGCTTAACGTGCCGTCCGAAGCACGGAAACGCTCGCAAATGTAAATGCCACAAAGTGGTCACCCATCCGAGGACCAGCTATAGTGAAAGTTGCGTAACTCAGTGATCGTTTACAGAACACTGAGACCGCAGGGCCACGAGCGCTTCGCTTGTTAGGAGGAATGTAAACACATCTTTCTTCCGAAGCGGGAGCGCTAGATTCAACCATGCATGACGGATGCTTGTACGATGATTGTAGTGAAGTCTTAAAGCAACGAGGTATACTTTTGAAATGCTTGGACTTATAAATTTTCCCAAGGCAAAAACACATTACGCGTAAAAAGTCACAGATGTCAGTTTTGTGATAAGAACTGAAATATGGAACCTATATTGAAGATAGAAATATGGACCTACTCAAACACCACAATGGATAGTATGTAAAAAAAATTCAAGAGAGGCTTCCCTTGGAATTTTTTTTACGCCTCTCAGAATTATCCATCTAGTTCTCAGATTTAACATACACAGATGAGGCTTATTGTGGCTTATTTGCTGAAGTCCAGTAATAAAAACGAGGCATTTTTTTATCAGCCGCCCATGTTGGATTTAGAGGCGGCTTTATTACCTGCTAAATTTGGGGTGCCCTTTCGATCGCATATTTTTTTCAGCATAATGTAGTTTGGCATAACAGTTTCAGCATAAAGTTTTCTCGCATAAAGTATGATAAGCAGAGTGTTATAAACGCATAATGGTTTTATTGGCATAACATTAACTTACTCTAATTTTTTTATCATAATTTTAATCAGCATAAATGTAAAGGGTATAAATGTTATACGCCTAAAGATAATTTAACATAAAATACAAAACGCATAATGGAGGTATGGATAACCGTTTAAATCATAAATGAATAATAATTTGACTAAGAATATTTAAGAAATGATAAGACACCATTGTAAATAATCATCTCTCTCATAGCCAAGTTTTTAAGCTGTTACTTATAAAACGATATTTTAAGTGTTATTTTTTTTAGACTAGTCTTGAGCAAAGTCGTAAATAGGTACGACGACGAGCGAAGCGAGGAGGAGTGTTAGGTCACTTGTGACCACAACGCGCGAGCCGAGCGAGCGAAGCAAGCTGGCCGCGGCAGCGGCCGGCGATGCGCCAGAATAGAATCGCTCGTTTTAATCTACCTACTTTCTTTTTGTATTTTATTTATATATTCTATATATAAGTGTTTAAATTTTGAACTTCAGTAAAGTGACTATCGACATTTTTAATCAGTGGGCATTTCAATCTTAGACAGTTCAAGCTTAGATATAAAAAAAGACGTGTGGCACTCGGAGACTGCCGCGGTAAAGCTATTGCATAGCATACCTTTGTTTTTCTTTGATATTAATTCAAGTTACACTAAAAACAACAAAAAAAAAAACAAAAAATAACCCTCACTCTCACAGTCACCCTCATCTTCAGACTCACACTTACTATCATTACGTCTCGATCCGTGCGAGCTTCCTACAATCGTACCATATAATATATGTACATACACGTTAAGCCAACGCTCGGCCGTGCTCGGTGAACTTCGTGTGACCTCGTCTCGACCTTCGTCTTAGGTTTTTTTTCTACGGAATTTCTTGATTAAAGCCCACTCAAAGCCCGCGATAAAAACTATGCAATAGCTTAATAAAAATATTTACTCGTTAACATTATGGTATTCTATATGTGCTGTGGCTATGGATTGTAATCTTTATGCGAGAGTGAGTGATATGCCAATAAATGTTATGATTAGTAATCGTTATTGTAAAAAAAATTATGCGTAAACATTTTATGCGGGTATATCATTATTATAAAAAAGTTATGGGAAAATACAGTATGCCTAATGATTTATTCTGTTTGAACGTTATGCGAAACGAAGAGTATGCCAAAAAACGTTATGCAGTTTTAAGGTATGCCTCGAAAATTTATGCAACCCAATACGGACCCCTAAATTTGGAAGGTCGATGAAAGCATAGAATCAGATTACAATTGTCAATACGACAGTATTACTTGCTCAGATGACGCTCCATCCTCTGAATGATATAATTAAGATAAATATCGATAACGTTAAACCCTAGTTATAGATTATGACACTCCTTTCTAAAAAAATATCTTTTAGAATAGAAAATACAAAATTGAATCAGTAGTTTAGTTTAAGCTCATTAAGTGGCCACCATATATGCATATTGCAGGTATAATCTAGGTTAGGGATCGTGCCGCGTGTGCGAGAGTAGTGAAGGTGAACGAGTCATGCTGATACCTTGCCAATCTCTTACGTACGATAGCGACATCGTTTATGCATCTTGTACACAAATATAGCCCCGAATTTTCCCCAGAAAACAATCCAACCAAATTCAGAACATTTTTACCAATAACTGTACTTAAGTAATAAAATGTCGTAACAAAATAAAAGAATGAACTATAAATTCACGGTACAAATATCCATTAGCTTCAGCCACCTGTCGCATAATTAGCCTGTCATTGTTAGGACACAGGCGGTTAATTAAGATGCGCGAGTCGATCTCATTGTGACGCGAGGATGCGCGCGAGCACGTTGATGTCGTACCGACTGAGTGACGCGACGAGTCAAATAAACTAAGTTTCGTTGAACGTATGTGGGTGTGCACAAGCTTGTTATACTCGTTTGCTATATTGATTATTTATTGACATCTTCACACACATTCCAACCTCAAGGACAAATGCGTTTGTTGTATGTGTGAGTCTGTGGTTAGCAAAAACTAACGTGAGGTGAATATTTATTTAACGCGTTATGTTTACTTGTTGGTAAACTTGCTAGATCTAAGTAGAATACTTAAATGAACAGGTGTCGTAAATACTGAGACCTTGACAGCGACGTCCGAATCTTATCTGGAGGCTCTATGTCTGACAAACATTTAGCCAGTATTGTATAAAGTAAATAGACATGACCTTGGGAATATTAAATATTCGCCGGTTTCGCGAGATAACGCTCTCCGTAATGTTTGTTACCTTGCGAACTCGAAACCAATTACTTTATGTTCCGAACAAGTAACTCGTACACCATGCGCAAAAACCTATCTCTGCTGTCGCATTGCGTAATTTGAAAGATCACTGACCTGTGTAACCATGTCCCAGTAGAATCCATCGAGCATAGATTTGCCATGTTGATGTTGCCGGCACAGGGCCGGCCAGAGCGACGCGCGGACCGGGCTATTGATTGGCCACGAGTTCTCTCTGATGAGCAGCTTCAGCTCCCGCTTACGAGCCTGTTGGATCAGCGGCTGGATCTCTTCGTATGTTTTGAGTGGCGCTTTCTTGCCTGCGAATAATGGAGAAGGTAAGCACTGTGTCCAGATAGCCGACGACGGATCGGCGACTGCGAGGGACTCGGCGCTGGGTGCGCGAAACGCGGCAGGTTCTATGTACATCTCACTGAAGGCGCGAAGCACATGCTTTCGGTGCGCGCGCGCCGGTGGCACTGCCGCCCGCCACAGCGCAAGCTCGCCAGCCTTAGGAAAATGTGATAGCGCCCCAACACTGTCACACTTCGATTGTTTATTTGACCGTGTGACGCATTCGTGGGTCGAATGGACCGATGAGCGATTCCAACTTTTTTATAAAAAAAAAACATTTTGTATTGACATGTGATATATAACTCAAAATAATTTACTATTAACATGCAGAATAAAACTTAATGACGTAATGTATTCTGAACCGACGTTAACCAACGGAAGGTTTGTTTATAAGATGCCTAATCTTAATTTATCACCTTAGTGGGAGTGGGTACATTTGGGGAAAGATTTTTCGAATTACTCAGTACATACGTCAAGTAAACAACACAGAGATATCACACGATAATAGCATGAGCTGTTATATAAATAGCACCAGAATCAAAGCAAAACGCAACACCTTGGCGATGGGCCAATAAAACGAAATTTTCGTATTGCATACGTAATCGTGGGTTAAATCGTTTCAGAGCAAAGCGAATAACATGTTTTAAGATGTTTGAATACCCATCGCGTGCTCGACCTTACTTTTTATTTAGAGTGTAAACAGAGTCAACTCATGCGTCAAGCTTATATTGCAGCTACTGAATCAACGTTGCATTCCTAATACTGGACATGTCACACAAAACGGCAGTGTCTTGAGAATATTTCAAGTCACTACTTTTAATGTACTATTTTAAATTATAATGTAGAACTATTTGAAAAAAAAATATAAAGAAAAATTATTGGGCCCTGAAAAAAGGTTTTCTGCAATTTCATTACAGGAAAAGACTGTAGATAGGATAACCGTCCAACATTTCTCATAAAATGGATAAAGGCTTTAAAAACCTACCTACTTAAATTTCGTTGGTTTGTCAAGAACCACCTTTGAACTGGAAAATAATAAATATATCCTGACACGTCTTTTTCCAAGTGTATGGGTAGACAGCTGATAAACATACGAACTTCTAAATACATACATAGGTAGTATACATAGAAATCTAAACTCTGAAAGAAACATTAGCGGATAACAAACATTTGTTACGATATCGTTATGTCAAGTTGAAGGTTAAAGTCAGTTTAGTGAAAAGGAATACAACTGGTGTAATGTTTTCGTATGATATGCCTGTGCCTATCCCTTCTGGAAAAAGACGAGATTATATGAAAGTATAAAAAATAAAGTTAAAATTGTTAGGTCGGTTATACCCCACGTTCGCTAAGTTAGTGTTAAGTAAACAAGTATGATAAGACGAGGTTATCTTGTCTGCAGTAAGTGGCCAAGCGCTGCGATTGACCGACATAAGATATGTTTCTACATTAGTTAACAGTAACAGTGTATTTACACGCCGTGTGATTATGTTATGGATACGATAAAAATTGGAATTGAATTAAATCGCGAAGAGGTTTTATGAAATCAAATAGGGGTAACAACGTGTTAAAGAAACCAGTTATAATAATATCATTTACTTAAATTATATTATCAATCTAGTCACTTCGGAACCTCCAGGTTAAGGTGAGTTAGTTGTGCTGAGGGTGGAAAAGGCAGGGGTTGCAAGTTGTATGACGTCAGATACTCTCGAGTTCACAAATTATTTCTATTGAAAGATTAATTCTTAAGCACACAGCACAATTCATATATTTCTTCTGCATTTGGTCAAAATTGGTTCAGGGGATCTAAATAATAAGGGTTTAAATTCTTTTAAAAAATGGAGTCCGCTAATATAAAAGACAGACCGAAAAGCATATTTATACAACCGAACGGGATCAGGGTAGCGGTCGGCACCTGAAAACGTTTGAAAAATTAAATCTTTACAGATGCCTCACAATTTCAATAGTTATTAAATCTATATCTATCATTCATCTTTTATCTAATCTACGATTTTCATATTACGCCTACGACTATTCATAAAATGATTGGTACAAACGGACATTATTTCACAAAAACCGATAAATGTACCTATTTTAGAAAACTGCACATTTTATAGCCATACTATAAAATGTGCAGTTGCGCTGCACCCGCCCAGCCCGCCACCTGCGCCCGCGTAGAGAAGTTTTCCCGTTCCCGTTTCCCACTGGAACTTTTTCCCGTGATAAAAATTAACCTATGTGTTATTCTGATGTATAAGCTATATTATTGTAAGGTTTCATACAAATCCATTCCGTAGTTTTTACGTGAAAGAGTAACAAACATCCATACAAACTTTCGCCTCTATTCTAATATTATAAAGCTGAAGAGTTTGTTTGTTTGGTTGAACGCGCTAATCGCAGGAACTACTGGTTGGATTTGAAAAATTCTTTTTGTGTTAGATAGCCCATTTATATAGCATTACGCTACTACAATGGGGAGCCGAGCAGTAGTCATAAATGTCGACAAATAGGACAATTTTTTATGCAACATTGTAGAATTTATAAGCGACGGTATTAAATAGGAGTGACGGGAGGTCGAAATATTCCACGGGCGAAGCTGTGGGGGTCATCTAGTTTATAATATTATTAAAATTAAGATATTAGGTACAGTCACTATGTACAAATCTAAAATCTAAATTTAGGATTGAGTGTTTCGTGATTTGTCTAATTAAAACAAGTATACACGGTTCTTAAAATAATTTTACATAAATAATAACATACAAGCAAATTTTCATCCAGAAATGTTTTCGGTAACTTTGTGTTGTGCTAATCTACTTCTGTAGCTGACTGCCTGTACCAAATGCGAATAATAAGTTACAAAATTGTGCGAAAGTAGAGGGCAGAAGGAGTCAGGGTAGGCCAAGACTTACATATGAAGACCACGTAAGCAGATTCCTCAAAAACTGAAAAGTCAAAAGTACTAGGATACACAGACGTGCATGTATGAGGCGATTAATGAATCTAGAGGAAGCGAAAGAAGTATGCATGGATCGCGATGCCAGGCTATCTGACAAACCCGTCAGAGATACAACGTGATGATAGTTTTAATAAGTTACAGTGTCTATAAAACGACGTCAGTCACTTTTAAATATATTTATATAAAAGCAGAAACTGACTGACTGATCGATCAACGCGCAACTGAAACCGCTGAGGGGTAGGCACTAAGAAAGGGTTTTTGAAAATTCAACCCCTAAGGGTATGAAAATTGGTTGCAAATTTTCTATGGAACAACGTGCTCTTTGCAAAATTTTTTGATTTATTTTGTGGAGATAGCTGACACACTGGATTAAAGGGATTACCTCGCTCAAATCCCAAAAACAAGGTAAGTTTAAAGAAGTTTGCAGTAAATCCGTTAGTGCGTTTCCCTTATAAAAAATATATGGTATATTTAAGGTCATCACAAATACATTGTATTGTTTAAAATTTTAATAAACTTCCCAGGAAAGGACAAAAGTACTCGGATACCCAGACGTGCCTGTATGAAGCGATTGATGAATCTCGAAGAAGCGAAAGAAGTATGCATGGATCGCGAAGCCTGGCGATCTGTCCTCTCTGACTACCCCGTCAGGGATACAGCGTGAAGATAGTTATATTTTTTTTTTTAATAAACTTCCCAAAAATTTGATGAAAAATCTTATTAAATAGGTCCTTTTTCAACCTAAATTGTAAATTTTCTCTGTAACGGCTAAATAGTTAGGCATGAATTTTGTATCAAAAAATATGTACTGACTTATTTCACAATATGTATTGCTTTTTTTTCTAATTTCTTTTAATATTTTTTAATTATGAATTAAAACCCGAAACCTCACCAGCACCCCGCTTGAAGCACCCCCGCTAATGCCTGTGACGCTTACTCGGGACGCGTTACTTCAGTGTCTCGGTGACTCTTGTGACGGGTGGACTATACACGCGTTATTTTTTCCAAATAAAATCTAAAAGTCCACGTTTTGAATGTTTTATGAATGAAATCTTGTTGTAAATAGTACAAATATAATAATTTCGTAAAACAACATTAGTAATTAAGTTTGTAAATATATTTAAAGTAGTTTGTAATTTCGTTTTGTTTTTTCAACCGATCATAGAGTAAGCCTGACTAAGCCTAAATATAAGAATAAAAGGTGAAGCGTGGCCGAGCTCTCCAAAACTATTGGTAAGTACCTACCCTATTGAGTACATTATTTCAATTGTGTTTATTTTTTATCGTTTTAAGCTATCTTGAGAATTTCGAATGACGGAGGACTACTGATGGTGGACTACGAAGGTGGGTATAGGATTTCAGTGACGGCGCTACGTAGTACCAGCGTGTTTGGATCCATTTGAAAGAGGTCATGGAAACTAAGGTCACCGGAAAAATAATCTTGTTTAAAAAAAACTAGTTAAAATACCTTTTAGTTTTTTTGCGGTGTAAATATGGCTATTATCACCAAACTGTAATAGCAAAAAATATTACTTTAGGTCATTTAAGTTATTATTTTTCAGGCAATTAAGAAACCAGCAAAACTCCGAATCACATAATCAGGAACATCAGCCATTAACAGATACACACGATCTGTCTAGTATGGCAGTTGATGAGGGGGCAGAGAAAATTATGCCGGTAACTTATTGTGTTTGCTTACACTGCGATATATGTTCGATAGTATCCCTAGCTAATTTAATTTGACACTGTATTGTTAAAATGTGTGTTTAGGTTGAAGAAGATGAAGAAGATTTACCAAATTTGATTATTGAAGAACAAGAATCACAAGCAGAAACAAAAAATATATCTGGAAGACGAATTATAGATATAGCTTACTTTCGTTTCCAAAATACAAGAAATAGGCGGCCATGGTGCTTTTAACTGTGGTATACAAAGTTTGAAACTTATAGGAGAGAAACGTAGACGAAACAGAAGACGAAAATATATGCGTACTTCTAGAAGAAAGCCTACATGCACCACCTTCACCAACACTTATCCCAATAAATGACCAACCGACCTGTTCACGATATTAAAATTTTAGTGACTTTTAACGTGAAGAGTTTGAGATATCATTATTATACTAACTAACTAACTATCTTCACGCTGTATCCCTGACGGGGTAGTCAGAGAGGACAGATCGCCAGGCTAATAATAATAATAATTATAATTAATAATAATTAATTAATAATTATAATTGTAATAATTGCTACCATGTAGTATCGCCAGTGCTCAATTAGATAAATGTTGAAAGCTAGGTCATCCTTACTATTTCTGTTACTGGGAACCAATAAGCACTTACCTGGTCATAATCAGACCTTCAGAATGTATTATGTAGTATCACCAGTGCTCAATTAGATAAATGTTGAAAGCTAGGTCATCCTTACTATTTCTGTTACTGAGAACCAATAAGCACTTACCTGGTCATCATCAGACCTTCAGAATGTACCATGTAGTATCACTAGTGCTCAAATAGTTGAAAGCTAGGTCATCCTAATTATTTCTGTTACTGAGAACCAATATCCACTTACCTGGTCATCATCAGACCTTCAGAATGTACCATGTAGTATCACCAGTGCTCAATTAGATAAATGTTGAAAGCTAGGTCATCCTAACTATTTCCGTTACTGAGAACCAATAAGCACTTACCTGGTCATCATCAGACCTTCAATATGTATCATTAATTAGAATGAAAGCTATGTCAGCAGGCATATTGCATCGTGTAGTTAAAAATAAATTATGATGTAGACAAATAAATATAAAATATAAACTTTGATAGACTAGAAAAAGACAAGACTACAAAAACCAGAGGAACAAAATTTATTAGACCAACCAGCAAATGAAATAGGCAAAAACGATGACAACTCTGCGACACATCTGTGTTCTTGTATAATCTTCAGTTCGTTTATTTTTTGTAGTACGGTCGTTGGTCGGTTGGTGGCGCCAAAAACACATACTAGTACAGGGATCAAATCTTCAAGGTCAACGGGCAAAGTAATGGCCTTAACACGTAGCCTATTTTTTTATATAGGATAAGGGTTCAGGCACGCGGCCGAAGACGCGACTGTCCCTTAGTCATCTCATTATCTCATCCTGAGGAACAATTTCTTGAGATCGTTGAGACGCTGTGCTCATACAGTAAAGGGTCTTAACAGAAGCATGACGGAGGCATTAAGTTTATGCTGACTAGCTAAGTCATCCATCTCCATCTAGGGTTGAGAAAAGATTTTCAGCTATCAATAAAATAAGATTTTCCTTTTTTTGTACGTGTATATAGGTATAGGTAATTCAATATTTTACATGAACTCGAAGCTAAATAACCATATTTTATTAAATAAATAAATATCCATCACGCCTTATCCCCGAAGGGGTGACAGAGGCATATTATATGCCCACTTTTCACCGTGTGGATTCCTGTCCCACGTAATAGGTGGTGAGCCCATTGCCGTGTTGAAATAGACAGACGCAGGTTGTGGCTACCTGCTGTTGAACTTTTTCAAGCCGCCCATAAGGCCTTCAACCACTGCCATTTTACGCTTAACGACTGCCATTTTACTGGCAACGGAAGCACGGAAACGCTCGCAAATGTAAATGCCACAAAGTGGTCACCCATCGGAGGACCAGCCATAGTGAAAGTTGCGTAACTCAGTGATCGTTTACAGAACACTGAGACCGCGGGGCCACGAGCGCTTCCATATTTTATTAAGTTTTATAAATCTAATGTAAAGCTATTTTCATTTATGTGTTTCTTTTAATCAAGGTTTTAGCAAGTAAATAACTTGACATATTGTCACGCCTTTATCCCAGATAGGGGTAGGCAGAGGCATATTATACGCCCACATACACATTTCACCGTATGCACTTTTGTCCCACGTAACAGGTTGAAGCGACCTGCTGTTACCCTACCTTAATTGGAAAATATCAAGGTTCACAAGCAGTCATCGTTATTTTGCGATTTCCTTTTAAAAACTGTAAATTTTGAAGTATTTAGTTTTGATATGAGCAAACTCGCGTGGTCATTTACTTTGTTACTATTATCTTTATTAAATACATACTTCAATACTGTTAACTGTACAATAGAAAACGTCTTAAAATAAAATTTTCATTCAAATCACAAACGAGATAAATCAAGCATCATTCGCCAAGTGGTTTAAAGTACTTGACAATTTTTCCGTCTAAATATTTTTTCTATTATCTTACTAAATCGTAATGCCATGTCATCATCTACTTCTGTCACAACCTGCGTCTGTCTATTTTAACACGGCTATGGGCTCACCACCTATTACGTGGGACAGGAATGCACACGGTGAGATGTGGGAGTGTAATATGCCTCTGCCACCCCTTCAGGGATAATGATAATATTATTAGTAACTGAGAAATGTAAAATACCCTAGTACTAGTTCGGTTGTTAGCCCGGGTCCGGTTATCGCAACTAGTAAAACTTTTTATGAGCTATAACCCTTAGACGCTTCGGTTCCTTATGTTGCAAAAGCAACTCGCCCACAAAGTGATTTATTGAAAAAAATAACTGAAAAATTTAAAATACCCTAGTACTAGTTCGGTTGTTAGCCCGGGTCCGGTTATCGCAACTAGTAAAACTTTTTATGAGCTACCCTTAGACGCTTCGGTTCCTTATGTTGCAAAAGCCCACACACACTCGCCCACAAAGTAAATAACAGGTGAAATATATACAATGTAAATAACAGGTGAAATATATACAATGTAAATAACAGGTGAAATATATAAATCGCTAAATGTACAAGAAGGTCCTAAATTCTCACTCACTGTACTGTACAAGGTAGAATTGGGTGTAAGAAGCTCCACAAAAATATCCGATCAGGCCCCAGCGAGTTGCTCCATTGAATGAGGCTTTTTCAATCGCTAGGAATCAGGTTTAGAGACTTCGCCACGCCACTGCTAAGTAACTCAATAAGCCGGTCTCGGAAAATTATTCGCTATGCAAAGCGGTGACATGACCTGCGAGAAACTGGTTACAAAGTTCAGAAACATTCTTAAACATGAATATGTTATAGTAAAACATATTGTGTTTGTTTACATTACGTTTTGAAAAATAAAAGTAGCGTGGATATCTGAATTTGCCCGCTTTTGATTTTAAAAAAACTATAATCAGTGAGATTATATTTTTTTTTATGGTCTAACTACAGGGGATACCGACGACCGTGCGAAGTGGAGGAGAAAATGTAGGAAAGCGGACCCCTGGCGTCGTGAGCTGCAACTGGGACAGACGCTCGGATAATAATGATGGACCTATAAACGTAAGTAAAATCTGTGAAAACTACGAACTAATCTTCTTCATAAATATAAGAATTATATAAACTACATCGATCAGGTTACCTTTCAAACAAAAACACCTCTTTACGAGGGCTGCACTAAAAGTATCGGTAATGAAAAATTTCCACTGTTCCTGTCATATTAAAATCTTTTTAATTGAAAACTCCTTGGTTTTAAACATCGAATATCATTTATTTATTTTAAAAAAAGATTCTCGGTCTTGTCACAAGGTTTTGTCAAACTTGTTTAGTCGTTGAGAAAATGGAATTGACTCGAGAAAATTCAAGAGCAATGATTTATTATGACTTTCGAAGTGGTTTGACACAAAAACAGTGTGTTGACCGGATGATTTCTACATTTGGTGATGAAGCGCCATCCAAAACCACAATTTATCGCTGGTTTGCTGAATTTCAACGTGGACGTGTCAAGCTCAGTGATGATCCCCGTCAAGGTCATCCAAAAACTGCAGTCACCCAAGAAAACGTTGATGCTGTGCGTAAGCTGATTGAGGAAGATCAACATGTGACATACTGCGAAATTCAGGCAACATTAGAAATTGGCATGAGTCAAATACAAATAATCTTGCATGAACAATTAGGTGTAAAAAAGTTGTTTTCCCGATGGATACCACATTCGCTCTGTGAAGAGCAAAAATCGGCTCGCGTTACTTGGTGCGTCAGAACTCTCGAAAGATTTGATGATTATAGCGTGAAAAATCTTATTAAATAGGTCCTTTTTCAACCTAAATTGTAAATTTTCTCTGTAACGGCTAAATAGTTAGGCATGAATTTTGTATCAAAAAATATGTACTGACTTATTTCACAATATGTATTGCTTTTTTTTCTAATTTCTTTTAATATTTTTTAATTATGAATTAAAACCCGAAACCTCACCAGCACCCCGCTTGAAGCACCCCCGCTAATGCCTGTGACGCTTACTCGGGACGCGTTACTTCAGTGTCTCGGTGACTCTTGTGACGGGTGGACTATACACGCGTTATTTTTTCCAAATAAAATCTAAAAGTCCACGTTTTGAATGTTTTATGAATGAAATCTTGTTGTAAATAGTACAAATATAATAATTTCGTAAAACAACATTAGTAATTAAGTTTGTAAATATATTTAAAGTAGTTTGTAATTTCGTTTTGTTTTTTCAACCGATCATAGAGTAAGCCTGACTAAGCCTAAATATAAGAATAAAAGGTGAAGCGTGGCCGAGCTCTCCAAAACTATTGGTAAGTACCTACCCTATTGAGTACATTATTTCAATTGTGTTTATTTTTTATCGTTTTAAGCTATCTTGAGAATTTCGAATGACGGAGGACTACTGATGGTGGACTACGAAGGTGGGTATAGGATTTCAGTGACGGCGCTACGTAGTACCAGCGTGTTTGGATCCATTTGAAAGAGGTCATGGAAACTAAGGTCACCGGAAAAATAATCTTGTTTAAAAAAAACTAGTTAAAATACCTTTTAGTTTTTTTGCGGTGTAAATATGGCTATTATCACCAAACTGTAATAGCAAAAAATATTACTTTAGGTCATTTAAGTTATTATTTTTCAGGCAATTAAGAAACCAGCAAAACTCCGAATCACATAATCAGGAACATCAGCCATTAACAGATACACACGATCTGTCTAGTATGGCAGTTGATGAGGGGGCAGAGAAAATTATGCCGGTAACTTATTGTGTTTGCTTACACTGCGATATATGTTCGATAGTATCCCTAGCTAATTTAATTTGACACTGTATTGTTAAAATGTGTGTTTAGGTTGAAGAAGATGAAGAAGATTTACCAAATTTGATTATTGAAGAACAAGAATCACAAGCAGAAACAAAAAATATATCTGGAAGACGAATTATAGATATAGCTTACTTTCGTTTCCAAAATACAAGAAATAGGCGGCCATGGTGCTTTTAACTGTGGTATACAAAGTTTGAAACTTATAGGAGAGAAACGTAGACGAAACAGAAGACGAAAATATATGCGTACTTCTAGAAGAAAGCCTACATGCACCACCTTCACCAACACTTATCCCAATAAATGACCAACCGACCTGTTCACGATATTAAAATTTTAGTGACTTTTAACGTGAAGAGTTTGAGATATCATTATTATACTAACTAACTAACTATCTTCACGCTGTATCCCTGACGGGGTAGTCAGAGAGGACAGATCGCCAGGCTAATAATAATAATAATTATAATTAATAATAATTAATTAATAATTATAATTGTAATAATTGCTACCATGTAGTATCGCCAGTGCTCAATTAGATAAATGTTGAAAGCTAGGTCATCCTTACTATTTCTGTTACTGGGAACCAATAAGCACTTACCTGGTCATAATCAGACCTTCAGAATGTATTATGTAGTATCACCAGTGCTCAATTAGATAAATGTTGAAAGCTAGGTCATCCTTACTATTTCTGTTACTGAGAACCAATAAGCACTTACCTGGTCATCATCAGACCTTCAGAATGTACCATGTAGTATCACTAGTGCTCAAATAGTTGAAAGCTAGGTCATCCTAATTATTTCTGTTACTGAGAACCAATATCCACTTACCTGGTCATCATCAGACCTTCAGAATGTACCATGTAGTATCACCAGTGCTCAATTAGATAAATGTTGAAAGCTAGGTCATCCTAACTATTTCCGTTACTGAGAACCAATAAGCACTTACCTGGTCATCATCAGACCTTCAATATGTATCATTAATTAGAATGAAAGCTATGTCAGCAGGCATATTGCATCGTGTAGTTAAAAATAAATTATGATGTAGACAAATAAATATAAAATATAAACTTTGATAGACTAGAAAAAGACAAGACTACAAAAACCAGAGGAACAAAATTTATTAGACCAACCAGCAAATGAAATAGGCAAAAACGATGACAACTCTGCGACACATCTGTGTTCTTGTATAATCTTCAGTTCGTTTATTTTTTGTAGTACGGTCGTTGGTCGGTTGGTGGCGCCAAAAACACATACTAGTACAGGGATCAAATCTTCAAGGTCAACGGGCAAAGTAATGGCCTTAACACGTAGCCTATTTTTTTATATAGGATAAGGGTTCAGGCACGCGGCCGAAGACGCGACTGTCCCTTAGTCATCTCATTATCTCATCCTGAGGAACAATTTCTTGAGATCGTTGAGACGCTGTGCTCATACAGTAAAGGGTCTTAACAGAAGCATGACGGAGGCATTAAGTTTATGCTGACTAGCTAAGTCATCCATCTCCATCTAGGGTTGAGAAAAGATTTTCAGCTATCAATAAAATAAGATTTTCCTTTTTTTGTACGTGTATATAGGTATAGGTAATTCAATATTTTACATGAACTCGAAGCTAAATAACCATATTTTATTAAATAAATAAATATCCATCACGCCTTATCCCCGAAGGGGTGACAGAGGCATATTATATGCCCACTTTTCACCGTGTGGATTCCTGTCCCACGTAATAGGTGGTGAGCCCATTGCCGTGTTGAAATAGACAGACGCAGGTTGTGGCTACCTGCTGTTGAACTTTTTCAAGCCGCCCATAAGGCCTTCAACCACTGCCATTTTACGCTTAACGACTGCCATTTTACTGGCAACGGAAGCACGGAAACGCTCGCAAATGTAAATGCCACAAAGTGGTCACCCATCGGAGGACCAGCCATAGTGAAAGTTGCGTAACTCAGTGATCGTTTACAGAACACTGAGACCGCGGGGCCACGAGCGCTTCCATATTTTATTAAGTTTTATAAATCTAATGTAAAGCTATTTTCATTTATGTGTTTCTTTTAATCAAGGTTTTAGCAAGTAAATAACTTGACATATTGTCACGCCTTTATCCCAGATAGGGGTAGGCAGAGGCATATTATACGCCCACATACACATTTCACCGTATGCACTTTTGTCCCACGTAACAGGTTGAAGCGACCTGCTGTTACCCTACCTTAATTGGAAAATATCAAGGTTCACAAGCAGTCATCGTTATTTTGCGATTTCCTTTTAAAAACTGTAAATTTTGAAGTATTTAGTTTTGATATGAGCAAACTCGCGTGGTCATTTACTTTGTTACTATTATCTTTATTAAATACATACTTCAATACTGTTAACTGTACAATAGAAAACGTCTTAAAATAAAATTTTCATTCAAATCACAAACGAGATAAATCAAGCATCATTCGCCAAGTGGTTTAAAGTACTTGACAATTTTTCCGTCTAAATATTTTTTCTATTATCTTACTAAATCGTAATGCCATGTCATCATCTACTTCTGTCACAACCTGCGTCTGTCTATTTTAACACGGCTATGGGCTCACCACCTATTACGTGGGACAGGAATGCACACGGTGAGATGTGGGAGTGTAATATGCCTCTGCCACCCCTTCAGGGATAATGATAATATTATTAGTAACTGAGAAATGTAAAATACCCTAGTACTAGTTCGGTTGTTAGCCCGGGTCCGGTTATCGCAACTAGTAAAACTTTTTATGAGCTATAACCCTTAGACGCTTCGGTTCCTTATGTTGCAAAAGCAACTCGCCCACAAAGTGATTTATTGAAAAAAATAACTGAAAAATTTAAAATACCCTAGTACTAGTTCGGTTGTTAGCCCGGGTCCGGTTATCGCAACTAGTAAAACTTTTTATGAGCTACCCTTAGACGCTTCGGTTCCTTATGTTGCAAAAGCCCACACACACTCGCCCACAAAGTAAATAACAGGTGAAATATATACAATGTAAATAACAGGTGAAATATATACAATGTAAATAACAGGTGAAATATATAAATCGCTAAATGTACAAGAAGGTCCTAAATTCTCACTCACTGTACTGTACAAGGTAGAATTGGGTGTAAGAAGCTCCACAAAAATATCCGATCAGGCCCCAGCGAGTTGCTCCATTGAATGAGGCTTTTTCAATCGCTAGGAATCAGGTTTAGAGACTTCGCCACGCCACTGCTAAGTAACTCAATAAGCCGGTCTCGGAAAATTATTCGCTATGCAAAGCGGTGACATGACCTGCGAGAAACTGGTTACAAAGTTCAGAAACATTCTTAAACATGAATATGTTATAGTAAAACATATTGTGTTTGTTTACATTACGTTTTGAAAAATAAAAGTAGCGTGGATATCTGAATTTGCCCGCTTTTGATTTTAAAAAAACTATAATCAGTGAGATTATATTTTTTTTTATGGTCTAACTACAGGGGATACCGACGACCGTGCGAAGTGGAGGAGAAAATGTAGGAAAGCGGACCCCTGGCGTCGTGAGCTGCAACTGGGACAGACGCTCGGATAATAATGATGGACCTATAAACGTAAGTAAAATCTGTGAAAACTACGAACTAATCTTCTTCATAAATATAAGAATTATATAAACTACATCGATCAGGTTACCTTTCAAACAAAAACACCTCTTTACGAGGGCTGCACTAAAAGTATCGGTAATGAAAAATTTCCACTGTTCCTGTCATATTAAAATCTTTTTAATTGAAAACTCCTTGGTTTTAAACATCGAATATCATTTATTTATTTTAAAAAAAGATTCTCGGTCTTGTCACAAGGTTTTGTCAAACTTGTTTAGTCGTTGAGAAAATGGAATTGACTCGAGAAAATTCAAGAGCAATGATTTATTATGACTTTCGAAGTGGTTTGACACAAAAACAGTGTGTTGACCGGATGATTTCTACATTTGGTGATGAAGCGCCATCCAAAACCACAATTTATCGCTGGTTTGCTGAATTTCAACGTGGACGTGTCAAGCTCAGTGATGATCCCCGTCAAGGTCATCCAAAAACTGCAGTCACCCAAGAAAACGTTGATGCTGTGCGTAAGCTGATTGAGGAAGATCAACATGTGACATACTGCGAAATTCAGGCAACATTAGAAATTGGCATGAGTCAAATACAAATAATCTTGCATGAACAATTAGGTGTAAAAAAGTTGTTTTCCCGATGGATACCGCATTCGCTCTGTGAAGAGCAAAAATCGGCTCGCGTTACTTGGTGCGTCAGAACTCTCGAAAGATTCGACGCAGGATCCCCAAATGCTGTATACAACATCGTATCAGTTGACGAATCCTGGATATACGCGTACGAACCAGAAACAAAAAACCAGTCACGAGTTTGGGTGTTCGAAAATGAGTTAAAGCCAACAAAAAATGTTCACGGGGTGTTGCAAAAAAAATGGTGGCCACGTTTGTCTCCAAAACCGGCCATGTTGCGACTATTCCTCTTGAGGGACAAAGAACGGTTAATGCAGAATGGTATGCTAGCATTTGTTTGCCACAGGTCGTTTCTGAACTCCGTAAAGAGAACTGCAACCGCCGCTTCATCTTCCATCACGACAATGCGAGTTCTCACACCGCGCACAGAACAAAAGAGTTTTTAGAGCAAGAAAACATAGAATTATTAGACCATCCGCCGTACAGCCCCGACCTAAGCCCTAATGATTTCTATACTTTCCCTAAAATAAAGAATAAATTGCGTGGTCAGAGATTTTTATCACCTGAAGAAGCTGTGGACGCTTACAAAACGGCCATTTTGGATACCCCAACTTCCGAATGGAATGGCTGCTTCAATGATTGGTTCCATCGTATGGAAAAATGTGTCAAATTTCGCGGAGAATACTTCGAAAAGCAATAAATACATTTTTAAATAGTAATGTTGTGTCATTTCCTTGATTCCCGAAATTTTCAGTGCTGCCCTCGTATCATAGGTTCTTCTTTTTCGGAGCTAGAATGTCACAATTAGATTATATCCATTTACAATTTCAACCTAATAAAACAATTTTCATAGTTTTTGCATTTCTACAATAAACACTGAGGTGCCCAACAGCTACTTTAATATTGTTAGAAGTCCATGATCAAGGACTCATGACTCCACAGAGCAATCACATAAGTCATCTGCTTAAGGTGGCAACCGTAAGTCCTTTGAATTCAACGAATGCAAGTTTGTATTTGGAACTGTAGTAGATACATGGTAATTGTTTTAAAATTTTGGCATGGCAGCTAGCTAAAGTAAACGTATTGCGAAATGAATGTATATGTCTAAGAAATGGTGTTATCTCTTAAATGTCTCTTCAGCTCGCAGCTCATCCCGCAACTAGCGAGTTCAGCACGAAGTCCCAACAATATCATCTAAGACCGCAGAATGTGAACTGCTAATAAAATATTTTGGAAAATTCAATAAGATATTTATTTATTAGACACATTGAAGCGCTCGTGGCCCCGCGGACGTGGTGTTCTGTAAACGATCACTGCGTTAAGAAACTTTCACTATGGCTGGTCCTCGGATGGGTGACCACTTTGTGGCATTTATATTTGCGAGCGTTTCCGTGCTTCGGAAGGCACGTTAAGCCGTTGGTCCCGGTTGCCAGTAAAATGGCAGTCGTTGAGCCTGGTTGAAGGCCTTATGGGCGGCTTGTAAAATTTCAACAGTAGGTAGTCACTACCTGCGTCTGTCTATTTCAACACGGCAATGGGCTCACCACCTATTACGTGGGACAGGAATCCACACGGTGAAAAGTGGGCATATAATATGCCTCTGCCACCCCTTCGGGGATAAGGCGTGATGGATATTTATTTATCTATTTATTTTATTAGACACAAAGAATGTATATGGCAGACTTAATGCCCAATGTTGTATCTATCATAATGCCTAAGGCTTTCTCTATCATTCAACCATGGTATGTGTGAAGTTAGCCCTCCAATGTTCAGATAAAAAAAAATGAGTTCTAGTCGCCCCCCACAGAGTTCCGAAGTTCTTTATACTTTTTGGAGATAGTTCTATTGTTTACACAGCTCAAAAACGGTTTCTAAAATGATGAGGGGCCAACTTCCAAATTTGAATTTTTTGCGGACTTGTGCACAGTAAAGTATTAATCGGATCGAAAAGTGTTATTAGGATAATGTATAGAACTCTTTGGGGGGCGATTAGAACTTTTGGCAGAAATTGAAATTTTCAAAATGATTTATACATGGTTAAATATAAGGTTTAGGGCGCATTTATGTACGATCACCGATAAAAATAGACCTATTTGAAGATTAGTAATAATTAACAAAGTACAAAATATACACAATATGACCTAACTATGTAACGTAGGTGTATTTTATAAGTTTAATATAACCTAATAAATACAATTCCGTTACATATATACAATTAACTAGGTGACCCCCTGCTTCGCCCGTGACATACTTCGCACTCCCGTCGCACCTATTTAATTCCGTCGCTCATAAATTCTACAATAATGCATAAAACTTGCTCGATTTGTCGACTTTTATGACTACTGCTCCGCTCTCCAGGGTAGTAGCGTGATGATATACAGCCTTTAGCTTTTTTAGCCTTTCTCGATAAATGGGCTATCTAACACAAAATTTTTTTTTTAAATCCGACCAGTAGTTTCTGAGGTTAGCGCGTTTAAACAAACAAACAAACAAAGCTTTATAATATTAGTATAGCTACAGCAATATAGACATTCGCGACTATACAATATAATTACGCATTTTTTTCTTTATAAATATCGTCTTGTTATCTCGTGGCATATAAATTAGAAGAATAGAGTTTTGATCCATGCAGTAGCAGCAATTATTGCAGTCACAAATAGCAGACAAGGTAATCGTCCCCACATTATGGCTTATCGATCAGAGCACATTAATTATTATTACTTAAATATATTTATCAATGCCGGAAAAAATGCATACTACGTACTCTAATTTGTATATACCTGCGACCAAACTTAAGTGTTAAACACCTGCTGTTTCTACGATTAATATACATCATATATTTTTTGTTTTAAAATTTTGTTTCTTTTGTATAAACTCTTTACATCATGTTAATAAAACTAATGCAATTACTGGCGGTTAGAAAAGAGTGGCCATGAGTTTTATTTCCAGGTTCTTCCTCAGGCTCTACCTATTGCTTTGCGAATCTGGCAGTAAATGTAGAAGCAATGATCTTGAAATTTATAAGTTACTTTGTAACCTACATGAATAATGATTTTTCATTTCATTTTACATAATAGTCACGCCTTTATTTCTGAAGGGGTAAGCAGAGGCTTATTACTATGCACCCACATATCACCGTGTGCTTACAATCGAGATAAAAAAAAACTATGTCATGCATTGAGGATGACCTGCGCATATTTTGCTTAGTGTATAGAATTAGGGGATGAAGAGTAGAAGCGTGCACGTCGCCATCTCTGCCAGCTACGGCTGCAATTCTACTCCAACACGAGCACCGCAAGGGCGAATACTGCTAGGGCGTGCCCCCGAGGCGACGCGCACCAGTTCGTCCCCGCTGGTGCGAAAAGTGTGTGCCAGAGCGGCGTAGGGGACAGCCACCCTACACGCGCGGCCCGACACGGCGGGAAGTGGAGGACGGAGTGCAGGGTAGCTGCGTGGAATGTTAGGGGAGGAATAGCAGATAAGATGAATGAGTTGATGGATGTTATGAATGAGAGTAAGTTAGATGCAGTGTGCTTGACAGAGACCAAGCGCAATGGTAGCGAAGTCTTGGAGCTCCCGGGTGGGATGCTCGCGCTTTGGTCTGGAGTACCAGAGAGCGAGCATGGCAGTCGGGGGGTTGGAATTTTGCTGTCCTCGCGAATGGCCTTCGATATGTATGAGTACAAACTGGTAGGTCCTAGAATCCTCTGGATCCGTGTAAAACTTGGTTTGACGAAGATTTTCCTGGTAGCTGCTTACGCGCCAGTATCTTCGTCGAACGCGAGTGAGCTAGAGGATTTCTGGGAGAGTATGAGAGAAGCTCTAAATGAAATAGAAATAGAAGGAAATGAAAGACTTATAGTATGTGGAGACTTGAATGGATGGGTGGGTACCACTCGCGATGGTTTTGAGTCGGTACTCGGGAAGTATGGGGATAAAAGGGTGAACGACGCTGGCAAGCTAATACTGGCATTTTGTAAGGAAAAGGATTTGTTTGTGGCGAACACAATGTTCAACCACAAACAAATTCATATGTATACGAGGAGATGTAAGTCAAAGAGAAGCATGATAGATCTATTCCTAATGGATAGTCGGCTCCGTAAACAGGTGATGGACACAAGGGTTTATCGAGGCGCTGAGCTGGGATCAGACCACTACCTAGTCATAACTAGGATTAGGGGTCTGTTCGCGGGTTGGCGTCATCGTACCGAGTGTCCTGAGCTTGAGCCGACTTATAGCATCAAAAGCTGGAAGCTGCAGGATGCATCCATTAGGGATAAATATAATGAAAGGGTAGCCGAAAAGCTTGGCGAAGTAAATGTAAGCAGTGAGAATGTGGAAAGTGTATGGCAGAACCTTAGGGATAGTATGATAAATGCCGCTGTGGAAGTATGTGGAGAAACGAAAAGAGGCAGTAGTAATAAGCGTGATGCATGGTGGAATGAGGAAGTGAAAGAAGCAGTTCGAATGAAGAAGAAAGCATGGCTAGACTACTTAGCCTCGCGGAATGATTTTAATATGAAAGAGAGATACAAGCGGCAGAAAGTTAACACGAAGGCACTGATAGAAGAAGCTCGTGAAAGGTGCAGAATGAAAGCGGATAAAAGGTTGTCGTCCAATTTCCGGGATAATGCCAAGCTCTTCTGGAAAGAGGTAGGCAGGACCCGGAGTTGTTCGGCAATCTGCAGTATGAATAAAGTGCTTAGTGTTAACAATGACGTCCTAACAGACCAAATTGACGTCCTGCAGAGATGGAGTGAATATTATGGAAAGATGTATGCAAGAAAAGACAGAGATGCCACATCGGGAAGTGGAGCTCACTTCGATGCTCCGGATCCCGATGTCATTGAAGTCATTAGTATGAAAGAAATAGAACAAGCGATAAGAAGTATGAAATGTGGTAAGGCTGCGGTAAAAGACAGAGTTACTGCTGAGATGATCAAGTACGGTGGGTCGCGTGTCTGGGACACACTATGTCTGTTATGCAACTTGTGCTGGCGGACGGGTGAGGTCCCGGATGACTGGCGGGTAGCAGTTGTTGTACCTATTTACAAAGGGAAAGGCTCGCGCCTAAACTGCTCCAGCTACAGGGCGATCAGCTTGGTCAGCTTAGCTAGTAAGGTGCATGCAAAGGTTATAACGGCACGAATACAAGAAAAGTCTGAAAGGTAAATATGGGAGGCTCAATGCGGATTCCGACGTGGAAGAGGTTGCATGGATCAAGTGTTTTCTCTCCGCATGATCGCGGAAAAGTTTCTGGCTTCTTCTTTTCTTAGCCAGAAGATTTTCTGCGCTTTTGTGGATCTAGAGAAAGCATTTGATAACGTTGTGAGAGAAACGCTGTGGGACTTGCTGCCCGGATATGGTGTGGACGGCTCGCTACTGCGGGCAATACAGTCGCTTTATAGGGACTGTAAGGCTTGCGTGCGAGTAGGGGGGGGTGTGTCACCTCTTTTTGATGTCTGTACAGGCGTCAAACAGGGATGTGTCATGTCCACCTGGCTGTTCATAGTGTATCTGGACAGTTGCCTGCAGAAGTTGAAAGATTTTAATATGGGTGTGAATTTGGGTGACTTTACAGTAAACTGTCTGCTGTACGCTGATGATGCGGTGCTCATGGCCTCATCAGAAGCTGACCTTCAGGCATTAGTCACTAATATGGAAGAGGAGAGTGAAAGTAAGGGTCTTCGCTTGAATGCAAGTAAAACTAAGGTTCTAGTATTTGAAAGAGGTGACGTAGGAACTAAATGCGAGATTAGGGTAAACCAGGAACGTCTAGAGCAAGTGAATGAAATTGTGTATTTAGGGAGTATGTTTAGCGCGGATGGAAGATATGATTCGGATGTAGAACGGCGAGTAGCTGCCGGAAACAAAGTTAACGGTGCTTTGTCCCAGTTAGTAAAGCGACAAAGCATTGTAAAAGAAGCACGCATGGCGATTCATAACGCAGTGCTAGTGCCAGCTTTGCTTTACGGTAGTGAAACCTGGGTATGTCAGCAGATGCATAAAAGTAAATTGAATGCTGTGGAGATGCGATCACTTCGAAAATTGTGCGGCGTTACCTTGACCGACCGAATACGTAACGAAGTGATACGCAATATGGCAGGTTTGAATGAAAGTGTCAGCGTTAAGCTGGAAAAGGGCGTGCTCCGTTGGTTTGGACACGTCCAACGAATGAGTGAGGAACGATTGACGAAGAATATATATTGTTCAAAAGTAGAGGGTAGAAGGAGTCAGGGTAGGCCGAGACTTACATATGAAGACCACGTGAGCAGATTGCTCAAAAACGTAAAGGTCAAAAGCACTCGGATACCCAGTCGTGCGTGTATGAAGCGATTGATGAATCTCGAAGAAGCGAAAGAAGTATGTATGGATCGCGAAGCCTGGCGATCTGTCCTCTCTGATTACCCCGTCAGGGATACAGCGTGAAGATAGTTAGTTAGTTAGTTAGTATAGAATTAAATCATAATATGTAGTTCTATTCCTTGGTATAAGGGGAACCACCTAGACCTCCGGGGTTAAAATAACCATATCTGCTAGCGCTGCACCTGCTTATTAACGGAAAAGGCAAAGATATAGGCACAGTTATCTCCATAAAGATGCCTACGTATAAAGTGGTTCAATATGCCAAAAATAAAAATTGATATATAGCTGTTCATAGAATTCAAATAAAATAGATTCCAGGCTCCAAAGCAATTGGGAATACACCAAGATGGAGCAGAGATGTAGTTCTATTCCTATATTTACGACCGTAACAACTCCTAAAATACACAAACTGCAGACAAGTGTAGTACCGACGACCTCAACAAATATTTACCGCTGCGAATGATTCAACTGGAAACAAATATGGTTCAATCGACGGACTGTTGCCGAACATGAAGGATACTTATCGATCTATCGAGTATATTTATTTTAGAACTAGCTGACCTCCACTGCTTCGCCTGTGATATACTTTGAATTCCCTGCACTAAGTTTAATCCCGTCGTTTATAATTTTTACGCAAATTCATACATTTTTATAAAACTTTGCCCGACTTGTTGAAATTTATGATTACTGATTTGCTCTCTAGGGTAGTAGCGCGATGATATATAGCCTATAGCCTTCTTCGATAAATGAGCTATCCAACACAAATATATATTTTCAATTCGGACCAGTAGTTCAGGAGATTATCACGTTCAATCAAACAAACAGACTCTTCAGTTTTATATATTAGTATAGAAGTATAAACAGTATAGGAGTATAGATATAGAAATATGGATATTGTGCAAACCCATCACCGTTTCGGTAACCTTGTTACAGATTATTTAGAACACGTTAAGAGTAACAGTTTACTGTCTCGGGCCGAAATCCCGGGTCGGAACAAATATTTGTGTGATCCGCAAATGTTTGTTTCGGATTTTGAGTGTAATCTATTTATTTGTAATATGTATACTAGCTGACCCCTACTGCTTCGCCCGTGACATACTTTGAACTCTCGTCGCATTAAGTTTAATCCCGTCGTTTATAATTTTTATGAAAATTCATACATTTTCGTAAGACTTTGCCCGACTTGTTGAAATTTATGATTACTGATTTGCTCTCTAGCGTAGTAGCGCGATGATATATAGCCTATAGCCGTCTTCGATAAATGAACTATCCAACACAAAAATATATTTTCAATTCGGACTGGTAGTTCCTGAGATTAACACGTTCAACCAAACAAACAAACTCTTCAGCTTTATATATTAGTAAAGATATTTAGAAATATATAAGTATGTGTATCCGTTGTCTCGCTACCATGCCACAAGCTTATATTACGTTACTGTCGACTAGATGGCCGTTGTGTAAATGAAGAGTAGAAGCGTGCACGTCGCCATCCCTGCCAGCTACGGCTGCAATTCTACTCCAACACGAGTGCCACCAGGACGATTACTGCTAGGGCGTGCCCCCGAGGCGACGCGCACCAGTTCGTCCCCGCTGGTGCGAAAAGTGTGAGCCAGAGCGGCGTAGGGGACCGCCACCCTACACGCGCGGCCCGACACGGCGGGAAGTGGAGGATGGAGTGCAGGGTAGCTGCGTGGAATGTTAGGGGAGGAATGACAGATAAGATGAATGAGTTGATGGATGTTATGAATGAGAGAAAGTTAGATGCAGTGTGCTTGACAGAGACCAAGCGCAAGGGCAGCGAAGTCTTGGAGCTCCCGGGTGGGATGCTCGCGCTTTGGTCTGGAGTACCAGAGAGCGAGCATGGCAGTCGGGGGGTTGGAATTTTGCTGTCCTCGCGATTGGCCTCCGGTATGTATGAGTACAAACTGATAGGTCCTAGAATCCTCTGGATCCGTGTAAAACTTGGTTTGACGAAGATTTTCCTGGTAGCTGCTTACGCGCCAGTATCTTCGTCGAACGCGAGTGAGCTAGAGGACTTCTGGGAGAGTATGAGAGAAGCTCTAAATGTGATAGAAGGAAATGAAAGACTTATAGTATGTGGAGACTTGAATGGATGGGTGGGTACCGCTCGCGATGGTTTTGAGTCGGTACTCGGGAAGTATGGGGATAAAAGGGTGAACGACGCTGGCAAGCTAATACTGGCATTTTGTAAGGAAAAGGATTTGTTTGTGGCGAACACAATGTTCAACCACAAACAAATTCATATGTATACGAGGAGATGTAAGTCAAAGAGAAGCATGATAGATCTATTCCTAATGGATAGTCGGCTCCGTAAACAGGTGATGGACACAAGGGTTTATCGAGGCGCTGAGTTGGGATCAGACCACTACCTAGTCATAACTAGGATTAGGGGTCTGTTCGCGGGTTGGCGTCATCGTACCGAGTGTCCTGAACCTGAGCCGACTTATAGCATCAAAAGCTGGAAGCTGCAGGATGCATCCATTAGGGATAAATATAATGAAAGGGTAGCCGAAAAGCTTGGCGATGTCAATGTAAGCAGTGAGAATGTGGAAAGTGTATGGCAGAACCTTAGGGATAGTATGATAAATGCCGCTGTGGAAGTGTGTGGAGAAACGAAAAGAGGCAGTAGTAATAAGCGTGATGCATGGTGGAATAAGGAAGTGAAAGAAGCAGTTCGAATGAAGAAGAAAGCATGGCTAGACTACTTAGCCTCGCGGAATGATTTTAATATGAAAGAGAGATACAAGCTGCAGAAAGTTAACACGAAGGCACTTATAGAAGAAGCTCGTGAAAGGTGCAGAATGAAAGCGGATGAAAGGTTGTCGTCCAATTTCCGGGATAATGCCAAGCTCTTCTGGAAAGAGGTAGGCAAGACCCGGAGTTGTTCGGCAATCTGCAGTATGAATAAAGTGCTTAGTGTTAACAATGACGTCCTAACAGACCAAAGTGACGTCCTGCAGAGATGGAGTGAATATTATGGAAAGATGTATGCAAGAAAAGACAGAGATGCCACATCGGGAAGGGGAGCTCACTTCGATGCTCCGGATCCCGATGTCATTGAAGTCATTAGTATGAAAGAAATAGAACAAGCGATAAGAAGTATGAAATGTGGTAAGGCTGCGGGAAAAGACAGAGTCACTGCTGAGATGATCAAGTACGGTGGGTCGCGTGTCTGGGACACACTATGTCTGTTATGCAACTTGTGCTGGCGGACGGGTGAGGTCCCAGATGACTGGCGAGTAGCAGTTGTAGTACCTATTTACAAAGGGAAAGGCTCGCGCCTAAACTGCTCCAGCTACAGGGCGATCAGCTTGGTCAGCTTAGCTAGTAAGGTGTATGCAAAGGTTATAACGGCACGAATGCAAGAAAAGTCTGAAAGGTATTTATGGGGGGCTCAATGCGGATTCCGACGTGGAAGAGGTTGCATGGATCAAGTGTTTTCTCTCCGCATGATCGCGGAAAAGTTTCTGGCTCTTAGCCAGAAGGTTTTCTGCGCTTTTGTGGATCTAGAGAAAGCATTTGATAACGTTGTGAGAGAAACGCTGTGGGACTTGCTGCCAGGATATGGTGTGGACGGCTCGCTACTGCGGGCAATACAGTCGCTTTATAGGGACTGTAAGGCTTGCGTGCGAGTAGGGGGGGATGTGTCACCTCTTTTTGATGTCTGTACAGGCGTCAAACAGGGATGTGTCATGTCCGCCTGGCTGTTCATAGTGTATCTGGACAGTTGCCTGCAGAAGTTGAAAGATTTTAATATGGGTGTGAATTTGGGTGACTTTACAGTAAACTGTCTGCTGTACGCTGATGATGCGGTGCTCATGGCCTCATCAGAAGCCGACCTTCAGGCATTAGTCACTAATATGAAAGAGGGGTGTGAAAATAAGGGTCTCCGCTTGAATGCAAGTAAAACTAAGGTTCTAGTATTTGAAAGAGGTGACGTAAGAACTAAATGCGAGATTAGGGTAAACCAGGAACGTCTAGAGCAAGTGAATGAAATTGTGTATTTAGGAAGTATGTTTAGCGCGGATGGAAGATGTGATTCGGATGTGGAACGGCGAGTAGCTGCCGGAAACAAAGTTAACGGTGCTTTGTCCCAGTTAGTAAAGCGACAAAGCATCGTAAAAGAAGCACGACTGGCGATTCATAACGCAGTGCTAGTGCCAACTTTGCTTTACGGTAGTGAAACCTGGGTATGTCAGCAGATGCATGAAAGTAAATTGAATGCTGTGGAGATGCGATCACTTCGAAAGTTGTGCGGCGTTACCTTGGCTGGCCGAATACGTAACGAAGTGATACGCAATTTGGCAGGTTTGAATGAAAGTGTCAGCGTTAAGCTGGAAAAGGGCGTGCTCCGTTGGTTTGGACACGTCCAACGAATGAGTGAGGAACGATTGACGAAGAATATATATTGTTCAAAAGTAGAGGGTAGAAGGAGTCAGGGTAGGCCGAGACTTACATATGAAGACCACGTGAGCAGATTGCTCAAAAACGGAAAGGTCAAAAGTACTCGGATACCCAAACGTGCGTGTATGAAGCGATTGATGAATCTCGAAGAAGCGAAAGAAGTTTGCATGGATCGCGAAGCCTGGCGATCTGTCCTCTCTGACTACCCCGTCAGGGATACAGCGTGAAGATAGTTAGTTAGTTAGTTACAATATTAATAATTATTATAATCTTTATTGTATATCAAGAGCAAGTTACGGTTAAAAATACAAAGAATTTCATGTAAAATAACTGTTAGTTATGAGAGTATGATATGATATAGCTTACAGTGTCGATGGATTTTTTAATCCGTGATATTCATCACCAAATTTAGGTTGCAAAATTAGTAGTACAATTTCATTATGTATACTATGACGTTGTACATATTTATTATTAACCGCCCCGAAATATATATGTATTTAGTATTCGATTCTATACGTACAACGTACCACACGTTATAATTCCTCTCAGATAAATAAAAAATAATTTCTCTGGTCAGAAGGCTGCATTAATTATTGAGAGTTCTTTTTAATTAAAAGCTTATACAAGTTAAATAAGACATTCTATTCACATCGCCAGTGACTTTCATTCGTTCCTGAAACCCTTTTACTTCTATATTTATATTCTATTTACGTAAACAATGGTCCCATAACGACCATGCGAAGTGCAAAACTAACCCCTCGGATGATGATTTATTTATTTATCTATCACGCCTTATCCCTGAAGGGGTGGCAGAGGCAAACATATTGTATGCCCACTTTTCACCATGTTTATTCCTGTCCCACGTAATAGGTGGTGAGTCCATTGCCGTGTTGTAATAGACAAACAGGATGTGGCTACCTGCTGCTTAAATTTTTCAAGCCGCCCATAAGGTCTTCAACTTGACTTAGTGACTGCTATGTTACTGGCAACCAACCAACGGCTTAACGTGCCTTCCGAAGCACGGAAACGCTCGCAAATGCAAATGCCACAAAGTGATCACCCATCCGAGGACCAGCCATAGTAAAAGTTGCGTAACTCAGTGATCATTTACAGAACACGGAGTCCGCGGGGCCACGAGCCGATGATGATGATTACAAATTTGACAAGACATGAGTATGTATCAATCACACCTTATCCGCGAAGAGGTGGCAGAGGCATATTTTACGTCCACATTCCACTATGTGTATTCCTATCTCACGTAATAGGTGGTAAGCCCATTGTCGTGTTGAAATAGACAGACGCAGGTTGTGGCTACCGGCTGTTGAAATTTTTCAAGCCGGCCATAAGGCCCTCAACAGGACTTAACGACTGCCAACTGTTTATCTGAAATTAACTGGGACAAGACATATGGAACACGAACATGCTATAGTTAAAATTGAATGAGTTGTTTTTAAATAAAAAGCACAAGTGTGACACCTACATCTGTAGTAGGTGTAACCACCCTCTTGAAACTTAGTAAAGTGCTCACGGTAACCACAGTATCTCTTCCATAAAATGACAACATCCTGAGATCAGATCTGATGACATACCAGAAATCATTCATTATACGGCAATAAAAATAACAGAACACTTAATTTTTATCATAAATCGCACATAAGGCAGTAAACGATGTGCCTATTAAAAAAACAAGATTGTCTTTGTATGCTGGTTACTTATATTATGATCAGGGTCTACTGACCGTTGGAACTGTTTTAGCCAATCGGTCAGTTGATAAGACTGCATCTGCTTCGAGGGGAGTTTGGTCCATTTGGAATCCATTTACACACTTTTTTTATTTACTGAGGAGGCAAGTGAAGTTAACCGACGAAAGTCTCCGATTCAACTCCACTGGTACGGGAAAAATGCTATTGATGTCCGACCGTCTTCTGTCCGTCCGTCCATTCCGTCTACAGGTCGCATTTTTCATCTGATTTGCATGCAACTTGGCATGGACAATCCTTGATGTAGCCAACAACTTTCAGCGAGGGGGCTTTTCGATCGGGGGGAAATGGAGGCAGGGGAGGGGAAATGGTCCCGTAGTGGTTGGCAAGAGCGCACAAAACGAAAAAAAATGTTGTTTTTTTTTTTAATTGTTAAAAAATATATACTCAGAAGTCTACGGTTCACAGAACCACTAGTGGTATTTAGGTACCCGATTATTACGCACTCCAAATGAGGATACTAACGATAATAAATTAGTATGCTTACTATATAATTCAGCAGAGTGTTTTGTCACACGTTTAAGCGCTTGCAAATAAAACGTGTTAATTTGTTACTTGGTATCCCACACATTGTTTCGTGATACACGGGCTCAGGCTTCCTTCTTATAAGGGTACATAGGCTTTTTGTATTTTTGCAGAGACAATGTGTTTCCATTCTGTTGGCTTCATTTACTTTAACGAGGATGTTCAAAAATGCACATCAATTACTGGTACTCCTGGGAGCTAAGTCTATTAATGCAATCGCGTCAGAATGGTATAGAAATTGTAAAAATGACAGTTTTAGTAGTCCACTGTTACAGTTGCGCTCCAATTGAATTCTACCGGCCGGCCCGTAAATTTTAATTTCCGTGTGCCGCGTCAGTGGCCGCTTGAAAGTTGTATTTTTGGTAGTCTGTATTAATATATTGACAGCCAAAAAAAGCTATTTCGTCTCTATTCTGCAGTTTGAGAAGTGTGATTGTGAAATATATAATAGTTTTATTAGACTACCTAGTTTTGGACCAATCGCAAAAGAACCACTATAGAAGAGAACTAGAATCGCTTTCTATTGAAAAATAGCAAAATGAGTCCCCTGATATCTCTCTTCTTTTCATTCTTGTGTATTCTATTCGTTGCTTCTAAGCCCTAACTGGATTTAAACCCTGGGGTAAAATTTTATTTTGCTGCTAGGAACAGCGACACATGGCTTTTTTAGACATTGTTAGGAGCGACAACCCTGTAGGGCGCCTGCGTTGTTGCAGTTAGCTGGTGCACCGCTAGCAGGTGTGGTCGTTTGGGGCATGGAGACCTTAGCGAAGCCCCTTACACCCAATTATGGATTTCTGGCTCTTTATTAATAAGATGCCAAAAAAAAATCCTTTTGACATATTGTCACGCCTTTATTTCCGAAGGGGTAGGCAGAGGCTTACTATACGCCCTCATTTCACCGTATGCACTTTTGTCCCACGTAACAGGTGGTGAGCTCATTGCCGTGATTGCTGATCCTTTAACACTTGGCTTATAAATACATTTCGTCAATCTTTTATAATCTTTTATTGCCCTTTCTTGCTACTATGTTCAAAACTACGGTCTCTCTCTTTATCATAAGTGTTTTTCCAGTAGCTGCCTCGGGTTCACTTTTAATTGGCTGCAAGGAGCTGCTATAGCTGGCTTTTAATTTTCGGTATTGTCGTCGTTCAAAACTATGGTAGCAAATATGAAAATCAAATACTAACTCAATGGCACAATTAATGTTTTAGAATGTACAAAGCTTGTGACTACATTGATTCCAATAACACGAAAGCTCTAGAACATTGCGTGTTTGCTCTAAATCACTATCATCAGTGGTGTTCTTTTTACACGTGTAATTCAACACAGAACTTGACTGTTGGACATTTCGGCCTTCGATATCTAATTTAACCCATTCAACTTGTACACTCACCAAAGTTGAATTCTACCTAACCGCTCGTGGCCCCGCTAACTTAGTGTTCTG
Source organism: Thumatha senex (assembly GCA_948477245.1). Lineage (NCBI taxonomy): Eukaryota > Metazoa > Arthropoda > Insecta > Lepidoptera > Erebidae > Thumatha > Thumatha senex. Next base: position 28,529,743 of record OX419727.1, read on the forward strand.
TAAACGACTACTGCGTTCAGCAACATTCGCTATGGCGGTTTGTGGCATTTACATTTGCAAGCGTTTCCGTGTTTCGGAAGGCACAATAAGCCGTTGGTCCTGGTCGCCAGTAACATGGCCGTCGTTAAGCTAAGTTAAAGGCCTAAATGAGCGGCTTGAAAAATTTCAACAGCAGATAGCCACATCTTGCGCTTGTTTATTTCAACACGGCAATGGGCTCACCACCTGTTACGTGGGACAAAACTACATACGGTGAAGTGTAGACGTATAGTATGCCTCTGCCACGCCTTTATCCCCAAATGGGATAACTTCGGGGCTAAAGGGGTGACAGTATGTATGTTTGTACCTAAGTGCAGACCAGACCGCCTTACAAATCTCCTACCAAATCCATACTGAGTTATTGGTGGAGCAATAGGCTTTGCCACAAGAACAAAATATACCTTTTTTATACCAATGAGGTGGCAGACATGCATACGGCCCACCTGATGGAAAGTGGTCACCGTAGGCTATAGACGTTTGCAACACTAGAGGTGCAGCACACGCGTTGCCGACCCTTTAAAAACATTATATGACCCCTTTTAAAGAATTCCATACTGTAGACGTTGAAGAAAAACCCAGGCAGGGAGTTACCTACGGCAGCTGTCATCCTGAGATAAGAGATAAGGTTTCATTTTCAAATCTACTAGGATAATTTTGAACAGGATAATCGGTTCTATATAACAGTATGAATCGTGATCTAATCTCAATAATCATTGTATCTAAACCGGGACATTTAATATATCTAATATTATTTTGGGAGCTTTCGTCACCTGCATATAGTATTTCATGTGTATGCCTATGAGTTATGGCAATACCACTTCAATGAATCATCCACGAGAGTAAATCATTCAAAACATACGTCACTATTCAATAGCCTTTAAACTTGACTATTAAGTTGTAAATTAAGATGATCTACCGTTACTGATAGGCTTACTAATTGTCTTGAGCGCCTAGCTAATTAATACTATGTATTATGTATATATAAAATCTATACTAGTTTAGAAAACTGAAGAGATTGTTTGTTTGGTTTGTTACTGGTGCGAATTGAAAATTTCTTTTGATGTTGAGCCCATCCATCGTGGAAGGCTATATATCATCTCGCTACTGCCCTGCAGAGCGGGGTAGTAGTCATAACTGTCAACAAATCGGGTAAATTTTCATACATAATTGTAAAATTCATAAACGACAGAATTAAATGAGAGCGACGGGGGTTATAGAAGTCGTGAGGGTAGTTATGTATATTGGCATAACATTTTTTCTAGCGTGTCAATTCACATGGAAATATAGCTGCCCTAGTTCAATAGTGAACATGTTGAATACACATATTGAATATACAAAATACCGTTTAGTACAACAAAACTACAGATCATGCTAATTAAACCTTCAAATTTGCTTCAAAAAAGCAAAACTGATACAACGCATTAGATATCTCCAGATGTCTGAATCTTGACCTATGCTGGATGCTTAAAATGCTAATACTGAGACTTATAGGAACTAGGTTGCGTTTTCAAGATGTCCACTTATTTAACGAGGTTAAACTTCTTTTTTTATACATGACTCAATATATATCTCATTTTCGGTATTTTTTAAGATGTCACACTATATATAGAACTAGGGCAACGATACGTAATGTACTCGTATTGACAAAAGGTAACACAAAACATTGTATAGACCAATGTCTCACAAAGACTGTCGTACGAGCAAGTACAGCAATCCTTTATGACCTTTATGTTATGGTACTTGTCAGGTAAGTAACAAAAGCATACATAAAAAGTGTGTACGTGCGCCTCGTATCGTAGTATAACGTCACGCTATATAATGTGAGGTACATTGCTCAAATCTCCAAAAGATAAAAGCGTACAATGTAATTTCGGTATGACGATCGCATAACGTAATAATAATACTATAAAATTAATATCACTCAACGAGTAAAAAGATTAAGATTATACACATATGATTCAACTTGCTTTTCAAACTATCTAAATTTATCTGACGGGTGTTTAGGCATGTTTCATCACGATATTAGGAAGTTGGTAAGAGAAATAACTGCTGTACCTAATGACTTTATGTTTTATTTACATTAATGGTAAGCTGATGGAGACCTTTGATAACCATATTAGGCCCTAATGGTGGTAAATATTGTTTATAATGGTTTAGAGTGCACTCAGGTAAACGCTTTCTATCATGAGAGTCTATCTGCCACCTTAACAGTAGACATTGTGTAGCAAAGGTCCATCATACTAAAGGATCATCCCTACATATTATAAAACAAAGTCGTTTTTCGCTGTCTGTCCCTATGTATGCTTAGATCTTTAAAACTACGCAACTAATTTCGATGCAGTTTTTTTAAATAGATAGAGTGATTCATAGAGAAGATTTCTATGTATATTTTGTTAAGTTTTTGTATACATTAACTTAATTATATCGATATTATGTTGGCGGTGTCGGAAAGAATAAGCCTTCTGGGAGCTTTTAACGAAAACTCTGCCTAAAACCTTTAAGATATAACAAAATAATGTATGGTGGAATTGTGTATCTAATATAGGTCTACAAAAAAGTCCGCAACGGTATATGTCTATTTCTTAAGGATACCGTACTATATCCAATTTAACTTAAAAAAAAACAGCAACAATAAAGCAGTAATTTAAAGGCTATTTACACAAATAAATTATTAATCCTTATCATTTTATTATGTTAGTTGGTTTCAGCATTTTATGAAGATTATTTTGTCCCTGTACACTTGACAAATTAAATGAATATCTTAGGCGATATGGCAATATCAAAAAAAATGCGCAAAAAAATTAATTTCGTGTAACAATAATTGACCGGGCCGTGCGGGCGCGGGCGTAGTACTTGAGAGCGGAGAAGTAATCAAGTAATTTGGAAAATGTTCATACATTATCGTGAAATTAATAAACGACGGGATTAAATGGGTGCCACGGGGTTCGAAGTACGTCACAGGCGAAGCCGGGTGGGTCAGCTAGTTTATCATAAAACACAACAATATGTCTGACTATATTCGGAATTATTACTGCCATGAAGACACTAAAAAATAACAGCGTTTAATGAAAATCTTCCAATATCTGGAATTCAGGAAGGAAGTATCTATAACTATAATAATAAGTAATTTGAAAAGAGTCCAAAATACATCAGAAGATCGACTCACACGCCTACTTGGAATACCGCATTGGATGCGACACAAAACAGATTGAATTAAGATTTATTACAACGCATATTTAAGTGTATCCGAGACTAAGTATGTATAAGTGTGTGTCCGAGACTACCAGGACTTTAATTGGTCGTGTTAATTAGTGTCTAGCACATAAGACCTTTTAGCCTTTTTGTTACCACCTCACTAAAAAGGCAACGGGTTCAAAATTTCTTCCGAATTTAACATCTAAAATAGACACATTTTATTTTATTAAATTTATTCGGCCCTTTAGACCCACCCCAGTTCCGTGCTTCGGAAGACACGTTAAGCTGTTGTTCCCGGTTGCTAATAAAATGGCAGTCGTTAAGCCAAGTTGAAGGCCTTATGGGCGGCTTAAAAAATTTCAACAGCAGGTCGATGCAGCCTGCGCCTGTCCATATCAACACGGCAATGGGCTCACCACCTGTTACGTGGGACGAAAGTGCATACGGTGAAACGTGGGCGTTTAATATGCCTCTGCCTACCCCTTCGGGGATAAAGGCGTGACAATATGTATGTATGTATTTAAGTGTACGGCGATTTCAACTTACTAATTGATTATATGTTTTTTTTATATTCCGAGAACGAAAGACGGCAAATCCGTAAAAGATGACTCAGACAAATCAAATTTTCCCGGCATGAATATTAGTAATTATGTATGGCTACACATTTTATACCCTGGGAATTAATACACAGGATAACAGGTCAATTGGCACCAGACGAATGCCAATATCTCTGTCTGTACTATGCGAAATGCACTATATGGAAAGAGATAGATATACCCATGTATACAAATGAAATCATTTGAGGTCAACTTATTTTCAGGCTAGTGCCATATTTTATCTATTTTGTATAACACATCAATTTACAAGACATTCTGTAATTCATTCTATATTCTTATGCTATACATAAATATATAATTTAACTAAAAGAATTTCGCAAAGAATATAAGACAATTAATAAGTATTAATTTAAGAATGCCACACATTCAAGTACAATATGCATGTACATCATTATGTAATAGCAACTTACTTCTTAGCCACCGGAACCTCTTCATTGCATAAGATGAATTGCAAATCTTTACCACAGACATTTTAAAATACCTTGCATTGTTCTTTTGTATACCATGAACGAAGTTAATTAGCGTGTAAAGTACTCGTACAATTCATTTTGAGAAATTGATCGTAAACCACTTTATCATTTCACTATGAAAACGAAAAACTGTTTTTTTTTGTATCAGTGTTAATCTCACATCAAAGGTTAACAAGGTCGCTAAGGCACTTGATTGAACAATTAATTTAAGTAATAAAGCTCTATTGCCAAAAATGTAATAAACTGGTGAGACACATAATATGTCGAGTTGCGAGTCATGACTAAGCCGTTTGTGAATTAGTACCTCTGTTTTATACGCCCATGCTAAAAAGTCCTTTTTAAGCCCTACTGTAATTAATAATGTAACATTAGTCAAAAGGTATAAATGTATATTAGTACTGCATATTTATATTATTTCATATTGAAAGGATATTTTTTACCCTACGATAGTGTCTTGCATCAGATTGTGTAATATAAAATGACCTGGCGCATTATACCGCACAAGCCATGGGTTGCATCAGTAATATCTTACTATACTAATATTATAAAGTGGAAAGATTTGTAAGTTTGTTTGTAATGAAAAGGCTCAGAAACTACAGAGAGGATTTTAAAAATTCTTTAACTTTTATGATTTTATGAAATTCTTTCAATTTTCTGGATTTTCAAAATATTTAGGGTTCCGTACGAAATCCCGAACAGGACAACTTCACCACGCGGGCAAAGCTGCGGGTATCAGCTAGTCTATGGATAACATTTAACAAGTAGGTACTTTCTCGTCAGTTGTGGATAACAAAACTATCAAAACAGACACAAGTAAAAGCTATCCTAAATTCATGTGTTTCTAATTCTTCGTTGTCTTGGGGTTCTTCAAAAGGGGTCTTAGAAGGTTTATAAAGGGTCGGCAGCGCGAGTGCTGCACCTCTGGTGTTGCAGACGTCTATAGGCTGCGGTGACCACTTTCCATCAAGTGGGCCGTACGCTTGTCTGCCACCATAGTGGTGTAAAAAAATATATGAAATTAAGTGTAAGTTACTTTTAGCAATATTTTTCCTTTATGATGACTTCTGATACGGTAAATTAACGTGTTGTTTCCGAGGATTTGGTGTGTTTCTATCAATCCTGGATTTTTTTATGGGATATCCTGATTCCAAACTAAGCTGAGCTTATACTATGGTAACTAGATAAATGATAAACAAACTTATATATTTCTAAATACATACATATTGCAGATAAAGAACACCCAGAGTAAACCATCGTGCTCATCACACAAAATTTTATCCTGGGTGGGAATCGAACCCTTGCGTAGCAGTCGGATACATCTCCACCGCGCCTCAGTGGCAGTCAAAGGGATGATAAGAGTAACTAGATTTGTCGCAAGTGTCTATACAGATAAATTAAAACGAAGTGTCTGTTTGTAATTTCCAATTAACAGCTTTTCACTGAATGCATTTGAAAGTATTTACGGGAGCTTACGTAAAAAATCTATTTTTTTTAAACTTTTCTCTGTCTGTCTGTTTGTTTATTTCGGCTAATCTCTAAAACGGTTAGACCTTTTTTTAATGGGACTTTCACCGGTAAATAGCTGATGTTATAAGGCGTTACTTAGACTACATTTTATCTCACTATTCAGACGGGAACGGGCACGGGTGAAACCGCGGGCGTCCATACATTACATAGCATTTACATAGCACAATTTTTCTGAAACTATCACCAGATCCAGAGGACATGTCCTTATCACGGGTTGGTGCTTAACTTTAAGTAATTACAAACCCATATTTTTTTTAGGTTTTCATTTTATTCTCAAACAAAAATATTTTTTGCGATTTATATTATTTGTATTAATCATCATCACTGAGTATAAAAAAACATTATGTTCCTAAATCTCTTTGGAAATCATACCTGGAGAACAGAGTATTCCGAGTTAAGATCCACGACACTTACTCTACCTTCAAAGATATAAAAGCTGGCGTACCGCAAGGCTCTGTCTTGGGACCAACTTTATACCTCATTTACACGTCAGACATACACACGACAGACGGTATCCTGTGTGCCACTTTCGCTGATGATACAGCTGCTCTTTGCAACCATGAAAACCCTAGGATTGGGTAGCATTGGGTCTACAGAACCACCTGAACAAAGTCCACAAATGGTTAGAGAAGTGGCGCATTAAGGCCAGCTCCAGCAATTCGATGCATGTCACATTTACTCTGCGAAAGAACGACTGTCCACCTGTTGAACTTGGAAATGACTATCTGCCTCAAAGGAATTCTGCAAGATTTCTGGGCATGCATCTAGACAGAAAACAAACATGGAAAAAGCACATAGAAAAGTAACGCGACGAGCTGAATATAAAGCTCAGAAATCTTGACTGGCTTATAGGCAAAAGATCACCTATCACCATGGAAAACAAGATACTGGTATATAAGAGCATAATTAAGCCAGTTTGGACCTACGGCATTGAGTTGTGGGGAACAGCAAGGAATGCTAACCTGGAAATTTTACAACGATTCCAGAATAAAGCATTGAAAACTATATCTAATGCACCACTATTCATTAGAACCAGTGAATTGCATGAATACACTGAAATGAGAACAATAAAGGAGGAAATCGACCACAGAGCTAAATTATACAAATATCGCATAAAAGCTCACACTAACACTCTAGCATTGGCACTATGTGAACCAATAAATGTCAGAAGGCTAAAAAGGCAATATATTTGGGATTTTGTTCAACAACATATCCAAATACAATAAGAGATGGCTTCCTCACTGGAGGAACTGCTCTCCCCTGACAAAAACCTCCCTTAACTAATCTGCTAAGGGCTTACGAGCCGATCGCAAGATAAAGAAGGAAAATAAAAATTCTAAATATGATTACGAAACAATGAAACATTGTGATAAAGTTTAAATTATTTATAACTAGTTGACGCCCGCACGTGCAAGTTTTCCCGTTTCCGTTACCCACAGAAACTTGTTCCTGGGTATAAAAAGTAGCCCATGTGTTATTCTGATGTGTAAGCTATATTATTGTAAAGTTTCATCAAAATCCATTTAGTAGATTTTGCATAAAAGAGTAACAATCATCCATCCATACTTACAAACTTTCGCGTTTGTAATATTATTAGGATGTCAAAATCTATTAATCTGTATTAAAGCTATGTTAGATATTAATTAACATCTGTGACGAATGATTTCACTGACCAAAATAAGCGTTAAAACTGACTCAGCACTAATATTATATTATATATCTATCACTAGCTTAATACTTGATTTCAATCCTCTTATTTTTATCCATATGATAAAACCTTATCAATTAATATACCCGGCAACGTCGAAACGTTAGAACACTACAAACATGTCATATAGGTATTCTATGTTTTGTGGACTTACACAATGATATGCTAAAATAAATGAATATTTATCTATCAGCATGAGTACTGTATCCTAGACGGGGTAGTCAGAGAGGACAGATCGCCAGGCTTCGTGATCCATGCATACTTCTTTCATTAATCGCTTCATACATACACGTCTGGGTGACGTGTATGTATGAATATTTAAAACATTCATCTAGCCTTAGTCAAGTCCTCATCTAGTCAGTTTCCATACGGCAATAAATAACTGAGATATATCTAAAGTATACCCGTGAAAAACTTTAAAGTCTTAAAGATAGTTTTACTCAAAAACTCAGAATTTTTCGCAGCGTATGATGGTGAAATATGTGTTTGCAAAATTAGATGGCAAACGACGAAAATAGGTCAACAGGACATACGAGGGTACCTTTACACGGCAACTACGTGGCATTGTGATTGCACCTGGACTAAGCCCTTAAAAGGTAAATGAACAAAGGAGTTATAAGAGGGTTAGCATTCATACGGGTTATATTTAGTTATCATTTGAGTTTAGTGCGCAGTTTCGTTATAAATTTTGTGTTGTATTTTACGGGTCAGTTTCGTATACTTGTTGTATTACGTTATTAAGTACGTAACCGGCTTCAGCTAAAAATCAGCGCTGTGGTATTCCGCAGTATTATGCTGAGCTGTAACCTTTTAGGCACATATAATAATTCTAAAATAAATAATAAAAATAAGTATCCATCACGCCTTATCCCCGAAGGGGTAGCAGAGGCATATTATATGCCCACTTTTCACCTTTTTTTTTTAATAATTCTGTTTTATATTTTTACTTTTAAGGATTTTTATTTAACTCGTTCTTATTTATATTGTTGTTTCAATGTGCCTTCTTCTTCTTCGTTATATCAAACCCGTATGTCAGTAAATGATAGTTTATATTATATTTAGACGTTTTGTAGAACAAAACGTCTAAATATTGAACTTTGACTCCAGCACCTCAAAAGCCTTGTGAGCAAAAATAAATAACCGTGTTGCCAGTTGGATGCGCCCACCGACGGTTCCTTTAATTTGAAAATTATACCTATAGCAACACAAAATCCAAAGAAAAAATCAATAACGTAATACAAATAGGTATATCACTAGTATCTATCATAGATTTTTATATAGATTATTATATCTTTAGTATCTTCATTTTTAAAATCAATATCCATGAGAATTTTTACATGCAAAAAAGGGGAGTAGATAATGACCTAAAAAAGGGTTATTCAGACGAATAGGATTTTTTGAGGTGGACAGTTTATAATCATTGGGTATAGGTCTATCACTCACAAAATCGTTAAGAAACTTGAAAGAAGTACGGCGGAGCGTAACTATTGTATGCTACAGTTAGTCTATACTAATATTATGAAGAGGAAAAATTTGTAAATTTGTTTGTAATGAATAGGCTCGGAAACTACTGAAAGCAACATTCTTCTTGAATAACATTAAGCTATATTAGATTTTCAAAAAGTTTAGGGTTCAGTACCAAATCTTGAATAGGAAAACTTCAGCACGCAGGCGAAGCTGCGGGCATGAGCTAGTAATTTAATAAAGTGGAAGCATGTGCGTGTTGCTTTAGGGCTGCCAAACTATCGACCGGAGGAATGAAACAACGATATACAACTTTAACGGTATTTTAGTTTATATTGAAGGGCCTACGGTAGTTCACAATGACCTTGAGTCGACTTTTTTATGAGAATAATAAACAGTTATTGCTCTCCGTTAACTTCGTTCAGTAGGCAAAGTTGTGTGTTTTAGATGTTATTATAAATCCATATCCTTCAACCGCAACGTTAGTGCGTTGCCACCGTCCTCATTAAGCAGAATCAGTAACTTACGCATCTTAAGTTCCGTTAAGAAGGAGGGATGGTTGACGATAAGATTCAGAGGATGGTATAAACATTTAAAGGCACCGCCATACAACGAACGTCAAGTAAATTATGTGCATTACATACACTACTTAAAATCTTGCTCGTTCTGGTAAATCCGTAGTAATCATTATTTTAGATTGTGTGAATGTAGCCGTTATACCTAAAGTGGGCTCGGTACTTTCGCCAAGTGGCGCCTTACCCCCACTCTCTTTTACCACCGTCGCTGCACGCCCATAAACATCAGACCACCACAATCACGTGACTTTAATGCTGCGCTAGCAGTTGCTAGTTAATTCTGATTATTTTACTTCAAATAGTAATGATACTTACTAAGTATTGCGAGAGAATTAATTTCATTTGAAATCGTTATTGTAAGTAAATAAAAATAAATAAATAAATAAATATCCATCACGCCTTATCCCCGAAGGGGTGGCAGAGGCATATTATATGCCCACTTTTCACCGTGTGGATTCCTGTCCCACGTAATAGGTGGTGAGCCCATTGCCGTGTTGAAATAGACAGACGCAGGCTGTGGCTACCTGCTGTTGAAATTTTTTAAGCCGCCTATAAGGCCTTCAACCAGGCTTAACGACTGCCAATTTACTGGCAACCGGGACCAACGGCTTAACGTGCCTTCCGAAGCACGGAAACGCTCGCAAATGTAAATGCCACAAAGTGGTCACCCATCCGACGACCAGCCATAGTGAAAGATGCGTACCTCTGTGATCGTTTACCGAACACTGAGACCGCGGGGCCACGAGCGCTATTGTAAGTAAAAAGTAATATTATAAGTTCTTCTTAACTAAACCTCTCAAGTTGATTAACTGATAATTTAAAGTCTACCTATTAAGAAAACAAATGAATTCTCACGCTATAAGAGTGTTATCGGTAGCATTATAGATAACAGTGTTATCATCACACAAGATTTCTCGATAAACCCGAGCGAGATGAGAATTGTTTGTAGTGCATTGATAACAAACATCGTGTTGCGACCTAGATACATACATACCAGAATGGTGAATATTAATCTTGTAATGTACTAGAACGGTCTAATAGTAGAATGTAGATGTTTATGTCGAGAGAATATTAATGAGATGCTCTTGATTGTTTTGTAATTAGTGAGCTTGTTGTTTTATGCGATGAGAACATATATGAGAACAATGGGGTTTGATGATAGGCTTGCCAAGAGGGAATACGCATAGACATGAAGTGGCAAAAAGGTATAATATCGCTCCAGATACATAAAGAAGCGCTCGTGGCCCCGCGGTCTCAGTGTTCGGTAAACGATCACTGAGGTACGCAACTTTCACTATGGCTGGTCGTCGGATGGGTGACCACTTTGTGGCATTTACATTTGCGAGCGTTTCCGTGCTTCGGAAGGCACGTTAAGCCGTTGGTCCCGGTTGCCAGTAAAATGGCAGTCGTTAAGCCTGGTTGAAAGCCTTATAGGCGACTTAAAAAATTTCAACAGCAGGTAGCCACAACCTGCGTCTGTCTATTTCAACACGGCAATGGGCTCACCACCTATTACGTGGGACAGGAATCCACACGGTGAAAAGTGGGCATATAATATGCCTCTGCCACCCCTTCGGGGATAAGGCGTGATGGATATTTATTGTTTTATTTACAGATACATAAAGTCCTAACTATCAGTGCGTACATTTTTTATGCAAGACACAGTGTCTACTCAATTTTACGACGGTGTCTAACAATGAAATATCTACATTTTGAAAGTATATATAACCGTCAACACTATTTCGTAACCATCACAAGACCAAGCTTCTGAATACATTCTACTATGACTGTGGCTTTGAACAGATCAAATCTTCAGATGTCCACGAAATTGATGAAGTGAGCAATAGAAACTATATCTCTCTTTTTTTGGATAAAATATGAAATATATTATCAGCTGCACATTGCACAGCCTTCATTACAATGACCTAAGTCTGTAAATCTGGAGTTGTGTAGTTAACCAAGCAAGCAGGCACAGCCTTGACTTGTTTGAAAAGAAGAACCGTCTGAAAGTCGATGCATTTATTTATAAATCTGATTTGTTAGCTAGCTGTACTAAACATTCTCTATTGAATTTGGCTCAAGAAAAGAACTATTAAAAATAAAATTAGCCGATAGCTGGTTGTTAACAGTATTTGTTTTTTCACCACCTGCCAAAAAATCTTTAACACCACATCAAGCGCATTGGAATTCTACAGCTTAGTACACTTATTCATTCTGAATATACTGAGACTTTGATTATTTCTGTTTAATTTTCTCGGTCGGTACTTTTTTGAAGATATAGTGAATAATTCATCTAACCACATAATATCTTTCAGAAATTTAATTTCAAGCAAGCTAAGCAGCAAAACGCTAGTTCAATATATTTTTAAATTTTTCGTAGGCTCTTAACTACAATCATTCTAGTATATTTCTATTCTATTCTTACATACTTCATCAGTTATAACTTAAGAACGGGTGGGCCAAGTTTTATGATCCTTGATTTGTTGAATTTATTTCTACCCTAAATAGCAAATTACGTCAATAACAAGAAAATCATGACAAAATAGGAATGAATCGATATATATATATATATATATATAGATAATTATCAATCATAATTTAATTTTGCCAGGAGCACTTTCAACCACAAAACCTTCAATACAGTAAAGGAAGTTAGAAGGTTAGCATAATATGTAGTTTTTTTCCTGTTCCCTTCTTAAAAAGTCCTAATAAGATGTTAAGTTAATGCCGATCGGCGACTGTTGCGGAAGGCTTTTATCCCCTCGTACGTTATTCCTCTTTCGAACTCCTCCGAAATCTTTTATCGTTATTAGTTGTAAAAGCAACCTAGTATATGGTATGTTGAATATACTCTTCTATTCATCTTAGCATATTCTCAGTTGCTTCCAAGCTCTGTCTGGATTTGGAGCCTGGGGTCCACTTTTATTTGGCTACAGAACAGGAACAGCTATCGTTTATCGATTTTGGCATTGTTGGAAGCGACTTCCGTCTGACGTCCCAACGCCAAAAGGGCGCCTGGGTCGTTAGCTCATCTATTTGTCAGCAGGAGTACTGCTGGAACGTGAGTTCACATGAGCGCCGGAGGTTTTAGCGAGGCACCTTAGACCCAGTGTGTAGTATATATATAATATATTATCTAAAGTCTGGGATAGTACAGATCGTACGGATTGACAATATTCAGGTATACATGACTGAATTTCCTAGATTTCGGCACAGGAAACCCAGAACAATCGTGATTCCAATATCGATAAACCCGTTGCCGATTTCGTTTATGATGCTGGACGTGTTTGGCGACTGGATGGATTTTTCCAAGTTTGTATTAACTCGCTTCATTGTATGACTGTCTGGGTGGATATTTTGTTATTGATTTTTAACTAACTTCCAGATGAGATAAAGGTATAGCTAGCTAGGTATACCTAGTCAGGTCATAAATTCTGTCACATGTTTAATATAAAATAATTGAAACAAGTTTATTCATTATGTAACCATTTATATACCAAAATGAACTTAACAAAACATAGATTCTTATGACAATAAAGTTTATTCAAAACTACCCCCGTGATTTTGAATACAGGCCTTCAATCTGCGCGGCCAGTCGTCTATCGCAGCACGAACGAGGTTCATGTCAATATCGGCGGCTGCCTTAATCAAGGATGTCTTGAGTGACTCCAAATTGGGATGAGGCTTTGAGCACGCCTTTTCCTCCAAGTGTTGCCATATCTTGTAATCTAACGGACTCAAATCTGGACTGGAGGAGCACGAAGACCGTCTTCGTGCCGGATGAAGTCGATTTCACTCGCCGCCAGCCAGTCTTGTGTGCTCTTCGCTCTATGAGCTGGCGCCGAATCTTTTTGGAATACCCAGTGCCTGTTATTGAACATGGTATGAGAAACAGGTTCCACAAGGTTCGTCAGGACTGTATTTTGATACACAACTGCATTCGTTTTTACACCTTTCTTACAAAAATGTACCTCTGTTAAGCCCCAAAAGAAACTCCCAACCATACCATGAGCGAGGGTGGAAAATGATCTCGTTGGACACGCGGAATACGGTTGCTCGCTTCTTCACTACTGTGTGCATACCTTATCATTTTGTTTGTTGTAGCTCTCTTCTACGGTAAAATTTTTTTCTTCCGAAAAAAGAATTTCCCGATATTTTTTTCCCGCGTACCGCTTCAACAAAGCGCGGCATCTCTTCAGTCTCAGGTCCATTAGACGAGCATTCTGTGGTTCTGCTTAACCCCATCTGAAGGGCCAACAATTGCTGCTTACGTTTGGGATTTCTTTGAATTCGCGCCTTTACAGCTTTTATCACTGCTGGAGTCCTAACAGACCGAGGGCGACCACTTCTTGACCTGTCATCTACACTAGAGTCTTCATTGCATCGTTTGATGGTACGATAAACGAATCTTTTGGATATATTCAAATTTTTCAGTATGATAAAAATTTGAATTGGCGCGTAACCGCAACGATGCAACGCGGCAACGCAATAACTGCAACACGGTCTTCTTTAAGCGTCCACTCCATATTTAAAAATGAGTAAAATTCTAAAAAGTATACATTTTTATTTTCATGAACAATTCGAAATTCGAATTCAATAAACGTTTTTGTGGCCAGCATTTTAAAAGAAAAGTTTTTTACTGTGTGACAATACTTATGACCTGACTAGGTATATCTCATCGGGAAGTTACTAAGTTGTACTTGAAATTTGGATCATAACTCAGAAGTGAATGACAATTGACAAGGAATAAAAAAGCAAAAAGAAGGAGAGAAAGGTGAAGAATAACCAACGCATCGTCTCAGCTAAATTCGAGTAATAAGTGACTACTAGTTCAAGTAATACCTATCGCGATGTGTAGACAGGAAATTTTATATTGGCCACAAGTGTATTTTGTATTGTGTACTGAACGAGATCGTCGGCCTGTCACGAATTTACTCAAAACATGCATGAGTATGTTTTATCCTTTAATTAGAACCTCTATAGTAATTGCCGGCCCAAGTCCAAAAATTTTATCACATCCTAGCTTCTCAAATACAAAGTCTTTTACAATACAAGACTGTCCGCTAGTTACCGTGAAATCCATTCGTAAATGTTAAGTCTATTGTTACGTTAAGAGTGTTTAGACAGCGCGATCCACAACAAGTCTCTGTTTCACAAACAATGCTCAGAGACATTAAACTCATTCAGGGAAACTTGCCGGCTGTGGAGAAACATGAAGTCAATGAACATGTGCGCCTCGTGCGGGATGAGCTAGGCTTAAAATTAATTAGGTTTTAAGCACAGATAATCTTAGACACAAGAAAGCGTGTGGGAGACTATCCTGCATGTGCTTTATCTGCTGAATGACCGATGAGGATATAGTGCAGACGCTCGTAAAGAGGACGGAAGAGCGCGGGAACACGGTAGTCAAAGAAATATGCCAATTTAATACTGCCTGTGACAGCTAATCTAATCGGAACATGAGCTCTAAGGATTAGATGAAATGAAGCAGAAGCAGAATTATAGTCTACGGAGACACTTCATGAGTTAGTTCCAAAATGATACAAATGGAAACGAAAGTTTTGTTCATCACCGAAGTTTCGGAGAGAACTTAGTGCACCTGGTTATTTTACCGGAAGTGTGGAGTGTATAAATTTATGATTGTGATAAAATCAGCATACTTGCAACTGCTACGATTTGCAACTGGGACAAGCGCTCGGATGTTGTTGATTATTAAGAAATGCCTTAATTAATATTGTTACGTTCGTAGGGTGGGTACTAATAAGAATTAAATACCACATATTTAAAAGAAACACTTTAATAACTCTAAATAAAAATAGTAAAACCACTACTAATAATCGCCACTGAACACACTAAACACAAATTATTCGCTTAGATAATTGCACTGTAACAGTATCGCACTATTTAGCTTCTTCGATCACTTCTTCGTTCTTAATGTAGCTATCTCTTTTTAATAGTGCTATCCCTGTCTAATCGCTCTGGAATATTCAGAATGTAGCTCTCTCTTTCTAATACTGCTATCCTTGTCACTCTTTCATGAAATTACGCTATATACTGAAGTGGGCTTCAAAGGCCCATAAGTGGTCCTGAAAACGCCTGAAAAAGGGTTTTCCGGTTATGATGGCATATGATTGGGGGTGGCCTGAAACGAACTGAAAACATGTTTCAGGCGCCTGAAAACAACGGCAACTGGGGCGAAATTTGAATAATTTGAAATGTGATAGAGCCTCCTCGGAAACGGCCTGAAATCGCTTTTCAGCCTGCTGAAAACGTTCCCTAGGTCCCGAAAATGACGTTTAAAGTTGTTTACAGGTCCGCCGGCGTAACAATATAAATGAATTGCTTATAATGTATTACAAGTACGAAATCTGAACGCCTCATGTTTTGTTCAATTCGAAATGCACACCCAGTGCGGTTGGCTAGCTGTAAAATATATTATAAATCGGGAATCCCTATACAAGTAAATCAAAACAGGAGCTGTTAACTCAGGCCGAGATGCAGCTAAAACATAATTCGCGAGCACGAAAATATTCGTAATCCTGCTTTCGTCGAAATTTTCATGATATCTGTAATTTTTATTTTGAGAATTAATTATAATTTGGCTTACCAAAATTATCATGAAACGCATTGGGGATAATAAAGGAACGCTGATCGTGAGATGGTTAACATTAATGTGCCTGCTTTCAGGGTCAACGCTAGGCTTGTTTGGCACCTCTCCATGTTTCAGCTACTGATGGTACTTTGACACGACTACGGCGAAGATTTTAGAAAATCTGCTGACTACAATGTATTTTTAAGCCTATTAGGAGATTCTATTCTGACAATGACGTCAAATATTAAAAAAATATCGGCAATAAAAGTAAAGGTTGTATTTTTAAAGAGCGATCGCTTCTTTTAAAGAGAGACTTTTTATTGGGCGATGAGTTTGAACTGATTTTTCTGGTAACCGGTATGAACAAATTATGAGATGTGTGTACACTGATCAAGCTATGGAAACTTCCTTGCAAACATTGTGTCAGGAATGTATTAATTTCGGTAGAAGTGTTTCGGTGTGTCAGCACGAGTTTTAACCTGGACAAGGAACCATTGACCGGGGTTTTGCACTATCGAGTGTCACAGGGCTATTTGCATTGCCAAAATACTGAGTACTTAGCCTGCAATTCAAGGGGTGCCGAGCTCATGGACTAAGTGAAATACTTAGGGTTTACACGGCACAAATCTGTAGACATCCGTTATGACGTCACGGCATGCTTCCTGGGTCAGAAGACGTGAGACTTCAGAGGTAATGAGGATTAAAAAGAATACTTTACTCCATCATTGACTATTAAAGGACCTCACTATTTGACTTATAATAAGTAGACTTTAAAGTTTCGTTTGTTAAATAGATAAGATATTAGGATTTTTCGTAAACTCCACTATTACAGGAATATTGGCGAGCTCGTCTGTTTTTTTTTAGATATTAGAAATTTCATGATCTCTTAAAATGTAAAGAACTTTTAATATTATCAATATGAATATAATGATAGCCGAGTGGAATTCGAGCTAGTTAGTTAACACATGAATGAAGAAAATAACCATGTAAAGAATATTTTTTTTACTGACTGCCTCTGTGGCGCGGTGGGAGTGCATCCGACTGCTACGCAAGATGTCGTGGGTTCGATTCCCAACAAGGATAAAACTTTGTGTGATGAGCATGATGGTGTATTCTGTCTGGGTGTTATTTATCTATAATATGTATGTTTTTAGAAATATATAAGTAGGTTTATTAGTTATCTAGATCCCATAATACAAGCTAATATTAGCTTACTTTGGGCTAGATGGAGCTGTGTGAAAAGTGTCTCACAATATTTATTTATTTATTGTATTTTATCAATATAATGCAGTTTCTTCATTTTATAATGGAAAGTGGGAAATATAAATAATAATATACATACTGAAGTGTGCAAATATTATTAAGGACATACTCAATCATGAGTATCAGTAATGTTATAAAGGTGAAAATTTTATTACTCCTACGTGCTCAAATAGCGGATTAAATTTGTAGTAAAAGTACCTGACACTGGTGCTAATTCTGTTGTTGAGACCACAAAACTAATTTTCTCTAAAATTTCCTTATTTTTATTTAGAAATTGCTGTTGTAACGTGAAAAATGTACACAGACAGTAATGAATGACTGCCTCTGTGGCGCGGTGGGAGTGCATCCAACTGCTACGCAAGAGGTTGTGGGTTCGATTCTCACCCAGGATAAAACTTTGTGTGATGAGCACGATGGTTTATTCTGTGTCTGGGTGTTATTTATCTATAATATGTATTTATTTAGAAATATTTAGGTATGTTTATCAGTTATCTGGTTACCATAGTACAAGCTCTGCTTAGTGTGGAATCAGATGGCGTTGTGTGAGTTGTCCCAACAATATTTATTTATTTATTTAATGTAAATACATGCCGACTAACTTGGTAATTGAACTGCCTATGTACATATTTCACGTTACAAAGTTTTACACGTTTTCATGTTTCAAACGGTTACTAAAATTAATAAACATCCCACTTACGTTAAAAAGGTCTAAATTTTGTGTGACTTTAAATTTATATCTGATATCACTAAAATTAATTTTATGTGATAAAATTCAACCAAAAAGTGAAAAATGTACATAGACAGTTCAATCACTAAGTTAGTTGGCATCTAAATACATGTTTTGTTGAATTTTATCACATAAATGCAATTTTAGTGATGTCAAATACAAATTTAGTGCTGTTTATGATATCACTAAGTTTAGTTCGACATAATAACAGAATAGCATTTGGCAATCTCTCAATGAAAATAAAAAAATTTTAGAGAAATTTAGTTTAGTGGTTTCAACAACAGAATTAGCACCAATGTGGATTAACACATAGATTACATTTTATACCAGGTATATGTTTCTATACTAAATATGTTTTAAATATTTTAAAAAATTCGGACTAAATTATTTAAAACTTCTCTGTGTTTTAAGTTAAACACCAATGAAAACAATTGAAAATTGTTTGGTAAGCCAGGGCAATAACAAGTAGAAATGGTGAAATGATTAAAAAGTCTTCCATATCACTAGGAATCTATTACATCTCATGATTTATAACATTGATGGAATATTTAAGGTTTGTCTTTTTATCCTGTAAAACATTTTTGTTGGGTAAGCTAATTTCATACAGGCAGAGTTGACTAAAGTTTGACCACGACCGCTGTACCGTACAGCGGTGGGTTGTGGTCAAACTTTAGAAGTGGATTGAACTAATATATAAAACAGAGAGCAAAACTGTTCTCTTTTTATTATTATAAAAATTAACAGAGAAATGTTAATTTTTTTCTGTAAATTTATCTACACTGAGTAATGAAATCACATATTTCATAATATTGTTTTACTTTCACTTAACAATGCTTTTATACTTTTTTACTTATCATTCACACCTTTATCCCCAAGGGGGTGGCAGAAGCAAATATACACCCATGTTTAACCTTAACCAATTTTGTCCCATGTAACAGGATAGAAAAAAAAAAAAAAAATTCAAAATCTTATAAGATATTTTAACAAATTAAGTAAATTCACGCTGTATCCCTGACTGGGTAGTCAGAGAGAACAGATTGCCAGGCATTGCAATACATAGCAAACTTCTTTTGCTTCCTGCAGCTTCATCAATCGCTTCATACATGCATATACTTCATAGTTTTTTTAAGTTACATAAACCTACATAAGTAATGTATAAAATATTGTATTTACTTAGTAAAAAGTTGAAGAAGTCATAAACATAAATACATAAAGTAATCATTCTTTCACCAATAGAACATATTCAAAGAAGTTTCCAATTTTAGACACAATTTATTTCGATAACCATCTTTGTCATCATCTTAGGATTTTCCCAGTTGCATCCACTACTTAGATTTGGAGGCCTGAGTTTGTTGGCTTTTTTGTTGGCTGCTAGGATTAGCTTTCATTTTATATTTCAGAATTGTTAAAAGTAACTTCTGCATGACCTTGCTAACCTTTAAATCCTCATCTGTTGGGTACCATGTTTATCAACTAGAAAATCTATAAATGATTATAATAAACAAAAATTGACAAATTGTGAACAAACAGCCTCAGCTCATCTGCATTATTAATTATACCAAAGTAAAAAAATTTGAATCCAAGTTAAAGAATCTGATGTGAGGACCCCAGGCATCTCCCAATCTATGTCGGTTTTGGAAGCAACTGGGAAAACGCGTTAGATGCAGAAGAAACAATATGATAAACTAAAACTGCACAAGAACTTCATTATACACATACATTATTATTACTAACAAATGTGGTAGCAAGAGACATTACCAATTAATTTGGATTTAGAACGTGTATGCGAATGGAGCCTTAATTATGGGCTTCAGGTAAACCCTTCAAAGACTCAGGTCATTATCGTGGGTAGTCCCTGGATAATATCACGTATAGACTACACACAGTTGCCCCAGGTTATTTTTGATGGTATTCCTATCAATTTAAGTGATACGGTTCAGAACTTGGGCATACACATCGATAGGACTTTGTGCTGGGATAAGCAACTACAAGAAGTTGGACGCAAAATATTTGCATCTGCAGGATCATTGCGCAGATTACGTAATTTTCTCCCTAAAGTCACTAAGATTGCGCTCGCACAATCTCTTTTACTCCCAATCCTTGATTATGCAGATGTCAGCTATCTTAATCTCACCGAGGAGCAACTTGACAGGCTTGAGCGTCTTCAAAATGTTTGTATAAGATTTATATTTGGCCTACGCAAATATGATCACGTGTCCGAATACAGAAAAACCCTTAAGTGGCTCCCAATTCGTCTTCGACGGAATACTCACGTTCTCTGCTTATTATACAGTATACTGTTCAATCCTTTCACGCCTCGATATCTTAAAGAACGTTTCGGGTTCCTTCATGACACACATTCTAAATTTTTAAGGTCATCAGAGAATTTGAAACTGGGAATGCCTCAGCATTCCACAAATTTCATGGATAAATCCTTTACGGTACAAGCGGTCCGCCTGTGGAACGCTTTGCCTGTTTCCATAAGACGAGCAAAATCCCTGCTATCGTTCCGGAGGATGTTAAAGGATCATTTTCTGGCTATGTCTGTTTAGTACTAGGTGCGTGTCTCCTCGTGTATGTATTGGTATATAATGTAGATATTTTTCTTATTGTGTATTTTCTTATGTAAGTATTTATATAGTTTTTAAGTGTAAGTATGTATTGTGCACTACCTTTATCAGCTCCACGATTTTCTATCCATCCAAAGGTTGCCTGGAAGAGATCGCTTTTAGCGATAAGGCCGCCTATTGTACATTAAATTTAAACTCTTATTTTTTCTTAAAATGTGTTCCTTTTATGGTGTACAATAAAGAATATTTATTATTATTATTATTACCTGGTGGACTATCCGTGAGGATAGTTATTCCGGTGGGGTCAACATGAGGTGGAAACGCCTCATACAAGTCGGGATCCTCTTCAAGCACCGCCGACAACATCACGGAGGGCATTCCGACTTCTCTGTCTCACACACGCACTCACACACTCACACTATGAGTAGACACTGCACAACACTACACTTGACTACACCAGTGTCTGTAGCTCACTCGGAGCTCACACCCGTGAGCCACCCCGAGCCATTACTGACTACCACATGTATGAGTCTGACTATTCTAAGTCAAATCTTGCTGCACCATTTTTAAATCTGTAAAGAAATGACAGCTTAAATCAGTTAAGTGGAAATGTGTCAAGACTGAATATGTAACAGTCTATCAGGCAGATAATACTATCAACATTATTATAATAATCCGGCGATTGTGCTTGCGCCGATAGCGATATGTTCTGCTGACTACGAAACAATTAGTTACCTAATTCATTATAATTAAAACGCTACAGATCAGCTGATTACTATAGTGCCACGCCAGGCCAGACTTGACATTTTATAGCTATTTTAAGACTTACGGGCACCTGATCGTACAATCTTCAATGTCAGATGCCAAATAGGTAAATTCTGAACATGCAACGATATTTATTCGGAATAATTCTATGAAAATATGAACGGACAGTGTCGGCACCGTACTCACCGCAATCCTGACGATAAATGATGTGAAGCAGGATCTGCGCCTCCGTATTTACCGCTTTGGAGTCCCCGCGGCGACTAAACAAAGTGGCCAGTTCCCGTTTCAACGTAATCACGAATAGGATAATAGTCTCGAACGGTAGCCAACGCTTTTGCTTTGCCACTTAAACGAATAACACAGTACATTACACTGATATATCGGTAACTGAGACTGACCAAACGCGCGAATACATTGTTATAAAAGCAATGATAGGTGGGATATTTGGCGAGCCCCTTTGCTTTCGTTAATCAAATTATCGATGAATTCGGTGAAAGTCGTTCTGGCGTATTTTGCGGTAATATGCCAACAAGGTGAACCGGGAGGAAAATGGTGTGATACCAGTTAATTTTCGTATTAATGTTCCCTTCGTAGAAAGAGATCGCACGTCCGCGACATCCACGATTTGCAAGAAGGCGAAGTCGAACACTATTCTCTCTTCGTTCGCACGCCCGTCGAATCAACGACGGAATCAAATGAGCAGGAAGATTTGAGTCATAGACTAAATAACTATAATTTGACAAACCATGACACATCAATGTTTTACTTTACTTTTCACCTAATTTGGATTATAAATACAAAAAAATCGCTAGGTATTTCTTTTATTATAGTATCTATTTAACTGCTTTTTTATGTATAAATTTTGAAATTAATGGATAAATATTAGAGTTAACAGAGTATTTCCCCTGAGGGTACCTAGCTTACTGGATCACATCCTTTTTTTTTACATGGGACTCTGACTTCTTCCAATCATATGGTAGTACTTATTTAATGGAAAGTGCCCAGCTCGCATCCTAAGCATCATTACCACTGTTTCCCTGGACATGTTCGCATTTTCAAACCATGGCACTGGTCTTATTATATTTTGAATAGTGTAATGCCAAATACCCTTGGTTTTACTAGTCTCCATATAATATTCCTTCCATTTTTCCTTACATACCCCTTTCACCCAAGGAACAATCTCACATCCATATGCATTCATACCCATTTCCACACCATTCACCACTGCATTCTTAGCCAGCTGATCCACAAGCTCATTTTCATACAATCCCACATGTGAAGGTATCCACTGAAGCTCGACACGAACATTCCTGTCCTGTAATTTCTTAATGGCACGCAATGCCTCATAGGCTATTGGTATGCCTCGGATACCCGAGGTACATCGAACCAGATGTTGCAAGGCGCTTTTTGAGTCTGACATTATTACAATTTTTGTTCTGCTAAACTATCTGCATAGGATAAGGCCCCAGTAATTGCTGTTAATTCAGCTTGCATCACTGAAGCGTCACTGCAGAGCTTTAACTGTAAATGAACCTCAACCTGAGGGTCATAGAACGCAGCGCCGACTCCCCATGAGGTCCTGGAGCCGTCAGTGTATAATTTATAAAATAAGTCATATTTGTGTCGAACCTCAGCGAGTACCAGATCTTGCAGATCCCTGACACGAAAACTGTGTTTAGGCCCATGTAAACTTATAAAACCATCAAATATACAGGATTTTGTATCAATATCCGAGATCCAGGTGTTCAAAGCAAACATTTCCAATACAGAGCTCTGATGAATAACATGCACATTGGACATTGCCAAAGCCTTCGATAGAGTTTGGCATGCGTCGCTTCTTTCCAAGCTACCGGCATATGGTCTACCGCCTCAATTGTGCTGCTGGATGGCCAGCCTCTTACAAGGGAGTCGTATGCGGGTCCTCTGTGATGGCCAGGCTTCTTGCTTTTTGCGGGTTAATGCCGGGGTACCGCAGGGGTCTGTATTGTCGCCAACTCTCTTTCTTCTGCATATCAATAACATGCTGTCCCTCGGGAACATTCATTGCTACGCAGATGATAGCACGTTGCACGGGAGTTATTCTGCCCGTCCAGCAGTGGGAAGGGCCGACATTGAGGAAAAAAGACGGCAACTTGTGGCTGATGTCGACCGGATTCTGAATCGCATTTCCGGATGGGGTTCTGAAAACCTGGTCGATTTCAATGCCCGAAAAACACAGGCGTGTGCGTTCACAGCTAAAAAAATCCCTTTTCCTACCTCTACCATCTCTTCAGAACACTACAATACCAATGAAGGACAATCTAAACATCCTTGGCATAGACGTTCGTGAGCTCGGTAACAAATCTTATATAGAGAGCTGTATTGGGCTAGCCTCGCGGAAGGAGTCCTGAATAAGGTGAGACGTTTTTTCACGCCGCAGCAGAGATGTATGTTGTACAAAACACAGATTCGTCCCTGCGTCGAATACTGTTCTCACCTTTAGGATGATTCCGCGAGGCACTTGCTGGACGCGCTCGACGCTATGCAGAGACGTGCTATTCGCATTATAGATTGTCCTGAGGTAACAAGAAGCCTTGAGCCGCTGGCGCAGCGTAGAAGCATAGCGTCCTTGGCTGCATTTTACCGCATGTACCATGGCGAGTGTTCTGAAGAGCTAACCTAATCCCACCGTCTCCTTTTTGTTCCCGAACAACGCGTGCTAGGCAGAAGTGCCACTCCCATACAGTGGAAAGAATTTTCGCCAGAACGGAACGATTTAAAAGATCGTTTCTCTGTCGAACTATAGTTACCTGCAACGCTCTGCCAGCGCACGTATTTCCTTCCTCTTACAATCTCGGGTTCTTCAAGCGGAGCGTGTGCGTGGTGGCACATCATTAGGCCGCCAACTTGAGGGACGCTGTCAGTAGGCATGTAGACTAAGAGAGTGCCCCTCAATTCGCTAGATGTCGTCATGGCTTTCCATAAGGCGGACGACGTCATTTTGGCGAGTTAGATAAAAAAAAATTACATTGTGTTTTAACATTTCATGAACTTCTATTAATATAGGCAGGCGCTTCCAATTATTTTTCGAATTTACTAGTCCCTTAATTAACTCTAATGTAACATTGGAGAAAGAAGATATCCGTAACCAATATCTACATCCTAACCAAAATCTTCTAATATCTAGTGGCTCCATGTAGTTCCAGCTAACGTTTTTAAAATATTTAACATTTTATGTTTTTTCACACGTTTCATTGATGTAAGTTCCCCAAAGCAATTTCCTATCTAACCAAATTCCTAAATATTTAACTTTATTAACTATATTAATAGGTACTTCATTTATGTTTATAGATATGTCATATTGTCTCCTTTTTCTACTAAATATACACAAGTTCGTTTTAGATGGTGATATGAACAAACCAATATTTTTCAACATGCTTGTCAATTTTTGTAAAGACTCATTGAGACACACAGACATCTCATTGAAATTTTCATTCCCTACATTTTTATAAATGACGAAATCGTCTGCATATTGTGAAACATTTATGTGTTCGATCTTCTTACATATGTTCATAGTGAAAAGCAAAGGAGATAATGGGTCCCCTTGAGCCAAGCCTCTGTTAGTATGCCTTTCCAAAACATTATTACCACCTTGCAATTGAATCTGGCATCTTCTATTTGACAAAAAATTCCATAAATATTTGCTTATGTTGCTACTTATCCCAATATCTCCCAAAATTTCAACAAATGCACTAATATTTACATTGTTATGCATTACCAATATCAATAAAACATGCTACAGTAGGTCCATTCTTAGCAAATCCAATGTATAGTAGTTACAAGCCGTGTTAAATTGTCTAAAGTTGAATGTGCCTTCCTAAATCCAATAGTAGATGTATTAAACAACTTATTACTTTCTACATACCATTCCAGACGTTTACAGATTATGCTATGAAATATTTTACGAGGACATGACATCAATGAAATAGGACGCATAGATGTTACCAAGCTAGGATCTCTTCCCGGTTTGGAAATTGGTACAATCTTAATGTTTCGCTATTGATCGGTCACTATACCAGTCTGTAATACTAAATTATTAATAATAGAAATGCTTTCCCTGATGTTGACAGATTAAATATCATAGAATACGAAATGTTATCACTTCCAGGTGATGTATCCTAATGTTTAAGGCTATTATTTAACTTACACATAGTTATTTTTTTACTCAAAAGGTTATTGTTATTATTTTCTTGAAATATAGGTGGTACATCCCCGACACTATCCGGTGTCAAGGAGTATAGTAAGTCTTTAGCTCTATTTGGATCCACTGTGTAAGTTGATCTGATTCCTTTGATCCACTTCATTTTCCTCCACATGGATGAAGAAGTAGCTGCACTGTCTATACTAGAGCAGAACTCGGATCATGCCTCATATTGTGCATTCCTAATAAGTTTTTAGGCATTTTTAATTTTTTGCTGATATTTGTTATAATTGTCCGGTGTTGGATTTTTTCGTAACTGAGTGAGGGCCAATCGACGATCAGCCACTGCTTTTGAAAGTTTTTCATTCCAATATTTTTTGGTTTAGGGGTAAAAATTTTATTTGGATCATGACAATTTTTAATCCACGGTATGGTGTTATCCGCTATCCTGTTAAGTTTGCCTTCGAAACTATCGTAACTGGCTTGTACATTCAGGTTACCGTCATACATAGACATGTTCGAGAACTCTTGATCACATTTCTTTCGAAATTCCGTCCAATCAGCTTTCTTATCATTTCTCCTCTTTGTAAATATATGTGATTTTAATAAAAATGTGGTCACTACCCAGCGATTCATTGGTGGCGCGCAATGTAGATCTTATTGCAATATCAGTACTAGCAAATGTAATGTCAGGAGTAGATTTTTGTAGGTATCCATTAACCATTCTGTATCTTGAGTCTCGTCCATCATAGAAACACACATAGTTATTGTCAAACATAGCTTTATAAACCATTTGTCCCCTAGAATTTGTTCTGTTGGACCCTAGTGTATGGTGTGCGTTAAAGTCTCCTGCAATTATGCTTCCTGTGTCAGACAGACACTTGGTCCCAATCCCTCTGACTTGTGCTGATGTCAGGTGGGCAATAAATGAGGATTATATTTTTAATACCTGGCACATTAAAAATCTCAACTTTGATAATCTCTATGTTTGGGTTACCTACTGTGCATTGCTGACGTACAATTTGAAGTGATGTGTGATATAGTAAACATATGCCGCCATATTCGTCATCTCTATCGGCTCTAATGATATTATAACCACTTATCCTAATTATATCATTGTCTGATAGCCATGTTTCGCTAATCAATACTATATGTGCTTTCTCTTGGTGTAGCAGGGCTTTTAATGCACTTAATTTTGGTTTTAGACTGCCAAAATTCCATTGAAGCACAGTCATCAAACTATCTCTACCTCTATCCATTTTGATTTTTTGTCATTCCTATCAGCTCCCACAATAAATTTATATTTATGTCATCACGAAATAGAGAGTATAACTCCTCCAGTATATATGATATGATACACCAAATTTTTATACCAAATTACAACTCTGAATTAAGAATTTCTTTTATCTTATTTATAAAATGTTTTATTTCGAACCACTTACTTTTAGGAGCTCTTAGTTCCTCATCTTCTTGCATGCCCTCAATAGAAAATGATGAAATCCAATCAAATGTATCATTTACTTTAGATTTACCTGCCTTATTTATGTCCTGTTTCCTCTTCTTCTGCTTATTGGAGGTATAGGGACGGTCATTTTGTTTTGACTTACCATTCTGTACAACATCTGTATACTGTTTGTTTGAGAATACCCCAGTCATAGTTTTATTTGTTTGTGTTGTAAGTATATCCGGAAAATCACTGTCATAATTATTCTGTGTATAATATTCTTTAGTTTTGGTTTTTGCCATCTCGTTCAAAGCTGTCTTGTAATCGCATTGATTTTTCGCCATGTTCTCCCTACTTTCTTTCTCTCTTTGGAAAGCGGGACACATACTTTTAACAATCGACATGTGGTTACCTTTGCAGTTTACACACTTGTAGCTAGTATTCCCACAATTGTCATGATTGCCCATGCATTTTGGACACACTTGTGATTTCTTTGGACAATAAAATTGAATATGCCCATACTTCCAACACTTGGAGCATTGTGTCACTGGGCAAATGTACTGTTCCATCTTCATCCTGCAGTCATATGCTAGTACATATGGGGGTAAGGCGGGACCTTTGATTCAAATACGTATTGTTTCACTGTTAACCCATTTTCCCTCATTGTCCTTCTTCTGTAACATTTTAACTTTAATAATTTCCACAGTACTCTTCAAAATATCTATTATTTGTTCCTCTTCTACATCAGTATCTATGTCCCTAACTATTCCATAACTGTGTGACATTTCCCCTGTTCGACGGCATGTCCATTCTTTTTCTTTTAAAGTTTGACACTCTGTTAGAGCTATGGAATGCTCGTAGGTATCAAAATGGATCAGAATTTTATATGGATTCTTGTGACACCTTAGTAATTCCTTGGATGCCAGCCTTACCTAAAATTCTTGCCATACCTATTTGTTTTGGGAGTATATCTTTAGAGGTAACTGCTATTTCATATGTTTCTTTAGGTTCAAGACTATGTGTTACTCGGATTGCTCTCCTTTTCCCCCGTCTGGAAGCTACTACAAACTCCACTGAATCATCATTAGACAATGGTCTAGGTCTTTTTTCCCTACCCTCATCACCAAGTATTTCAGACTGTGTTAGTGTAGCTTCTGTTTCTGACCCCATTATAACCTGATTAATTTCAGCAGGTGACAGGGTAACTCTCACTATTTGATCATCCTCCTCCTCATTTTCAGAGTCCATTGCGATAATGTACTTATTTATTTAGCGCAAAGTTTGAGGGTATGTTAATAAAAGTTTTAAAATGTTTTTGTGTTATTTCAAAGAAAATGATAACACTTATCACTGCACTGATATCACATTTTTTCACTAATATAATGATAAAAAGCTTTTTAAGTTCAAAAGTTTTTAGAGAATTTGTTTTGCACACAAAACATATCTAACATTAGAGCGTAACCATTCGCGACGAAAGTACCGGCGCAACTGGGGATCACATCCTGAATCCTGACTGATCCTGAAACAAGGTTTCGAAAAGTAGTCGGTCACTAAATCCAAGGTAAAAAAGTACATCGTCGTATTAAATGAGCGCCTACCTGATGCAGATTTGCACATTGGGGTGCTCGAAGTGAAGTCAATTCATTCAGTGTCTTTTGACATAAAAAGTAGCATGTATGGCACTCTCCAGTATTTATATTATCCCTATAAAAAGAATCATGTCAATGCATTGCTTTCTTGCTATATACAATACTAGTTGATGACCGCGGCCACGCTCGCGTTATGAAGCTTTACCGTTCTCGTTTCCCACATGAACTTGTTCTCGGGACAAAAAGTAGCCTAAGTCCTCTCTAGGGCTCTAGACTATCTCTGTACCAAAGTTCATTTATATCGGCTCAGTAGTTTTGGCGTGAAAGCGCGACAGACAAATAGGTAGATATATAATTTTGCAATTATAATATTAGTAAGGATTAATGTGGATATGGAAGCTTATATATTCTATGGCATTCCTGGAGTTGGAAGTGATATTATGCTAAAGTAAGATTCATATTTAACAGATCAAGTCCAATTAAAAATAATAAAATACCCAATGTGAATTTCGTACAAATCATTCTTAGGAGAAACGACATAAGATTACGCATGCCACTCCAGTGGTGGTATTGTGTATTTGGTCAGTAATAATTTAGTAAATAGTTAGTGCTCAGTCAAGTAGTTGTAATAGAGTCAGTTAATAATACGGCTTCACTCTGTCTGTAGGAGAAACAGTTAGAATTATACAAATGAAATCTACTACAACATCTTTCCATCATACAATCCTATGAACGATGGTCTCGAAAACATTACTTATTAACATTATCGGCTTTTGTAAAGTTAAAGTCAGTCTAATCTTGAGTTTCAGTTTATGAATAAAACAAAGATTCCGGTGCTTATTAATTATAATAAAGAAACGATTGAAGGAGAATATATATTGTGTGAAAGTGGAGGATAAAAGGAGTCAGGGTAGGCCGAGACTTATATATGAAGACCACGATGCCTGGTGATCTGTCCTCTCTGACCACCCCATCAGGGATACAGCGTGAAGATAGTTAGTTAGTTTATAACAAGACTGAGTATTAAAAAGATCTATATAACTAAAAACATAATAATGTGGTTATTAAAATTAAGCGCAGAAGGCAAAGTCCAATTTTACGACCGGATTATTTTGTCTGGTTCCCTGTAGCTCGCGATTGTATCGATACAACAAGTCCATTGGCCTCTTATACTCCCAATTTTAACAATTTTGTTTGAAAATCTAACGTCCCTTTCTCGACTACATAATTTCATTCGAACGCGCTCACGCGTGAGTCAATTATGATAGTCCTATTGCGACTCACATTACTTACGCACTCAGTACTTGAAACTTGTCACACAGAATATTGTGTTACGCTATGCAAAGCTTGGGAAAAATCTATATTTTTGCTAGCTGACGAAATATGCTATCAAAACATATAACTTGTGTCATTGAAATTTCTCGAGGACATTATGAGACCATAATAAATTAAGTCTACATGAATTAATAGTTATTAGAACAGTTTAGTTTTTAATTAGTAGTAACCCTGATATTTTAAATGCCATCTTGGGTCTTTGCACGGAAACTTGGCAAATGGCGCTTGCTGTATATTATTTTCCAAAACTAGTGCATTAACCTTTTGGTTTATGTGTAAAAATGGTATTTTCTTAAACATAAAAGTTGAGTAAACATGCTATAGTAAGAGACAGTGATATATTGCAGTGAAATTCTATTTTACATCCTGCCGCACAAATTCCCCTTAAAGCCTCTATAACGCTCTAAGGCTCTACCCACTGATTTAGAAGAGTACTTCTATATCTGTGGCTCTACCACATGAATAGGGCAATGACACAGGACCTAGAACTGGACTTGACATTGACATAGGATTGGACAGGACTTAATTAAAACATAAGATTGAAGAAAAGAGGAGTGTGAAAGTAAGGGTTTTCGCTTGAATGCAAGTAAGACTAAGGTTCTAGTATTTGAAAGAGATGACGTAAGAACTAAATGCGAGATTAGGGTAAACCAGGAACGTCTAGAGCAAGTGAATAAAATTGTGTATTTAGGAAGTATGTTTAGCGCGGATGGAAGATGTGATTCGGATGTAGAACGGCGAGTAGCTGCCGGAAACAGAGTTAACGGTGCTTTGTCCCAATTAGTAAAGCGACAAAGCATCGTAAAAGAAGCACGACTGGCGATTCATAACGCAGTGCTAGTGCCAACTTTGCTTTACGGTAGCGAAACCTGGGTATGTCAGCAGATGCATGAAAGTAAATTGAATGCTGTGGAGATGCGATCACTATGAAAATTGTGCGGCGTTACCTTGGCCGACCGAATACGTAACGAAGTGATACGCAATATGGCAGGTTTGAATGAAAGTGTCAGCGTTAAGCTGGAAAAGGGCGTGCTTCGTTGGTTTGGACACGTCCAACGAATGAGTCAGGAACGATTGACGAAGAATATATAGTGCAAAAGCAGAGGGTAGAAGAGGTCAGGGTAGGCCGAGACTGACATATGAAGACCACGTGAGCAGATTGCTCAAAAACTGAAAGGTCAAAAGTACTCGGATACCCAGACGTGCGTGTATGAAGCGATTGATGAATCTCGAAGAAGCGAAAGAAGTATGCATGGATCGCGAAGCCTATCGATCTGTCCTCTCTGACTACCCCGTCAGGGATACAGCGTGAAGATAGTTAGTATAAGATTGAAGAAATAATATATAAGATTCGGCTAAAACGTTTCTGTAACCAGGCCATAAAATAGCTACGAAAAATGTCATGTTGACAATATACTGACGTTCTATCAAACTTGCCGCACAGCTGTGTCATGTTTTCGTTGATAATTTTACACATTTATTACTGCGCTTATTAAAAAAGTCGTCAGTAACGTTTCCAATTCTATTATTGTTGATATGTGATGCTAAAAATGCCATCAGCTAAAACTGACTCCCTAAAAGGTACTAAAATATAAGTTTATTTACTTGTAGTTTAGCGTGAAAATGTTTTCAAAACCTGTATTGTAATTATTTTCAGATACAGTGACCGTGCTTATAAACGCCGCAGGTGATAATGAAAATGCTGTAAACAATGTTGTAATTAAGTCGCTTACAAAAATAGCCAATGCCTACCCTAACGAGGTGATAGAAATATTTTGCGAATTTTATACTAACACTACAAGATGGAATCCTGTGCAGTTGGGAAATATCGTGAAGTGAGTTGTTTATTCTACTTAAACATATGCCATCTTGTTGTTTATTATCAGTGTATATATTCTATTGTTATTTTCTTTGTATCTATACTATTGTTACACTGATTGCTGGGTCAGATCAAATATTTGTGTGATCCACAAATGTTTGTTTCGGAGTTTGGGTGTTTCCTATGTATAATATATATATGTAAAAAGAAATATATAAGTATGTGTATCAGATGTCTAGATCCCAAACAACAAGATTATATTAGCTTACTTTGGGCTAGATGGCACTGTGTAAAAAATGTCCCACTGGTGGAGTTGTGGTAGTGTTTCTATAATGCTGATTAAAAGGATCCCATTTTTAATAGAATTTAAGAAAATTTAAGAAATTTTTTGTCTTCACATTATTTCATAATTTCGTCTAACATTAGGCAATTTTTTACTTGAGCTGATAATTATTGTATTATTTTATAAATAAATATGTTTTGGGATATGCTCACGAAAGCACAATCGTGTCTAACCCAAATTAAGCTAATAAAAACTTGTACTATGTGCCAACAATAAACAACTTATATTTTTTTTAAATACTGTATTTCAAACCCGGCCTCCAAAACAAGCAGTGGATTACACTATGCGGCAGTTGTATACAGTATCAATTATGGTGGCAGAGCACATCATACTTTAAAGTTCAGCTTGACGTCATAAGGGATGACATGCGTGCTAATGGTCTCACTTCAAGGGATGCCGACGACTGTGCAAAGTGAAAGACGAAGGCGAAAAAGAAGAAAGACAGACCCCGGGGTCATGAGATGCAACTGGGACAAACGATCAGATGATAATGAGTACATGCAACTTTAAAGAAGTTTAGTTTTTATGTACAAGTTGATACCCACAATTTTGACAGAGTTTTTCTTATATCTGTTTTTTGTGAATGTGAGTGTTTTCCAAATGTCTTGCAGCACAGAACCTATTATATGTTAGTGAATTTATTACCTTCTTACAGTCATTTTATAATTATGGAGGATTTAAATACTTGCTTGCTTAAAAATGATTCTCGCTCCTCCTCTCTTTTAAATCTCATTAAGTCCTTTAACCCAAACATTCTGCCATCGACTGTCACACACCATTTTCCAAACTGTAAACCTACACTCATAGATCTCACTATAGTTTCTTCCACAGAGCAAGTCGCTAAACATGGACAATACCCAGCAGACCAGTTCTCTTATCATGACCTACTTTTTCTTTCTTTTAAAATCCACCCTCCTAAGGCTAAGCCTAAATTCCTTCTGCCGCGCAATTTTTGTAGAATGAATGTTGATAGCCTCAAAAAAGATGCCGCCAACATTGACTGCACACAACTGTTTTCCTCGGGATCAGTAGACCAGCAGGTTGCTACTTTTACAAAGAACCTTGCCAATCTAAATGACAAACATTTCACATATTTTATATACTACTCGGGACTTCACGCGAAACAATTTTGTACTTACATTCACCGACGTTTCGAGCGCGTTGCAGCGCCCGTGGTCGCGGCTGGACTGATGGTGAGGGCCGAGAGTATGCATGGAGTTACTTTTGTTTGTAGCTACCCTCCATTATTATTATAATGCAGGATAAGGCCGGCGACACACTACACTCACTACGTCAGTTTTGTTTGGCATAGGTTTTCTACGGTCAAGTTTTTTCATCACTGAATTCCACATCCCGGATAGCTTGAATCCATCTTCCCTATTGAAATTATTGTATCTTCTAATTTCAATAGCTTCAGGCACAACACGAGGATAATAGTGGCGATCAGTGGAGAGGACTTTGGGTTGATGGAGTTCGATCCAGTGATTACTACCCGACTCGAGGTGTTCCGCTATCGCCGATTTGTTGAACTGACGGTTTTTCACAGCTGCGATGTGTTCTTTGACCCTTTCTGCGATGGTTCGTTTTGTTTGGCCTATATATGAACGACCGCAGCTGCAATCCACTTTGTAGACACCTGGTGTTTGCAGAGGGATGACGTCCTTTGGTGTTCGCACATACTTGGCTACTTTGTCTAACGGTTTGTATATTATACGAATGGAGAACTGCCGTAAACACGATCCAATCTTGTCCGTTATACCTTTCACATACGCGAGTGGTCGGTTACTGCGACAATTAATAAATAACAACCATGCGGAGTTAGACAAAGTGCACAGGGCGTTATATGTGTTACATTTGGATTGCAGTGAAGTGTTGACCGGGAGTGATTTCGACGTAATTGATCGCATAACTAATGAACAGGCGGAGAGGACATATCAACTATGCAGTGCAACACACGAAAAGAAATTCGACAAACTAAAGGTTTCTCAGAGCAAAATTTCGCACTTGCAGAATAAGGCTTGTTACACACTATCAAACTTTAATGACACAGTGATCAATTTGTCAAATGTAGACTTAGACCCTAAATATACTGCAAAAGGGGTTAAATTACGCTCTCACACCGAGTAAAGTGCCGTATGAAAGTATTATCTGTGGGGTAGAGGAGGCTATCGCCCGCAACAAAGTACCTTTTGGTAAAGCTGAAATTCTACGACAAGACGTTTCCCATGTCTTACGTAAGGCACGCCTTCCCAAAAGCAATACTACCGCAGAAGAGCGAGAAGCACTTGCCGCTTTGAGGAGCAATCAAGACGTATTGGTACTTAAGGCCGACAAAGGCAACGCCACCGTAGTACTTCAGACTACAGATTATGAGGCGAAAATACGCACTTTGCTCGAGGACACACAGACATATAAGCAGGTAAATTATAATCCCACATCGCGAGTAACACGTAAAATACGAAAATTGATCAAGGAACACAAAGAAGATTTCACAGAAGACGAGTTCAACCATTTGTACCGAGCAAAGATTACGCAGTCACCTAAATTATATGGCTTACCAAAAGTGCATAAACCCAATGTGCCACTGCGACCTATCGTAAGTCAAATTAACTCTCCCACTTACGATCTAGCAAAACACATTGCCAAAGCACTGCAGCCATTGGTGGGAAAAACACCGTCTTTTGTCAAAGTTTCTCGCCATTTTGTGGACATAGTTAGAGACATTAAGTTGGAACCGGATGAGATTTTGGTAAGTTTTGATGTGGAATCTTTATTTACTAATGTTCCATTAGAAGAGTGTCTACTGATTATTGAGACTAAAGTGAGGGAGAATGATCTGCCGAACAGTTACACAACACTATTGCGAAGTTGCATAGAAGGAAACTACTTCCTTTACCACAACCAACACTACCTCCAGATAGACGGCGTTGCTATGGGAAGTCCATTGGCACCAGTGGTTGCGAATATTTGGATGGAGCATATAGAAGACATGGTATTCAAGGATGCCCAAAGCCAGATCAGGTTGTGGAAAAGGTATGTAGATGACATTTTCTGCATATTTAAAGGCAACAGAGAGCAGGTGATTTGTTTTACTGAGTATCTCAACTCATTACATGTGAAAACACAGTTTACGTATGAGATTGAGAACAACAGATCATTATCTTTTCTCGATATTAAGTTAATGGTGAGAACTGATGGTTCCTTGGCCCATACTGTGTACCGGAAACCCACTCACACTAACAGATACTTGCACGCCTCATCGCATCATCACCCACTTCAGCTAAAATCAGTAAGCGCCACGCTCATCAAGAGAGCCAATGACCTCTGCGACCCTGAGCATCTACAGCAGGAGTTGGAGCATGTTCAGGAGATACTTAGGATGAATGGGTATGATACGAGTAGCAGGAAGACACGACGTGCACCGAGGAAGATGAAACCGGGTGTTGGCCGTCAACCGGCTTATATGCCGTATGTGAAAGGTATAACGGACAAGATTGGATCGTGTTTACGGCAGTTCTCCATTCGTACAATATACAAACCGTTAGACAAAGTAGCCAAGTATGTGCGAACACCAAAGGACGTCATCCCTCTGCAAATACCAGGTGTCTACAAAGTGGATTGCAGCTGCGGTCGTTCATATATAGGCCAAACAAAACGAACCATCGCAGAAAGGGTCAAAGAACACATCGCAGCTGTGAAAAACCGTCAGTTCAACAAATCGGCGATAGCGGAACACCTCGAGTCGGGTGGTGGTGGTGAGTTCGGATGTAAGGTTCACCTTAAAGAAAGACATTTCTTTGTTTTTTTTTTTCTTTCCAAGTCTACCCTAGGGCATGGAACTAAGGAATACAGCCTTAGAAATTGCAATTTATTTAAAATCGATGACACGGAGCGAAAGAGTCAACAATCCACTCACCTCTCTCTCCAAATCTCAAGACCAACAATGACATTTCAATGTGACGTTTTACAACGTTACACCATAATTCAGTACAAAATTTCGACTCATCAAAGGTCTGGAATTTTCTTAAGACATTGGGGGTTGGTAAAATTCGACAAGAAGTGATTCCAAATGATCTAAATATCGAAGTTCTCAACCAGCATTTTACTGCCCTGTCCAAATTTGATAGGACTCTAAAGGCACAGACAATAATTAAATTAAATAACATTGTCTTTCATCCATTCCAACCCCCAACCATCCACCTTTTGTTTTTAATCTAGTTACTGCCTGTGATGTTAAGAAAAGCATAACGGCAATCACGTCTAAAGCTGTTGGTGTTGGTAACACCAACAAGACTTAGATGTTTCGTTTTTGTTACAATGGTTATTTTTCTCTCTCTTACGTGTAATGGCGACATTGTGAACGCTTTGTAAAACTAAATTAAATTAAATGTCTCCCAAATTAAATTAAATTTCTACCAGAAAACAGTTTTATTTTATCTTGCTGCCCACGACGCACCAGAACAACAGCACAAGAATCTCACATTGGTCCTTCGAGCCGGATTTTTCCGAGATTGGTCCTTCGAGAATCAGCGAAAAATCAAGAGGTCGAGAAAGGTTGAAGGGCGAGCAAGATTGTTTTTTTGGAAGCAAGGAGGATCCGCGAAACAACGCCATTGCAAGAGCCCTGCACTCCGCGAGATTTGTTTCGGAGGTGCCGGTAAAAAATCGTGTATAAAGGTGACTGTATAGGGCGGAACATGATACTGCCTATCCTTGATGAAATCCTTCCAATCATTTGTTATATCCTTAATTTTTCCTTAACCAGTCGCATTTTTCCAACATCATGGAAAGAGGCCTTAATCACGCCTCTACCGAAAACACGAAATCCCGTGTTATTAACCGACTATCGTCCAATATCCGTATTACCAACTTGTCTAAAGTCCTTGAACGACTTGTCAAAATTCAATTGTCTGTATAAATAATCTCCTCAATCCATTCCAGTCAGGGTTCCGCCCAGGTCACAGCACAGCCACGGCATTAATAAATATCACTGAGGATATCAGGGCTGGTATGGAGCATGGAAGGTTAACTGTTCTCTCTTTATTAAATTTCAGTAATGCCTTTAACACAGTGGATTTTGATATTCTACTCTGTATACTCCGCTTTCTTAACATATCTCCAGGGGTAATTGATTGGTTTCGTAGTTACCTGTGCGGTCGCCGACAGCGCATTCGTGTAGAAGACCGGATTTCTAGTTGGTGTATACGAGCGTTGGTGTGCCCGAGGGTGGCGTTCTTACTCCTCTTCTTTTCACAATTTTTATAAATTCAATCTTCAATATACTTTCTTCATCCTATCACCTTTATGCAGACGATCTCCAGATTTGCACACAATCGCCCCTCAGTCAACTATCGGAGGCGGTGGATAACATGAATGAGGATTTGGCTCGTATAGCTACTTGGAGCAAATCTTATGGACTTCAAGTAAACCCATCCAAATCGCAAGTATTAATAATTGGAAGTCCTAAGACTACTTCAAAAATAGACTGGTCACAGGTTCCACATAATTTTTTTGATGGGGCCAAAATTCCTGTTAGTGAAAATGTGAAAAATCTGGGAATAACAATGGACTCTTAATTTATCCTGGAGCGCATAACTCCAGGAGGTAAGTAGGAAGGTTTTCGCTTCTGCAGGTTCGATAAGGAGGTTACAACGATTCCTTCCTACATCTACTAAAATTGCACTGGCAAACTCTTTACTGCTTCCTATCATTGATTATGCCGATGCCAGCTATTTAGATCTCGCCGAAACCAGTTAGATAAACTTGAGCGTCTTCAAAATGTTTGCATACGATTCATATTTGGCTTGCGCAAGTATGATCAGGTTTCACAGTTTCGTACACAGCTCAGGTGGTTACCTATATGACTTCGACGGAATACTCATATTTTATCCTTATTGTACATCTTATTTAACCCATCTACTCCTTCCTATTTAAAGGAGCGTTTTGAGTTCCTTTACATTTCGCATAATAGATGTTTGAGGTCATCGGAAAACTTAGAACTAAAAATGCCACAACATTCTACAAAATTCTTTGACCGTTCCTTTACTGTACCAGCTATTCGGTTGTTGAATAAGCTACCAGTAGAAATTAGACGAGCCAAAAATTTGCCTAAGTTTAAGCTTATAGTTAAAAATCTTTATTTATCATGAAGTAGTAAGTGTATATATAATATTATACTTAATATTCCTTTCATATTTTTATATATATTCATTTATGTATATGTGTATGTATGTATAATGTATGTATGTATGCATGCATGTATGTATGTATCTGTGTATATATCCTGATATTTTATGATATTATACAAATAATTTATGTAGTATTGTAAATGTTTTCTTTTTAATTAGATTTAATTGAACGCCAACAACTACCAGTCGTTCCTACTGACATATTTTTTCCATCCAAAGGTTGTCTGGCAGAAATTGCTTTATGCAATAAGGTCGCCCATTGTACTGCTTTGATTGTAACAATATTTATAACAATATATATCTTTTCTTGGTGTACAATAAAGTATTCAATAAATAAATAAATATTACTATTATTATTTTCTTGTTGGGGACGCCGGCACCTCCGAGTGAACGATCCGACGGCATGTCTTGCCGCCCACTTCGCTCATTTCCCCGGAAATATACAGAACCTATGGTCATGCCTGGACTCTGGAATGGTTTATTACTGTACAGGTTATTCTGGGTTCTGTATGATGGGCAGAAGATTAGATTACTCTGTAAAAGAAACTTTCAAATCTGTCTTTCAACATAACATCATATCTATCAATTGATGGTAAATTGAAGTGGTGTGACTGAATTTATCAGAGCTGAAATCAACTATTGCACAAAGAATTTCAGTCTTGTCCACTGCATTGTTGTATATAAACAAACAAAATTATTCTGATTAAGTGCTATTGGCAATGCAAACAAATTTTCATAAATTGCTTTGTTACAGTTCGTTTTATTATTTAGGTGACATTTGACGTGCTGTGTAATCATCTTAATTTGCTTGTACTCAAAATTCAGGGTTTTAGAGCAGACATGTGTAAATCAAGTGAAGAGACTCGAACCA
This sequence comes from Thumatha senex, assembly GCA_948477245.1. Classification (NCBI taxonomy): domain Eukaryota; kingdom Metazoa; phylum Arthropoda; class Insecta; order Lepidoptera; family Erebidae; genus Thumatha; species Thumatha senex. The sequence continues at coordinate 28,569,024 of OX419727.1, forward strand.
ACTGCTGCGAACCAGCTGGTGATGGCTATGCTTCGCGCTATGATGGAGAATGCGGCCTACGAACCTATAGTACAGATGGGTGCCTCTGCAGTACTTGTGGCTGTGGGACATGAACACCTAGACCTGGTAAATATTTACTTATGCACCTGCCCCTTATTGGAAAACGCTGTCTCATTTGAACAGCTGTTGCTTCCCTTAAACCTTACCAAGATTTAGAGTCTGAGGCTCATTTTTACTGACTGTTATGGATCTTCTCGGGGTTGCTTTTATGTCATGACCTGCCATCATATCAGTTAAGAATGCACTTATATATGTGTTTATACTTTAAGTTTTTATAGTAATTTAAAAATAAACTGTCTGTATATCTGTTTTCTTTTTTTAATGAGAGATGTAATATCTCCAAGAATAATAGAAAGACTTCCTCAGAAAGTTCTTAAGATTATAAACCAAATAGAAAATAAATGTTTCTATAGAAAAATGCATTTCCTTTTACAATAAAATCATATGATAATTGATGAACATCAAATTGAAGATCGTCACATGACTTTATACCAAAATATGCTCAACTACAGTGATAAAAAAATTTAATTGTCTTAATCATGTAACAAAGTTACCAACCTAAATTTTTAATTTCCATACATTTGAACCAACTCATATCAATAATTGTCCCTAGTATCTTTTGGAGAATCCATTATATATCTTTATATCCCTTCTAGGTGCTGCGTTCCTTAATCAACCAGCTATCACCAGCATCAGTCCCCCACTACACAGTAGCACATACATTAGGCACTCTGGCCGCAGTCAATACACATGGTGTTGTGCCTCATATTAAGGAGATTCTTAGCAAAATGCTGCCCTTACTGCCAATGGTCAAAAGTGATGGACTGAAGCAGGCTTTTGCGTATGGTATGTAATACTTACCTATAACATAGCGATAAAAAATGTATCAGTTCTTCTTTTTAAAGGTATGGTATCCATACTAATATAAAAAAACTGAAGACTGCTTGGTTGAAAGCAGAAACTATTGGTTTATTTGGAAAGCCCATTTACTGACGAAAGCTATACAATGTGTTAAGAAAACCCTGTCCGACCCGAAAGGGGCACATAGGCACTTCAATAACATAACCAAAAAAATTTTAAAAATCATATTATTTATAAGTATGAAATAGTTATAATTTTTTTAAATGCGTGTTTTTAGTATCAGAGTAGTCAATTTGGGGTAATTGTTTGGGGTAATTTCTAAAAAAGATTACACGAATAAAATCACACCTCGATACCTACCAATACCTTCACGGATCGGACAGGGTTTTCTTAACACATTGTATATATCATAACAGTACTACCCCGCAGAATGGAGCAGTAATTATTATAAATGTCAACAAATTAGCAAAATTTTCATACATTGTAAAAGTACAAATTAAATGATGGGATTAAATGGGTGCAATGGGGATTCAAATTAAGTCATAGGCGAAGTCGCGGCGGTTTGCTATTTTAATTTTTATTTCAAGTCACACGTTAAAGCCTTAGGTTCGACTTTATAAACTTTTAATCCAATAAGTAAACTTTGTCAATAATTATTATTTTAGACTAGCGGACGCCTCGCCATTTCTCCTGTTGTTTCGGCTAATATCTGAAATGGCAGGACCTGGATACGATGTCGTATAGATTGGCGTTATATCGAGGTGTTGAGATGTTTGTACGACACCGCTACCATGACAGTCCAGCTCCAAGGCCAGAAGACGAACCCCATTGAACTGCGTAGGGTAAGACAGGGCGATGTTATATCCCCTAAGCTATTTACCAACGCGCTTGAGGATATCTTTAAGACGCTGGACTGGGAGGGATGGGGCGTAAACATAAACGGCGAATGTATCTCACACCTTCGGTTTGCCGACGACATCGTTTTAGTATCGGAAAGGCTGGAACAGTTGAGCGGGATGCTGCACAGTCTATGCGGAGCGTCTCGACGTGTTGGTCTCGGCATGAACTTGGATAAAACCAAGGTCATGTTCAATGAGCATGTCACGCCGGGACCAATATACGCCGAAGGATCAAGACTCGAAGTTGTCCAGAAATATACCTACCTACGGCAGGTTATCCAACTAGGTAAAAAGAACCTGGAAAAGGAAATCGCAAGAAGGATTCGCTTGGGCTGGGCAGCGTTCAGCAAACTGCTTCGAGTTTTCTATTCGCCTATACCTCAATGCCTGAAGGCGAAGGTGTATAACCAGTGCGTTCTACTGGTTATGACTTACGGTGCCGAAACGTGGACACTTACGGTGGGGCTAGTCCATGCCCTTAAGGTTGCACAGCGGGCTATGGAGCGTGCTATGCTGGGGGTGTCTTTGAGGGATAAACTCCGAAATGAGGTTATCCGTCAGAGAACCAGGTGGTCGACATAGCTCGTAGAGTAAGCACGCTAAAGTGGCAATGGGCTGGCCACATCTGTAGAAGAACCGAAGGCTGATGGAGCAAACGAGTTCTGGAGTGGAGACCGCGAGTCGGCAAACGTACGGTGGGACGACCTCCTGCCAGATGGACCGATGAACTGGAAAAGGTTAAAGGGAGGGACTGGATGCGGAAGGCGCAGGACCGTGTATTGTGGCGTAAATTGGGAGAGGCCTACGTCCAGCAGTGAACTGATAGAGGACCAATTTTAACGGGACTCACTCACTGTTATAGGGAGTAACTTTGGCTACATTTTATCCCCCGGGAATTCCATGGGAATGGTCACTACGCGGGTGAATTAAAGCGTCCGCTAGTGTAAACATAAACAAAGTATGGATAATGTTATAAAAAGACTGGTTGTGAACAATGATGCAATGAAACATGTCCGAGCAAAAACCAGATGTGTCGTATTATCTACTTTAAACATTTATCTGCAATACGTACTATCAATACTTTTTTTACAGTTTGATAAATGTTTTGACACATATGGCTTCTAATTACTTAGGTACTTTAGTGTGTAGTTTTTTATTTGGAGTTGCACTAGGCTTTGTAATGTATGCTAGTAACGAATTTTTAATTAATTACTCACTGAAAGAAGACGTTGACTATATTTAGGAGTATTAAACATCCTGAATATAAACTGAACTGTTTATTACAGAGAAAATGTTCAATTTTGATGACAACGCAAACTGAATGCCGCTTCGAGGGTCAGCAAAAAAGCAATTGTCAGGGCTAAATTCGATTTCATCGGCAGAATTGGTGAACGACTAGCAGGCTACCCTTCTAGGAGTCGTGAATTCTGATCGCTTGCCAAAGCTACCGATGGAAACTTTTGTCAGTCTGGTTTACTATCCCTACTTAAACCTAACGGTAGTTTGGCTCAGAGTGCCAAGGAGAAATCCGACCTTCTGGGTTCTCTCTTTGCCTCTAACTCGACTATAGACGACGGGGACTCTTTGCCGCCTGACATCCCGTTGTGTGGAACCGCCTTGCCACATCCAATAATGAAATTATAGAGAAAAAAAATTATGTGACAGTAAATAATATGATTTTCTTTTATTTTTCACAGCTTTCGGCCACTTTGCAGTAGCCGTCTCTGAGCAGATTGGTGATAACGTTGAAAACGACAATATTACATCGATAAAAGACAATTTTGTCACAGAATTCTCAATAATATTTGACGTTTTGTACAATCAGTGGTTACCGTCACATGAACATAAAGTCTCAGAATCTGTACTTGAAGCGCTCGGACCTATTACGAGACTGATTTCAGAACGACAGTTTAACGAAACAGTTAACAAATTCATATTATCATTGTTGTCTTTGTACCGTAAACCAAATATCAATTACTACTACATAAGCCAATGTATATCGTATCTACTTTCCCCGTCACCTCTGAATCCGAAATTGTTATTGAACGATACGACGATTAATTCCATAAATCATGTACTATTTAATCTAGTATTGTTAGAACCTGATTATGATCAACCTCATACTGTAAAGAATCATTTTGAAGTGCTCCGATGTTTCGATCACATGGCTGGACAGTTCCCAGACCAAACCATAGAAACACTTTTACACCAATGTAAAAATAACCACGAAAAGGACAGAATGAAAGCTGTGATAATCCTAACACACTTGACGACATCTTCGCAGGTTTTCATAGAAAAATTTGCAGTTAAGTTCATAGCCATACTAAAGGTAATGATAACAATGGAACAAGCTATAAAGATGAAGAAGCTGCTTGTTAAAGCTATTGTAGGACTTGTATATAGAAATTGCATAACTACTCTAGAAGATTTCACTATGGTAGAATTCATAATAAAGCATTGTGGCTATGAAGGAGGTCCCAATGTATCCAAAACTGAAATTTCAGATTTACATGAAACCTGCAAAAGTTCTCTGATTTTGATGTGTAATACTGTTACCAGCATAAGATCACAGTTACGAAATCTTCTATTAATAGCCTTGACTGGTGAAGAGTTTTCTGCTTCGATGGCAACTATTTGTCATTGCTTGACATCTCTCTTACAAAATAATTCAGAAGTTACTGCAGAAACTGCTCAAACAGAAAAGGAGATTGAATTGAAGTGCTCTCCGGATTTAGTTTTCGTTAGGTGTATAACACATGTCGTTGAACCACATCAAGTTGAAAGAAATAAAAACATTCTGGTTTTCCTTGAAGAATATTCAGGAGATATCCATAAAAATTTGAAAAATTCTTGGACTGTAGAAATTCAAAGACTTCTAAAATTTGTTGACAACTGTGAAACTAAGGAACAATGGCATAATATGTTGTTGGACCTTTTAGTTTCTGCTGTAGAGCAAGTAAATAGCAATAAATGGGTAGAATTCATTGCAACATTAATATCTCAACAGATCCTCTCAAAGAAAATGACACCAATGATTAAGGGTGTCTCTTTACAATATTTGGCTGTTTTGTCATGTCATATGTCTAATGCTGCTGTTGTAGAAAAGATATTAAAGATAATTCTTTTGGCTTTGAAATCAATACCATTAGAAAGCAGTGATTACGTCAGCAAAGCTGTGGGTATAGCGTCAAGACAGCACGGAGAATTCATCCAAAATGAACTTGACTCTATTTATAAAGAAAATGAATCTAAAAGGGGAAGCAAGTTATTAAACTTTCTTACTTCTAGACATTCCAAAAGTGATATAGAACTAGGTATTGTAAGATACACTCTAATTACATGCTACGGCAAAGTAGCTACAGACTGTTTAGATGTACATGTCTTAGCAAGACTGGGAGACAATGTGACTTCTATTTTGTTTGATGTTTTAAAGTCAAGTCCTCCATTTGATCTGTGTAAGGCTAGTGTAACAACGTTGTACGAAATAAGTAAAGCATTATATCCAGCTCCGCATCACAATGTGGCTTTAAGAAACCGCTGGCAATTGCTCAATGCAGTTCTTGAACAAATATACAATCCTAACTTGGACAGACGTAACGTAGAATTATATCCTATCATCGTTAAAGCCTCAAAGGCATTAACTAAGTTGCAAAAAGGTATTTTGGCCGAAGAAAGAAATACAATACTGAGAGTTTTGTTTAATAGCATTTTTGGAGAACTTTCTTCGTTTAAAAGAAAGTATGAGATTGAAGGTAATGCGGACAAAAATGATATGTTAGCCAAGACACTAAATGATAGCTTATCTTTACTGCATCATTTGATCAAGGAACTGATAATCCAGGCTACTTGCTTAAGCACCATCGATGACCTAATCAGTTTATTAATCGAGTGGATACGACACGACAACGATGAAATTAGAACAGCATCAGTCATGATCCTTCAAGTAATCTTCGATACTTATATCAAGAACGTAAAATTAAATTACGAAACACCTAGTAAGTTTAGTCAGATGGGATATTTACTGGGACTTGTAATACCTGGAGTCGCAGATACGAATTTCCCTGTAAGACTATCAACTGTTGATTGTGTGAAATTGATTATCCAGATACAAGATTTATATGAATGTCATACAATAGAACCTGACGATGAGTGCATGTCAAACTTAGGACAATTGCAGAATAATATACTAACTAATGATTTAAACATGATAAGCGATTACTGCACAGCTTTGTGTGATACAATATCTTCAAAGATTCCACATTTACATAACATGCAGTTTATTGAAAGTTTGCTTGAAGGTTATGATGACCAAGAGTTTAGAAGTGTTGGTATCAGTTCGATACTAGACTCATATTTTGTTAACAAGGGCCAAGATCTATATCAAAGTATAGAGAGAATTGTCGAAGTCATATTGGCAACCATGGATGTAGTTGGAAGCGAAGCACAGTTAAGATTGATGAAACCATTAACATCTCTGACCCGTCATCATTCGAATGCTGTGACTGCTGTACTGCTAGCACAGAGGTTGCCATTAAGGCCGTAAGTATTCTATTACTGTTATATATATGTTTTTAAATTGTTATTTTTTCCAGACTATTCCTATCTTTTCAGTAATATTCTTCTTACTTTCTGTCGTCTTTAATAGTACCTCGCTAAACTTAAGTAAATGCCGCAATTATGATACACATTCCCACACACCTTCCATACGATTTTAGTCATTTATTTCGTCGTTCCAGGAGTGTGGTTTTATGCTGGCGGTACCTTTCTCGGGACGAGACCCTTGCAGCAACTATAACAGATAATTTTCTGAGACTAATGACATCAATAGAACTTTATGAGGATCCTTATCATATAACGGATAATCATATCGCTGCTCTCCAACCCTTAACTGTAAGTAAATACAATACTTGATTTGCCAAAGTTTATAAGTATTGTTTCATAGAATTAAATCGTCTGTCGCATTTAGATATAGCCAATTAAAAACAACTTTTAAGTCATCCTTGTTGATGAAAACTATATCCTATCATTGATTTCTATTTTCAGTTAATCAGCGCCCTTGGAGAGATGCTTCAAGAAGATTCAATGAAACCTATATGTACAGCTAAATTCTCAGACCTGTTTTCTGTACTGTATACTACATTAGCATGCTACATTGACGCAGAAGCACCCGCATACGCGCCCCCTGTAAATAAGAATCAAGAGAGATTTGGCTTTATACCGAACAGAGATTCAATTAAACTGTCACCTGCTAAAATAGCCGTGAATACCTTTCATGCATTTTTAGATCAAGCCGATTGCCAGAAGGTAAGTTTATTCGTCTACCTTTGTCTATGTTTAACTCGTGTCGATTGGGTTTTAATTTTTTATGTGCAATCCCTTTGCGATGCTTTTTCCCAAAAGCGTTTGACCATCTAACACTTACTGAGAAGGCCTCGTATATGTATAAACATGTTTTTAAAATGAAATTAGACTCGACAATATTTATTGCAGTAATATTGTTAAACTTTAAACACAACAAAAAAGTTACGAACCACAAAAGTTGTCAAACGAAAATAACGGTAAGATGAAGGGTTCCCTCAGGGGTTTATCCTGGGACCTGTATTATGACACATGTTTGATTGAGATTTATTGTTGGATAGGTGAGCGAGGCATGTTCGTTATGTCTGAGCATAGAACATGGTGACTCGTCAACGACCCTCCTGGAACTGGCCCCGATACTGAGTGGGGCACTAAGCCGATCATGCCCTGGTCAGCTGTCCCGGCTCGTGTCTCGCATTGCCCAGTACGCGCGGTGTCCGTTACCTCCTCAACGATGTGCCGCGCTCGCTTTGCTAGCCGACTTGCTCAACTACAGGTACTAAACTATATGGCTCTTCTTATAGACCTAATGAACGAATCACAAAAAGCATTAAAAACATTCTTTTTCGTGCACTGTAATAACAGAAACTCCATAATGATGGAGTAACATTGTCACCTTTAACTGTTGGTTGCAGACTGCAATTGCAAAACAGCGCTGCAGATAAAGATCTGCAGCGTTAGCTGAACAGTGGCTTTTTAAATTTAAACACGCACTTTACACCGACTTTTCAATGCTGGATTCAATGGTTACGTTAACAAATTATCCTACTGATATTATAAAAGCGAAAGTTTTTAAGAATGGTTGTTTGTTATTGTTTTACGCAAAATCTTCTGAATGGTATTTAATGAAACTTTACAATAATATAGCTTACACATCAGAATAACACATAGGCTACTTTTTATGGCGGGAACAAGTTCCTGTGGGCAACGGGAACGGGAAAACTTCAACACGCGTGCGTTAACTAGTATTCAATACATTTACAGTTAACAATTGCATAGTGTACTGTGATTATTTATGAAGTGATAACTTCTTTAGCGGCGTTCTACACTTTTTGAATTGGGCAAAAAATGATCATTTCGCGTCAGGACACTTGACCTGATCCAAAATTCGTCCAATTGAGTTAGCAATCGGTTAAATAACTCAAAATTTACTACGAAATTGCATTTTTGAAATTGAAATTTATGAAACTTTGTTATTTATAGCGTTGTGGACAAACGACTTTATCTTATGAACTTGTTCCCTGGTTTGGTTCTTCATCGGTTTACCATTATGTCAATTTGTTCGTGTTAATTGTTTTTTTAGATCTGTCGAAACTTTTGACAGCCTCTGTGGCGCGGTGGGAGTGTATCCGACTGCTACGCAATAGGTTGTGGGTTCGATTCCCACTCAGGATAAAATTTTGTGTGATGAGCACGATGGTTTATTCTGTGTCTGGGTGTTATTTATCTATAATATGTATATATTTAAAAATATATAAGTATGTTTATCAGTTATCTGGTTACCATAGTACAAGCTCTGCTTAGTTCGGAATCAGATGGCGTTGTGTGAGTTGTTCCAACGATATTTATTTATTTATTTTGATATTTGTAGATGCAACGACAACACGATTCTTATAGAAACAGTGTTAGCAACTCTAAATACGGGATGGAAGGACCAAAACGAGCGCGTCCGCGCCACGTGTCTGCGCGGTGCGGCCAACATTGCGCAGTTGCGCCCCGAACATCGCAGCGGCGCGCTTCCACCCGCCTTTGCCGCACTCAGTCAGGGCGTCGACGCGCAGAAAACACAGTGAGTGTGTTATATTTATGTATGCGATTTTATATAAGTATAAGTTTCAAAGTTTTATAGTTTTCTTAAAGCGTTAGATACTATAGGAGCCGTAAATATATATGGAAGAAGAACCTAGCACGATGGACGTCATGGTAGAAGGAGCGCGGGCGGTACACGACAAGGATATGCCGTATTGCATAGCTATGACTGATGTCAAAGCATTGTATAGACAAGGACTACTAATACCAAAGAAGAACCTCCGCCTGTGAAAAAGCAACCTGCCCCTTGTAAAGGTTCGGAGTACTGAAAGGCTTGGAAAGGCACAAGTGTGGTGGCGGGCAAACCACTAAACGATAGCATTCCCAAGGAGGGTTGGTGTCAGGCTGGCGGCCGACCATAAAAACCAAGCCAAAACATTTTGCAGTTTGGAATTTAGATATACTGCGCCGACCCCAAGTAAATTGGGACAAGGGCAAGAGGATGATGATGATGATAAAAGTTTCAATATGTAGTTCACTACAATATGTAGGTCTTTACCATCTTATGTATTGGATCTCCTAAAACAGGTATTTTTTACTTCAAAATAGTACTTTATAAGATTATGTAATTAGTATTATCTTAATAATGAAAATATGCTTTATTAAAATAGATAATGAAAATGCGAGATTTGGGTAAATCAGGAACGTCTAGAGCAAGTGAATGAAATTGTGTATTTAGGGAGTTTGTTTAGCGCGGAGGGAAGATGTGATTCGGATGTAGAACGGCGAGTAGCTGCCGGAAACAAAGTTAACGGTGCTTTGTCTCAATTAGTAAAGCGACAAAGCATCGTAAAAGAAGCACGACTCGCGATTCATAACGCAGTGCTAGTGCCGACGTTGCTGTACGGTAGCGAAACCTGGGTATGTCAGCAGAACGCATGTAAATTAAATACTGTGGAGATGCGATCACTTCAAAAATTGTGCGGCGTAACTTTGGACGGCCGAAAACGTAACGAAGTGATACGCAATATGGAAAGTTAGAATAAAAAAGAATCTTTATTTTGCATAGATCATTTTAACGGCGCTTACAAAATCTCATACACTAAAACTAGAGAAAAATTTAATATAATATTTTAAGTGACCATGATGAATGAAAGTGTCAGTGTTAAGCTGGATAAGGGCGTGCTCCGTTGGTTTGGACACGTCCAACGAATTAGTGAGGAACGATTGACGAAGAATATATATTGTGCGAAAGTAGAGGATAGAAGGAGTTAGGGTAGGCCGAGACTTACATACGAAGACCACGTGAGCAGATTGCTCAAAAACGAATAGATCAAAAGTACTCGGATACCCAGACGTACGTGTATGAAACGATTGATGAATCTGTAAAAGCCAAAGAAGTATGCATGGGTCGCGAAGCCTCGCGATCTGTCCTCTCTGACTACCCCGTACCGTACCCGTACCCCGTACATACGGGATACAGCGTGTAGATAGTTTAGTTTTTAGTTTCATTATATAGTTTAATGCACGTAATTAAATTATGATCATCGTGTCTTCTAGTAAATTTGTAATTTGATATTTATTTTCGCAAGAACTCCTCTTCTAGAAGGTAAATGCCTCCTCCAGAGATAACCAGCGTTCTTTATCTCACTCATAGCGTACACTTTTCAAAGACTTCTAGGAGTGTGTTATAACAATTCAATTTTGACACTGACATATCTCTATTATTGAAGTGTAACTTCTTTATCGATGTTGAGATAATTTTATAGCTGTAATAGCGCGTCATAATGTTTTGAAGTGAAACTATTTTATCATAAGTAGCTGTAAAAAAATGTCGTAAAGAAATTTCACATCTTACCTGTGTACCTGTGTACACACACATTTTTTTTGTTACACTGATATATAAAGCTTTAGAATTAGTTTTTTTTGGTTGAACTGCTAATCTCAGGAACTACTGATTCGAATTGAAAATATATTTTCGTGTTGTATGGCTATGGAGGCTTTATGGAGGAAGGCTCTATATAGTCTATATATCATCACGCTACTACCCAGGAGAAAGAAGCAGTATCAGTAATCAGACGAATAAATGCGAAGCGAAGCCGCGGCAATCAACTAGTTTATATAATTTTAACGTAACTAAAACTAGTATGACTAATACTAGTTTCGGTATTTCTATAATTTGTAGCATTGAGGGTATATATCAGTCTTTTCTTTGAAATGGTGTCTCCAGCATTCTAATAGTGCGATAACTATAACAGCGGTGTTGCCAAGGGTACCTTTTTAAATCTTTTTTGTACTTCTTTTGAAAACCTAATACTGTAGTCATTTACTAAAACTTTGGCAGGTGAGCTCTCGAGCGTAGGCTGAGAGAAATTCCTTTTGGATCAAATTCAAATTCGTTTATTTGCTAGAATACGATATACAATCTATGATGGTGTTGAAATATACGAGTATAATAAAGGTCTTGCATATTCTGTCTCGTGTTGGCGTGCAATCTCTTCGTACGCGCGCTTATGAGTTCTTTCTGTTTTCAGATCACCAACAGACAATGTCCCACTGGCCGCAATCCAGGGTTTGAGTCGACTTCTTACAGAACTAAATCATATCGACAAAGAATACGAGCGAGAACTCGTGTCGATATCACAAAAGATACGTCCGTTCATGAACACGGACTGCGCACAACTGCGAGAGAATTCTATAAAGCTGTTCGGGATAATAGCTGGGAGGATAAAGTCTGAAGCGTTGGTGGAGCAAGCCATCAGCTCTCTGCCTTGCTTTCTTCTACATTTGTGTGACAACAACCCTGCTGTAGTTAGAGTTAGTACGCATTATTTCTTAGTAGAGGACGCTTGCACATCTTGATGTATCAATTTGTGTTTTTGTGTTTTATTATCACTTTCAAAACAATATGTTTTCCAAAAAGTATATATACTATAAAACATACTTTTAAATGTCGATTTAAATATGGTGAAGAGTTTCAACTTGATTCGATACGGTTCGGGTCGTTTAGTGGCTAGTTTGCTAGAACATTGTCTTGGTTAGGCAAAGGTCACGGGTTCAATCCCCGTCTCGAATCGCATTGTCTTTTTTCACCTTATTAAAAATTTATACTATGAAACAATTTTGAAAAGTAATTAGTATGCTAACTATATTCTAAATTTAAATTGAGACTCGAGCTCGACTCGAACCAGCGTCTTACGTCACCTTGAAACAGAATGATTTGTATTGATTCGTCGGTTTTGAGTGGGTCTCGGTAGCGTAGTTGGTTAAGCGTCTGACCTTGCAAGTCAGAAGACGCTGGTTTGAGTCCAGCTTGAGACTGAAAATTTTGTCCACTTTTTTTAATACCACTGATGTGGTAGAGAAGCATTACTTTTGAACAACACCGTACTGTAGACGTTCGGATTTAGTATATTTAGTTTTACAGGCTAGCAAATTCACGCTCAAACAAGTATTCAAGACGTTCAACGTGAAGAAATCGAACGACTTCGTGCAAACTCACCTTTTGGAAGAAGGTCGTTTGTACCTGGACGAGTTCCTCACGGCGTTACTGCGGCAACTGGCGGACGAAATGCCCAGTGCCGTGGTCAAGTGCCTTCAGTCGGCTGTCAACTACCTGCATTGTGCCAGGGAGGAACTCAAGCCGCATCCGCCATTACTGCTAGGTAAGGTCTTTCAAGGACGATTCAGATTCAGTAGTTAAGAAACTTGAACGTAAAAAACTTGTGCCAAACAAAACTGACGTAGTAAGTGTGCCTTATCCTTCATTATAAAAATAATGGAGGGTAGTTACACTCAAAAGTAACTCCATAACTATTCTCGGCCCGCACCGCCAGTCCAACCGCGACCACGGACGCTGCAAAGCGTTCGTAACGTTGGTGAATGTAAGTAGAATTTTGTTTCGCGTGAAGTCCCGAGTAGTATGTAAAACATGAGTATACACCGCGAAAGTTTAAAAATAACATTTCATGGACGCGTTTCTGACTGTTTCTGACAAAATTTAGGTGCCTCAATGCTGATGTTCCCGAAAAAAAATTCAAAAGGAAAATTAATAAAAAATATTTCATTCGCTGGGCTTTTTAATAACGTGAAAAAAAGGCATGCTCTTCTTATACACTAGTCCTACTAATATTATGAACGCGAAAGTTTGTAAGTATGGATGTTTGGTACTCTTTTACGCAAAATCTACTGAATGGATTTTGATAAAACTTTACAATAATATAGCTAATACACATCAGAATAACACATAGGCTACTTTCTATCCCGGCAACAAGTTCCTGTGGAAAATGGGAACGGAAAAACTTCACCACGCGTGCGGAGCCGCGGGCGTCAACTAGATGATTAATTAATACGAAACCACATTTAATTCGTTGATTTCGGAAACATATTTTGATGAACTAGACCGTATTGAGCCTATACGAGCCCTTCTAAATACAAAGCCCTCTCAATTTATGTAAGGAATCCTAAATGTTCATCTTCGCTGTCATATTACAAAACTGTGCGGTGGTGGTCTTACTACGAAAGCTATTATACGTATTATACGAAATGATTAGGCCTATATTTGTAGGGAGAGAGCTTAAATTGAACTTAGGGCACTTTTCAAATGAATGTACTCTTTAAATTTTCATGCGAATGAAGATGCAGTTGGTCAGTCATAAAATTTTGTAAAACCGTTCCTTCCCAGGTCTCCTGTACGCTGAGCTACATCGCTTACAATCGAAGTCAAGCGAAGACACGGACTTGGAGCCGGACATTACTCGCACGGCGCGCACGAGACTGTTGCAACTAATTAAGGACCCTAACCCGCAGGTGAGAAGCGACGTTGTAATACCAATGCTTCTCGTATCTCCCATTGCGTCTCACATACCAGTACGTCTCGTATCACCCAATGCCTCTCGCATACCAGTTTTTCTATATTGCTTGCTTCTCGTATCTCCCATTGCCTTTGCATACCAGTGCTTCTCATATCACTAAATGCCTCTCTCATGTCAGTGCTTCTCGTATCCTAATGCCTCTCGCATACCTGTGCTTCTCAAAATCACCCAATGCCTCTCTCATACCAGTGCTTCTCGTATCACCCAATGCCTCTCTCATACCAGTGCTTCTCGTATCACCCAATGCCTCTCTCATACCAGTGCTTCTCGTATCACCCAATGCCTCTCTCATACCAGTGCTTCTCGTATCACCCAATGCCTCTCTCATACCAGTGCTTCTCGTATCAACCAATGCCTCTCTCATACCAGTGCTTCTCGTATCACCCAATGCCTCTCTCATACCAGTGCTTCTCGTATCACCCAATGCCTCTCTCATACCAGTGCTTCTCGTATCACCCAATGCCTCTCTCATACCAGTGCTTCTCGTATCACCCAATGCCTCTCTCATACCAGTGCTTCTCGTATCACCCAATGCCTCTCTCATACCAGTGCTTCTCGTATCACCCAATGCCTCTCTCATACCAGTGCTTCTCGTATCACCCAATGCCTCTCTCATACCAGTGCTTCTCGTATCACCCAATGCCTCTCTCATACCAGTGCTTCTCGTATCACCCAATGCCTCTCTCATACCAGTGCTTCTCGTATCACCCAATGCCTCTCGCATACCAGTGCTTCTCGTATGTCCCAGTGCTTCTCGTATCACCCAATGCCTCTCTCATACCAGTGCTTTTAGTATCCCCTAATACCTCTCATATACCAGTCCTAATGCCTGTCGCAATATCCCCGATTGATTAAAAACATTAATTCCTCCTAAAAGTAGTTAAACTTATTGTTTACTTGCGTTTCTATTTGTGTTTTGAATATTGACCTCTATTGTACAAATACGCTGAAGTGAATATTATCTAAGAAATTTAAGAAGAGTTTCATGCACAGCGTATTTACAAACATTTTGACCAACTACTCTTGCAAATAACAGCAATATGGCGAAAATCGAATAGAAGATACTATAGATTTTGTATTATCTTTTGCAGGTGAGACAAAACGCGGCGATGGCGCTCGCCAACATTTGTCTAGTGGAGGCGGACGGGTGAACGGTGTTCGACATCTTGGTACAGCGGACAGGTGCGTGCTTGTTACCATGTAGTACCATTAATGTAATTCTACCCACGGTTTTTTGACATTTAATATTATTGCAGAAAAAAATATTCGCATATATAATTGCGCACTGGCGATTTTTAAGTTTGATCTGAAACTGCATCGACTTTTAATCTAGTTTCGTAGAATAGAATATTTCTTATTTGACTTGTGCTAATACTCGTGAATGATACGCCGTACTCCTATACCTATTAAACGGTGCCTTCTCCATCTGCCTATGGCCGGGTGAACCCTCGGAAGGAAAACCTCAGGATACATCATTATCTAAACACTTAACAATAGGACTTAGATTATAAGAGTAATCACTATGGTTGGTCTCAGTACGAAGTATCAGATGTCTTTTAGATAACCGTTACTTCGTACTGATAAGAGCGATCTAACTATCTTCCACTTAAAAAATCACCAGTACGCGTAAGCATTAATTCTTTGTACAAAGATGCTTAAAAATGTAAGTAAATATTGTCAATAGGTGCAATTATTTAGAAAAACATATTTTTCAAAGAATGTAACAATTAGTAAAAAGAAGTTTAAAATAATGGAGGACGTCTCCACTTTAATGATACATAACTTATTTGATAGAGTCACGACGTCGACATCGATATTACGTTGTTGCAATTTATATTACGTTGCTGCAACATATATAACCTTGCTGCACCATATATTACGTTGCTGCAACCTATATAACCTCGCTGCACCATATATTCCGTTGCTGCAACATATATTACGTTGCCGCAACATACATTATGTTGCTGCAACATTGAAGTATGACGACGCTACACAGCGTTAGGTTGCCTGTCCACTGAGGCGGAGCGTTTAAGTAGAGCGATGTGAAAGCGATATAGCGGGGTGTAGCGGAGAACACTAACTCATTTGAGTTAGTGTTCTCCGCTTTCTCGCACCACTTCACCTCTTTTTTACGCTAAGCGTCTTCTCTCCAAATTCCCGAAAATGTATACATTTAAAAATAATTACCAAATCCCCGCCCAATAACGCGGAGCGGAGTATATATACGATTGATGATTAACAAAGCTCGGCATCTAGTTGCGTATTTCCGCCTCTAATGGACAGGCATCCTTACTGTTTTTTTTATGTATTATAGGACAAGGCTTAGTCAAAGTGTTTACATTTAGTGCTTAGTTGGACTTGTACTATTTTCATTTAGTAATCTTTTTCAATCATTTATATTTATAAGTATACATCTTTGCGAGCTACCAACTTATAGTGAAGATAAAATTTTCTTCATGATATTTTCGTGTGATTTTTAAATTCTCATAAATCGATCAAGATGAATTTAATTATAAATGAAGTATCTAACACGACTAATGTATGTATGCAGGTTGATTTCTAATAACTGCTTTATGTCATTTCTGTTTCATGAAGAATTTATTGGTCTATGATTTTAAATTTCCTATATTGTAGGACATTTCCTATGTTAAAAAAAAATTGTAATATAAAAGTTCTTCAATGATCACAGAAGTGATCTATAAGTGGTTATTTAATATATTAATAATCCTGTAGATATATTATATTTTATGAAATAAATTAATTATGAAATTATATTATGAAATACCAGTACGTTAATAATGATATTACAGAGGTCTCATTTATATTTATACTTGTAAATTATCAGTAAAGGTTTTCGTTAAATATTGTTATATTGTAAAGTGATACTAACATGGGCATTAAGTTGGAGTTACAAAGTGAGACTGAAGTATTATAAAGTTTTTTTAGTAATTCTTATTATTTGCGACATCTATCGGTGCTTTGTTGTTTGCTTCATTTTCTTGAGCGAATTTAATTTTCATTGCGATACTTATAATATCTTTTTGCTAACGCCCTTCACACGGGAATGAGTGGTACACCACTGCCAGCTCGCTGCTAGTTGTATGGAGATCAATTCGGCTTTTCCCTATAGCAGGGGGGGTGTCGCTCAGTTTAGGTATATTCGGGCAGCGCACCGCTCGGAGCGGCTAATGACAGTGGGCTGCCGCTGCCGCTCGGCTCGCACGACAGTGGCGCTCTAAATAAATTAACTCGGTACAAAAACTTCTCAAGTGACAACCCCGCGCGGACGTCGCAGGTCGGTCATTTAACTCTGGCGCGCAAAGACAACTCAACGTTCGCACGCAGCTATAAGTTTCAATTTTGCTTGCACGCGGCGAGTCTAGGTATGTTTTTAGTGAAACTTCTGTACGTAGTAATATTACTTATACTGTGCCTATAGGTAGGCGCGAGAAATAGACTTACAGGATCGTCCTTCTGCTAGCTTGAATCGTCATGCTATTAAACGTTCACGATATTTCAACATTATATAGATATATATATATATATATATATATATATATATATGCTATAAACGCTTGAGATTAGTTTTAGTCACAGAGCAAGGAATTATATTAGTCGCACTATACTAGTTACTCTATATATTTCATACAACGAAGCGTGTCAGGGCGCGACACTCTTTACTTATAAGACTACACTAATTACTAAAAAAAATATGTGTGTGTACCAGAGTACACCGGTAAGAAGTGAAACTTTACGACATTTTTTTACAGCTATAAAATTACTCTCGTACGTCGATATAGAAGTTTTACTTATGATAAAGAAGTTTCACTTCAGAACAACATGGCGCATACCCGAAAATCGTGACGACTTTTTATAGCTATAAAATTTGTCTCAACGTCGTTAAAATAGTTTCACTTCAATAATGGTGGACAACTGACAGGCCGCGATTTTCGTCTACAGTTTGACGTAAAACTTGGCACGCGGTATTATTACTACTTTCGCATCTATTAGTGTGCTAGCAATCATAATAGCATTCCTTGCTCCGTTTTTTTTCTTTTTTCTTGTAAAACTACCCTCGAACGTTTTGAGCAACGTTCTGTATTATGACCGAAAGTTTACCATCATTCTTCTTTACGCTGTTTCCGTAGTCAGAGAGGACAGGTAGCCAGGCTTCACGATCCATGCATACTTCTTTCCCTACTTACATATTCATCTATCGTTTCATACATGCACGTCTGGGTATCCGAGTACTTTTGACTTTTCCGTTTTTGAGCAATTTTGTTTTTTTACCAAATACATTTTATTTAAAAAAATGTTACGTTTTGTGATATTGGTTTAATTAGAATTGTGTATTTAAAATACCAATTTTCTTGTTATTATATAAGTCATAATGACATTATCATGATCGATTCAGTTTTAAATATGAGGTTATAATATTTAAAATATTCTAATATTTATACAGTTACAAATGAAATACCCACATATATGGTCCATATATTTTATTCGATAAAAATGTATAAATAAAAATAAACATGCATTTATAAAAACAAAATGTTTAAAATCAAACTAAAAAAAATGTTTGTTAATGTCAATTTTTCATGTATGTACATAGATTTCTTAAGAAAAATATACTAAAATATAAATAATATACTAATATAAAAATACGCTCGTAATAAGTCCATTCTTTAACCAGAATAATTAACCAAATATATGTCTAATCAGGCTTATGTACTTGCTAATATTGAGATGTAATAATATTTTCATACTTTTAAGGTTATTTAATAATTTGTATTTAATTAATTGTATTCTTTCTCATAAATTTTTAATAATGTGGAAAAAGACAATTTTTTATATTATCTTTTTCCACTTTATTAAAAAATTATGAGAAATTTAGCAAAATATTTGCTTTAAAACAAAGTTATCAGTTGTATTCTTATAAATAAAGTATAATTTTATCAGGGCGTAAAGTACCTATCTTATAAAGATGTTGATTATCAGTGAAGTGGATGACTTCACTACAATTTGGACTCGCTTCAGTTTGAACAATTATTATGTATTATTAAGTTTGACAATAAAGCTTTCAAATCAACATGGTCTATTTAAATCGCCCTCCGTCTTCTGTGCTCCTGTCTCCTTATACTCTTGACAACTAGGTAACCGAAAAACGAATTATATTGTTTGTGGTCTTAACACTCTGATGTAAGTACAAGTTTAGGGCTTAGCAGGTTAGTTAGCAGTCCTTTACAACTAATAGATATAAATTGTCACGCTTTTATCCCCGAAGGGGTAGGCAGAGGCCTACTATACGCCCACATTTCACCGTATGCATTTTTGTCCCACGTAAGTGGTGAGCCCATTGCCGTGTTGAAATGGACAGGCGCAGGCTGTGGCGACCAGCTGTTGAAACTTTTCAATCCGGCCCAACAAAGCCTAAAACTGCCATTTTACTGTCAACCGGGACCAACGGCTTAACGTGCTTAAATCACGGAAACGCTCGCAAATATAAATGCCACAAAGTGGTCACCCTTGAGGTCCAGCTATAGCGATAATTGCTTAACGCAGTGATCGTTCACAGAAAACTGAGTTAGCCACGGGCCACGAGCGCTTCACAACTAAATATCGATATTATAGGTGGGTACTATGCAAATATCAAAATAATGGAATCCGATATTCAAACATTCAAGCATCTATCTCTTGCCTCTACAGTAATACGAAACGTAACTGTGTCTCTTTCTGTCTTCACTAACTGATATCTCCCTCTCAATTTCCATTCGCCTCGCCCGATAACACTTTTGTCTCGGGAACTACTGGTTCGAATTAAAAATGATTTATGACACTAATAACTTAAAATTATTCTAACTAAAACTAAAAAACATGTAGACCCATTAAATATTAACGCAAAACTAAAAAAATGGCGGGAAAATGGCCACCGGCAATGTTTATACCGCATTTACTTTGAATTTTGATATTGTGACATGTAGATATTAAACCTCTAATACACGGGCTTTTTATCCACGATTCTAATGGTATAAAATTCATTCAATAAAACCACAGACAACATTGTTGAAGAGTTATTTTTGTGTTGGAAACTCGTATATAGCTCTAGAGCGGGGCAGTAATCTTAAATATCAACAAACTATGTGACACCCCCCCTCCCACAACTGTCGTCGCACCTATTGAAACCCGTCGCTTACAAATTCTACAATAATGCATTACAATTTGCCCGATTGGTCTACATTTACGACAACTACTCTGCTCTCCGGGGAAGTAGCGTGATGATATTTAGCCTATAGCCTTCCTCGGAAAATAGGCTCTGTAACACAAAAAGAATTTTTCAAATTCGACCAGTACTTACTGAGATTAGCGCGTTCAACCAAACAAACAAACAAACTCTTCAGCTTTATAATATTAGTATAGATGTTGCAAATACATTATTGTAAAATTTATAAGCGACAGGAATAAGTGCGACGGGAGTTCGAAGTATGTTACGAGTGAAGCCGCGGAGCTCAGCTAGTGTACTTATAATTACTTACGTCGAATTTTGTGTTAATCAGAAGGTCTTGGTAGGGTCTACATAGATATGTAACTGACGCGCGTCCCATGTCACTGAATCCATACGCCACTCCGGAGACACAAAAGGATCAGTTATTGGAGGTAAGCTCACCTACAACCACAGTTAAAGAAAGAATAGAATAGAATAAACTTTATTGCACACAAATAAAAAAAAACACTCACATAAAGAGATTACAGTTTCATAAATGTGCAAAGGGCGGCCTTATCGCTAAAGAGGTAGGATCTTACAGGCAACCTTTTAGAAGACTTGGATTATCTTTAAAACAGCTGATTATGATACTTAGTATATTCTGGGCATATGTATGTCAGAAATTTGTGTGATCCACAAATGTTTGTTTCGGAGTTTGGATGTTTCCTGTGTTACATACACAGGAAACACCCAAACTCCGATCTTATATAAGTACCTATGTTTATTATGTTAATGTCTCATAACACAAGCTTATTGTGGGTTACAAGGCGCTGCGTAAAAAATTGTGTATCTAAGCAACAACTAACTACTACGAGCATACTACCACCAACTACTAACAAAAAATAAATTAGAAAACAACGTCATAATTTTGAAGTGCGGCATTCGGTCACAGATGCTATAGGTCGGTATTGGAAGGATACGTACCATTTTGGCTGGAGAATACATTTCTGATAAAGGTGATTTGATGTTCTTAGACTTGGCCAAGATCTTCGCCATACCCTCCTGCATCATCAGATTTGTGGATGTCGAGTACATGGATTCCACGACCACTTGACGTGCTCTAAATATCATAACACATTGGTTGGTACTGTTTAAAAAAATACGTATTCTAATCTATGATTGTGGTATATCAACTATGAAAAAAATAAAAATAAATAAATAATAAATAAAATAAATTTCAGTGGCTAGAACATTGCCCTGGGCAACGGCACGCTTAGGCAAAGGTCACGGGTCCAATGCCCATCCTGAACCAAGTTGTCTTTTCTCACTTTAATATAATTTAGGTAGGTACACCGATTTTGTTGCTGGCCGCCAACAGGAAAGTTATGTCACGACGGGTAAGCTAAATGCTTATAACGAGGTTTCGAGATTTTTGCATGGAGAGATACCTTTTAAAACCGTAAACATGGCTATACCTATTTACCTTTATTGAAGTAAAATTTCTTCACGCACGCTTGACTTGGGGAGTAAGCTGGTGAAAGCGTTACGAAAAATGTGTTCCTGCGAGGCGAGAGTGAGTCAAGAGAGATGTAAGTAAGTAAACATAGAAAGAAAGAAAGTTACGTTTCGTATATTGCTGTAGGGGCAAGAGAGAAAGATGCGAGCACACATTTTCTCTCTCTCTCACAATGTACACTCCTTATTTATTCAACTTATCGTGCTTCCGTGCTTTTAAGTACTAAAAGCTACTATAAAAGAATATCAAATAAGGAGTGCGTACGGTTCTTCAACGTCATCCAAGGCGACTGCTGGAGTCATACAAACGCGAGGACGAGTGTTTTGGACATCTCTTCGTTCACGGTCTTCTATTTTTTTCTGGAAATTGATACTTAATGTACTTAATAATATATTTCGGAACTTCTTCACCCACCATGGGACGCCCTGTATATCACACTTACCTACTTGTAACATCGCGTACTATACAATATGTACAAGGATTATATTGAAATTCGTGAGAAGTTCCGAAAAATGTCCAAACCTACTCACACTCCCACAAAAGTGCACCTTTTTTGTGAATTAATACATAGCGTGTTTATTACATTAAATAACTTCTTTAGATTAGGCACAATTTCACATTTTGTTGTTTATTATAATAATTATAAAATAATTTTGAAGCGCTCGTGGCCCTGCGGTCTCAGTGTTCGGTAAACGATCACAGAGGTACGCATCTTTCACTATGGCTGGTCGTCGGATGGGTGACCACTTTGTGGCATTTACATTTGCGAGCGTTTCCGTGCTTCGGAAGGCACGTTAAGCCGTTGGTCCCGGTTGCCAGTAAAATGGCAGTCGTTAAGCCTGGTTGAAGGCCTTATAGGCGGCTTAAAAAAATTCAACAGCAGGTAGCCACAGCCTGCGTCTGTCTATTTCAACACGGCAATGGGCTCACCACCTATTACGTGGGACAGGAATCCACACGGTGAAAAGTGGGCATATAATATGCCTCTGCCACCCCTTCGGGGATAAGGCGTGATGGATATTTATTTATTTTATTTTTATTTAATTATAAAGAAATGGAATTGTAAAGAATATAGCACAACTTTTTGTAGATATATTTAATTAGGTATCAAGGAGTCACAAACATTCATTTTTATGAAAAGGAATAGAACTGAGACCGTCTTGGACCGTTATGTAAGACATCGTAGCAATACCTATTTTTAAAATTTCTACCGTGCACCCGTCATCAGAACTCAAGCACCTTACAAAGCATGAAATACCTACGCACATATTTTTTAATATCTCAAGACTGGCCTAGATTTGTACCCATTAGACTACAAATAATGTTCTTTAAGAAATCATATGGTCCATATGGCTGCCTCTGTGGCGCGGTGGGAGTGCATCCGACTGCTACGCAAGAGGTCGTGGGTTCGATTCCCACCCAGGATAAAACTTTGTGTGATGAGCACGATGGTTTATTCTGTGTCTGGGTGTTATTTATCTAAAATATGTATGTATTTAGAAATATATAAGTATGTTTATCAATTATTATCTGGTTACCATAGTACAAGCTTTGCTTAGTTTGGAATCAGATGGCGTTGTGTGAGTTGTCCCATCAATTTTTTTTTATGTATTTTATATTGAGCTCTTGAACACAAACAAATCTTTTTGAAGAAATACAAGTAAAGACTTACATAGTTTTTCTGAATATGCCTCGGATCAGTTCGAATTATTTCTTTCCGTTTATGATACAGTGTAAATGGAATCGAACATTTGAAGTCAGCTAAAGCACGAATGTCCTTCAGTTGAGGATGTTGGGTCTCCTTCAATGACCTTTTCTTTGGTGTATAAACTGTTGCAGGATATGTTTTAGTATTATGGAAGTCACTGAAGTCGTCCTTTGTGGTAGTTTCTAAATTGAATAGCATGCGCTCATAGCGGCGCTTATTTTCCGAGGTATGCATATTGACTCCAAGAAATAAATATAAAAATAATATCAAAATATATAAATAAAAAAATCAAAATATAGCTTCTAAAAATAACGGAGAATTATGTATGTGACATCCTGTCATTTATTTATGTCAGATAGGTAGGTATGAGAGATTTATTATTATTTTTATTTTTTTATTTCCGATATTGGAGCGACACAAGCAGGAGCTGCGTGTCACGAAAATGAAGATGCTGCGGTGGATGTGTGGGGTCACGCGGATGGACCGCGTGAGAAACTCTCGCATCCGCGGCGGCCTTCACGTCCGTGACATTGCAGACAAGTTGCAAGAGTGTCGCCTTCGTTGGTATGGTCACGTCTTGCGGCAACCGCCGGGCTACGTAGGAAACAAATGTCTGGCCATGTCAGCCCCGCCTGGTCCCGGTAAGAGGGGAAGACCCAAGAAGTGCTGGCTTGACGTCGTAAGGGATGACATGCGTGCCAATGGTCTCACTACAGGGGATGCCGACGACCGAGAGAAGTGGAGGAGAAAATGTAGGAAAGCGGACCCCGGGCGTCGCGAGACGCAACTGGTACAGACGCTCGGATGATGATGATGATGTAGAATTTATAAGCGATGGGATAGGTGCGACACTTCGAAATATGTTACGGGCGAAGCTGTTGGGGTCTTCTAGCTACCTATATGCAGTTTTCCGAAAATAAATAAGATGACTGAGAAACTATAATTTGTAATGGGCTTGTATATGTACTTAGTAGCTGATAAAATTTTAGAACATCTAGGTTATTTAGATGGTATAGGTAAAATAAAATCCATAAATAAGTAACTTTATGTGACTTACTGCTACTGAAAAATATAATAGGTACTTACTTAGTTGAGTGAAGGGTTGGCTGCAAGTGGCCCCAACAATATCTCTGGGGCCTAAGCGACCCTACCTGCTAGCGATGCTCACCTGCTAAAAGGGGATTTTCGATATAATCTGAAGTCTGGCGATTGAGGTAGGCGACGCCATTTGGAGGTACCAAATATATAAAAAAAAACCAAACCTATGGATTGGATTCTACGCGGGAAAAATGACAAGAGCCGACGCTAGCTGTATATTATTTTAAACAAGTGCATTTATCTTGTTTTATGTGTGGGAGTGGTGGTTTACTTGGACATAAAAGTTGTGTTATCGTGATTTAGTGATAGACAGTGAATATCACTGTCGACTTTTATTTGGTTGCTAAGAGCAGAAATCAATTGTTTTTTTTATGCCTGGTTACTAAGACATTTTAGCCAAATCTTAATTCATATTTCTTCAATCTTCGTTCTAGTTATCTTAAATGTCCCCGTCCTCTACGTCTTAGTCAAGTCAAGGTCAGTTTCCCCTCTGTATAATAGTGGTTGTTATACAATCCAGATAAGGTTTGGTACTAAGATAAAGTATAGGTTTGGTAGCAACCGGGAATACACCTAATATGAAGAAGTAGTAGGAGTAGGAAGGAGTGTCGGGTACTCGGTCATCCAATAATAGTCTGGATGCCCTTCATTAATTACTTAGGTAATTTGCTTTGAAGACATCTATTTTAGGCAATCTTCATCTAAATTACTATACTAGGTACTTAATTGGAATAATCTCTCATTTAGAGCAAATGTATGTTTAGTCTTTACGTTTAAGGTGAAGCGCTCGTGGCCCCGTTAACTCAGTGTTCTGCAAACGATGACTGCGTTAAGCAACTTTCGCTATAGCTGGTCCTTAAATGGGTGACCGCTTTATGACATTTAGGTACATTTGCGAGCGTTTCCGCTGCTTTGGAAGGCACGTTAATTCGTTAGCCCCGGACGGCAGTAAAATGGCAGTCATTAAAACCAGTTAAAGGCCTTATACGCGGCTATAAAATTTCAACAGCAGGTCAACACAGCCTGCGCCTTTCCATTTCAACACGGCAATGGGCTCACCATCTCAATACAATACATTTATTGATAACAGATTGTTACAGGTCAAAACTAATTATCATCATTAAATAACAGATTAGTTTACAAACATGCTAAGTCACAGTTCTGGTAATTAATAAAACTCGTCTAAGCTGTAGAAACTATATTCTAGTAACCAGAGTTTAAGCCTTTCACTGAAAGATGTAATGGAGGTTGCATCCCTAATTCTGTCTGGCAATCTATTAAATACTGACGGTCCCATTATGTACGCGGATCCTTCGGATATATTTAACTTGTGCGGTGGAACCAGAAGTCGATAATGATATTTATCACTACGCATGACATGACTCTAGTTCACACCGTGACGCTGAAAGACATCGATGTTACGGAAGGTGAAAAGTGCCACCTGGTGAATCAGCTCGCACGGCAGAGGCAATATTTTTAAAGCCTTAAAATACTGCCTACACGAAGCATCATCAGTCACACCCACAATTGCGCGTATGGCTCGCTTTTGCATAATGAACACACGCTGAGTGTGTGCGGCATGTGCCCATAATTCAGCGCCGTACACTATACGGTTGTGGACGGTGGCAAAGTAACATGAGCGCACCACATCACGCGATGCTGTCAACGCCAGCCTGCGCAACGCAAAGCATGCCCCCCCGAGTTTTGCACACATCTGATCAATGTGCTCCTCCCATACTAGGGCACTGTCAATGCAATAGCCAAGCAATTTTGTTGAGATGACTTTTTTAAGAGGGATGCCAGTAACGGCCACGTTAAAATTGTAACGGCATTGCCCATTTAGTTTAAACACCATTTTTAGCGCTAGACCATTCGTCCGAAACCAGAACTCGAGTTTCTCAACAGCATAGTTCAAGTTGAACTCCAATAGATGATCCGTTGGTCCGGTAACCACAGCGGCCACATCGTCCGCGTACATAAATATCTCAGTGTTAGTTACAGTCCCTGGCAGGTGATTCAGTAACAAGCTGAACAGCGTATTAGAAAGACATGACCCTTGGGGAACGCCCATGACGTTCTCCCGCTCCGAAGATCTTACACGCCCCCCGTTACCCACCACCACTTGCGATCTTTGCGACATGAAAGATGCAAAAAGCGCCAGCGCCGGACCGCGAATACCGTAGAACTGCAACTTATCTGCGACGAGAGAGTGATCGGCAGTATCGAAGGCGCGTGATAGGTCACAACATAAGAGAGCAACGCTAACACCCCTCTCACGAGCATTCAGCACCCGCCACACTACCTCGCGCACCAGATCCGTTGTACAGCGGCCCCGCCTATACGGGTATTGTTTCTTTGATAAAATGTCACGGTCATTCAGGAAAGAAAGCAGTCTCTTATTCAGCCCCGTCTCGAATATTTTGCTTACTGCTGGCACTAACGATATGGGGCGGTACGATTTGACGTCGCCTATTTTTACCCTTCCCTTTATATAAAGGGCATATTCGAACCTTTTTCAGCGATGCGGGATACGTTTCGTGCCTCATACACGCATTGAATAGGTGACTAATGGGTTTAGCCAATGGGACGGCAGCTATTTTCAGAATATTAGGTGACACACCGTAGTAGTCTGTGCTTGTTTTGGTGGCGATATTGTGACGAATTATAAAGAACACCTCGAAAGGGGTGAAAGGTGTTAACCGAAGTGAGCAATCACTAGCAGTCAGCCCCGCGACGAGTGCAGAGACTGCCCGCCGGGGCTCAGCCACCGGGGCACCGCACTGGTTCGCAGCTGTTACAAACTCATGGTTAAGCGCATCAACCAAGTCCTCTTTAGAATCGTAAGGTAACCCGTTTAAATTCCTAAATTGATCAGTGTAGTCAATACGCTCGCGTCCACGGCGCCCTAGTTCAATGTTAATTATGCTCCACATGCGTTTTGATTTATTTTCATCGTTATTTATCTGATCAGAGTAAAACTGAGTGCACTTCAATTTTAAAAGAGTATTATATTTCAATGACTGTAATTCGGCCAGCTGAATGAGCGAATCGTTGAAAGGAAATTTAGCTTTTAGTTGGAGTATATCGGCCAACAAACATTTACGGTCTATTGTTTCTTTATCTACCCAATGTTTCTGATTTGCATTTGACAACTGTTTCTTTAAAGGGAAACAAACATCAATTTTACTAAAATAAATAAATAAATATCCATCACGTCTTATCCCCGAAGGGGTGGCAGAGGTATATTATATGCCCACTTTTCACCGTTTGGATTCCTGTAGTGAGCCCATTGCTGTGTTGAAATGTACAGACGCAGGTTGTGGGTACCCGCTGTTGAATTTTTTGAAGCCGCCCATAAGGCCTTCAACCAGGTTTAACGACTGCCATTTTACTGGCAACAGGGACCAACGGCTTAACGTGCCTTCCGAAGCACGGAAACGCTCGCAAATGTAAATGCCACAAAGTGGTCACCCATCCGAGGACCAGCGCAGACGCAATAACGTGAGCCCTCTGCAACTGTTTTAGCGACGCATCCGAACACGGCCGTCGTTGCCTACTGACTGTCGATTTTATTTGTAGTGTAGTACTTCCCGCTCTGAGCGAGGTCGTGCGAGAAACCATTCGGTAAACTTAACTCGCGGTGGCCATACTGTGGGCGCGCAGACAGGCAGCATGTTTGTTTGTATTAATTTTGCGTTTTTCTACTGTGTAGCTGTCAGACTGTGTTATTTTATTCGGGAATTTGAGAACGTTCTCCGTTGTTGTTTGCGGTACGAATGACCAGGCCTGTATGTACCTTATACGTTTGATGGTTTGTAGTTCTTCGTCCACCTTGCCCGCCCCCATAATTATTTTGCGGTGTTTTTTGAACTTCACAATAGGAATATCTTGGCGCACCTGCTGATTTGATTTGGGGTCGATTTGGGCTTTACTATTATCATTGTTTTTAGTAATTGCTTCAGGATATACAGTACCTCTTACGTTGGACAAAATGCATACGGTGAAATGTGGGTGTATAGTATTCTTTTGCCTACCCCATCGGGGATAAAGGTGTGACAATATGTAAAATCAAAGAAAACAACAATAAGAACTACAATCTATTGCGTTGATGGTGATGGTTACCAATAAAAGAAAACTAGTTAGATTACTTATTTTTAATAGCAATCAAAATAAAATAAGAAAGTTTACCTAAATATGTTCATTATTTACTAGTTTATATTAATCGCATTCTAGGTAAACTTCTATTGAAGTCACGTCCAGTCTTCAGTATCTGCCTTCCCTTTCAACATTTTTACCTGGTTTCAACTGACAAATCATTTTCCTTTGTTCATCGACTTTTTTGGTCTGATCACAAAACGTGCACCTGCAAGATGATTTAAAGTTAGTTACTTTTAAGGTCGAACAAGGTACGATGCCTGAATGCGGAACCCCATACATTGAATAGTATGTAGAACGATTGTATAATCATGTACCTACTTCGTGCAGGCGAGCTAGAGGGTAGTAAGCCTATCAGAAAACCTAAGTACCTATTTATTTTTTTATTCCTGTTTTTTTATAAAACATACCCTAAGTTTGACACATCCAAGCAGTGATCAGGATTTAGAAAATAAAAGCAGAAGCTGCTAAATAGAAGGAAAGTTTTATCAAGTATTCTGCTAGTGTAAGCTGTTAGGATATTAAAGCAGTAAATTCAAGTAAAACTTACGGAGGAACTTTCCGAGACAACCAGAAATCTCTGGTAGCATCACAATACGATCTGAGCTGTCTCTGATCCCACGTAACAGTTTCCATTCGCCACTCCGGAGACACGCATGGCGGCAGAATCTTTGGCAATGTTATCTGAAATTGCACACAGTTGTATATAAATAAATGTGTGCATTGGAAACCCGGCGAATATTGAGCCCAAGCCAGCCTAACCTATAACTCTAACACCTGACTATCGAAAGAAGTCATGATAAAGAGAAGGGAAACTCGCACACCTTCCATAATGATTAGGTCAGGCAATTGCAGTACAAAACACCTTTATTGTCCACCAAAAATCATATTTGAACAGACTTATATTAGAAGATTTGTCGCTATAAAATTGGTAGCGTTATCGCTAAAATCAATATTATCTCTCATAGGCAACCTATGGGGAAATAAAGGTAGTTTGGTGTAGGTACATTATGGACCGCTCTATAACTATCACTGTTCTAAAGTAGGTAGGCATAGGTAGGTTATCCATACTAATATATAAAGCTGAAGAGTTTGTTTCTGTAGGGTAAAAATTCTTTGTGTTAGATACCATTTATCGAGGAACGCTATAGGTATCACGCTACTACCCTGGAGCGCGGAGCAGTAATCATAAATGTCGACAAGTCGGGCAAATTTTTACGCATTATTGTAGAATTATTAGTGACAGGTATAATATATACTTATAGTAGGTATATAATAGGTGCGACGGGAGTTCGAAGTATATCACGGGCGAAGCCGTGGGGGTTACCTAATGTTCGAATATACTTATGTCTTATTTACACATATTATGCTTGTATAGGTACAACGTATATTGAATAAATAAACTATCTACTTATAATATTATATATTAAGAATAAAACTAGGAAGGTATATATTAATAACGCACGCCTGATTAACAAAAATACTCACCGGATTAGCATCAGCTGGGGGCCCTGGGAATGGTGCCTGCACTTTAAAGTAGGGCCTGATCGCCTCCCTCAGTCCTCTGGTCATGTTACTCGTGTACATGTCGTCGATAAGGAGCTCCCGCGCTTTCGGGTCCTCGATGTCATCCATACTGACCGCTGGCGTCATCACCAAGCGGGGACGCGTCTTTATTGCGTGTTCCTTGTCTCGATCGGGTGGCTTGAACTGATTTAAAGTTTATACTGTAACGTAACTGTATACGACACACTGTATACGAGTATTCAAGTAGTTTTTTTTCTATAATACCTACCGAGCGCCGCTTGTGTTGAAATTAAACTCCTCCATTGCAAAGCATCTAAGCCTATCTATTGATTTCAATAGGTTTTGATGCTTTGCAATGTAGGAGTTCCATTAGATATATACCTAATAAAATTTTATAGACCGTTTATACTTACGTAACTTTTCTGAACGTCTCTAGGATTCTTGCTGATAGTATCTTTAGGCTTATGATAGAGATGGAACGGAACGTATTGACACCTCATGTTCCAGTCAGTCAAAGCATGAATATCTTTGAGCGGAGGAGGCCTAACTCTCATGCAGGATTGCTTCGGCTTGTAAACAGTGGGAGCGTCAGGGGCGTTTATCTCGCCAAACCGATAGTCCTCTTTCGATGTGGTACCCTCGTTGAATAACATAGACTCATATCGAAACGTATCACCATACTTTAACATGGTGAATAGAAATTGCAAACAACAAAGCGCTAGATAATAAAATTAAATTCGGTTATAAGACCTTTTGCCGATATCAGCCGACAAATTATTCCGCAACAGTCAGACGTGCGGTTCTTGTTATTTAATGAATACGATTGTGGTCGACCGTTTTCACTCGTAAGCGTACAAAATAATATAATTCAATAAAAACTACAAGTATCAAATGCAGGTCCTAAATGACGTTTTGTGGTGACAATAATAGCAAAGACAAAATAATCACTGCTCAGATATTTTACCAAGCAACTAATGAGAATTTGTTTTATCTCATCTAACCTTCTTTTATCTAATAACTAGCTCATGCCCGCAGCTTCGCACGCGTAGTGATGGTTTCTTATACCAGTTTCTTACCGGGTACAGTAAGCTATCCTTAAAGGTACACATAATTATGCCACAGCGGACTTTACTGTAAAACAATAAAAGGGGAATATCGTTGTAGGGACATTTCTTTGTTATGTTTATGACTCTCAGGGTTTGGGCAGCGTTTTATGCCTCTTCTACACGTCAGCCGATGCAGATGGATCTCCACGAGCCGTCCACACGTCTGTAGGTGAATCAGTCTGTGTTGGTTCTCGAGAGACGCAACACGTACGCACGAAAAATGGATATCGAGACCGTAGCTGCGGCGGCAGCTATTTATTTATTTAGTATCTACTTTTAAGTATTATTTAAATTTACTTATGTCTGTCTATTTCAAAACCGCAATGGGCTCACCACCTATTACGTGAAACAGGAATACACATGGTGAAAAGAGGGCATATAATATGCTACTGCCACCCCTTCGGGGATAAGGCTTTATAGATAAATAATAATAACAAAAATAGAACCACTCGTGGCCCCTCTGACTCAGTGTTCTGTAAACGATCATTGCGTTAAGCAACATTCGTTATAGGTGGTCCTTGGATGGGTGACCACTTTGTGGAATTTACATTTGCGAGCGTTATTCGGGATCTAAAGGGAAAAAATCACTTTCGTTTAGGTGGACCGTAGACTTGTCAGCCACCTGAATAGAACTAAAACGGTGGGTTTAAGTTGCCGAGTATATCAGATTTTCGCTGAAGTAGAGTTAGGAAACAATTCCTAATATTAGATGGTAACGACGGTTTTTACCAGCCGACACAAAGCGAGTGCAATCTAATATCCATGTACTTATTATTCGAAAAATACTTACTATCTTCACGCTGTATCCCTGACGAGATAGTCATAGGGGACAGATCGCCAGGCTTCACTATCCATGCATACTTCTTTCACTTCTTGCAGAATGCAGATTCATCAATCCCTTTATACACGCACGTCTGGGTATCCGAGTACTTTTGACTTTTTCGTTTTTGATCAATCTACTCACGTGGTCTTCATGTGTCTCGGCCTACCCTGACTCCTTTTACCATCTTCTTTCGCACAATATATATTCTTCGTCAATCGTTCCTCACTCATTCGTTGGACGTGTCCAAACCTACGGAGCTTCTTATTACTAACTTATTCTTTTACTTTGTTTAATGTACTATCTCATCTTTCCCAGTGTGTAAATCGGACAGTCTGTGTCCGCCAGGATATGTTGTATTCGAATATCCTGAATGACGGCAACACGGCCCGATTCACACTGAAAGTAAAGTAATATTGTTTGTTTACCTCCTGTATTTCACTAACTGAACCTCTAAAAAAGTTAAATAGCGAGGTTTAGATTCCGATAAAATGTTTTGCCAGTATTTGGAAACAGAATTATAGAGAGAAAATAATTATGTATTGCAATAAAATACAAGATCATAATTTCAATAATTTATTTTTTAAATTCATCAATAATTTACACCTTTTAATAAATATTAATTTGTTTCTATCCAGATAAAACCACCAAAATAAACAATTATTTATATATCACAAAATCGATAACATTTATAACAATTGTGGAATCACCTGTTAGAAGAATAACATTATTTGTGGACCCTTTAAATACACATAATTAAAAAAAAATAACACACATTGAAATACCGTTTAATACAAATAATAACCTACCCTCTTTTTTAAGACACTTATTTCTTCTGGGGACTTTACGGAGTTGGAGCGTATTATTTCTGTTCTAGGTCATTACTGTAGATCCTGGTTTACTAGAGTCACAGTAATTAGCACCCCAACCCCATTTCTTTAACCCTCCCATGGATGCAACCCACCGCTGCTAACGGTGAGACGAGCAAGTTGAACTCGACTCCACTAAAACAACATAATACTTCTTTAAGACAATATGCCTACAGAAATAACCTTCGAATAATCCACCCATTGACTAAACACTTTTCAATAAGTAGTAGATAGGAGATAGGAACACAAAACTAAAGTCCACTACCCAATGCGGCGTAGCTTGGGCGTTCCATAATACGCTTCGCTACTTAGTGTACTGAACTATACCCAAAAGTAATATTGCTAACATACACTTTTTTCAATAATAATTTCGCTAGATAGATAGGATCTTTATTTGAAATATGGTAATTTCCACCGATCTTACAATATTTTTTGGATAAAGCTTTTCATACTTCGCCTACTAATTTCGGCATGCAAATCGTTCCCGTTTCCCACAGCAACTTGTTCCCGGGATAAAAAGTAGCCTATGTGTTATTCTGATGTATAAGCTATAATATTGTAAAGTTTCATTAAAATCCATTGATTAGTTTTTACGTGAAAGAGTAACAAACATCCATACAAACTTTCGCATTTATAATATTATTAAGATTAAGATTAGTGACCTGCGTAAACCAATATCACACACGTAAAACTATTGAGTACGTATACGAGTACGTATCGAGGAATAGGCATGCTTGTATTTTATGTTATGCGTAAACGAAGCGTAAAATGTCGTAAACCCGTCTATGAAGCAACGCCGCAGTGGACGGTGGACCTAAACCATCATATTTCTTTCGCCTAACTAGGCAAGTCAAAAAAAATATGAAAGAAACAATTTTTCTGTTACGAGATCTCACATTTTAATACAAAAATAGGTATTTAAGTAGATTTTATGTACAATATACATAATATTTTTATATCGTTCGCCTGATCAGAATCGTGACTGCTAAGTGCACAATTCAATATATCTGACAAAACGTCATTCAGTATTTATATAATGATATATTTTAGTTACTTAAAAAATTGATCCAATTTTGCTGGGATGATATTCATGTGTGACATATACGTTGGCATGTCTTTAGGATTTTAATATATTAGTTTCAATATTTATTAGTTTCGATATAAAAGGAAGTCGGTTTGTGTAAAAATAGCGACTTGTGTTAGATTTTCTCTTTTACAAAAATGCTAATTAAGCTTTATATAAGAGTATAAAGACTTAAGTTAATTGAAAATTTCGGCTTCAGGCTTTGAACTTTTCGTAGTATAAAAAACAAATAAAAAAAAAACAAACAAACAACTAGTACATACAAATTAACAAAGATACCCAGAGTGATACTATCTATACAGAAAAATATAATCGAAATATCTGTTTTGAACACCAAATAAATAGTTTTTACGAAATGCATATAAAGTCGATCGGTGTTTGTTACTGGCTGGATCAATTTTAACGGGAATTTCACAGGCAGATAGCTGCTGTTATAAGGAGTAACTTAGCTACATTTGGGGAACCGACACATGCGGATAAAACGCGCGGCGTCCGCTAGTGGTAAATGTAAGTATTTTACCACCAACATCACTTGTTCAAATACGCCTGACTTACAAACAGACATTTCAATTTTATTAATATGTATAGATTACTACTTATTTTTCACTGACAATATTTTTTTTTAATAAAACTACTTTATAAAATTGGTTTCTCTTAGTGTATTTTTAGAAGCTTTGTGGATGATAAAAGAAGCGTAATGTAGCACCTTACAATTTTTGCCTAATAATCATTTAAAGAAATTCGTTTAATCTATTTTTATATTACTTTGTTTAATATTTTGTGACCACTTAAATTTGTTTAGCAAAATAATGTACCTAATATAAGTAAATTCAGCTACTTAAATTAATCTATCACTGTCAAAAATATTAAAAACAACTTGATCTTATAACCCGATTTCTAAAATGGCGTCAAATGTTCCATAATTTAAATTCAGTTCCATTATTGTTATGATGTCACTCTGCGACGAATGACCTCGACAATTCCGCCAAAAACAGGTATACAATGGAGATGGGACGTGTTAAACTATAAAGATAACCATAAAAATGTCATTGGTTTTGTATTCAACAAAACCAATGACATTTTGTATGTATTATAGGGTGTGACATTAATAGCGATTTTTTTCTCGATCAGGGAGAGATCAGTTGTAGCGCAATACACAAATCTCGGATCCAAATCCTCTACCGCGCAAATGTCATCGGTCATCGATATTCATAGAACTCGAACATCGATGACATATAGAGGATTTGGATCTGAGATTTGTGAATTGCGCTACAGATCAGATTTTACCGTTCAAGTACTTGATTGGTATTTTTTTTTGTAAAATTTTCGAAAGTAGGAGTTTTGCAATGTAAGGAAGACTATTGTTATGGAAAGGATGGAATGGAATTATAGTATTAATTTTACTTAGTGGGAGCGTAGGGTTGTTAATGTACGGTGCCATTTTCATGTGTCAGAGATAAAAAATGGAGATTTTGACGCTGTCAAGTTGACAATTAAATATCAAGTTATAAAAGAATCGCCAAACAGCTTTTACACTACGGCTCCGGCGCCTCGTGAATTTCACAATTAATAAATCCAAAAAAAAACAGATCGATTCATCTCCAGTTTGGTGTGAAAGGTCAACCACCTTCTGTGGAATTGACAGTTACGGTACGAAATGCGCGATTTATCTTTTACTGATCTGAAGGTAGCCTAACAGCCGTAGTTGATCAACTTATAATGAACCTTTTCGACGTGAAACATCTAATGCGAAGCGTCTGAACGATTTTTGGTCGTCACCAGACTAGATTCTGCGTCGCCATTTGTGATTGATTGGTTGTTTCCAGGTGAACCCAATGCCGCAGGTTGGAACTGCATAGCAAGGACAGTATGCTATGGCAAAAACTGGGAGACTTTTTTCAAACAATTGTTTAACTAGTCCAAATGTATACAAATTCAAACATTTCCAATGCCATAATAATGAACGGAACGGGGTGAAATGTTCCTCCGACACAAAGGATCCTCCGACCAAGCAAGGTGATCACGCCTAGCTGGCCCTGGCTCAACGAGTGATGTTGGGCCGTTATATTTAGTTTGCTAGTGCTGAAATGGTAGTGAGAACTTCCATATCGCGATGCAGGATTATTAGTATCGATGTAGTTCGATAGCTCTTCGTTATGTGGCAATGTTCGAGGTATATTAATTACATAAATATATTCTAAAAATGTCGAACAGTGGATTGTGGACACATTCCCGAACTGGAACTCGTAATAGTGTTTCCGTGCAACGAGTCTTTATTAGATATTCATACATAAAAGTGTTTGCTCTTTATTAATATTTCTGGGAAATAGGACACGTCATTTCGACCCTACGACGATATACAGAAGTCTTGATTTGAAATTCGTTAACAATCATTTTTTTATCTTAATTCCATAGTGCTTAAAACACGCACGATATTGACTTAATATATCCTTATTAGCGATTAAGACATGACACAACTCTAGTTAATTAGCTCTATTATTATTAAAATTTGACATTTACAAATTGACAGCAATATTGGCGCCGAATTTGTAGTTTTTCTCAAAATGGCCGCCTTTCAATCCAAATAAAACACCGCGAAAAGGCATTGTAATGAAAGTCGAACGTTTTAAATCCGAATACACAAGTTTAAATGGAATTTGTTTACTACCATACAGTTTTGATCGTTTTTGTCAATCTGGAACTTTGATTTCGGCCCATATTGGACAGCAGGGTGAAGCAGGGCCACCCCATGACCAACCTCTGGGAATGGCTAAATGGCTCAACCCTGTCTTGATGGCGCCGGAGTATCCGTTGAAATTGGTACTATCTAGCAAGCCTGGGCAAAGAATGCTGCTTTGGCTTGTTGCTGTGACGTCTACTGTGGTAACTATGTTCTCGTTCAGCACTGACTGACACGTCTTGAACGCTGGAAAAGAAATTATATCTATTAACCTAAGTTTGCTTATGTATGTATGTAACAAGCGCTCGTGGTGGACTCAGTGTTCTGTAAACAATCACTGCGTTAAGCAACTTTCACTATGGCTCGTCCTCCGACGGATGACCACTTTGTAGCATTTACATTTGCGAGCGTTTCCGTGTTTCGGAAGGCACGTTAAACCGTTGGTCCCGGTTGCCAGTAACATGGCAGTTGTTAAGCCCAGTTGAAGGCCTTATAGGCGGCTTGAAAAATTTCAACAGCAGGTCGCCACAACCTGCCTTCAACACGGCAATTTGTTCACCACCTGTTATGTGGGACGAAAGCGCTTACGGTGAAATATGGGCGTACAGTATGCCTCTGCCTACCCCTTCGGGGATAAAAGCGTTACAATATGTCATGCTTAAGGACGTTACTAAACAACATCGTAAGCGTCTCTACGGAAACGTGAGGTCAGATGTTAGACGGTCCTTACAATGCTGAAAAACAAAAGCAATTGCTGCTTCTAGAGACCAAATATAAGTGAACCCTAAGGCTCTAAATCCAGGTAGGGCTTGGAAGCAACTGGGAATACACTAAGACGCAAAAAGAGAAACGTTACTAAACAGTACATCAAAGCTGTTTATTCTCAAACTATGTACAAGCGTTATTAGCCCAGCACACTATAGCTTTCACACTATGAAATTGTCATCAATACAATAAATAATCAGTTTAAAAACACGGACGGAATGTCACACTGTAATGTAATGAGTCTGTAACTGTGTCAGTTTCAATTACCTTACAAGAATTGTACATATAGGTAAAAAACCGTGTCACATCGCGTAAAAGTACAAGAGACACCTAACCAATATAAACAGTTCATGTTTACACACATAAATTGGCCGCCATTATCATGCTTCACCCAACATAAGTTGTGGATATATCTGTACATTCTTTTAAATTTAAATCCGTGAGTGCTAAGTTGTAGACACAATATTTTCATTTACTAACAAACCAGGGTTCTTTAAGTGAAACTTTTCGGATCTGGAAGAGAAACTCGGTCTTTGAACGTCGTGTCTAAAGACCGAGGTTCTCTTCCAGTTTCAAATGACTTTCCATCAGGTGGGTGGTTATATTTCGACGGGTTTAAAAAAAAGGATAAATACTCCTTTTAGTGATAGAACCAAGAAGTTATGATTTGGCGCAACTGGGGATGCGATGTGGGTATTTTCACTAATGCGGATGCCGCAGACTGCGTGTGAAGTAGAGAGAAAAAGCACGAGTTTCGTAGAGGTTTTTGATCCAACCAGTGCTATTGATGGTTAGTTTTGACGATGTGTGTAAAGAGTAAAGATTGAGTAGGTATCTGCTTACTAGCTTAAATGGGTCGGGTGGTCATTTCATTGAAGGAACCATAGAGAGAACTTTGTGCCTTGTTTAGCAGATATATCAGTTTGCAGGTCAAATTGGGTTTTGCACCAACATTAATTAGTATTAGGTTGTAAACGACCTTCCTGATTTATTTAAATCATATCATTCGAATATATTCTGTAATGAACGATAAGGTACTGAGTTGCTTTATCTACATCCTTCTTGTCCTTATCACAAACAATGTAACAAGTTGTTGTCAAGCGAAGTCAAAGGTATGATTTGATGTCATTTTGCATTAGATTTTTTGGTAGGACATTAAAGGATAATTAGGAATGCACTTGTAAAGGACACTGCAGACTATGTAATTTTAGCATTAGCGAGTGGCGATTTAGTCGCTTTTTAGAAGCTAAATGCAGCGATCCAGCGCTTCACACCGCACGCTTATAAATCCCAGTCGCTAAAACGCGCGACTCCGACCGCTTCCGAACATAGGAAGTTGTGAAATCGTCAAGTCAATGACCAGTATGGGAGAAAGAGGGAAAACCTTTATATGAGACTAGCTTATGCCCGCAGCTTTGCCCGCGTGGTGAAATTTTCCTATTCGAGATTTCGTACGCAACCCTAAACTTTTTTAAAATCCTATATAGCCTAAGTAACAACTTACGAAGAATAAGCTTACTGATGGTGAAAGAATTTTTCAAATCGGTTCAGTGTTTTCTGAGCCTATTCATTACATACAAACTTACAAATCTTTCCTCTTTATAATATTAGTATAGATATCTTAACCTTCCTGAGTTTATAAGCAAGTCCAAATAAGTTCATCACTTCTACTAGAGTAATGCCCTTACCGGCGTAGGCACCGTTAATATTTGATTTACATTGCTATGAAAACATTGTACGACCTTGTGAAGGCTTGTTTTTCATCAACAGTGTGGGGTCATTGTAGTCTAATGCATTCACACCTAGGCCCGACTTATCCCGAAATATCCAGCGATTGTGAGCAAGCTTCTGATATACAAGGTGTGTAAGGTCGAGACATAGCTAAAAGATATGATTTAAAAGAAAACCAGGCTTACAATAGGTTGAAGCGCTCGTGGCCCCACGGTCTCAGTGTTCTGTAAACGATCACTGAGTTACGCAACATTCACTATGGCTGGTCCTCGGATGGGTGACCACTTTGTGGCATTTACATTTGCGAGCGTTTCCGTGCTACGTAAGGGACGTTAAGCCGTTTGTCCCGGTTGCCAGTGAAATGGCAGTCGTTAAGCCTGGTTGAAAGCCTTACTGGCGGCTTGAAAAAATTCAACAGCAGGTAGTCACAACCTGCGTCTGTCTTTTTCCACACGGCAATGGGCTCACCACCTATTACGTGGGACGGGAATCCACACGGTGAAAAGTGGGCATATAATATGCCTCTGCTACCTCTTCGGGGATAAGGCGTGATGGATATTCAAATACATTAGGTTACATTATATAACTACGAATAATACATGTACTACTGGCAAAAATGGTTGGTATAATAAGCTAATATTGAAACATACCTCAATAAAAAAAAATTGTAAGTAAAAACATCATGTCATGTTTTTTTTTTAGGTCTTCAAGTTTTGGTTTGCAAATTAATTTACCTAATGACCTAAACTGACATGCGTGACGGGGCAAGGGGTGTCCAGTATGGAGAGGTTTGAGAACAATACCTAAATGTCATGCTGTGCATTTAGTATAGATATACAGATAGTGTATAGCTGATGCTTAGATATGACATAGAAGGGGCATCCCACTCAGAAAGAAAGAAAGAAGAAAGAAAGAAGAAAGAAAGAAAGAAGAAAGAAAGAAAGAAAACATTTTATTAAACACACATAAATTAGCCAGTACAGTTCTACTTAGTTTTAAAATCATAAAAATAATAAGAGAGATGACAACAGTAGAACCTCACTAGTGTCATAGCAGAATGTGTGCTTAAAAGGGGAAGAGTGACAAGTGCGGACGCTAGTTCTATATTATTTTCTAAAACTAGTGCATTTATCTTGTTTTATGTGCGGGAGTGGTGGTTTCTTGGACATAAAAGTTGTGTTAACGTGCTATAGTGAAAGACAATGATATATATGCAGTGAAATGCTATTTTCTCTCTTGCCGCGAAACGTCCACTAACAACCTTAGTATAAGAATCACCATTATACTGAGGGCAAGGACCAGGACGTAACCTGAGGACACGACATTGACTGGACAGGACTAATTAGAAGATAAGATTGAAGAAATATGATATAAAAAATATGATTTGGCTAAAAGGTCTTAGAAACCAGGCCATAAAAAAATATGTGTTTAAAAGGCTGCAGTTAAGCTAATGCTACTGATATAATATCCGTAGCGCTGATCTTCCACTGCCGCCAGAGATACCGGGTAGCCATACAGCAGGTAACAAAAATCCGTATATCTATTTACAGTTTGCCATTCTATGCTTAGGATGTTAAAAAATAAAATCAAAGTAAAATGTCAAACAATAACAAGGCAGGCGAGGCAGGATTGAATGAAAAGTTCAGCATTTAACTGATAAAAAGACGTGCTACGTCGGTCCGGAAACGCTCAGCGAATGACCGGGGAACGATTGTATGCGTAAAGGGTAGAAGGAGTCACGACAGAAG
Organism: Thumatha senex; assembly: GCA_948477245.1. Taxonomy (NCBI): domain Eukaryota; kingdom Metazoa; phylum Arthropoda; class Insecta; order Lepidoptera; family Erebidae; genus Thumatha; species Thumatha senex. The sequence continues at coordinate 28,609,834 of OX419727.1, forward strand.
GAGATCCACATACGAAAACCACGTAGGCAGACCGCTCAAAAAACGAAAAGGTCTAAAGCACTCGGACACCCAAACGTACACAACATATGAATCCGAAGAAAGCAAAAGAAGTAGAAGAAGAGAGAGAGGGGAGGGGGAGAGGGAGGGGGAGGGGAGGGAGAGAGAGTGGAAGGAGAGGGAGAGGGGAGAGAAAGAGGGGAGAGGAGAGAGAGGGGAGGGGAGAGAGAGGTGGAGTGGAGGGAGAGAGAGGGAGAGAGGGGAGAGAGGATAAGATACTCACATTGCACGTTGACTCTATTCCTAAACTCTCCAATGAATACTAATTCTATCTGGCTGCTCTCTGCTAAATCTGCTATACTTCTCAAAACTGTAGAATCTTCTGCATCCAGCGTGTCCTTACACAGCATGTTCACCACGATAAGCGGTCGACTGCATAGGAGGAATGCTGAAAAGAGAAATGTTACTTTATTTATTTATTTGTCTATCTATCACGCCTTATTCCTGAAGGAGGGGCAGAGGCATACATATTTTAGGCCCACTTTTCACCATGTGTATTCCTGTCCCACGTAATAGGTGGTGAGCCCATTGGCGTGTTGAAACAGACAGACGCAGGTTGTGGCTACCTGCTGTTGAAATTATTCAAGCCGCCCATAAGGCCTTCAACTTGACTCAACGATTGTCATGTTACTGACAACCGGGACTAACGGCTTAACGTGCCTTCCGGAGCACGGAAACGCTCGCAAATGTAAATGCCACAAAGTGGTCACCCATCCCAGGACTAGCCATAGTGAAAGTTGCGTAACTCAGTGATCGTTTACAGAACACTAAGGGCCGTATTCCAGAACGTTTATCAACACTCAAGAAACACTTGAGAGTAGATTTTATAAGGCAATATCTAGTCTCAAGCGTTGATCGAGAATTGAGAAACGTTCTGGAATACGGACCTAAGTCCGCAGGTCACGAGCGCTTCATCAGAAATATAACTGTTATTACAAAACCATCTTTTATACTTTTGTTTCGTTTTCTTCGTCCAATGCTTCACTGGAGCTCTCGATTGAGTCTTTTTTGACCATGACATGTGGTGCTTTGAGCACTTTATTGGACGAAGTGGTACATTTGATAAGTTTTAGAAGAATAATTATACAAAGATAAGCTTAAGATGCTTGTCTATAGGCTCCTTGCAGTAGGTGAGTATCGTAAATAAATAAAATAAAAAATATCCATCACGCCTTATCCCCGAAGGGGTGGCAGAGGCATATTATATGCCCACTTTTTACCGTGTGGATTCCTGTCCTGTGTGTAAGGATCATTATGTTATTTTTAATGAAATGTTTTCTTTTTACAAATTACAAATTTTGCCTGAATATAAATAGTAAGGGACACCGCAGTGTAGCTACATTTTGTAACCACAAATAGCGACATGTGAGCTTAAAATTTTCAATTATTTTTATGGTCTTTGTGCTTATTTAGCATCTAATGCTACAAGGGGACGCGTTCGTGGTCCCGCTGACTCAGTGTTCTGTAAACGATCACTGCGTTAAGCAATATTCGCTATGGCTGGTCCTTGGATGGGTGACCACTTTGTGCAATTACGTTTACGAGTGTTTCCGTACTACGGAGGGCACGTTAAGCCGTTAGTCCCGGTTGCCAGTAAATAGGCTTGAAAAATTTCAACAGCAGGTCGCCACAACCTGCGCCTGTCCATTTCAACGCGGTAATGGGCTCACCACCTGTTACGTAGGACAAAAGTGTAGTTTGCCTCTGCCTACCCCTTCGGGGATAAAGGCGTGACAATATGTATGTATGTAAAAGGAGCTAGTGTGCGTGGCTGTGTTATTCTTAGCGTTTTAGTATTAAACTTTTTTTATATTCTTTTTATTATACAATAGGTCAAGGATAATTGATACAAGTAGTTATATCTGAAAGTAGAGCATACTAAATTAAGGTTTGAAGTTTTGGACCTTGAAATACCAACGTGTTTGGCGGTGCAGTTCAGCAATTATATTTCAATACTAGCTGACCGCCGCGGCTTCGCCCGTGTCATACTCCGAAACCCCGTCGCACCCATATATTCCCGTCGCTTATTACTTTTACAAAAATGTAAGAAGATTTTTCCCATTTGTTGACATTTATGATTACTGCTTCGCTCTCCTGGGTAGTAGCGTAATGATGTATAGCCTATAGGCTTTCTCGATGATTGGGCTATCCAAAACAAAAATATTTTTTCAATTTGAACTAGAAGTTCCTGAGATTAGCTCGTTCAACCAAACAAACATACAAACAAATAAACTCTTCAGCTTTATATAAATTAAGTATAGATAAGTAAAATAGCTGGAGTGTCAAAAAATTGGCGCAGTATTATTATTTTATTATTTATTTAATTTCACAAAACAGAACATAATACATAGGAATATAACATGTTTTAAAATACAGTTTTGAATTAAATTAGATTCCTAAACATCGTAAGCGCTCGTGGCCCCGCGGACTCAGTGTTCTGTAAATGATCACTGCGTTAAGCTACTTTCACTATGGCTGGTCCTCGGATGGGTGACCGCTTTGTGGCATTTGCATTTGCGAGCGGCTCCGTGCTCCGGAAGGCACGTTAAACCGTTAGTCCCGGTTGTCACTAACATGACAATCAGAAGGCACATAAGCCGTTGATCCCGGTGGCCAGAAACGTGGCAGTCGTTAAGCCCAGTTCAATGCCTTATGGGCGGCTTGAAAGATTTCCACAGCACGCCGCCACAACCTGCGCCTGTCCATTTTAACACGGCAATGGGACAATAGTGCATACGGAGAAATGTGGGCGTATAGTATGCCTCTGCCTACCCCTTAGGGGATAAACGCGTGACAATATGTTTATGTCCTAATCATGTGAAAGCAACATGTATCATATACATGTCGTATAACACGAGGAAAGGAGTCACTAAAATGCTGCTCCAATGGCGACTGCTGGCGCTAAGGTCGGAACTAATATTTGTGTTATTTATTATTTATCTATCACGCCTTATCCCCGAAGGGGTGGCAGAGGCATATATATTATATGCCCACTTTTCACCATGTGTATTCCTGTCCCACGTAATAGGTGGTGAGCCCATTGCCGTGTTAAAATAGACAGACGCAGGTTGTTGCTACCTGCTGTTGAAATTTTTAAGCCGCCCATAAGGCCTTCAACCTGGCTTAACGACTGGCAATTTATTGGCAACCGGGACCAACGGCTTAACGTGCCTTCCGAAGCACGGAACTGGGGTGGGTCTAAAGGGCCGAACGAATTTAATAAAATGTGTCTATTTTAGATGTTAAATTTGTAAGAAATTTTGAACCTGTTGCCTTTTTAGTGAGGTGGTAACAAAAAGGCTAAAAGGTCTTATGTGCTAGACACTCATTAGCACGACCAATTAAAGTCCTGGTAGACTCGGACTCGTGTGTGTATTACAATATTTGTGTGATCCACAAATGTTTATTTTGTATGTTTAATGGTGTTTCCTTGTAATATGTATGTATTTAGAAATATATAAGTATGTTTATCTGTTGTCTAGATCCTATTACAGCTAATATTAGCTTACTTTCGGCTAGATGGCGCTGTGTAAAAAAAATGTCCCATATTATTTATCACTACGTCGAAAGTCGTGTTAGATACACTATTTATAACTCAACAACGGATGTACCGATTTGCCTAAAAATTGGTGGGGAGGTAGATTAGAGCCAGGAGACGGACATAGGCTTTTTATCCCGGGAACAAGTTCCTGTGGGAAACGGGAACGGGAAAACTTCTCTACAGGGCGAAGCCGCGGGCGTCAACTAGTACATATTATAAAACAAAGTCGTTTCCCGCTGTCTGTCCCTATGTATGCTTAGATCTTTACAACTACGCAACGAATTTCCATGCGGTTTTTTTAATAGTAGAGTGATTTATAAGGAAGGTTTTTATGCATATTTTTTTTAGTTTTTGTATACATTGACTAAATTATAACTATACTAGCTGACCTGCCCGGCTTCGTCCGTGACATTCTTCCAACCCCGTGGCACCCATTTAATCCCGAAATGTATGAAAGTTTCCCCGATTTCTTGACATTTATGATTACTACTCTCCTTACTGTACAGGAGAGCGGAGCAGTAATGATATATATATATATATATATATATATATATATCATTACTGCTCCGTAACTAACTAATGATAGCTATAATGAGCGTGATGATATATAGCTTAAAACCTTCTTCAATAAATGGGCTATCCAATACTAAAAGAATTTTTCAAATGTCGTGACCAAGGGAAATAGGGATTCATTTTTATATGTATAGATTTGTTGGAGTTGTCAGAAAATATTGCCTAGGATCTTTAAACGAAAACGCTGCCTAAACACTTTGATATATAACAAAACAATGTATCGTGAAATTGTGTATCTAATATAGGTCTACAAAAAAAGTCCGCGACGGTATATGTCTTTCTCTTAAGGATAACTTATTATATCAAATTAATAAATTAAAAAAACAGCAATTATAAAGCGGTAATTTGAAGGCTATTTACACAAATACGTTATTTATCCTTATCATTTTTAATATGTTAGTTGACTTCACCATTTAACGAAGATTATTTTGTCGCTTTATACACTGAGGTGGCAGACAAGCATACTGTCCACCTGATGTAAAGTGGTTACCGTATCCTATAGAAGTTTGCAACACCAGAGGTGCGGTACTTACACCTTAGAAAATATTAATCACTTTGTTACCATCTCCAATATGTCAAAGAAATACATTTGAGGGGTTTAAGAATAGGTACAAAACGTAAATATTCAAAAAAATTTTATGAGAGCACACGTGCTTTCTTCCTCTTTCTTACTCGGGTTCTTAAAACAGACTGTGAATAGGTACATTTTTGGGCCACTGTCAGTAGTCATGTGGGCCCTGAATTCCATAGATGTCACCATGAAATATAAAAAAATATGTTTTTGAACCCCGAAGATGATGATCCACTGATAAATTTATGCACAAAACTGAGAAGATCCACCTGGGATCCAACATAATTGTTTAAACTTTAGAATAATCGAAAAAGATAGTACGTCTACAATAATAAATTATCAATGCATAACAGTTTCACCGACACCGTTCACCGAATCGCCGACAAATATGGCTGAAGACCGTCAACACTGCGATGTCGGCATACAGAACTGGACTTTATTAATATAAGGCTGAATACACAGCGTATGCACGGTTTTTGTCCATGCTTTGTATTTGTATGCCGACACTATGAATATGGTAAGTAATTACCATTAATATTTAGATCTGACGGGGACGAGACGATTATAGTTGTGTTGGATACGCGCTTTATGCTAATCGGCTTATGTGTTCACTTCCTTTTCCTTTCTTCTTCAAGTAACTGTTACATAATACGCTAGGTGACCCCCCCGGCTTCGCCCGTGACATACTTCGAACTCCAGTCGCACCTATTTAATCGTGCCGCTTATTAAATTTCTACAATATTGCATAAAAAATTGGCCGATTTGTCGACATTTATGGCTACAATTCCGCTCTCCAGGGTAGTAGCGTGATGATATATAGCCTATAGCCTTCCTCGATAAATGGGCTATGTAACACAAAAATAATTTTCAAATCCGACCAGTACTTCCTGAGATAGCGATCAACCAAACAAACAAACTCTTCAGCTTTATAATATTAGTATAGATTAAAGTAACTATAGCATAGCGTTAGATAAACAGTTATTTAATATACTTGGGTATTTTTGTATCCTGCTCATTCGGTTATGTGGACTATCACAGACTAAGATAATAATTATAATGATAAAAGTATTATACTAGATTACTCCAACTACGTAATTTGGCTTAGTGTTAAAAAATCTATGTTCAGTCACAATTAAAAATAAATAAATATCCATCACGCCTTATCCCCGAAGGGGTGGCAGAGGCATACTATATGCCCACTTTTCACTGTGTGGATTCCTGTCCCACGTAATAGGTAGTGAGCCCATTGCCGTGTTGAAATAGACCGACGCAGGTTGTGGCTACCTGCTGTTGAAATTTTCAAGCCGCCCATAAGGCTTTCAACCAGGCTTAACGACTGCCATTTTACTGGCAACTGGGACCAACGGCTTAACGTGCCTTCCGAAGCACGGAAACGCTCGCAAATGTAAATGCCACAAAGTGGTCACCCATCCGAGGACCAGCCATAATGAAAGTTGCGTAACTCAGTGATCGTTTACAGAACACTGAGACCGCGGGGCCACAAGCGTCATAATTAATTGATGAAATACGTACAGAATTATCAGAAATTATGATTCAACTAAAACTTCAAACGCACGACATGAGTTAGTCATTTAAAGAAATAAGTACAAAGGAATGAAATCTAAATAGTGAATTTTAGTACCAACTCATGATATTCTGCTTCTTTATACAAAATCTTAGTAGATGAGCGCTCGTGGTTCCACTGACTCATCGTTCTGTAAACGATCACTACGTCAAGCAACTTTCGCTATGACTGGTTGCGGATGGGTGACCGCTTTGTGGAATACCATTTACGAGCGTTTCCATGCTTCAGAAGGAACATTAAGCTGTTGGTCCCGGTTGCCAGTAACATGGCAGTCGTTAAGTCAAGTTGAAGGCCTAATGGGCGGCTTTAAAAGTTTGAACGACAGGTAGCGACCACCTGCGTCTGTCTATTTCAACACGGCAATGGGCTCACCACCTATTACGTGGTACAGGAATGCACACGGTAAAATGTCGCCATATAATATGTCTCTGGCGATAAGCCGTGATTGAAAAACAAACAAAATCTTATTATGCTCACTGTACAAAACCAAAAAACAAAGGCGACAAAGAATAGAACAATTATACAGATCTAGGTTTGTATGTCGTTGCATGATCGTAGGTTGAACGAACTAAAAATGTCAAGGATACAAAATTTAAAACCAGTATTAGAATTCGTTTTTCTGTCAGTATAAAATAGAGAAATAAAAAAAGGGCTAGCCACAACTATGTTTCTCGTGGCCTAAGATAACTTGTATGGTAATATTAAATTAAATTAATAATAAAAAAAATGTGTATGTGAAACCTGTGTAATCTGGTACACAGAGTACACAGGTAAGAAGTGAAGCATCTGTACGACATTTTTTTTACAGCTATAAAATTTCTTTCATACGACGAAAAAGAACTTTTACTTATGCTATAGGAGATTCACTTCAAAAAATCATGGCGCGTAACTGAAAAACGTGATGACTTTTTTATAACTATAAAATTTATCTCAACGTCGATAAAGAGAAGATTCACTTCAAAAACCCCCGACTCAAGAACCTAAGTTCCCTTCAAAAAGTAAAAATGAACATAATATTTTGTATTGATAACGTTCTTTAATTTGAGACTGCACCCTAGTATATTTTACATTCATTCGGTTACCCTTCCCCACTTTCTCCCCCCATAACTTTTAAACGGCTCAACCGATTTTGATCAAGCATGTCTAAGAACACTCGCACTAAGTCACGTAAGTCCTCTTTAATACAATAAAAAAACTAGATTGAAATCGCTTTATCTATTCGGGAGCTATGATGCCACAGACAGACGAGTCACAGACACGACAAACTTATAACACCCCTCTTGTTGCGTCGGGGGTTAAATATAGATTTTTGTCTTTCGCCCGTTTTTAGGTTCTCAAAGCAAAGGATTTAAGTAGTTATATAGGGCCAGGAATGATATTTTTCTGAAAATTGTGTATATATTTTCATGAAATTTTAAATAGTGTATGACATTTTGTAACCGCCGTTAAAATGGTATATGCAAAATAAAGATGTTTTTTATTTTTATAGTGTCTTACCACTCCAACAGGTTGTTTTATTGATTCATACATTTCACCTACCACTGGATGACCTTTATTTGTGGAATAGAGTCACACCTCTTATTAGACACTAGATGAAACCGCACGGCTTTGTCCGTGGCATAGTTGGAACACCTGTCGCACCTATTTAATCCCGTTGCTTATCAAAATAATACATAAACATTTGTCCGAGTTGTCGACATTTTTGGTTATTACTCCGCTCTACAGGGTAGTAGCATGATGATACAATAGCTTATAGCATTCCTCGTAAAATGGGCTATCCAATACAACAACATTTTTTACCAGTAGATCCTGAGATTAGCTCGTTAAACAAACAAACAAACAAACTCTTCAGCTTTATATTATTAGTATAAATATTAATATTTGCGTTATTTATCATCACTACATATATAAAACAAAGTCGCTTTTCGCTGTCTGTCCCTATGTATGCTTAGATCTTTAAAACTACCCAACGAATTACGATGTAGTTCTTTTTAAAAGTTAAGAGTGATTCATAGGGAAGGTTTTTATGTATAATTTGTTAAGTTTTTGTATACATTGACTAAATTATAACGATATTTGTTGGGGATGTCGGAAAAAAGAAGCCGTCTGGGAACTTTCAATATATCCATTTTGATACATTAAAAAACCATCAATTATAAAACGGTAATTTGAGGGCTATTTACACAATTAAAACCTTAATATTGCAAGTATCTATAGGCGACGGTAACCACTTAACACCAGGTAAGTTTGTTTGCCATGTCGTGGTATAAAAAAAAATTGATATTAATGCATATCATTTTTACTACGTTAGTTGGCTTTAACATTTCATAAAGACTATTTTGTCCCTTTACACCTTGCAAAATAAATGAATATCTTACGAGTTATAGCAAATTCAAAATAATGCGCAAATAAATTAATTTCGTGTAACCATATCTCGACCGTGCCGTACGGGCGTAGGTACTGGAGAGCGGAGAAGTAATCAACTAATTTGGAAAATGTTTATACATTATTGTGATTTTAATAAACGACGGGATTAGATGGGTGGTACGGGGTTCGAAGTATGTCTCGGGCGAAGCCAGGCGGGACAGCTAGTTAATTAATAATAATAGTTTTCACAGCAACAAGGGTCCATAGATCTGAGTATATAGTTACAAGATAAATGATCTTGACAGACAGACGGGCGGACAACAAAGTGAATAAGGGTTCCGTTTTTTAAGTGAAACTTCTTTATCAACGTTGAGAGAAATTTTATAGCTGTATTTTTAATATAGTCACGTTTTTCGGTTACGCGCCATGTTGTTTTGAAGTGAAACTTCTTTATCAAAGTGAAACTTCTTAATTGACGTATGAAAGAAATTATATAGCTCTAAAAATGTATAGAAATTTCACTTCTTACCTGTGTACTCTGGTACACACACATATATTTTTCCTTTTATGGTACGGAACCCTAACAGTTCTATAAATAGCTAGTAGGGTTAATCAAGCGTCGATCAGAGAGAACCTTCTAACCTATAAATAGAATAAAACCCGTATTATACCTACATGAAAATCTAAAAGTAGAATGATAGTTTAGCTACAGTACTCTGTGGTTTAGCCTTCTGCGCACTTAGCTATTTGTTAACATATATTTTCATATTCAATTTAGTTTCATTATTATTCAATACTAGATAATGCTCGCGACTTTGCCCGTGACATATTTTGAACCACTGTCGCATCCATTTCTTCCCGTCGTTTATTACTTTTAATGACGTATGTAAATTTGCCCGATTTGTCGACAATTATCATTACTGCTCCGTTCTTCTAAGTAGTAGCGTGATGTTATATAGCTTATAGTCTTCCTCGATAAATGGGCTATCCAACACATAAATAAATTTTCAGTTCGGATCAGTAGTCTCTGTGATAAGCGCGTTCAACCAAACAAACAAACTCTTTAGCTTTATAATTTAGTAATAGATTAATATATAATACTATACTACTACTTATTCAAGTCAAAACAATTTATTTTAGGTATCGGTGTAGGTGATATATCGGTGTAATTTACATATCATTAGAATTCTTATTAACCCCTACTCAAAGTTTATAAATAGATCTCCGAAGATCGGTTTATTTTTATTAGTAAGATGTAAATGTGATATTTTGTGTAGAAAATCGATTAAGTATAACCGATTGACTAAAAAAAAAAGAAGCGAAAGAAGTCTGCATGGATCACGAAGCCTGGCGATCTGTCCTCTCTGAATACCCCGTCAGGGATACAGCGTGAAAATAGTTTAGCGTCAAGATTAACTTTAAAAAAAAATGTGTATACCAGTACACAGGAAAAAAAAATGTGTATACAGAGTACACAGGTAAGAAGTGAAACAAATGACTAGCCGAGCCGCGCCTCCGGGTCGTGGTAAAAGGGGAAGACCCAAGAAGTTCTAGCTTGTAGGGGATGATATGTGTGCCAATGGGCTCACTACACAGAATGCTGAAAATCGTTTGAAGTGGAGGGAAAAATTTAGAAAAGATATTTAGCCATTGATAACTGGGACACACGCTCGGATGATTCTATGATATTTGTACAACTAACATACATACTTATTTCTATTTACATACTCATATACAAGCATTTACGAGATCACAACTATTTGTTCCAAACTGGGATTAAAAACTGGGATATGGCTGTCAATAATGTTATATCTTTTACTGATTACGTCAAACCAGAAAATTTTTTCACAGGAAAATATGCTAGATTAAAAGCAAGGTATCTAGTGACTATATTATTATAGTGTCATCAAAAAAGTACAAGAAGTAGGGTACACCTTGTTGGTAACACCAACAAGACTTGTGGTGTTGTTGACATGTTTTGTCTTTGTTACAATGCTTTTTTCTCTCTATTACGTGTAATGGCGGCATTGTGAACGCTTTGTTAAACGTGTCTCCCAAATTAAATTAAATTTCTACCAGAAAAAAGGTCCTTTGTCTTGCTGCCCACGACTCACCTGAAGACAAGACTCTCACACACCTGTACCGAGGATATTCCAGTGCAGAGTTTATTTGCCTTAATAACTGTTCGCATTATGATAACACCGTCTATCAAGATGATTTATACCAGATGATAACGTTCATCACTGAATAATCTTGAATTTCAAGTGATCTAATGTCGAGATTACATTGTTTTATTCGTTATTTTTCCTTTGTCGTTCAAAATGATGATCACGGCCTTGTACCACAGCTCGCAGATTCGTAGATTGGGTTATAAATAAATAAATACTGTGGGCCACATTTTACACAGCTCCATCTAGCCCAAACTAAGCTATAAGCTTGTGAAATGGGATCTAGACAACTGATAAACATACTTATATGTATATTTCTAAATACGACTTATTATTCACTAGATGACCCCAAAGCTTCGCCCCTGGCATAGTTCAAACTCCCGTCGCACATATTTAATCCCGTCGCTTATAAATTCTATAATAATGCATTAAAATTTGCCCGATTTGTCAACATTTATTACTACTGCTCCGCTCTCCAGAGTACTAGCGTGATGATATATAGTCTATAGCCTTCCTTGATAAATGGACTATCTGACACAAAAATATTTTTTCGAATCTGATCAGTAGTTCCTGAGATGAGCGCGTTCAATCAAACAAACTCTTCAGCTTTATAATATTAGTATAGAATAGAAAGGAATTACCCAAACTCCGAAACAAACGTTTGTGAAGCACAAAAATATTTGTTGCAACCCGGGAATCGAACCTGGGACATCAACGCGGCAGTCGCGTACACTACCACTGCGCCAGTGACGGCGTGGGCGTTATTTTGAATAGGTACAGGTAGACTTCTACCATCTCTTAAAGCAATATTAAAGGAATATTGCTCGCTCCCTCTAACTCGCACTGTAATAAAGACAAGAGCAATAATAACAACGCAGGAACCCGGGGATGTAAAAGGAAACCTCATTGGAAAAGAAGCGCTCGTAGATCCACTAAGTCAGTGTTCTATAAACGGTAACTGCCTTACAATAATAACTTTCGTGAGCGAAGTTCATTATTAATAAGTAAACGGTTGTCTCACGTGTAAGTCCTTTTTCAAGAGGAGCTACGAGCCACGTTGGAAGCTGAGTAGCAGCGCAGCCGACGTTCCTGTTGAAAAAGGACCTCCGATAGGTCCGAAACTAGTCGGCGATCCCGAAATTTACACGTGAGTCCAACCGTGAGTATCATACTTAGTAATGATCACTGCGTTAACTGCTTTGTAACATTTCCCTTAACGAGCGTTTGCATGTTTCTGAATGTATGTTAAGCCGTTGATACCGGTTGCCAGTAACACGTTGAATTCCAAATTATGACGCCCTCATCCTTGAAACAGCAGTTAGCCACAACCAGTACCTATTCATTTCAACACGGCAATGTTATCACCTGTTCCATGCACAAAAATGTGAGCGTATAGTTAACCTCTGTCTTCCCCTTTGGGGATAAAGATGTACATACATACATACATATTAGCACGCCTGTTTCCCATCGGTGTTGGCAGAGACTATGGTTTTCCACTTGATACGATCGTGACATACCACTATCGCTTCTTCTACTTTCATAAGTGTTACACGCTCGCCGGTTAAGAGTACTCTTGACTTGGCCTTTTTCCAAAAGGTCTTGGATTTGATTGACATACGTACGCCGAGGTCTACCCCTACCAGTTTGCCCATTCACTCTCGCCACATAAATCTGCTTCGTCAGTCTACTTTCATCCATCGTCTCCACGTGTCCGAACCATCTAAACATCCCTTTTTCTATCTTAGTCACTACATCTTCTGTCATACCGCAATGTTCCCTTATCACGCTGTTCCTTAATTATCCATCAACTTCACTCCAGCTATACTTCGGAGACTTCTCATTTCCACTGCATTTATTTTGCTTTTATGCGTTTCTGCCATACCCAACTTTCACTGCCATACATAAGTGTGGGGACCAGCACACCTCTGTGTGGGGACCAGCACACCTCTATGTGAAGCTAGTCGTGCCTTCTTCGACACGTTCTGACTGCTCATAAAGGCGTACATGGCTCTATTCACTTTATTTCCTGCCAATACTCTTCGCTCAATGTCATAGTCATACTTTCCATCTCTCGCAAATTTTGTACCTAGATATACAAACTCTTTTACTTGTTCTACTCTTTCTCCTTCCACAACAATTGAGCAATCCGTAATACTTGCCTCTCTTTCAAAAACCATTACTTTCGACTTGTTTACATTCACTTTCATTCCTCTATTTTTTAAAGAATCATGCATAATGTTGACCATCAACTGCAACTCCTCCGCCAATGATGCTAGTATTACTTGATCATCGGCGTATAGGAGGCATTTGACGGTCATGCCATCCATTTTTAAACCATACGTACTCTCTTGCAGTTCTTTCAAGCAACTGTCCATGTATAGATTAAACAGTAACGGTGACGCTACACAACCCTATCTCACACCTTTTTCAATGTGAAAAAAGCCTGTGCAAGCTCCGTTGATCCTGACACAAGCACTGGAGCCCTCATAGAGAGATTTCAGTGCTCGTATCAAGTGGCTGTTTACTCCATACCTGACCAGTATTGACCACAGTTCATTCCTCACCTTATAGGCCTTTTCCAAGTCTACAAATATGCAATAGACCTTTTGACTTTTCGCCAAAATTTTTTCTGCTACGCATCGTAAGGAAAAGACCTGATCCGGGCATCCCCTTCCTTTCATAAATCCTGCGTGTACATCCCACATTTTTCCTTCAGTTTCATTCATCACTCTTTTTATCAAAACTTTTGCATACAATTTGAAGACGATGCTGAGCAAGCTTATGCCGCAATAGTATTGCACTCTAGCTGTGACCCTTCTCCTTTATAAAGCGGCACGATGACAGCTTTGCACCAATCGTTTGGTACGCTGTCATTCCTCTAACAAAGGTTCAAAAGGCAGTACAGCTGGCAAGCTACCACGCCTTGTCCCGCTTTCAGCATCTCGACAGACATCCTCTCTAGTCCCACAGCTTTTCCCACTTTCATACTATTCAATGCTTCCATTATTTCTTCCATACTTATGACTTCTTCCTTACCAATTTCATTCATTTCCCAGAAACTAGTCTGTACTTGCATATCCTCTTTTTCATACAAGCTTTCAAAATATTGCTTTTTTTTTCTTATGGACCTCCAAAAGAATTTCATATTCTGTTGGAAGTCATCAGATAACTTTTTATCAAATTCATCTCTGTCATTCTCTTTCTTTCTTTTCATCACCTCTTTTGCAACACGCTTGTACCTATTGTACTCCTCTTTCGCCATTTTTAGGTCCACATCCGTTGCCTTCTGCATTCTTTGATTGACTTTTGTAGTCATCCAGTCCAACCATAAGAAGCAAGCTTCTTATCAGACAACGCCTTTCGGACTTCTGCACACATTCTCTTTCTCTTACATCCTTGGCTTCTCTTGCTTACCCTACACACTTCCACCGCAACTTTCACTAGACCTTCCTTAAATGACTTCCATACTTCTTCGATCTCACATACGTTATCAGAATTTTCAAATTTACACATAAATTCCTCTTTTATGCCTATCTCTTGCAAATTCTCGACTTTTAAGGCACGGCAACCTTGGCTTGACGGAGAGAGGATGGGAAGAGGATGAGGTAGGGAAAGGATTTATGGATAGGAAAATGACGATGTAGGAAAGGCGCTAGGATAGGGTAAATATAATATAAATTCTGTATCAAAAGGGCCGAAAAAATTTAATAAAAAAGGTGTTTATTTTAGATGTTAAATTTGGAAAAAACTTTTTAACGCATTGCCTTATTAGTGAGCTGGTAGTAAAGAAACTAATTAGCACGACCAATTTAAGTCCTGGTAGTCTCGGACTTTTATAAAGATGTAACTGTTTGTATATATGGTAAAAAATGCCAAGTTCTTTTCCAGTCAACGACCATATTGTAGTTTTGTTTCAATCATCATCCTCTTGCCCTTGTCCCAATTTACTTGGGGTCGGCGCAGTATGTCTTCCTCTTCCATTCATCTCTGTTATTCGTCATCTGATCATTCACTCCTTTCATATCACTTCTTATACAGTCCATCCATTTTTTCTTTGGCCTTCCTCTGGCTCTCCATCCATGAACTTTCATATTCATAGTTCTTTTAGTGACATAACTTTCATCCCTTCTCATCACATGACCATACCAAAAAAGTATACCATTAAATAAAACAGTATTTTAAAATGATAACAGTTTTAAAGTCTTATTGCAATAATATCGTCACTCTTGAAATGTTTGCCTATCTAACTCGGTTTATGATTGTGCGTTGTCGATTTTATATCGATTTGAAGATAAAGAATCTACTATGCAATTTCAGGTGAAGGACAAATAAGTGTGAATATTTATATTACACTAGCTGATGCCCACAGCTTAGCCCAAATGGTGAAATATTCCCGTACCTGTTTAACCCAGGGTAAGCTAGTATGTTATCCTTAAGAGATAGATTATGCCATCGCGTACTTTTCGGTAGACCTAAAAGATTTAAATTTCACAATACATTATTTTGTTACATCTCAAAGGGTTGAGGCAGCGTTTTCGTTGAAAGCTCTATGACGGCTTAATTTTTGCGACACCTTCAACAAATATCTTTATATTTTAGCCAATGTATACAAAAGCTGCGAAGGACTTTGTTGTATAATATGTAGTGAGTAAAACTAATTCTAGATAGAATTTGTGGTTAACCCGCAGGCGGTACTAAACGAAAATGAAATGAAAGTCATTATTATAGATAAGTGTGAAAATCTGTGAAGATGTTTTTTATCCATCAAGATCTAGCCCAGAATGGATTTGGTTTAATTTCTGATTCTCTAATGGGCCGCTAAAGCTGGGCGGTGGTGGGCCGGATCCAGCCCGGAGTTGGAGTTTGACCATATATGGAAGAAACTGGGAAAATGCTAAGTGGAGGAAGAAGAATATGCAACATTTTAAAGCTTAAATACGGTTTCAATACTTCGTCTACTACTAACAATATGTAATAGTTTATAACATTGCTAAATTCAGCAGTGAGTCAGCGAGCGTAGTAAACACAGAATTATGTGTTAGCAAGTAATATTTAGTATTGCACTATGTCATCATTTTGCATAATTAGCACTCAGATATTAATATAGAATGGATTCTGAACGTAAGCATATTCGTGAACCATTGAGTATATAATAATTTAGGTACGATTTATGTTAAAACCTTAATATGGTGCAGTGTGACCAGACCAGCCAACGCTACGGCGCGAAATATGTATTTGTGACCAAGTTAAGAATGTTCCGATAGTTCAGATTCATTAAACGGATGGACAATAGAATATTGTCTTCTTTCTTCATCTTAGTCTATTCCCAGTTGCTTCCGAGTACCTGGGTTTGGAGTCTGTGTCAGTGGTCTACTTTTATTTGACTGATGTCACTGCTGACAGCTGTCATTTAGCTTTTGTTTTTACCATTCCCCCAACCCAGCTCTCGTCCGCGTCTCGGCTGATAATCGATTCCAGGAGATGTAAGGAGTAGTACGCGTTTGAACACAGATAGCTCCTGGAAAGAAGTGGCACGTAGATAGTATCAATAATCTTCGAAACCACCTGATTTTAAAAGTCCAACTATCCGGCTTTTGTTCTTTTCGAATTTCAAAGTATCCGGATTGCAATCACTGACCCGCACATATCTACCACTGCAAATATACGCGGTCGCAAATCCACCCTAATAGAAGATTGTCTAAAGTAGTTTTTTTTTATTGGGGCAAATCCCACCCGCTTTCCTTTTACTGAGACTCCTGTAAACAGGGATCTACAGCACTAAGACCACAAAAGTTACACCGAGCTCGATCTCTGTGAAGTCCCAGGAGAAGTTAGAATGTCTTGGAACTCGCAACAAAAGTATATAGAACTAGGCGTGTAGTAGTAGCAGTAGTGTAAGGCGAGTGTAACGAAACAGTTTAGTAAGGGGCGATTTAAGTGGTACATAACTTGACCAACCGGCACCATCTGACGAAAGGCCAGACCAGAATAATACGTAAGTCGTAACGCTTACTTACTTACTGTCGAATTTCGACGGCAAACGGGTTCTCTAGTGTGTAATAACTAGGTCTTCTGGCCACGTCGTATTGTGCCTATATAAAAACAGCATGACAGTGTAAACACGATAACAAATGGTGCCGATTTATAGACTATAATCTCCTAAAATAGTGTAAAATTACCAGTTTTTGTCATTGGATTTGAATTACAGCGCTAATGAGACAAAGTTAACGTTACTAAAAAGTCATTATCAAACAAAGTCACAGTGACAGTAATAAATTACAAATTGCTCGGTGTATAAATTATGACATTTATGCAAATTCAGCTGGCGTCGTGTCATGCCAATGTGCTCTTCCATCTACTGTGCTAATCCATTACATTATTTAATAATTTGATCCGACGTCAATAATATTACGTTATTCATGAATTGTAGGAAGCGAAAGAAGTATGCATGCATCGCGAAGTCTGGCGATCTGTGCTCTCTGACTA
Source organism: Thumatha senex (assembly GCA_948477245.1). Lineage (NCBI taxonomy): Eukaryota > Metazoa > Arthropoda > Insecta > Lepidoptera > Erebidae > Thumatha > Thumatha senex. Next base: position 28,627,182 of record OX419727.1, read on the forward strand.
CCCTGTCAGGGATACAGCGTAAAGGTATTTGTAACATACTGTATATACGCGTTTGAGACACTGGTCTAATCAACTACTCGCTCGCCACTAGAAACTGAAAACGCGCTGCTTAAATTATGTATGGATATGGATACTATACTCAGGGCCGTGTTACGGAAAGTTTTTCATAACTCAAGAAACGTAGTTTTATAAAACTAACGTAGTAAGCGCAAAATTATACTCTATACTTAAGAAAAGTATTGAGTATAATTTTGCATTACGACCTTTAGTTATACTACTTCAGCCCGGCTTAAAGCGTTGCAGCAACATGACGAAAACGCTTGTGTATGAAAGATTTCAATACAAAACACAACTCAACTCTACTCCAGACAAAATAAATGCAAAGTTTCTATGTAAACTATACCAATTTTACATACTATATACTAAGCATATCTATACTTCTTACGTCATAATATTTAATTATATTCTGAAAAGTTATACTGTTGTATTTACCTAGGTACCTATTATTTATTCTGTGTATATTAAGCAGTGGCAAATAATATGAATTGGCACGAATTAAAGCTGACCTTCGTCTGACCTGTTCAGTGGTTGGAAGTAAATTGTTTTTAAATTACACTATCACCTTGGTGACAAAAGTTAATTGGCATTGGAGACTGTATGTAGTCATGAGGAAGTAATATGAAAGTTTTTAATATAAAGTTACCTCGTGTATGTAGTGTGCTCCGTTGGTTTAGACTGACGATGAATATCTACTGTTCGAACGTCAGGGTACACCAATATTTACATCTGCAGGAAGCAAAAGAAGTATGCACGGATCTCGAAGCCTGGCAATTTGTCCTCTCTGAATACCCCGTCAAGGATGTCGTGTCTGTATGTGTTTTGGTCTCTACATAGCTGTATTACCAAGACACGCCATAACGTTTAGACATACCAAGCACTGATCTATTAAGAATCTGATATAACTGCCTGTATCCTATCTAAGTAGCTCTTAACTTTTACGATTTCTATGCTCTTGACCGTTTCGCCTTCAGTATCGAATCGCTAGTAGCTGATGGCTGAGAAACTCCTGGCTTGGCTAACAAGTGTGGCTGCTTAATTCGGCATAGATAATGTGTCACGGGCGTTTTTTGCCCACACATGGTGCCTACCTAATAGTGAGTCGAAAATAGATTAGGTGGCATAACTTCAGCTTCAGTTGCCATTTTCTACGAATACGATGCCTTTGATCGTTGTTCATCTTCAAAAATCGAAAGTAAATAACAAATAGAATGAACACACGCGATGTTAAACATAATTGTGTGTATAATGCTTATTTCCGTGAACCAAGTTTCATAATTACACAGTGATGTGGGTTAGGAGCAATGTTTACAGCGGTTTTTGTTAAACAATCGCTGAAAGAAATTACAAACAAATTGTGTTGTGGAATACGTGGAATTTGAAAAACTATCGTTTATGTATGAAGTGAGAATGAATTTCAATTAATTGTCTATTGTAAGCATAAACTTGATTGCAGTGAGAAAATTGAGTTGAAAGAGTTCTACAATATTAAAATACCTGAACATTTTTTACGGCTTTATTCTGTTCGTTTTTAGAGTTACCTGACCACACTTTGGAACATCGTACCGTATCGGCCATCCAGTTTCACAATTACCTAATAATGAAATAATAATTACATGGTTATTAACAAATTAAAATTTAACATATTTACAGAAAACAATACAAAAAGAAGGGGGCGGGTGGTGGGAATTATTACAAGACTGACAATGATGGCCCGACTAGGTGTCGAAGAATTCCTCCCCATCAAAATCAACCGGTAAGGTTCCCATAAGGCTGGCCGCATTGCCACGTTGTATGGCAATGCTTATTCTCTGAGCGAGAAAGAGGCCAGCCCTATGGTCACGAGAAGAATCGACCAGTCGCTTTGCGATATCACTATACAGTGAACGAGCACGATTAATTACCTAATTATATTTCTGCTTCTATATTAGCAAGCATACGATTCTGTATACACAAGCCAATATTTCTTTTTTAACAAAAATGCTTGCTTTTGTTTGTTCTTTTACCATTAGGGTGCGATTGTATAAAATCCATTTCTAGATGGGAGTGAAGCCTGTGATAGGGTTAGTCCTTTTATAAATGCTATCCAACGGAGTCTTAAAAATTGTTTGTCTTTAAACTCGATTATGATCCTACTAATATTATAAACGCGAAAGTTGTAAGTATGGATGGATGTTGGTTCTTGGTTGGTTGGCTATTTCACGCAAAATTTACTGAATGGATTTTGATGAATCTTTACAATAATATAGTTACCACATCAGAATAACACGTAGGCTACTTTTTATCCCGGGAACAAGTTCCTGTGGGAAACGGGAACGGGAAAACTTCACCACGGGTGCGAGTTTAGTTATTCATAATTCATAGATAGCACGATGTGGAACTGAAAAATATGTCTCTGTGTATGTCTCTGTTTCTATCTATGGCAGCGTGCGTGTGCGTTTGTGAGCAGGTTTGTGTGTGTGTTTGCGTGTGAGGTGAGGGAGACTGGGTAGATTTTCGTTTAAAGATCCTTAGGTAAGAGTATTCAACGGGTTTACATAAATACCCAATTTATTTAACATACCGATCTACATGAAGAGGTAAAATCTATTTAAATGTGTTGAGAACGTGTTATAGCGGTGCGGTGTCGGTACGATGGTTACGCTGATAACGCAAATTATATTTACACTACTAAATACAGAATTATTTTATGTATCTCACAAACCTAAGCTAACCACTAGCACTTTGTTTAAATTTATAGAATGGATATTTAAAACAGTTTATATTTCAACGTGTTCCTTTTCAGTCAGGGTTGAAGAGTTATGTGCGAAAGTATGAACAGAGTTTTTGGATTTTTCCATACAGGGTAGGGCTGTCAATTTTATATTCTACGCAGGACGATGGCTATATGGAACCTTGTAGAAAGTGGTTTGAACATCGTTCCTGTCACAAGGAGGCATTGGCTATATTTGAGACCTACATTTAAGTTTACTTAGTTTGTTTCTGGGTTTGCGTCTTATATCGACACAAGTTTATAATGTGACTACCGGCTTCGCTCGTGAAATTCTTTGAATATCCGTTGCACCTCATACATTTGACCCATGCCCCTTATAAATATTCAAATACATTCGTGTAAATTTTATATACTATTTTACATCCTTAAGGGACATGTATGCGAAATAAGTATGCGAAATTTGTTGTTGTTTTTGAAAATGGAGAATCTCCCATAGAAACTTAGAACCCCTATTTTACCCCTTTATAGGTAAAATCAGGCAAAACCGTGAAACACGTGTCCATTTATTTGTAACCAAAAATACGTGTACGTAATTTCATGTCTCTAACTTTGAAAATGACGAACTTTCATACAATCCTTTCTTAGTGGGTGTCTACATAATAAGGGTAACCAACCCTAAAAATTTCAAATTCCTAGGTGCCTGAGTTTCGGCTAGGCGTTGATAGATGAGTGAGTCACACGTGATTTTATTAATATAGATAGATTATCTTACTTTGGGCTAGATGGTGCTGTGTAAAAAAATGTTACACATTAATTATTTATCATTTATTTAGCTAGGTACTCTTTTAAAACTATCACAATGAAAATAAATATGACCTTCACCGGTCAAGTTGACTTCCACTTGACCACGGTCTCAACTCCCAGTAAATTAAACGCTACCATAAATAAATGACAACGTAAAAGTCAAGGTCGCTTCAGATTGACCTACGATCTCTAAAAGATGTACAAACTGTAGACCTGTTTACAGTTTGTATATTTCTATCTACGACCTTTAAGCATAGGACCTGTTCTGTGCTTAAAGGTCGTATAGGAACCCTATGAACAGTCTCCACTAGTACTATAATTTCTACCCATCATCACGAGTGAATTTTTCCTTCGTACACAACGAATATAAAAAAAATACGGGTTGCACTACGGGAGTGCCGACAGAAGTGAAAACTAAATTTATTAATAACTAGCAGACCCGCGCGGCTTCGCCCGTGACAAATTTAGAACTCCCGTCAGTTAGCCTTTCTCGATAAATGGACTAATCAACACAAAAAGAATTTTGCAAATCGAACTTGTAGTCCCAGAGATTAGCACGTTCAACCAAACAAACAAACAAACTCTTCAGCAGCTTATAATATTAGTATAGATTCATTTATTTGCGGTCTGCTATATGTACATGCATATAATACGCACACACCATTGTTGCATCTCGTAACAGCCTCGCGATTTTATCTCATCTATATATATAAAAGGCAAAATCACTGACTGACTCATTGATCACGAAATCTCTGAAACTACCAAAGCTATGAAGCTCAAACTTCGTATGGAGATTCTTTTTAATACGTAGGTTTCCGCTATGCAGTGATTTTGCGAAATTCTACCCTAGGGAAGTAAATAAGCGATAAACGGTTGTATGAAAGTTCGTCATTTTCAAAGTTAGAAACATGAATTTATGTACACCTGTTTTTAGTTACAAATAAATGGGTACGCGGTTTTGCAAAATTTTACCTATACGGGGCTAAACAAAGGTTGAAAGTTTATATGGCAAGTTCTTCATTTTCAAACATAGCAACACCGAATTTCTTATATCTGCTTCTGTATAAAAATAAAAAATGACGTGTTAAGGAATTTGTATAAATTCTACCCTTGAGGGGGTAAAACAGAGTTGTAATAACTGACTCATTGATCACGAAGCCTATAAAACTAACAAAGCTACGAAGCCCAAACTTCGCATGGGGGTTACCTTTAACACGTAGGTTTTTAAGGAAGTAAATAAGCAATAAACGGTTGTATGGAAGTTCGTCATTTTTAAAGTTAGAAACATGAATTTACGTACACCTGTTTTTTGTTACAAATAAATAGGCACGTGTATCGCGGGTTTGAAAAAAAATACCTATAAGGGGGTAAAACAGGGTTTGTACTAACTGACTCATTAACCACGAAATCTATGAAGCTAACGGAGCTATGAAGCCCAAACTTTGCATAGGGGTTCTTATTAACACGTAGGTGTCCTCTATGAAAGGGTTTCGTGAAATTCTACCCCTAAGAACGTAAATAAGTTAAAAACGGTTATATGGAAGATTGTCATTTTCAAAGTTATTAACATGAACTTACCTACACCTGTTTTAGAAGATTCTCATAAGGCTAAAAGAAAGCTCCTGAATTACCAGTGAGTTCAGCGTTCCCTCGGGAATATGCAGGTAAACCACGCACAGCCTAAGCATTAAACATAGAAACCTGAAACTGAAATTTGGTGAATGGTTTTTTTAAGTCTTTGGAAAATATAATTAAACGGTATTTCCGATAATTCCATGGGAATAGAAACTATGCGGATGAAACCACACACACCCTAAACTATCAAACATAGGTACATACCTGAAATTTAGTGAGAGTACTTATTAGGTCTACCTTGAATTGGCACTAATAAAAGAATATCCGGTATTGCCACGGGAACGGGACTACGTGGGTAAAACCATACACAGCCTGAAATTTGGTGAACGTATTTTTTACGTACCTACCTACTTTAGATGAGCACCAAGAAAAGAATTCCCGGTATTCAGGAATGCAATCCTATTAATATTATAAATGTACAAGAATTATATATTCTATATTATTAAGATGTTTGTTTTTTAATCACATTTAAATGAAAACCGGCATGTAGATAGAACATTTCCTGAATGAATACTTTGGATACCTACTTTTTATGCAGGAAGACATCAAATTTTTGTGCACCACCGACTTCACGTGAGCCATGTCTCCCATGGGCATCAACTATTGGACATATTTGAAAATTATTTTTGTAGGACATTCTATAATCGACCATCAAGCCGAGAATACACAGTTTTGGCATGATTTGAAATTAAATTCTGATATTCGGCGCGGTTTCTTTGCAAGAGAGAGTGAAAAGGGTGAAAAATGTATATTCTGCTCCCGCAGTTTCGCACGCATGTATATTATTCAGTTTTAACTCATCAACAAGTATTCCGATTCAGTGCTTTGTTGTTAGAAAGGGGATATTTAAAAAAAAATGTTTCCTAAGAATAGCCTACGCGCCACCCTCTTTAACTAATCTCTTTTTGTCTGTTTCTCTTATGTGGCGCAAACGAAGTTGCGCGGGTCAGTTAGTCTAAACATAATGCGTACCGCGCTAAAAGAGCATTTCACTTCAAAAATCAATATACTTCATCGACATAGTTAAAATAGTTGACACAGAAATATAACAACCCTTAAAATTGAACAAAATATTATATTTTATGTCCACCTAAAATACTATGATGAAAATTTTACATAGCGTTGTTTAATTATGTACGAGTAGAGTATAGTTTCAGTTGACCTTGGTAAAGTAAATTATCACCAAGTTTGTATGTAGGAAAAACGGTTCATCGCTGTGAATAAACAAGTCAGTTGGACTTAGCACCCGATTAGATGACAAAGAACTGGAGAATTACATCGTCACGATCGCAAGTGTTGACCGAGATTATGACAATTCTGATATTGAAATCACTGACGTGCGCAGTTGGGCCTGCGACATAAATTACTATTTTATATCTTCTTCATCTAAAGTGATTTCCTAGTTGCTTCCAAGCCCTATCTGTCTACTATTGACAAGCCGTAGAATAGAACCAGAATCGCTGCTTTTAGCTGTCAAATGTTAGTAGACTATCAAAAATGCAACTGACTAGCAGCCACTAGCGCGGTACGTGTTAGTAGAATTCTATGGACCGATCGATAGAAGTCTATTAGGGCCGTATTTTAGAACATTACTCAATACTCAAAAAAACGCCTGAGGCTAGTTTTTGCCTTAAAATACTACTCTCAAGTGTTTCTTGAGTATTGAGTAACGTTCTAAAATACGGCCCTTAGAGTAGAGTAGTAATGTAATAGCAGACTACGAAAAACTGTCAAATTTGTACCGGTGCGGTGGCTTTCTATTGAACGACGATTTCGATTCTAATTCGACACGATTGAAATCTCTGTTTATGGATGAGGCCCGGGGTCCACGTTTCTTGGGTTGCTACGAGCAGCCTTCATTTTCGGTATTATTGGTAGCGACTGCCGCGTGACCTCCTAACCCCGTAAGTTTGCCTCATCCGTTAGTCAGCAGGTGCACCGCTAGCAGATGAGGTCGCTTGGGCCCCAAAGATTTTGGTGAAACAAGAGGTAGGAGTAGAATAAAAAAAAAAATTTGAAAAACCACACAACACACATGACATTCTTACATTTATCTACATTTTAATATGTAATATGTTGTGTGAAGCAGAAAAAAGATTGAAACCTCAGCTAGAATGCTGCGATGTCATAAGACACGCAACGCTGGTATTCTGGAAGCACCTTACCAGTGATGCTACATACAGAAATTAACACTATAAACTTTTTATATATCTATACTAATATTATAAAACTGAAGAGTTTGTTTGTTTGGTTGAACGCGCTACTCTCAGGAACTAATGGTCAGATTTGAAAAATATTTTTGTGTTGGATAGCCCATTTATCGCGGAAGGCTAAAGGCTGTACATCATCACGCTACTACCCTGAAGAGCGGAGCAGTAATCATAAATATCGACAAATCGGAGAAATTTTGTAGCATTAATAAGCGACGGGATTAAAAAGGTGCGACGGGATATCAAAGTATGTAACGGGCGAAGCCAGGGGGGGCACCTAATAAAAAATAAAATAAAAAGAGTATATCACAAAAATACACTCTCTCGGAAATGTAACCAGAAATTATACTAGTACTAAAAAGACGCAAAGTTTGTTTGATTGTATGTTTGAACACACTAATCTCCGAGACTATTAAACCGATAAAAAAATTCTTATTGCATTACAAAGCCCGTTTATTGTGATTTAGGCCAAGGAAGTGGCTAATAATTATCATACACAAAAACTTTCATACTTTACTTTTTAACGTTTATTGAAAAGCTAATTGAATTAGGGGCATGTATTATTTACTAATATATGAAGCTGAAGAGTTTGTTTGTTTGGTTTAACGCTCTAATCTCAGGATCTACTAGTCTGATTAGAAAAACTAATTTTTGTGTTGGATAGTCCATTTATCAAGGAAGACTATAGGAGATATATCATCACGCTACTACCTAGTAGAGCGTAGCAGTTTTCATAAATGTCAACAAATCGGGCAAATTTTGATACAATATTTTAAAAGTAATAAACTACGGGATTAAATGGGTGCGACGGGGGGTTTGTAAGACAGGCGAAGCCGCGGGGGTGACCTAGTAAATATATAAAGTAGATGATAATTGACAAGCGAGTGATGGATTACCTTTTGTAGTAGGAATGACAATGATATCTACAAAAGATAACGCTAATAGGCTTACTATAGCATAAAAGCCTCCTTCCTACCCTACCCTGTAAATAATGGATGAAAACCAAAAAATATAGGTACTGAATTTACATAAATAAAATGTTAACGTTTGGTACCACGAAGCAAGGAATGTACGCTTCTTGCAGATTCATCAATCGCTTCACACACGCACGTCTGGGTATCCGAGTACTTTTGTCTTTTCGGATTTTGAGCAATCTGCTCACGTGGTTTTCATTTGAATCTCTGCCTACCCTGACTTCTTATACCCTCTACTTTCGCACAATATATATTTTTCGTCAATCGTTCCTCACTCATTCTTTGGACGTGTCCAAACCAACGGAGCACGCCCTTATCCAGTTATCCAGCTTAACACTGACACTTTCATTAATTATGGTCACTTTAAATATAATATTAAAATTTTCTCTAGTTTTAGTATATGACATTTTGTAAGCGCCGTTAAAATAATCTATGCAAAATAAATATTTTTTTTTTTATTCAAACCTGCCATATTGCGTATCACTTCGTTACATTTTCGGTCGTCCAAAGTTACGCCGCACAATTTTTGAAGTGATCGCATCTCCACAGTATTTAATTTACATGCGTATCTGCTGACATACCCAGGTTTCGCTACCGTAAAGCAACGTCGGCACTAGCACTGCGTTATGAATCGCGAGTCGTGCTTCTTTTACGATGCTTTGTCGCTTTACTAAATGAGACAAAGCACCGTTAACTTTGTTTCCGGCAGCTACTCGCCGTTCTACATCCGAATCACAGCTTCCCTCCGCGCTAAACAAACTCCCTAAATACACAATTTCATTCACTTGCTCTAGACGTTCCTGATTTACCCAAATCTCGCATTTTCATTATCTATTTTAATATAGCATATTTTCATTATTAAGATAATACTAATAACATAATCTTATAAAGTACTACTTTGAAGTAAAAAATACCTGTTTTAGGAGATCAAATACATATAATGGTAAAGATAGTACCTACATATTTGGCAGGTAGTATTTTAGTATTTTTGTTTGTGAGAGAACGTTCAGCCTTGATAAAAGTATTACTTGATATCATATAGACTACTTTTAATATGACAATTTCACCACTATATATGAAATACAATAATACTTTATGACCTTGAAATATAAAAGTAAAAAAGAAGTATAAAAGAACTTACCTTGTGGAGCCGCAATGAACCGTTGACTAGACAACGCCGCCAACTCTCGGACTAGCTGCCGAACCTCGATCGCTTCAGTTAAAAGGCACACCTGGTCCAAGTCTATATCTTCGATGAGAATGCCTTTATTCACCGAGTCGTATATAAAGCCCAGCTGTTGGCTGTAACAAAAGAAAAGAAATGTTGAATAATCTATCGCCATATCTTTAACCTTTAACCTCGAAGGGGTGGCCATAGGCATATTTTACGCCCACATTACACTGTAAGCATTTTTGTTCCACGTAATAGGTGGTGAGCTCATTGCTGTGTTGAAATAGACAGAAGCAGGTTATGGCTACATGCTATTGAAATGGCTGCAAGCTGCAAGCTGCCCATAAGGCCTTCAACTTGACTTAACGACTGCCATGTTACTGGCAACCGGGACCAAGAGCCAACGTGCCCTCGGAAGCTCGGACACGCTCGTAAAGGCGTGACTGATATAACCTCATCTATAGGGCGATGCATACTGAAGTATTTGCACCTATTTTAATATGTGGTCAAACGGCAAGCATTTTCAACTGCACATTAAGAGACGAACTAGGGTAAATAAGAGTGTAAATAGGTATATTAAACAAAATTTTCCGACAATAACTTATGCTCAGCAACACCTATTGGGTAGGACCACATGGGACTAAATACAACTGGGGAAATGTGGTCGAGTATGCTTCTTCTCCCTTTGGTGAAAAACTGGACTGTGCTTTTTGCGTATGTATAATCAGACTTATCAGTCAAGCCTTTTATCCTGGAAGGGGTAGTATAGGCATACTATACCACAGAATAATAAGATAATAGTACTAACGTCTATACGCCACCCCTACTATACATTTCATCCAATTTTGTCATACGTAACAGATGGTGAACCCATTGCCATATTGTGACAACCTGCTATTAAAATTATTGGCTTAACGACTGCCATGTTACTGGCAACCAGGACCAAAGGCTTAACGTGCCTTCCGAAGCACGAAATCGCTCTTAAATTTCAATGCCAAAGGCGGTCATTCACGCATGTAAGCCTTTTATCCTCGAAGGGGTAGGCAAAAGCATACTATACCACAGAATAATAAGATAATAGTACTAACGTCTATACGCCATCCCTACTATACATTTCACCCAATTTTGTCATACGTAACAGGTGGTGAACCCATTGCCATATTGTGACAACCTGCTATTAAAATTATTGGCGTAACGACTGCCATGTTACTGGCAACCAGGACCAACGGCTTAACGTGCCTTCCGAAGCACGAAATCGCTCGTAAATTTCAATGCTAAAGGCGGTCATTCACGCATGTATAATTAGAAGTATCTTTTTAGAGTTGGCTCTACAGCAAAAAAAAATGTACGCAATTTTCATTGTAAACGTATAAAATGAATATGTATATAAACATTTAACTAGGTTTATAGGGTTTTTGATGTGTTCAGTTCAGTGATGAATGTTATGATGTTTATTCCGGTGAAATGTTACTATAACCTATGCAGGTTCAAAGGAGTTCAATGAGAATTACAAAGTTTGTAATAGTTTAAGAAACAGTCACTTCCTTGATATATGTTCCAATCTACGCAAGACCACTTTGGGCCGTTAGGTTTCTATGTATTACAAAACGTCTTTACAACTCAAGATACGCTTGAGCGTAGATTTTTAAGGCGAAAACGACTGTCAAGCGTTTCTTTGTCTTTTAAACTCTTTCCCTTTCTTTTTCTATTTTTGAAATAGAAATAATTTAAATAAATAAATAATAAATAAATATCCATCACGCCTTATCCCCGAAGGGGTGGCAGAGGCATATTATATGCCCACTTTTTACCGTGTGGATTCCTGTCCCACGTAATAGGTGGTGAGCCCATTGCCGTGTTGAAATAGACAGACGCTAGTTGTGGCTACCTGCTGTTGAAGTTTTCAAGCCGCCCATAAGGCCTTCAACCAGGTTTAACGACTGCCATTTTACTGGCAACCGGGACCAACGGCTTAACGTGCCTTCCGAAGCACAGAAACGCTCGCAAATATAAATGCCACAAAGTGGTCACCCATCCGAGGACCATCCATAGTGAAAGTTGCGTAACTCAGTGATCGTTTACAGAACACTAAGACCGCTAGGCCACGAGCGCTTCTAATTTAAAAGATCTAAGAATACATACAGATTATACATAGGAACCACTCAAACTCCGAAACAAACATTTGTGTATCAAACAGTTATTCCAACCCGGAAATCGAACACGAGACTTCAGCGCCCCACCCCGGCAGTCAAAGTTGTCTCATTTCTTATAACGCACTATATAAAGTCATAACTCATTAAACAATCCAGTGCTAAAGGTCTCACTACAGGGGATGCCGACGACCGTGTGAAATGGAAGAGAAAATGTAGGGAAGCGGACCCCCGCACTATGGGACCAACCGGTATTTTCAATCTCAAAAAGTATAGAGTATTTTTGACTTTTCCGTTTTTGAGTAATCTGCTCACTTGTAAGTATTATTCATATATAAGTCTCGGCCTACCCTTACTCCTGCCCTCTACTTTCGCACAATATATATTCTTCGTCAATCGTTCCTCACTCATTCAGTATGTTTATCGGTTGTCTATATCCCCATATTACTATAGCACATATCACATTAGCTTCCTTTGGGATAGAGTGCTGTGTAAAAATAAATAAATATATTTACTTATTATTTACTTCACATTTATAATATTAGTAGGATTAGTAGCATATCATAATAATGACGTCGTGGTCTTGACTCATTTTACAGACGGCTGCAAAGGTTTTTCTGTGCGAAGCACGTTCTTAACGTAATTAGGGTTCATGTTATGAGCTTTTGGTCCAAATGCTTTTGTAATTACCTTTTATATTATATACCTTTTATCTATCGATAAAGAGCCCCTACCTAATATCTAACTTATCTTTTGCACTTGAGTGTAATATGAGTCATCATCATCATCATCCGAGCGTGTGTCCCAGTTGCGTCTCACGGGGCACTATGGGACCAAACTGTATTTTTCATCTCTAAAATGGTTTTGGCGAAAGTCGTAAATCCATAGATTTCTTTATGGTTTTATACTCGCAAAGGATGGAACTTACGAAAAAATTACAAAAATAATTAAATAACTTAGTTTAACGTTTATAAAATGAACCTCAAACATTGGGCATAAATATTTTCATACCAATTAAATTACCGTTAAGGAAGTTCAACACAAAATTATTTGGAAGTTTTCTAAGGAAGCATGTTAGTGTTATACATCATTAGACAGCTTAGAATGTAAAAAAAACCTTGGAACAAGTTCGGTTATTGTAAAAAAAAAAAAATAATTTTTAATATTTTTTTTTAGTAAAGTAAAGGACATTTCTATTTGGTTTATTTCAATTGGAGTTTTCCTTGTTGCCAAAAGATTATTTAAAAAAAAACTTGCGCGTTTTTTGCGCCAGTGGTGATTTAGAAGCAATAATGTGAACCGGGACAAAATAAAAAAATCCCTTAAAGTTACGGTTCTTCTTTTTTACTGTGAAATATTATATTTTGATGTCTGTCTTGTTTTTTTTTTCATTTCCTTGATAGAAGCATACATTAACAAATTAATAGACTACCTACTATTGTATTTCAAAGAATCTTCCCGTGGCACTTTTGTTTGCGGTGATCACCTTAACCACAAGTATGATAAACTATATTTCTGAGGAAGTTCCATTTATCTGCTGTGGTAATTAATTGCAATCAGTCCTGATTACACTATTTCAATGAGAACTATCATAATCAGTGCACAAGGCACCATAGTGGTACAAGGGACACCATAAACAAATTACTATTCGATATTTGTTAGTTTTCTTCCGGTAGTGTTTGTTTATACTCACTTTGCCCGGAAGATCCACCACATCCCCATTTAGTGAACAGCTTGAGACGATTGTAATTTGTCGATCCTGAGTTGATCTTAAAAATACGGCAGACAGTATGGTCTAAGAGATCTTGCAGATTGATTTTTGCGCTTATATTTGTGATATTTGTGATGGCTGGATACAGGTGGACAGCCAGCCTTTTTTGCTTCAGGTGGGACAGGAATACAAATGGTGAAAAGTGGGCATACAATATGCCTCTGCCACCCCTTCGGGTATGATGGATAAATAAATAAATAAATACATGGTGCTACAATAATAGATCATTATGCAGTTTTGCCTATAAGACAATTATCGGAAGCCCGAAATAAAGATTTCAAGAAATATTGGTTACATCACGCTAGGAAGTGTTCCAGATCAGCAACAAACGAAGACATTCTGCATATTTTGTTATATACATCTGATCCTTTGATTTCTAATATCCTAAGATTTCTAATATCCAAAGAATTGTTTGACGAAGATAAAGAATTGTTAGAAATAGAAAGTGATGAAAAGCGCTATTTTCTTTTTATCATGTAACTGTTGTTTAATAATAATAATATAATTTTTAACTTATTTTTAGCAATATTGTAACTTTTATTGCTATTTTAATATAACCGTATAATTATTGTATGAAATTTCGTATCACTTTGTATTTGTCTTTTTTTTTTTACGGAAAATATTTTAATTTTTCAAAATTATGATTTGATTGCCTAGGTATTCACAAATACGTGAAAAAACATTCAAAGAGAAAAATCACAAAACAACAGAGTTATCGATTTTTGAGATTGAAAATACCGGTTGGTCCCATAGTGCGGGGGTCCGCTTCCCTACATTTTCTCTTCCATTTCACACGGTCGTCGGCATCCCCTGTAGTGAGACCTTTAGCACTGGATTGTTTAATGAGTTATGACTTTATATAGTGCGTTATAAGAAATGAGACAACTTTGACTGCCGGGGTGGGGCGCTGAAGTCTCGTGTTCGATTTCCGGGTTGGAATAACTGTTTGATACACAAATGTTTGTTTCGGAGTTTGAGTGGTTCCTATGTATAATCTGTATGTATTCTTAGATCTTTTAAATTAGAAGCGCTCGTGGCCTAGCGGTCTTAGTGTTCTGTAAACGATCACTGAGTTACGCAACTTTCACTATGGCTGGTCCTCGGATGGGTGACCACTTTGTGGCATTTATATTTGCGAGCGTTTCCGTGCTTCGGAAGGCACGTTAAGCCGTTGGTCCCGGTTGCCAGTAAAATGGCAGTCGTTAAACCTGGTTGAAGGCCTTATGGGCGGCTTGAAAACTTCAACAGCAGGTAGCCACAACTTGCGTCTGTCTATTTTAACACGGCAATGGGCTCACCACCTATTACGTGGGACAGGAATCCACACGGTAAAAAGTGGGCATATAATATGCCTCTGCCACCCCTTCGGGGATAAGGCGTGATGGATATTTATTTATTATTTATTTATTTAAATTATTTCTATTTCAAAAATAGAAAAAGAAATGGAAAGAGGTTAAAAGACAAAGAAACGCTTGACAGTCGTTTTCGCCTTAAAAATCTACGCTCAAGCGTATCTTGAGTTGTAAAGACGTTTTGTAATACATAGAAACCTAACGGCCCAAAGTGGTCTTGCGTAAATTGGAACATATATTGTTTTATGTGCGGGAGTGGTGATTTCTTGGATATAAAAGTTGTGTTAACGTGCTATAGTGAAAGACAATGATATATATGCAGTGAAATGCTATTTTCTCTCTTGCCGCGAAACGTCCACTGACAACCTTAGTATAAGAATCACCATTATACTGAGGCAAGGACCAGGACGGACAATAAGGACATGACATCGACAGGACAGTACTAATTAGAAGATAAGATTGAAGAAATATGATATAAAAAATAAGATTTGGCTAAAAGGTCTTAGAAACCAGGCCATTAAATAATTATTAAAAAAAAAACGTAGTGTTACATTCTCTTTGCCATGAAGTTAATACAGTACTAAGTAGTCTGGGTTTAATTCTAGTTTTGTAATATGGACAGGATTTAGTGTTCGTAACGTTAGTCCCGTACTAAGTTAAGACTAACTAGTCCTGGTTTAAAGCTGGTTTATATTAAGTTTTTGTAATAAGACGGATAGAGGTTCGGCATTCGCTATCTACTTAATATAAAGATAATCTGCGTCACTTGTTTCAACATATAGCCTTTAATTGTTTCAGTAAAAAATATAATTTTGGCTATAATTGAGGCATAAAATGCCGAGTTCCTAGTATTGTTTACAGCTTTGGAACCTTGCTAATATTATAAATGGTAAATTAATTCTTATATTACGCTTTTAACTGAAATGAACATGGTAGCTTTTGACTGCGTAAGTTGGAAACTTTTAATATTTTTGTTAACTTTATTAAATGTTTTAAATGAAGGTAGATATGACTTAGTGTTCTGTAAACGATCACTGCGTTTAGCAACATTCGCTATAGGTGGTCCTTGGATGGGTAACCACGTTGTGGAATTAACATTTACGAGCGTTTCCGTGCTTCGGAAGGCACGTTAAGCCGTTTGGTCCCGGTTGTCAGTAACATGGCAGACGTTAAGCCTGGTTGAAGGTCTTATGGGCGGCTTGAAAAATTTCAACAGCTGGTCGCCACAGCCTGCGCCTGGCCATTTCAACATGGCAATGGGCTCACCACCTGTTACGTGGGACAAAAATGCATACGGTGAAATGTGGGCGATATAAGCCTCTACCTACCCCTTCGGGCATAAAGACGTGACAGTATGTATGTATGAATTAATATTAATCTTGGTGAACGGCTTAAGTATAAAGGGATATTTTGCCAAATCAAATCAGTAGATCGATGCAGCGGCCGCGCCACGCGGCGAGCACGTGCTACTCGATAAGCTATCAACGTCAAGGTACAGATTTCGTTGTAAAGGTCGATGTGAATATAATCTACTCTTGTACAGCAGTACAACACTATGCTAACTCTGGAGTGAGAGAAAGACCGCAGTGGTCGGCGTCTCGCTGGGCGGTGATTCGGGACCATGCGAATTGTAAATGTGGAACTTGTAAATTCATTATTTAAATATTTGTTTTTTCATGTTGATAATACAATTTACATATCATATCAGTTATCAGAGTCCGAGACTACCAGGACTTTTATTGGTCGTGCTTATTAGTGTCTAGCACATAAGACCTTTTAGCATTTTTTTACCACCTCACTAAAAAGGCAACGGGTTCAAAATTTCTTCAAAATTTAACATCTAAAATAGACACATTTTATTAAATTTATTCGGCTATTTAGACCCTCCCCAGTTCCATGCTTCGGAAGGCAAGTTAAGCCGTTGGTCCCGGTTGCCAATAAAATGGCAGTCCTTAAGCCAAGTTGAAGGCCTTCATCATCATCCGAGCGTCTGTCCCAGTTGCGTCTCGCGACGCCCGGGGTCCGCTTTCCTACATTTTCTCCTCCACTTCGCACGGTCTTCGGCATCCCCTGTAGTGAGACCATTGGCCAAGCCAAGTTGAAGGCCTTATGGTCGACTTAAAAACTTTCAACAGCAGGTCGGCACAGCCTGCGCCTGTCCATTTCAAAACGGCAATGGGCTCACCACCTATTACGTGGGACAGGAATACACATGGTGAAAAGTGGGCATACAATGTGTATGCCTCTGTCACCCCTTCGGGGATAAGGCGTGATAGATAAATATCAGTTAATTATCGACTACCTCCACTTTCAATGGCAAGTTGTATCTACTAATTACTAATGGAGTTGTATATTCATGACTAGTACTAGGGTTTTAGAGGAATCGTATTAACACAGGTCAAGCACACAATGATAACTAGAGCATTTGATGATTGACAATAATTGCTCTGCTGCAGTAGATCATAAAGGACCTGGTGCAGACAAACCTTTCAGTCCGTCAAATATAAAAACACGAAAGCCGGAAACTGAATTCGAACTTGGATCGCATTACACAAAGTTTCATAAAACTCAAGAAACGACCGTTGTTTTATAAAGTTATCATTTAAACATCAAGCGCTTCTTAATTGTTGTATCACTTTATAAATACCCTTAGATTTATTCTGACCTAATGTTATGATGATGAAGAAAATTCCGCGATAAAAGATGTGATCCTATAATTGGTTTCGCCATGAGCTAAGCGATAGATTATTGCTTTCATTATGTAAAGAATCCGTACAGGTATTTTTTTCTATAGTTTATCAATAACAAACTTATTGATAAACTATAGAAAAATGTATTACATGAGCCTTATATAATAGCCGAAGTCATGACCACGATAAGTTAGATAACAATATTTTCAATGAGATTATCGTAGCGTTATCGAAATGTTTTTGTCCGCTAAATTTGTGCAGAAGAATTTTTATGTATGTACTTTCAAGGTTTTATAAACAAGACTATCCTACGCAAGTGTGCTTCTGTAGAATTTTGTTCCGTAATTCAATGAAACATGTCAGTTTTTTTTTTCGCTCACCACCTATTACGTGGGATAGGAATACACATGGTGAAAAGTGGGCATATAATGCCCACTTTTCACCATGTGTATTCATGGTATTCATGGGGTGGCAGAGGCATTGCCACCCCTTCGGTGATAAGGCGTGATAGATAGAAATTGACAATTCTGGGTCATTTATAAAAACCAGCAACCTGCTAGGAGTGGATAGCCAAGGTCTTAACTAACAACGTTAGCTCTACCACTTCTGGCAATTCGTTACAAAACGGGTATAATACATTGATCTATCAAGCTGCGTAATAGATTTTTGCTCTTGGATTCGCTTAAGAGAACTTCTGGGTATCTTTTTCGCCACATACTACATGCCTCGATGAACGGTGGATGTGCGAGTATAATTGCGGTTGACAAAGGTCAAGGGCAAAGAAGCTATCACCGGCGCACCCTTATCCCCTGTGATTTTCACGAATTGTATAGTACTGTAAGTCAATTAGTACATGAAATAAAAGTGAAGTTAAAAAAAAATTACACTAATATAAAAAAAAATTGAACCTTTTTTTATGATGTTTGCTACTTAGTCCTAGCGGGTTGCTGGTGTTTTACAAATGACCCTGTATATTTAGTCCAAAACGGCTCTTATCTATTTAACACTACCTACACAAAAACCTGGGTGCTATGAAGCCTTAGCGAAATCTTCGAAGCCCAAGCTAGCATCACTTGCCAGTAAAGCATTTGCTGATTAACGAACTACGTCATGAGAGAAGGAAATGTTGAAACAAAACCTTGTACCATCCGTGTCTGTCTTTTCAATACGATGCCTCGCCCTTTTAATATATAAGTATGTTTATCAGTCGTGTAGATCCCATATCACATGCTTATATTAGCTTACTTTGATCAAGATAGCGCTGTGTAAAAAAAAATGTCCCACAATAAATATGTCCCACAATATCAATGTAATACAGTTAGGCCACATCATCCCAAAATTTAATTGAGACAGGTCTTCATTCATCAGAGGCTTGTGATAGGCTGATTCTATTGATTGAATTAATTGAAATGAAATTTTAAGGGAGTGTTTTTACTGAAACATATACTAAATGAAATTAAAGTGTCTGTTTGTTTACCAAAGTAACAGCTTTTCTCTAAATGCTTTTAAAATTATATACAGTACTGTCACAAAAAAAACTCTGGAGACGGCTGTAACCATTTTGACTGGTCTTGCACTGGCAGATAGCTGATGTTATCAGGAGTAGCTCAGGGATTTTATCTCTGTATTTCCACGAGAAAGGGAACTACGCGGGTAAAACCGCTAGTCCTACTAATATTATAAACGCTAAAGTGTGTAAGAATGGAGGTTTGTTACTCTTTCAGGCAAAATCAACTAATTAGATTTCGATGAAACTTTACAATAATATAGCTTACACATCATAACTATACATAAGCTATTTCTCCTGCAAACAAGTTCCTGTGGGAAACTGGAACGGGAAAACTTCGTGCGTGCGGAGCCGCGGGCGTCAACTAGTTTGTAATAATTATACTAATTAAACTTGATAAAATTACTGACATTATTTTCACCTGTCTTTTTACCCACATAACCGAATAATTAAATAGTGAATTGTAATCTCTTTGTAGGTAGTTTAATTTTATCAGAAACCTTTAAAAATGGTCGTAATAATAATAACATGCATCACGCCTTATCCCCGAAGGGGTGGCAGAGGCATATTATATGCCCACTTTTCACCGTATGGATTCCTGTCCCACGTAATAGATGGTGAGCCCATTGCCGTGTTGAAAAAGACAGACGCAGGTTGTGGCTACCTGCTGTTGAAATTTTTTAAGCCGCCTATAAGGCCTTCAACCAGGCTTAACGACTGCCATTTTACTGGCAACCGGGACCAACGGCTTAACGTGCCTTCTGAAGCACGGAAACGCTCGCAAATGTACATGCCACAAAGTGGTCACCCATCCGACGACCAGCCATAGTGAAAGTTGTGTACCTCAGTGTAAATTATAAAAAAAAATGGCCGTAGGTATATTAAATAACATTAGCATTCTGCACTTTGACATCAATAACAATATCACTGGACCATTTAATAAATATAAGCTGTATTATGTTAGTGCTACTCATGTTATTGTTAATGTGGCTTTGTTAATAATATGTAATTGAAAACATAATTTATGTTTATAAGGTCTTGTCTTTGTTCCATGTTTGTAAGATTGATAAAACAAAATTCGGCTGTCCAACGGTATTCGGCAACCACGGAGATTAGGTGTTAACTCTGTAGAGTATTTAGAAATATTAAATATGTTTATCTATCTCACTAACTAACTAACTATCTTCACGCTGTATCCCTGACGGGGTAGTCGGAGAGGACAGGTCGCCAAGCTCCACGATCTATTCATACTTCTTTCCCTTCTTGCAGATTCATCAATCGTTTCATATAAGCATGTGATATGGGATCTACACGACTGATAAACATACTTATATATTAAAAGGGCGAGGCATCGTATTGAAAAGACAGACACGGATGGTACAAGGTTTTGTTTCAACATTTCCTTCTCTCATGACGTAGTTCGTTAATCAGCAAATGCTTTACTGGCAAGTGATGCTAGCTTGGGCTTCGAAGATTTCGCTAAGGCTTCATAGCACCCAGGTTTTTGTGTAGGTAGTGTTAAATAGATAAGAGCCGTTTTGGACTAAATATAAAGGGTCATTTGTAAAACACCAGCAACCCGCTAGGACTAGGTAGCAAACATCATAAAAAAAGGTTCTATTTTTTTTATATTAGTGTAATTTTTTTTAACTTCACTTTTATTTATAAAAAAAAAAAAAATATATCCATCACGCCTTATCCCCGAAGGGGTGGCAGAGGCATATTATATGCCCACTTTTCACCGTGTGGATTCCTGTCCCACGCAACAGGTGGTGAGCCCATTGCCGTGTTGAAATAGACAGACGCAGGTTGTGGCTACCTGCTGTTGAAATTTTCAAGCCGCCCATAAGGCCTTCAACCAGGCCTAACGACTGCCATTTTACTGGCAACCGGGACCAACGGCTTAACGTGCCTTCCGAAGCACGGAAACGCTCGCAAATGCAAACGCCACAAAGCGGTCACCCATCCGAGGACCAGCCATAGTGAAAGTTGCGTAACTCAGTGATCGTTTACAGAACACTGAGACCGCGAGGCCACGAGCGCTTCAACTTTACTTTACTACACTTTTATTTCATGTACTAATTGACTTACAGTACTATACAATTCGTGAAAATCACAGGGGATAAGGGTGCGCCGGTGATAGCTTCTTTGCCCTTGACCTTTGTCAACCGCAATTATACTCACACATCCATCGTTCATCGAGGCATGTAGTATGTGGCGAAAAAGATACCCAGAAGTTATTCTCTTAAGCGAATCCAAGAGCAAAAATCTATTACGCAGCTTGATAGATCAATGTATTATACGCGTTTTGTAACGAATTGCCAGAAGTGGTAGAGCTAACGTTGTTAGTTAAGAACTTGGCTATCCACTCCTAGCAGGTTGCTGGTTTTTATAAATGACCCAGAATTGTCAATTTCTATCTATCACGCCTTATCACCGAAGGGGTGGCAGAGGCATATTATATGCCCACTTTTCACCATGTGTATTCCTATCCCACGTAATAGGTGGTGAGCGAAAAAAAAAACTGACATGTTTCATTGAATTACGGAACAAAATTCTACAGAAGCACACTTGCGTAGGATAGTCTTGTTTATAAAACCTTGAAAGTACATACATAAAAATTCTTTCTGCACAAATTTAGCGGACAAAAACATTTCGATAACGCTACGATAATCTCATTGAAAATATTGTTATCTAACTTATCGTGGTCATGACTTCGGCTATTATATAAGGCTCATGTTATACATTTTTTATAGTTTATCAATAAGTTTGTTATTGATGAACTATAGAAAAAATACCTGTACGGATTCTTTACATAATGAAAGCAATAATCTATCGCTTAGCTCATGGCGAAACCAATTATAGGATCACATCTTTTATCGCGGAATTTTCTTCATCATCATAACATTAGGTCAGAATAAATCTAAGGGTATTTATAAACTGATACAACAATTAAGAAGCGCTTGATGTTTAAATGATATCTTTATAAAACAACGGTCGTTTCTTGAGTTTTATGAAACTTTGTGTAATGCGATCCAAGTTCGAATTCAGTTTCCGGCTTTCGTGTTTTTATATTTGACGGACTGAAAGGTTTGTCTGCACCAGGTCCTTTATGATCTACTGCAGCAGAGCAATTATTGTCAATAATCAAATGCTCTAGTTATCATTGTGTGCTTGACCTGTGTTAATACGATTCCTCTAAAACCCTAGTACTAGTCATGAATATACAACTCCATTAGTAATTAGTAGATACAACTTGCCATTGAAAGTGGAGGTAGTCGATAATTAACTGATATTTATCTATCACGCCTTATCCCCGAAGGGGTGGCAGAGGCATACACATTGTATGCCCACTTTTCACCATGTGTATTCCTGTCCCACGTAATAGGTGGTGAGCCCATTGCCGTTTTGAAATGGACAGGCGCAGGCTGTGGCGACCTGCTGTTGAAAGTTTTTAAGTCGACCATAAGGCCTTCAACTTGGCTTGGCCAATGGTCTCACTACAGGGGATGCCGAAGACCGTGCGAAGTGGAGGAGAAAATGTAGGAATCCGGACCCCGGGCGTCGCGAGACGCAACTGGGACAGACGCTCGTATGATGATGAAGGCCTTCAACTTGGCTTAACGACTGCCATTTTATTGGCAACCGGGACCAACGGCTTAACATGCCTTCCGAAGCATGGAACTGGGGAGGGTCTAAATAGCCGAATACATTTAAAAAAATGTGTCTATTTTAGATGTTAAATTTTGAAGAAATTTTGAACCCGTTGCCTTTTTAGTGAGGTGGTAAAAAAATGCTAAAAGGTCTTATGTGCTAGAAACTAATAAGCACGACCAATAAAAGTCCTGGTAGTCTCGGACTCTGATAACTGATATGATATGTAAATTGTATTATCAACATGAAAAAACAAATATTTAAATAATTAATTTACAAGTTCCACATTTACAATTCGCATGGTCCCGAATCACCGCCCAGCAAGACGCCGACCACTGCGGTCTTTCTCTCACTCCAGAGTTGGCATAGTGTTGTACTGCTGTACAAGAGTACAGTAGATTATATTCACATCGACCTTTACAACGAAATCTGTACCTTGACGTTGATAGCTTATCGAGTAGCACGTGCTCGCCGCGTGGCGCGGCCGCTGCATCGATCTACTGATTTGATTTGGCATAATATCCCTTTGTACAAAAGCCGTTCACCAAGATTAATATTAATTCATACATACATACTGTCACGTCTTTATGCCCGAAGGGGTAGGTAGAGGCTTATTACGCCCACATTTCACCGTATGCATTTTTGTCCCACGTAACAGGTGGTGAGCCCATTGCCATGTTGAAATGGCCAGGCGCAGGCTGTGGCGACCCGTTGTTGAAATTTTTCAAGCCGCCCATAAGACCTTCAACCAGGCTTAACGTCTGCCATGTTACTGACAACCGGGACCAAACGGCTTAACGTGCCTTCCGAAGCACGGAAACGCTTGTAAATGTTAATTCCACAAAGTGGTTACCCATCCAAGGACCACCTATAGCGAATGTTACTTCCAAGGACCACCTATAGCGAATGTTACTAAACGCAGTGATCGTTTACAGAACACTAAGTCATATCTACCTTCATTTAAAACATTTAATATAGTTAACAAAAATATTAAAAGTTTCCAACTTACGCAGTCAAAAGCTACTATGTTCATTTCAGTTAAAAGCGTAATATAAGAGTTAATTTACCATTTATAATATTAGCAAGGTTCCAAAGCTGTAAACAATACTAGGAACTCGGCATTTTATGCCTCAATTATAGCCAAAATTATATTTCTTACTGAAACAATTAAAGGCTATATGTTGAAACAAGTGACGCAGATTATCTTTCTATTAAGTAGATAGCGAATGCCGAACCTCTATCCGTCTTATTACAAAAACTTAATATAAACCAGCTTTAAACCAGGACTAGTTAGTCTTAACTTAGTACGGGACTAACGTTACGAACACTAAATCCTGTCCATATTACAAAACTAGAATTAAACCCAGACTACTTAGTACTGTATTAACTTCATGGCAAAGAGAATGTAACACTACGTTTTTTTTTTAATAATTATTTAATGGCCTGGTTTCTAAGACCTTTTAGCCAAATCTTATTTTTTATATCATATTTCTTCAATCTTATCTTCTAATTAGTACTGTCCTGTCGATGTCATGTCCTTATTGTCCGTCCTGGTCCTTGCCTCAGTATAATGGTGATTCTTATACTAAGGTTGTCAGTGGACGTTTCGCGGCAAGAGAGAAAATAGCATTTCACTGCATATATATCATTGTCTTTCACTATAGCACGTTAACACAACTTTTATATCCAAGAAATCACCACTCCCGCACATAAAACAAGATAAATGCACTAGTTTTAGAAAATAATATAAAGCAAGCGTCCGCACTTGTCACTCTTCCCGCCAAAAATCTAACACTACGTTTCTAAATATTATCTACAGATAATAAATGGAAATCGTTATTTCATTCATTTACGCAGTTCCGTTTGCCACAATGTTTAAGAATCACTTTTGAATTTTAACTATTATAATATTTAAATACATGAAATAGACTGTTTCGGGTTTTATGAATATGAATAAATATATTTTGTGATTTATATTATTTATTAACTATTGTAAATATTAGTATTTGTAACGTTATTTTTTCGATTTTACATAAATTGACAACAAGCGTGAAATGGAATCAATGGGGTGGGGGGTAGTTTAAGCCGCGAAAATTTGTAAAAAATAATTTTAAATTGTTGTCCACTATATTTATGTACTTTCACATTCACATAACATGGATCAACAAAAAATAAAAAGAGTAGAAAATTGGACTCCTGAAGAGAAAGTAAGTAATTGTATAGTTAAATTCAGTCTAAAAGGTCAATGATAGCCCACACACATTCCTAATAGGTAATTTCTAACATCTATTCTAGGAAATACTACGTCAACTAATTTCCAACTCTGTTCAAATATTAAACATACATCCATTTTTTATTAGATGTCGTAAATAGTTCAACATGAGAAAATGAAATATAACCTCAATATGAGAAAATATGACGTTTGACAGTTTAGTACCGAAGTTAAACTAGGCGTAGCACGAGACTATCTTTAGTACCATAGTTAGTCCGGGACTAAGCGTTAAACCTGTTTTTGTAATAAGGATATTTTTAATACCGGGATTAAACCAGGTATTAAGTCCAGTACTATCTATAAACTATGTTTTGTAATAAGACGGTATATGTTCGGTATTCCATAAATGGGCGGTTTTACATTTCATCTACACTAATATATAAAGCTGAAGAGTTTGTTTGGTAAAAACGCGCTAATCTCAGGAACTAATGGTCGGATTAGAAAAATTATTATTGTGTTGGATAGCCCATTTATCGAGGAAAGCTACACAGGAAGGAAAGCTACACAGGAGGAAAGCTATGACCCTGCAGAGCGGAGTAGTAATCATAAATGTCGACAATTTTTTATGCATTATTGTAGAATTTTTAAGCGACGGGAATAAAAAGGTGCGACAGAAGTTCGAAATATGTCACGGGTAAAGCCGTGGCGGTCACTTAGTTTCAGATAAGTGGCTTGCCTGACATGACGTCCACAGATTGCCCGTTGTGGCCACTGTTCCATCTGAGCTCTGTGCAACGTTCAGTAACTCGGTCCTAAGTCATTTAGGCGCATCGCAGCGTTACTGAGTCGACTCAATACAGGAACTCGATGGAAGTATTTATAAAATGACTAGGTGATCCCAACGTCTTTGCCCGTGGCATACTTTGAATTCCCGTCGCACCTATTTAATCCAGTCGCTTATAAATTCTACAAAAATGCATAAAATTTCCCCGGTTTGTCGACATTTAATACGACCAGTAGTTTTTGAGATTAGCGCCTTCAACCAAACAAACAAACTCTTAACGAGTACGTTACAAAATTTAGATACATTGATGGCTTTTTACTTTTTTAGAATACGTCGTATCGATATGATATGCCAGAAAACATACGAGAATAGGAGACATGGCAGAACTGGTCCATCATAAGTAGAAATGTGCCATTACTGATACTGAGAGTGACTGTACTATTCGCCTGTGATAATAATATATGAATTCTTAGTTCTAGTTTCATATAAACCAGTCATCATCTTGCCCATGTCCCAATTTACTTATGGTCGACGCAGTATGTCCAAATTCCATACTGCAAAATGTTTTAGCTTGGTTTTTATGGTCGGCCGCCAGACTGACACCAACCCTCCTTGGGAATTTTTATCGTTTGGTAGTTTGCCCACCACCACACGGGTGCCTTTCCAAGCCGTTCGGAGTACTGAAAGGCTCATATATACCAGTACCATCACTAAATGTACTTTTAAAATGTAATTATTAGAGCTGATTTAACTCATTCTTGAAGGCTTTCGCCTATTCATTGTAAGTTTATTGTACGGCTATCTAATCGGCACATTTAATGAAGTGTTCTATAATCTTATTGTAACTACTTATCTGAAATCACGCGTTTTCAATGTTTATCATGATTGCTACAGTATTATTCTTTCCATCCACACAATTCTTTAAATAAATCCTATGGCTTGCTCGATATTCAACAAATTTACTAAGCCTTTTTATCGTATTTTAATGTCCAAGAAAGAGTGAAAAAAAAGACCTTAAAATGGCGGCTCTTCGCTTACACCAGGAGCTATCTGTCACAGTCCAAAGCGTATTAAATTCTTTGATATTTTATCCATCCAGTAGTGTAATTAAATTTTGGATGGAGTAGATAGACATGTAGCTGATACACCAACGATACGTCCTGACTGATACGTCCCTCGACTTTTTATAATACGTTTTTTTTTAATTGCCTTCCTCTTGTTAATATTAAAGACTTCCTATGGACAGTATTCAAGTCAAAAAACGATCTCCTAAACTTCGGAAGAATGAGCCATGTGAACCGTGTTGTGTGGTTTAGTCGGTAGAAGTCGGGCATTGCTTTCACGAGGATTTCCACACGAAAAATAAATGAGCAAAAGTAGGTTGGCTGTGTCTGTCCAAGACACGATATGAGTTTTAGAGTTGAGTTTTAGAGTGGAGACACGATTGGAAAAATGCAGAAGCGAATGCGGAAGTTGGATGATTTTATGTTACGGCAGAAATTGAAAGATATCTACGTCCAGCATAATATTTTAAGGCTAACGGATTGACAAATGTGCGTATTGTTACGTTACGTGAATTATTTAAAAAAATACTAGAAGTCCAATAAAAAACGTATATGACGTACTTATGCTACTTTTTATCCCATGGACAAGTTCTTATTGGAAAACGTAAATAGGAACACATCACCACGCGAATGAAGCATAGCCATCAATTATTCCTAAATATAAGAAAATTCAAAGTGTAAAAAGTGTAGTGTGTAAATTGTGTAAAAAGGTTTTTTTAAATAAAGTACATTGAATAGAAGTAACCAACTAGAAAGGTCAACAAAAAAGTAATAGTACTGATTACAATATCTATAGTAATATATAAAGCTGAAGAGTTTGTTTGTTTGATTGGTTGAACGTGCTAATCTGAAAAACTATGTTAGTGTTGGATAGCCCATTTATCGAGGAAGGCTATAGGGTATATAACATCACGTTACTACTCTGAAGAGCCGCGCAGTAAACACAAATGTCGACAAATCGGGCACATTCTAAACATTGTAAGAATTTATAAACGACGGGACTAAATACGAGCGACAGGAGTTCGAAGTATGCCACGGGCGAAACCGTGAGGTGTCACCTAGTTCATCATATGTCCGCAACTAAGGGTGTCCATTATCACGCTAATCGGGTAATGGACAGTGAATAAACATATATAAATATATTTTATTGCACGCCAAAATAGTCTTTAAGACGAAGACCCTAATAGATGCTTTTTCACGACTGTTGATTTATGTGTGTGCCGAATCAACTGCTACTCACATTTTAAGAAAGCCACGCTGGGTCATTGTTTTGTAAACGATCACAGCGTTAAGCATTTTACGCAACTGATGGTCCTGAGATCGGTGACCGTTTATGGGATCGTTTTTTGGGAGGCATGTTAAGCCGTTGATTTCGACTGCCAGTAATATGTGGTCGTTGAACCAAGTTAAAGGCTTGAATTTTTTGGAATTAGTTAATGTACACACATAATATGACATCTAACAAGCGCTCGTGGCCCCGCGGTCTCAGTGTTCTGTAAACGATCACTGAGTTACGCAACTTTCACTATGGCTGGTCCTCGGATGGGTAACCACTTTGTGGCATTTACATTTGCGAGCGTTTCCGTGCTTCGGATGGCACGTTAAGCCGTTGGTCCCGGTTCCCAGTAAAATGGCAGTCGTTAAGCCTGGTTGAAGGCCTTATGGGCGGCTTGAAAAAGTTCAACAGCAGGTAGCCACAACCTGCGTCTGTCTATTTCAACACGGCAATGGGCTCACAAACTATTACGTGGGACAGGAATCCACACGGTGAAAAGTGGGCATATAATATGCCTCTGCCACCCCTTCGGGGATAAGGCGTGATGGATATTTATTAATTTTATTTATTAACATCTTTATTTATTAAAAAATCTCAACAGTATATGGCCATAATCTGCGACTGTCCATTTAAGACGTGTAAACTAACCCTATACCTATTATATTATATATTTTTTTCTTGCTATTAGTATTATTGACAGGAACCTCTCAGATATCTGCCTGTTGGAACCAAAGTATACCTACTTACCTATCTATTCGTTCGGAGAGGCAGTATTCCCAGTGCTGGCTATTGCATTTCCACTCGCGCACACGCCTCAACACAGGAGAGTTGAGCTCGTCGCATATGATCTTCAGGGCAGCCTCTTCAAGCACGTCTTGAACGGCTATTAATGATAACCTAGTGATAAAAAAGTTTGCATTACGTAACTATGATGTGTTCCTAATGGCACCGGAATCTAAAGGAAGTGGAGGATGGAATACGTGAACTTAGAATGTCTGAAAAGACAACTAGGTTTAGGACCGTGGTAATAGCGTACTACACTCGGATTAAACGTATAATTATTTAGGCTAACTTGGAGAAAAAAAGAGTAAATTATTCTTAAATACCCTAAATTTGTCGATTTTTGTATGACAGTATGTATCCAAGCCAAACTATTTAGCTTTTAGTATTAAGAGTCTCTGTTCTAGACTGTGAAGGACGGACAGACAGACGCAAAACGATAAGGGTTCATTGTTTACTACGGAAATGAAATATGAAAAAATATACAAAATTTATTTATTGGTTTATGGGAGGTGCGCAAAAGAGGCGGTGGAGAAGGAACAGGAAAGGAATAGTACTCTCCCGCGCGAAGACATACGTGCTTGAGATTCCAGAATAATCTCCGTCCCCTATAGGCGTGGCCCCTCTGACTCCGGCCATTTATATGACATGCCAAACATGACATGTTGAAACACATGTCATGTTTGCTGGACAACGAAAAACGCAATTTTGACCATGTAAAACAGAATTTCAGTCGATAGTCTACAATCCAGAATTCGTATAAAGACGTGTGAAAAGGTGTCTCTCAGGGACCTTAAACTGGGTCACTATTTTCATCAAAATTAAATGGAGCTAAAAAATAGCTAAACTTTAATTTAAAAGATTTTTCTATGTAAATTTTCAATTCAAGTTGCACTAATTAAATTTTCACTTGTTAATGCAAGTAACTAGTAAGTTCTCAATAATAAGAAAGAGATTAGTTTTAAGCACTAATCTTTTTCTAGAAATTATTCTGTAAAGAGTATGGTAAAGTTCTCACCTATTTTCCAAAATAGTCCGACAGACAACTTCTCTTACTCCAGGATTTGTTATCTTCTCCACACTAAGTTGATGCAAGTTCCATGAAGCGAGTCGACAACACTTCACTCCATCCCTTTCATAAGTGAACACTTCTCCGACTATAGGCCTATGGGAGTATGCAGATAGTAACTCTAAGATATCATTTACTGGAACTGTGGCAAAACCATTTGGCAATGTCAATTTGGTATTAGTTGGCATGGATAAACTTTTTCGATGCGGTGGCGTTTTGGGTGTACTCGTAATACCATTAGGCGTGGGAGTCAAGTCCGCCCAACCATTTACATGACCATTTGTTAAAAGTTGCACACTTTCACACTTTCTTGGTTCCAAACTTAAATGAGGTTTTATAGCACTTAGCCTAACAATATCAATACCACGAACTTTGATAAGGTCATCTAATGATTTAAAAGGTCCTCTTTTATTACGATAATCTACAATATTTGCGGCTATTTCTTGGTTGAGACCTGGCACACACTGTAATTGGAAAACACTAGATGAATTCACAGAGCACAATTTGCTTTCAGATGACACACGAACACTGTCTAATGACTGTGTACACGAACTAGCTCTTGATATTTGCCTTCGTATATTTGTACATATTTCTGGTCTTAGTAATTCTAATTTTTCAGCACCTATACCTGTAAAAAAAACAATAATTAAAAAAGGTATATAATTCTTATTAGGATTCCAAAATGGAATTTGAACGAGAGATAGAGTTGCCATAGCTGAAAATTGGAGGCTGAAGCAGAAATTCTAGATTTGTTGCTAGGGCCCCTTCAATACTTTTTGAACTGGGATAGATAATCATTCATTTGGTAATTGATGTACATAATACAATGTCAAAGTATTACATACGTAAGTATTTATTACCTTTTTAATTTATGTATCAATACAATGTTAAATACAATGAGGTAGCATTTTTTTTTTCATTTTTACTATATGCTTCGAGAATATTCTATTACTTCCTTATGTTTATTAGACTACACACAAGGAAAAAACATATAAGTATGACATAAAATTTAAAGTTTAGTTTTACTATCAAAATTTAATTCTGCTCATAATTGTATAGGTAATTTGTACATAATACTTACATTATATAACTTGTTGTAAAGTAAGCAAGGCAAGACACTGTATCATATTACATTTCTAATAGTAACTTTTGTTTACAGAATTTCAAAGTTGTTGTCATGGCAGTATTGTTTACTCTACTCTAGGAGATATTGTAAAAAGTTTTGTAGTAATAGGACTAAAATATAAATGGTAATTAACAACAAACTTGTACATTAGCTACTAATAAAAAATGATGTTTATGTGAATTTTTTATAGCACAATATATGAAGTATGAAGGCTGTAAAATGGTTCTAAATTTAAATTGTTTACTGGGTAGCATACTTCTATTTTTTTAACTAGTCATGCTCTGCAGCATTTCATTAGAATCTTTACTAATATATAAAGCAGATGAGTTAATTTATTTGTTTGTTTGGTTGTCCGCGCTAATCTCAGGAACTACTGGTCCAATTAGATAAAGTATTATTGTGTTGAATAGCCTATTTATCAAAGCCAGTTATAGGCTATATATCATCACACTACTACCCTGGACAGTGGAGCAGTAATAATAAATGTCGACAAATCAGGAAATTTTTTATCTATTATTATAGAATTTATAAGCTAAGGGATTAAATAGGTGTGATGGGCGTTCAAGCATGTCACAGTCTAAGTTGTGCATGAATGATGTCATGCAGTAAATAAATAAAAATAAAATAAGTGGGGTCGTCTAGTAAATATTTTAAAAATATTTATTTATAGGACTCAGAACATTACATTTATTTGAAATAAATCGGATCAGTGACTTGATCTTCGAAAAAGTTTTATAAAATTTCCACTTCATAGGAAAAGGTGAAAGACACACTCCCTTTTATTCAGTACTAGATACTTAACATATTGCTGTAACTGTTGCAGAGTTACGACTTTGTTGTATGCAAGAAATTGTTGATGAGGTATTGTATATTTTTAGGGTTATACCAGAAGCATTATTCAGGTGTGCCATGGCTCCAAAAGGATTTTTTTAAGGCTGTCAATATTGTCTGTTTTAAAAAAAATACCTGATACTAGTGCGAGATCATCCACCCGTTTGAATCGCCCTATCATCTGACGATGCCGTACGATCTCCCGCGCCAGCTGTCTATTAACCCCTGGCAGCGTCATCAGTTGTTCTTCCGTAGCTGTATTCACATTCATGAGCTCGGGGTAATCTTCCGACGAAGGTAAATTAAACGTATGGCTCAAATTGGACTTGTTTAATTTACTCCGGCGTACGAAGCGGCGAAATGAATTCCTGCGACCACTTTTGCCCCAGGCGGAGCTTGAACTTTGCCCCATATCGAACACTCCACTTCAAAATTAAATATCGAACATAACAACAGCAATTCAAATTTCACTCATCCATATAGAGAAGAACAATTTAATAGACCCTAGAGTTACCCACAGGCACGGAACTCTGAGACGGGTACTAATTCGAAATGGAAGAATCTACCTGTTACTGTTCCGAACAATAACAACGTAGTTTTACAAAATTAATACGCAAAATCATTATTTTATTAGTACGATAGTCCGAAACAAAGAAACAAACTGTGCAGCTCCCTGTAAACACGTCTAATGGTCAATGAAAGAGAATGACAATTACGTTATGACAATTTGTTTGTCAGATCTTAAAGACAGTGCGACATGTTTTTTTGTTGTCTTCGCCCAACTTGGGCAGGCAAAGGAAACTTAGTCCATACAGCCTAGTCTTCAGTATTTATTATTTTCCTGTAATTTTGTTTTAGTCCTGTCTAGTCGTTTGTCGATGTCAAGTCCTCAGTCCTAGGTCCTAGTCCGTGCCCCAATAAGGCTCTTCACTTTCGTTCACTTTTCCGAACTCTTTAAGTATAATATTCCACCATTATTAAACACAAAAACACGAATTTTACACTAGTTTTTGAAAACCCCACAGATGAGACACAAAAAGTCACCCACAGATATAGAAGAGTAAGCAGATTAAACATTTGCGAAAAATAGCGTAGCCTAATTCACACATATAAATAGGTAGCTTAATTCAGGGTCGCATTCAGCTATCATTTAATAAATAACCGTGTTGATAGGTTATTATTAATGAAATGAGTCGGCAATAAAGGAGTTTCAAATCGAACCAACAACATGCTCTTTGACACATTATGACATAGATTTCGGAACCCGATTTTGAACAGCAATTTAATAAATAAATATTGAGGGACACTTGTGCAATGGAATCTCGACAACTGATAAACATACTTATAAATTTATAAATACATAAATACTATATATAAGAACACCCAAACTCCAATATAAATATTATTGGATCACACAACTATTTGTTCTGACCCGGGTATCGATCCCGGGACCTCGGCACAGCAATCGCATACACCACCACTTAATCCACCGTGATAGACGATAATCGATGCAGTGAATCGCGGCATAGGTTTATATACAAAGTAGACCATTTGTAAAACTCCAGCAAAATGTCAAGACCAGGTAGCTAACAGCATAATCATTGACGATAAAGTTATTCCATTCTTTTAATTTTAGGGTAGAAACCTACTGCTTGAATTATAATACTATGCACCTCGTGAAAATCACAGGCGATGGGGGTGGGCCGGTGCTAGCTCCTTTGATCTTGACCTTTCCACCCGCATTAATGCGCCAACGTACGTTGTCCATTGAGACATGCTATACTTGACGAAGAAAAGACCTAGGACTCCTTTAAAGCAAACCCATGGCGCAGCTCGACAGTATAATGCTGACAGAACCTGCTCTGTAACAACTTGACAAAAATAAAAGACACGTCGGTGATTAGGACCTTAGCTATCTACTCCTGGCTATTTCCTGGTGTATAAGACATACGCAGTATTCGTGAGTGATGGGATGCCAAATAATCCTGCAGTTGTGGTCGATAACGATCGCAAAAATATGACACCTGCATGCCCATATTTCTTATTATATTCGCCAGGAAAAATACTGTAGTACAGTATCTAAAGATAAGGATTAAAATAAAAAACAGTAATTTAAAAAGTTATTACTTTTTAATCAATACAATGATTATTTTACAGTTATTAATTAATTAAATTAGTTGAAGCGCTCGTGGCCCCGTGGTCTCAGTGTTCTGTAAACGATCACTGAGTTACGCAACTTTCACTATGGCTGGTCCTCGGATGGGTGACCACTTTGTGACATTTACATTTGCGAGCGTTTCCGTGCTTCGGAAGGCACGCTAAGCCGTTGGTCCCGGTTGCCAGTAACATGGCAGTCGTTGAGCCTGGTTGAAGGCCTTATGGGCGGCTTGAAAATTTCAACAGCAGGTAGCCACAACCTGCGTCTGTCTATTTCAACACGGCAATGGGCTCACCACCTATTACGTGGGACAGGAATCCACACGGTGAAAAAGGGCATATAGTATGCCTCTGCCACCCCTTCGGGGATAAGGCGTGATGGATATTTATTTATTTATTTATTTTATTAATTAATTCTTACGAGCTCACAAATATTAACTAAAATATGAACCAAGTAAAATCTTAATTTTCTTACGAAGAAACTCTGTCTTTTGGTAAGCTTAAATAGGGACATAATGGTTAATACGCAGAGACCGCCGGGCTACGTAGGAAACAAATGTCTGGCCATGTCAGCCCCGCCGGGTCCCGGTAAGAGGGGAAGACCCAAGAAGTGCTGGCTTGACGTCGTAAGGGATGACATGCGTGCCAATGGTCTCACTACAGGGGATGCCGACGACCGAGCGAAGTGGAGGAGAAAATGTAGGAAAGCGGACCCCGGGCGTCGCGAGACGCAACTGGGACAGACGCTCGGATGATGATGATGGTTGAAGATTATTATTGAGATTTATTGGTATAAAAAAATAGAAACTTTCTTCTAGAGATGTATTTCATTATTTTTGGTTCCTGCTCTTATGATTAGAAGCTCAATCTCTATCCGTGTGCATAAAGTTGGTAGGACTTATCCTCCTGGCACCTGAAACGAGTTATAACTTTTGTTTGTTTGTTAGTTCATGTCCCTGTTCGGGCGCCAATTGTAATAATATTACAATTGTCTTATATATGCCCGTAACCACAGGATGCAAATAATTCACCAGATGGTCAGCATTTACGACAAATTTTATCCAACAATAGAATTAATATAAAAAAAGTGCCTTTTCAGCACTTTTTTAAAGATAAACCAATAGATCTTGAAGAGCAGGCAAATATTCCATTAACGATGTTCTAAACATCGTAATAAGCTGTAAACAAATGCATAACCTTTCGTCAAAATACTAAAGATCACTAAGGCTAGAAACGTGGTTTAAAAAATCCAAAGTTCTTACCGAAATACATAGTTATTTTGATATAACCATTGATAAGAAGTCACAGGCGTGAACTTCCATATCCAATTTATAAAAGATTACTTCTTTTTAGCGAAGTTTATAAAATATATTTACAATCGACATCTTTTTGACGTCCATTGTAGCTAGGCGAATGGCTTGTTCCGTCACCAACGACAAAAAGACATACTTTTGTTTTTTTCTTTCTTTCCAAGTCTACCCTATGGCATGGAACTAAGGAATACAGCCTTACAGAAATCGCAATTTATTTAAAATCGATGACACACGGAGCGAAAGAGTCAGCAATCTACTCACCTCTCTCTCTAAATCTCAAGACCAACAATGACATTTCAATGGGACGTTTTACAACGTTACATCACACCCCAACCAGCAATAAAAGAAAGGAACTTTCTTTTTCAAACAATAAAGCTCTAAGAAAGAAATGGAAATAATTCGAATAAGGGAAAACTAAAATCCGAAAAACAAAATTCTGTAACAAGAATAAATAACCAACTAACCATAAGTATAGTTCCAATAAAAATCTAGTAAACAAACCAGAACCTTCACATTCCATGAGTTCAGAAAAACATGTCTGTTTAAAATTCAAATTTAACAGCTTTTCATTCAATATGAAAGTCATCATCATCCGAGCGTTAGTCTCGTCTCGCGTCTCGCGTCGTGACAGGTCTGCTTTCCTATATTTTCTCCCACTTCGCATGGTCGTCGCCATCCCCTGTAGTGAGATCATTGGCACGCATGTCATACCTTACGACGACAAGCCAGCACTTCTTGGGTCTTTCCCTCTTACCTATTACATGGCCAGACATTTGTTTCCCACGTAGCTCGGCGTTTGACACGTGACTTGACATCGCAATCGATGTCACTAGACGTGTGAAATACAGATCCCAGGTATTTAACCTGGTCCGTGCACTCGACGAAATCACCACCTATGCGGACGGATGTGGGATCTGTTAAGTGCCAAGTACTCGGTCTTTGCCACTTAAAGACCGCCGTTCTCACGTCGCACCAATCTGCCTCTGTCCGCGTCTGCCAGCGCAATATCGTCAGCATACATGAGCAACCATGGAGGCTGCTCATGCGCGTCCCTGATGCTGTCCGACAATACGTCTAATATCACACTGAACAGAGGCGGACTAAGTACCGAACCCTGGTGTACCCCGACCGTGATAGGGAAGGGTTTCGTGTCGCCAACAATAGTCCGAATCATGGAATCGGAGTCGCGATACATGTCCCGGATAGAGTCAATATAGACCTCTGGAACCCCTTTGGACCGCAGTGCCCACCAGATCATCGCTAGAGGAACACAGTCGAAGGCCTTCTGCATGTCTAGGAACAGACAGTTCAGAGGCATGTTGTTCGTCCTCTATTTCTCCGCGACATCCCTCAGGGCAAAAACAGGGTCTATGGTCCCATGACCAAGGCGGAACTCACATTGACACTTCGAGGTCGATGACAAGGTGTTGTGCAGTGAGACTCTCTCCGGGTATGACCTGGCAGTTGGCTACCTTGCCGATGCCGTGTCGCCTAGCAAGTAGGAAATCGATCTGAGTTGTGCGCCTCCCGCTCTTGTAGGTGATGAGATGTTCGGATTTCTTTTTGAAATACGTGTTCACGATGGCGATCGGTAGTCGCACACGTTCTGTAGATAGTTTCTCTTTCAGCGCTGCGGGTACCGTATCCAAAACCATCATGAACACGCTCAAACTCCTTACACCCCTCACCCACATGACCGTTTAGGTCACCGCCCGAAACGATTCTCTGTGACAACGTATTGCTCCGAAGCACTCCTGCGAGTTAGCCCCAAAACGACATCTTTTCGGCATCGCTACAACCGGCCTGTGGCGCGTAGGCACTTAACAGGTGGGTAATAATACCATCGATAAGAACTCTCAAGATCATAAGCCGCTCGCTATAGCGTTTTACCTCCAAGATATCGCTCTGCAACCCCTCGGAGAGCACCACGGCCACCCCGTTCTCTCTATCAGGCGCATCAGGTGTAATACAACTTGTAGCTCTTCTGCATAAGTCAGGCTCTGTTGCCCTTCCACCGATTCTCCTGCAGGAACGCCACGTCCACCCTCCGCCTGGAGAGCTCTACCGCACGCCCAGTCAGCGTTAATGTTCCACGTAGCGAGCCGGATACGGGATTGGGCTAACTTCTTTAGCCGTGCTGGCCCTACATACGGTAGCCCTAGACCACTTGCTACAGGAGTAGGGCTTGGCTCCTGCGCGCCGTTTTGCGGCGGCGCCCAATTTCCAGCAGTATTCCTATTGTGCTTTTCCATTAATTGTTTCGGCAGGTGTCTTTTATGGGAGCGACGCCCTCAGACTTCCCAACCCCAGAGGGGAAAGACTTGGGCCCCGAAGATCTTGGTGGGCCCCCTTACGAAATGCATATGAAAGTATTTACCTTATTAAATACTTTTTATTTCTCCAAAGAGCCTCAAAATTTTTATTTTACCCCAGAATATGGAAAAACACCCCTAATCTGTCAAAAGTATGTAAATACTGTTATATGCATTTAGTGACAAGCTGTTAACTTGGAAATACAAACAGTTCATTTCAATTTTATTCACCTATGTAGTGGATACCTGGATTGCATAGTATTTCTCTCCATAGAGCAAAAAACACTAAGTTATGTATTAATATAGTTCTTTTTCCTTTTTAGGTATGTAAAAATGTATAAAAAAGTGTCTTTTTGGGATTTTTTTTAATTAGATCTGGGGAAGTTAACGACAAAGTAATTGAAACGGTAACATTGAGCAAAATGTGTGAAAAAGTGTCGTTTTGGGGAAAAATAAAATCAGATTTGGAGAAATTTACGACAAAGTAGCTAAACGGCAACATTGATTTATTTACCAGATTTAGTGCGAAGCAGACTATGTCCGATGTGCGAGTAACCGGACCGAGATGGACTCAATTAATAATATTTTGCAATTTTCGCATTATTTATTATTGGACAAAAATACAAGTCCAATCAGAATGTCTACATTTTAACCAATAGTAATTACGCAATATTTACAAATTTTTACTAAGCTACTTCGAAACTTTACCGTAACGAGAGCCGCGGCACATTTTTGTCGATTTCTACCTTAAAATCTAATTAAAAGTATATAAACTATGTATTTTCTTATTTATTACGTTATTACACATCGATAAAAAATATAAAATCAACAAAAAGACTATATAATAAAACATGTAAACAAAACAAATCGAAACCACAAGTACTGTACGTACTAGTCTATGTAGGTATCATTGTACTATGCGATCTTCAAGTCGTCCCGTACAGATAATTAAAATTACAAAGAAGATTTAATTAACCTGTGAACATGACAGTTGCAAATATTATACAATATCTATTTGACACCATAATGACGTACATTCCTGTGTTCATTCGAATGCTAAAAAAAAACAGAAACCATGAAGTCAAAGTATTTATTTCTGTAAGATATTTACATATCATTTAGACACGTCATTCTTTTAAAACTAGGTGCACGTTCCAAATAAGCAGTCATACTTCCCAGAGAAGAAAAGCTAAAGAAAAGAGCTAAATTAGCTCTTTTTTAAAAAGACAATTATATAATAAAAAAACCCTGGTTGGCTGTATCCCTGATATACAGCCGTAAGTTTTACGTGGATACGTCTATGTATAAGCAGATATTCGGGTAATTGAAAGAACAATGGGTAAGGCCGTAGATTTTACCACTTAGTAACATAGAGTAACATAGATGCTTCTATGTTATGGTAACGTACAAGTAACACGAAAGTAACGAATAAAGTGTGTAAGGCCGATTTCATACTACCCCCTTTTGGTGTTAATCTTTGTCTTATAATGTACATAGATATTGGATATATATTGGGTAACAGTCTTGTTAGTGATGGCAGCAACAAAAACAAATAAAATAAAACCAATTCTTTTATCAAACTAAGTCTTTTATTTTGGATTACCTAACAACAAAATTGTTATTGTTCTTCCTTTTTATTTCTTCAGACTTCTCGGGGTTTTTAGTTTTTCAGCTTTTCCCGATATTTTTTTTGCTTTTCAGCTGCAGTCTCGGCATCTGTGACATTGTAGATATTTTTAAATTGATAATTAAAATATATATATATATAAATATATTATAAGTTTCAAGTCTCTAGCACATCGGGAAAATAGTATAAGAACGTTTACTAAATTTTATGGACAAACAACTAAACAAGAAAGCAACCTAATAAAAATGTGTAAAATAGGACTGTTTATCAGAAACTTAATTGTTTTTAGTACTAAAAAAAAAATGCGCGAGTAAATTGTATGTACGAATCTTTACAATACTTAAACGTTACGTAACATACAATTAATGTTACCGGTTACATAGAAGTAACTTAGAAGTAACGTAGAAGCGAGATTTTTAATGTTATTTTTGATCATAAATCGATAACTCGAGCTAAATTTGAAACAAAAAACCACTTCGCACATTCCTTATTCACTTATGCATATTTTTACATAAAATAGGTGTAATAAAAACTGTTATTTACCTTTGAAATCGTATGAATTCCCAAAAAAAATCTCTGACGACACACGTCTGCACTTTTGTTCGACTCCACAGAGTAAACAATATGGCTTCTTTTTTATTATTATTCATCCGCATGGACACTTATTGAAGCCTTTGTCAAATACAAAATATAACCATACAACAAGTTTAACATTGTTTAGAGGTGAAATAGCGGTAACATACAAAATTGTAACATAGAAGCGAAAATATGGAGACAAACATTTAAATTGCGATAAATTCATGAAATCAGCTTATTTTAAAGATCAAAATAATGATTTAGCGGCTTATTTTTGTGTTATTTATATTAGTTCTTGTTAATTTGACTTTCAATACAAAAAACTACAAAAAATTTAGTTCCTAGTGTTTGGATGCATTAAAAAGACAACGAGTTTTTTTTGCGAAATTTGGGTACCTTGCCAAATTAAACTCACTCTAGTTAATAAACTATACAGAGTTTTGTAACTTTGAAATGAAATTGTATACTTTAGAGAGCTACTAAAAATAATAAGAGTGCTATAATTACAAATTACAATCAATTTTTATATGCAGTCAAAATGTGAGACACTTTTGGTTTCAAAAAGTGGCAAAATCTACGGCCTTACCCCACGAATTAATACCCCCATACGAATTAAAACCAAACAAACAAATCTCTTTAACTCAATTTTACTCACTGAGCTAAATAATTAATTAATAAATAATAATTAAAATTAATCACTGTATAATTTACTCGCGCATTAGTGAGCTAGGCCTACTGTTGGTGAACAAAGTAAACTCGCGTCGTGAAGCTTAGTTCATTTATGTACCATCAGATGGCGCTAGTGATTATGCACCAGCTCACAGAATGACGTATCCACGTCAATAATATTACAAAACACAAATTAATAACAATCAAGCTTTATGTTTGCAAATCTTTCGATGCGCTTTGCACCCTTGATTTCCTCTCTTCCATTGATTTAATAATATAAGGCGGATCTCGTATTTGCATGCACCGAGAATGCCGTGGGTCGACCAATTCTGAAAGCATGCAATCATAATAAAATTTGACTAATTTGGCTTCCATTTTTGTCTTCCAAAATTCGTCATCGCGCTGAATCAAATACACTTTCATAGGTACAGCTTCACCAAACCAAACGCCAAGCATGTAGACGTCTTTTTGGGTAATATGTAATTGGCCTTGAATTTGGTAATGCCAGTGATGCTGTTTGTTGACTAAATAAGTGTTTGAATTTGAATCTAACTTCCAAAAAGGATGCTTTTTCATAGCATTTTCTAATGAAAGTTTTGCTAAAGAAACTGGGCATTTTATTTTTACTAAGCCGTCTGCATATTTGCCATCAGGTGTGGTTCCCAAAAACTCATATTCATGATCAACGAACAACCCGCAACTTTCGATCTGAATGTTCTCCTGTTTTTCAAGCTGTCTTATTGCGGTTTCTTCGTTGTCAATGCCATACCTTATTGCAGGAACGGTGGAGAGATTACCACCATAGACAATTTTTTTTACGAGAGCAGCACAACTTGTACTTTCTCGTTTTTTGCAAACTTCGCCAAATACTGAAGAGGAAGTAATTTTCTCCTCCTGCTCATCCACTCTGCGCTATGTCTCTGTAAAACTGTCAACCTTTCAAGCTCCTTTCGCTCATCAGAAGACAACCTCCGTTCATTCAAAAAGGAAGTCTTCCGATCCTCATACTCGTCTGGGCTCATATCGGGCTGTTGGCAATTTTCACCGTAGTGAGCGTCCTTCGATACTGGAACCTCTCGTTTCTTAAAAGTGGGTGGGTTTTGTCTAGATTTTTCTACTTTATGTTTTCTATTTTTTTCTAATTTTGCAATCAAATGGTTGGGCTCAGTCCCAAAAACAACTTTATGAGTTGTTGTGTGAAGTGTTCCTGTATTGAAGGACACAACAGCTGCAGCGCAACGGCCTGCATAAGAACGCCGAAGTGAATAATTTACTCGCTTGCCCCCTACGTATTTAGCAACCTGAGCATTATAACTTTCAACTGAATTACTGGTACTTTCATGAATTAAGCTGCGCGATTGGTAAGAAAGTTTTTTACTTATATTTTCGATTGCCTTCATTAGCCCGCTAGCAACAAGTTGTGCCATTAGACCAATAGGCTCAGCTCTGCGTTTTCCGGGGACACAAAAGTATTCTTTACAATTTTCGTGGTTGCCAAATACGTGTTGTGGACCATTCAGGATATCTGTGCTCAGATTACTAATTTTCTGCTCTATCGGTAAATTGTGAGAACCCCAGTATTTAATGGCATAATTTACTCCGGTCCGCAAACGCAAATACCTTTCCTTTAGAAATTTGCGCAGTTCTGGTGGAAATTTGGTGTCCTGAGACAACTTTACCATTGCGTTGCAGAAATTTCTTAAAAGATGATTTTTGCATTCAATCTTTTCAACAATCAAGTCACCGTATGGTCGAAAATCTAAAATGTTTTTGTATGTGCTGGAATCGCCGTCAGCAGCAAATTGATTATGAATTACCCCATGATCCGGCAATGAACGTTTAAACCCCTCAACTGAAATGTTCGATTCCATCCCGGTAGATGGGCCTGAATAATTCTTAAAGCATTGATGCTCTGGGGGCTCGGTTTTCTTTGCAGCTCGTGCACAGACTATGCAATATTTGTTTTTAATGCCTAAATATAAAACTTTTCCAAATTGTAGCCCAATAATTGCAGCTGCTCCAGATAATGCAGAATAGCCTTTTCCGTATGAGCGTTTGCTCCAACAGCCATCAATAGCCACTGGAATTAATGGGACTGCATC
This sequence comes from Thumatha senex, assembly GCA_948477245.1. NCBI lineage: Eukaryota > Metazoa > Arthropoda > Insecta > Lepidoptera > Erebidae > Thumatha > Thumatha senex. Next base: position 28,669,768 of record OX419727.1, read on the forward strand.
TTTATTTACGTTACCTACAGATATTGCATATTCCGCTTCTGCCTTGACGGCCTCAGACATGCAATGTGCTGCTGCTGTTTCCCACCAAACACAAACTTGATTATGAACCGAGGAATAGAACTCGGGTGAAATGCTGGGTAAAGCTACGGAAGCAGTAATGGTCTGCAAATGAGAATGACCGCTACCAGACGACATAACGCCTGAAACTATTTGGTGATTCACATTCATTTCAGTCTTCTTTTCTTCAACCAGACTTACATCAAATTTCGTTACACACATACTGCATTTAAATGTAAGGTTTGAGTCCAGACCCTTTCGAAAATCAGATGCAATCTTCAAACACTTGAGATTACATCCAAGAGGACCGTGATCACTTATATCTTGCAGCTGTTTAAAAAAAAAGTCAACGTCGACCAATCTGCGGCCGACAACCAGTTCATTTTCATCAGGCTGCAGCTCCGGTTCGATGACTAGTGCCGGAGATTCTCGATTCTGCAATAAATATAAGCTAGTGAAATAAAATGAAGACAGACACGCACACACACGCACGCACACACACACACACACACACACACACACACACACACACACACACACACACACGATATATTTACTTCTTGACCACAACTGACATTTTCGATTGCGCCAAGAACCACCCTGAAACAAAAAAAATATGCATGATATTCGTATGATCATAATAATATTTAGTCGCGACTTTTGCCCGCGACTTCGTACGCATGGAATTTAGAATCAAGTACCTACCTATTTTTTTTTATTTTAACCTCACTAACTTGACCAACAACACTCATGTCAGGCTATAATTATAATATTCGTCGGATTTGGATTATGAAGTTTACTTAACGTTTGCGTTTTTTTCTCCAATGTACGCTTTTTTTAGACACGAATTTACCTCCGTGCTTGTTACTCGTAGTACTCATTTTGGCTCGACCTGCGGAGATAAATAAGTAGTTACGGTGCCCATTACACCCTGTATAGTCAGTTTAGCCTATCACAATAAGGTGTATTATTATTTTGTGGGAATTTTGTTACAACCTGTATAGTCAGTTGAGTCTAAAACCATAATAATGCATTGTTATTATTTTATTTTGTAATATCCTGTATAGTAAAGTCGCTTACGTCTATAGTAATGTTTCATTTATCGTGAAATATCTGGTACGATAAATAAAATCATTTATCTCGGTAACGGTGAGTCGGAGCGAAAAAATAACCAAATTTTTATCCCCTTTTAGAAAGCCCTCAGCTTATATGCCAGACCACATAGAGTGACCTTAATTTGACCATGACCTTCAAAAAAAATTACCCCAAATTTACAATATCGTATTAAGTACTATTGGGGAATTTTGTAACACCCGGTACTCCGGAATAATCGGTATAGTCTATCATATACTCTTAGCGCTAAAAGACAATTATATAATAATATTACAATACACACCGTGCACTGAATCTGTGTAAGTACACGATTCGATCGCGATCTGTCGACGCGGCGCAAAGCAGCGTGCTCTCTCTTTAAAGGCGCTCGGCCGACTGAAGACTATAAGACTGGAAACGTCCGCACTCGTATTTGAAGAAATGGCGCCGCCCGTAGTAATTTTGTATGAAGATTTTGAGCGAAAAAATTGGGCAAGTTTGTGATTTTTTTACACAAAAAAGAATATATTTATTAAGAAATGAAGATTTCAAGATCTTGTTTATAGTTTTAACTTTATTATTCGATAAAATTCATTAAATAATTCTTGATACTTACGACTCAGTTATGGAAATACGGGAGTGCGATTTACACATTTTTAATGATTTTCTGTTTTTTTTTTACACTTATCCATATACATTATCTTCAATTCGAATGTTGAAAGACCAAGTAACATTCATTGGCTAGCTGTATGATTTTTTTCAAGGTTGTGGAGCATCGCTTGCTATATAATTCTATGGAAATCCCGACCCTCGATTGGCGAAGAGCGTCCTTAACAATAAGGCCTTATATAATAGGCCCCCGAAGTTATTGCCATGATTAAAAACTATTGGTGTATACGTATATACTTACGTATCGATCTTTTTAAATTGGAGATGTACCGTTATAAGGTCATTGTATGCTCGTGCTTCGATTTGCGATTGTGTAAATTTATATGAAAATTTACACAATCGCAAATCGAATCACGAAACCATATTTCATGAAAAAATAGATTTTTATGAAATATGGTTATATTTTTATTTTATAATTATTTAATGGCCTGGTTACGAAGACCTTTTAGCCAAATCTTAATTTTTATATCATATTTCTTCAATCTTATCTTCTAATTAGTCCTGTCCAGTCTTTGTCGATGTCATGTCCTCAGTCCTATGTCCTGGTACTTGCCCTCAGTATAATGGTGAATCTTATACTAAGGTTTTCAGTGGACTTTTCACGGCAAGAGAGAAAATAGCATTTCACTGCATATATATCATTGTCTTTCACTATAGCACGTTAACACAAATTTTATGTCCAAGTAACCACCACTCCCGCACATTAAACAAGATAAATGCACTAGTTTTAGAAAATAATATGCAGCAAGCGTCTGCACTTGTCACTCTTCCCGCCAAAAGCCCAAAATATGGTTAATACATGTTGTGTGACAAGGTGCAATAATGACTCTTATAACGGTAGCAGCTTTTCTTTCCCCGGGTAAGTAACAGCACCAACCATATTTTTTAAGTAACATAGTATTTTGTTGATTAAATAATTTTTCAATCTCTTAGTATTAGGTGGGTAAATACGCAGCATCTGTTTTAATTGGAGATCTGTGAAAAGGGGCAAAACCTAACATTTAGTTTTTTGGAACGAACTTGAAAGCGGCTCACGGATGGTGCCATTTAGTAGAAATCGTCGTATTAATGAAATGACATAAGCCATGTGTGTACCTATGCGTGTGTGTATCGTACCTACAAATGAGCACATGAGCAAATGAGTGCGCAGCCGGGTGCACAACTATCTCTCTCTCTCTTTGTCTCAATACACGTATTTTTTCAATTATATTTTTTATTTGTAACGTATATACCTCGTTTCTGACGGGGGTCCCGACTGTATAATATTTTTATATTATATATAATCTTTTTAATATTTTTTACTTATACTTGAAGCGCTTGTGGCCCCACGGACGTTGTGTTTGTAAACGATCACTGCGTTAAGCAACTTTAACTATGGCTGGTCCTCGGATGGGTGATACTTTGTAGCATTTATATTTGCGAGCGTTTCCGTGCTTCGGAAGGCACGTTAAGCAGTTGGTCGCGGTTGCCAGTAACATGGCAGTCGTTAAGCCAGTTAAATGCCTTATATGTATACTGCGATCTCTCCAAAGCATTTGATTGTGTTGACCATAAAACACTATTGCGAAATCTCTTTTATTATTGTATCAAAGACTCTGCACTGAATCTTGTTGCCTCCTACCTAAATGATCGAATACAACATGTTGATGTCAATGGAATTCGCTCCTCTGGAACATCTGTAGCTATGGGCGTACCGCAGGGATCAATTCTGGGTACGTTTCTATTTTTAATTTATATTAACGATCTGCCATTCTATATACAGAACTTGTACGACATTGTTCTATTTGCTGATGATATGTCACTTATTTTTAAAGTTGATCGCACGCTTAGTAATTTTAACGGCGTAAATAGTTCACTTGCCCAAGTTGTAGATTGGTTTACGACCAATAATTTGCTACTAAACGTTAAGAAGACAAAATGTATCAGATTCAGCATGCCTAATGTCAGTAATTGCGGTACAAATATAACATTGAACGGTGATACCCTTAATCTTGTAGAATCAACTGTATTTTTGGGGATCACTTTAGATAGCAAACTGCAGTGGAATGCCTAAATAACGTGTCTTGCAGGTAAACTCAGCTCGGCAGCCTTTGCCGTTAGTAAAGTCAGGCTTACTGATGTGGCAACTGCTAGGCTAGTATACTTTAGTTATTTTCATAGTGTCATGTCTGCTTTGCCCCACAGCAAAATGCCGTACATTTTGCTGGGGGGCAAAGCAGTTGATCTACAAGTAATTTTTGTACTCCAGAAGAGAGCTATACGTGCAATACATAAATTGAGTGCTAGAGTGTCTCTTAGAGAGAAATTTAAAGATATTGGCATTTTAACGGTTGCATCACAGTATATATTTGCAAATATTATGTTAGTTAAACAGAACATACATTTATATATTTATACAATAGACACAGTGACATACATTCGATAAATACTAGAAATAAGCATAAATTAATTGGAGCGCATCATCGTTTACAAAAGGTACACGACTCTTTTGCAGGAATTGGCGTACGCCTATATAATAAAATTCCTTTAAATTTAAGGCGGAAATTAAGACGCACCTCTTGAAAAGAGCCTATTACACAACTGATGATTATTTGAATGATAAAAATAAATGGAAATGAGTTGCTTGCTCTTCGCTTGAGCTATTTAGGATTCGAATGAATCTTGTGATATGCCTTGAATCTGCATATATATGTTGTATTTTTACATCTTTACATTATTATTAATTTGAAACGTCTGACAACTAAAGGTTTCTAAATTGGCTGCGTTTAGTCCAGGTATTAACTAATTTGAGTTTGTTTTTGTGTGAGCACCATGTAGACTTATTTATTACTTTGAAATTGACATGATAGTTGCTGTGCAGTTTTTGAGTATGTCATGCTCGCCTAAGTGTCCTGGCAGTGGTGGCGTATGTATCGGGTCGACTTATTCCCTATAATATGGTTGAGTAAGGCGATGGCTGATATAATGCGTCATACCCGTGAACGGGTGCCGTCTGTTGGGACTGGTCAGCTCATAGCTGTTATAGCAATTATTACAAATAATCTTATTTATATTTAAGGCAAACTTAAGTTTAGTCGACTGTTCTCACATAAATCCAAAGGAACAAAGTAAGTGTAATTCTAATGTTGTAAGTCATTCCTACATTTTAAAATGGCATCCATTGACTTTCTTGTCAGATTCTTCTTCTTCAAGGGTAGGTTGCCCTTAGAACCGGCAACTATAATCGCTCTAATTTTGATATGATTTTAAACACAACATTGATTTTTTTTGTTTGTATAAATTCATTACTTTATAATTATTCAAATATCATGTTAAACAAACTAATGTAATTACTGGCATTTAGAAAAGAGTGGCCATGAGTTTTATTGCCAGGTTCTTCCTCAGGCTCTACCTATTGCTTTACGACTCTGGCAGTAAATGTAAATGTAGAAGCAATATTTTTGACGTTCATAAGTGTTACTTTGTGACCTAAATGAATAAAGATTTATTATTATTATTATTATGGGCGGCTTGAAAATTTTCAACAGCAGGTCGCCACAACCTGCACCTATCCATTTAAACACGGCGATGCGTTCACCACCTGTTACGTGGGCAGAAAAAGCAAAAGCGTACGATGAAGGCGTAAAAGTATGTTATATTATGCTATTTATTACTTACAATAAATTCAGTAGGTTCGAACATTCGTTCAAGGAATTGGTCCTGTGTTCTAATTTGTCATGGTCACTTATTTAGAAAGGGACACCGCCACTACCGAGAGCCATCTCACGCGGATCGATTATTTCGCAGTAGTGCACAGTCCAGTTATAGGTATAAGGTCTTTGGTTTGAAGTTTTTCCCAAATATTATGAATAGTCTATGGTGTTTCTGTTTCTGCGACAGACTGTCTACGGGCACTGGTTAAGTGGTTTTCAAATTTTCCTTTTATTTTGGATCCGTTTCCTTTGTTGTTGGCAATCGCATAACCGTGCGAAGCCAAAAGAAGAAAAAAAAAAAAAGTGGTTTTCAATCCGCAAAGCCACAATCAAGGAAAAAAAAGTGGTTTTTAGTTATGGTGATTGTTTCCTTTGTATACTAGAATGACATTTGGAATGTTGTCACTTTATCGCAATATAAAGACAGTGCCGTGACCAAAAATAATAGGTGGTTAGTTGATTAGTTTGAAATTGTATCTATGCAAATTCAAGAAGTATTAAATGAGAAGTTTTAGAATTTAATCAATTTAAATTATGCAGTTTTATTCGGATATTGCGTATATATAGTATATAGATACGGGACTTCGTTCATGTGGAATGTTTCTCGCCTCCTTAGTGCTTGCTTGAAGCACACCTCAAATTGCTTGTTAGTGACGCACGAGAATAAAGAGGTACATTCTAGATCAGCAACAAATCGGATTTCATTTTGACTAGACGTTTATAATAAAACTGTGCGCTTTTCGTCGCATGGCAGAAAAAGAGAATCCGTCAAACTTGTCTTTAAAATTTATGATAAATAATACTCCAAAACTTATAAATGACCACTTGTTTATTAAGTCTTAATACATGTAATAACCACGAAAATTGCTTATGACGTTAGGCGCCCAAAACCATAGAGTCACCCTCCACAGAGCACACATCTCCATAGACAATACGTTTTAGGGTCGATACACAACAAACCTATGACCAGATCGTTGCGGCGAAGTCAGCATCGCATTTTCTTTTATATCTTTTAACACATTGAACAGTGGAAACACCTATCCCTAAAATTTCATAAGTATTAAACACAATGGCGCTTGTGTCACCTAATAACATACGAATTAGCTTTCCTTCTCATGGGAAACGTATTTAAATAAGTTTTGTAACACTCTTCTCTGACGCTCAAAGCAACGCGGCGTTTTTTTCTTGGAGGCATAACTGTAGTACTCGGTTCATGCATGATGTTTTTCATAATACAACAAACTTAAAACCAAATAACAACATCGTAGCAAAGCTTGTGGAATAGGTAGGTAACTATACGTTAAACCTATCGAGAGCGAAGAAGGTAGACGTATGGTATTTTCTGGCAGAATTTATTGCTTTAATATTTATTATTTATATTTTTTTTATGTTGGAATGAAGATTTCTTACATAAAAATAAAATTTAACAGTAGCACCCTCACGACAGACTGCGAATCGGGTTCCTACTCGCGCCCTATACGCCACCTCTTTCGCGAGCATGACGTGCTTACAGAATGACGTGGCGGAGTCCTAACTTGCTCCCGCAGGAGACCATGACTTGCACCATGGTCTCCAACAAGAGCATATCCTCGTCCAAGAGTAAAAATCATCATCATCCGAGCGTCTGTGCCAATTGCGTCTCGCGACGCCCGGGGTCCGCTTTCCTACATATAATCGTTAGCATCCCCTGTAGTGAGACCATTGGCATGCATGTCATCCCATACGACGTCAAGCCAGCTTGTCTTGGGTCTTCCCCTCTTACCGCGACCTGGCGGGGCCGACATAGCCAGACATTTGTTTCTCAAGTAGCCCGGTAGGTGCCGCAAGACGTGACCATACCAGCGAAGGCGACACTCTTGCAGCTTATCTGCAATGTCACGGGCGTGAAGGCTGCCACGGATGCGAGAGTTCCTCACGGGTTCCATCCAGCGTGACTCCACACATCCACCGCAGTCGTATTTCCGTAACACGCAGCTCCTGCTTGTGTCGCTCTAGTAGAGGCCATGTAAAAGGACAGGTCTAATGATGGTTTTATAGTCCCGTCCCTTCAACCTGATAGTCATCTCCTGCCACTTGGACCACGCAGCAGCAATGCGAGTCTTGACGTCGTAATCGAAGTCACTGGACGCGTGAAATACAGATCCCAAGTATTTAACCTGGTACGTGCGCTCGACCAAAACATCGCCTATGCGTACGAATGTGGGGTCTGTAGAGTTAAATGCCAGGTACTCAGTCTTCGCCACATTAAGTTTCAGACCGCCATTCTCAAGCGTCTCCTTCACACGTCGTACCAACCTGCCCCTGACCGCGTCTGTCAGCGCGATGTCATCAGCATACATGAGCAACAACGGAGGCTGCTCATTTGAGTCCCTGATGCTGTCGGACATCACGTTTAATATCACGCTCATATCACAAGGACGGAATATAGACAGAATCCTGGTGTACCCCGACTGTAATGGGGAAGGGTTTCGTGTCGCCGAGTCGCCATTGTGTGTGCCAGAGCAAAAATAATAGTTAAGAAATATCAAAAACATTATTTGTATTATCAGTATGCATTTTATTAGTTATTTTAAAAACCTTTCTTATTACACGAGTGATTTGATTCATAAACTAAATCGACTAAGTAAGACTAAGCTTGCACTCCTGCAACATTAAAAAAATTAATGACATACTGAAATGTCATTCTAGTCTATAAAGAAAAAAAATATTTTGTAAAATTGATTTCATTTAATTATACAAGTAAAAAAAGTACACTAGTGCAATTATATGATACTGTTTAGATCTCTATACGACTATACGTACCAACAGCTACCAACACTATCAGGGCAACTCTTTATAAGGCTCTTGATATTATTGCTTTGAATTCTAATTGTCTTTAAAATAAATTTTTAAATGAAAAGAAATTAAGCAGTCGTAGCCGCGCTAACGCATGTGTTAAGCTGGTCCTGAGAGAGCGACCATATAGTGCCAGTAAGGGCTTGACAAATTTCAACTACAAGCTTCCGGCCCTCAACGCCTTGAACACGGTAATAGGCTCACCACCTGTTAATTGGGAAAAAATGCAAAAGTAGAAACTGGGCAATAGTCTCTGTTTACCCCTTCGGGAATGACGTGACTATGTATTTTATTTAACAGTTAAACAGTGATATTTATTAATATATAGATGACGCCTTGTGTAGTGCCCGTTCCAGTAAAAATACGGGGATTGAATTTAGCGTAATTTACTCCTTATAACATCAGCTATTTGCCAGTGAAATTCCTGTTAAAATCGGCCCAGCCCAGAAGACACAGATAGACATAAATCTTAAAAATTAATTTTTAAATGTAAGTACTGTGAATACTTTTATATGCATTTAGTGAAAAACTTATAATTTGGAATTAAATCATTAATTTTATTTATCCATATAGAAATATTTGCACAGCAGTTATAATATACATAACACAATTATTTATGATAATGTTTCAGAGTTGCAGATAATGATACCCACAACAAGACCGCCAGGATATAATTTTTCCCCGACTGCAACCAATGTAATATTGAACAATGGGTACCCTGGACCTAATTGTTCAATAAATCAGGTTTGTTTTGCTATTCTGTTGTAGTAGCATTAACTACAGTTCTTTATCGATGTATCTATTGTTTGGAACATTATCGTCCCAGGTTGAAACATTCTTTGGAATGTGATTTGTGAATATTTGTTGTGGAGGTCTGAAGTATTCTATGTATTTTAATAAGAACATGAGTTAATAAGTGTAGTAGACAGTTGCCAAACAACAAAATATTAGTTAGATGGTCAACGTTAAAATGGTCTTAGCATATTTATTCTGTAATATTATATTTTTCTATACTATAGAAACAGTGGGTAACAACTGGTGGACACTTGGTGGAGACAGACAGAAATGGAATAAGATGGGGGAGGCTTTTACCCAATAAAAGGGATCTATTTCTATAATAATATATTTACGTAAATTGAAATACTAACACTAGAATAAGAGAATATACTAACAAACAATGTAAAATTAAGAAATAGAATAAAAAAGCTCAATTATTATTTATTTATAAGGTTGCCTTATGAGAATACTTAGAGAAATTGGGGCTTACACACAAGGGTTAACAAAGACACCATGAAGACTCGATTAGTTTAGAGTTAATGTAGATATGTGTAGGTACATACATGGAGTCATTCTAATTTAGAAGCCTACTTAAAGTTGTACATCACAATTTTAACAAATTGTCTGAGAATGTAGCGTAAATTTTGTGTACCTTTGTGAGATTATTCGGTGAACAGATTAAGATGGAATTTGGCCTAGTTAAAGTTTATATGGAATCTTTTTATTTAAAACTTGATGACCCCCACAGCTTCGACCGTGGAATATTTCGACCTCCCGTCGCACCTATTTTATCTGTCGCTTATAAATTCTACAATGATACATCAAAATTTGCCCGATTTGTCGACATTTATGACTACTGCGCATATCCCGACCAGTAGTTCCTGAGATTAGCGCATTTAACCGAACAAACTAACTTCAAATATTACTCATATTTTATATACTACTCGGGACTTCACGCGAAACAATTTTGTACTTACATTCACCGACGTTTCGAGCGCGTTGCAGCGCCCGTGGTCGCGGCTGGACTCAATTGTTCATTGTTTCGCGTGAAGTCCCGAGTAGTATATAAAATATGAGTATAAACCGCGAAAGTTTAAAAATTCTAATATTACTGTTTTGGATTTAAGTGATTTTCAACTACTGTATGAACACTGCCTCTGTGGCGCGGTGGGATTGCATCCGACTGCTACGCAAGAGGTCGTGGGTTCGATTCCCACCCAGGATAAAACTTTGTGTGATGAGCACGATGGTTTATTCTGTGTCTGGGTGTTATTTATCTATAATATGTATGTATTTAGAAATATATAAGTACGTTTATCAGTTATCTAGATCCCATAACACAAGCTAATATTAGCTTACTTTGGGCTATGAAAAGTGTCCCACAATATTTATTTATTTATTAGTAGAGCTTAATTAGGCAACCATAATATTATGGGTAAGGTCTATAAACTTGTTAAGGATAATTTCCATATTGTCACGTCTTTATCCCCGAAGGGGTAGGCAGAGGCATACTATACGTCCACTTTTCATCGTTAGCATTTTTGTCCCACATAACAAGTGGTGAGCCCATTGCCATGTTGAAATGGATAATTTTGAATACTGGAAAATAATATTATAATAATGGTTGAATCTCCTTTTTTATTAGAACACCTTTGTGAAATTACTACATAAAATGGCATTGGCGGAGACCTATAGTTGTATATAAATTCAATTGGAGGGTATACATTTAAAGAATGCCAATGAATACTTATTTACTAAGCATATATCTTTTACAGATATTTCATTACATTTCATCCCCTGCGACAGTACAACATGATGGGCAGATGGGGAATGCCCTTAACAATCAAAGTTGCAACCTTTTAAGTTACGGGGTAAGTAAGTATGTACATAAGTAATTATTCTAAATATTTGTGTGAATGAATTTATTTAGGCTCACTTCTTCACCTTGCCATCCGCCAGAAACTTTCAAGCCCATCTGACATTGGACTAGGAGACTTCTTATTATTTACCTGATGATAACTGCAATGATTTGTTGTCGGGAGCAACTGGTGTCCCCGTCGGCTTGCAACCATATAGTCTTGGTTGGGCATCACTACACCCACAGGAAGTAACGTAACATAAAGTAAGCCCATTTAGGGGGCTTACTCTGGTAGGTATAAATGCAGAATTGTAACAAATGATAATATCTGTGTTCTGTTAATGCCCACTAGTTGCTACCGTGTAACTTACAGAGATGACTGAGATTTGCTGCTTAGAGACAATAATATTTTCTTTGTTATAGACCGTGCTACCTACGACAGGACAACCAGTGTTTGGACCAGCATCAACAGCGGTCAGCTCCCTCCCTACAATGAGTAATACTGCATCTGCAGTGTTAAATGTGCCAAACCAGGTATACAATTTATTTCTATTATTTAGATTTATTTCTATTAGATAAGTTGCTATAAGAAATATCTTCCAGCAGATCTAACAAAGGAAGAGAAAGAAGCATACTCATGTATATACATACAAATGTAGATATTTGTTTGTATATACATAAAGTCATCATGACCACATGGAACTTAAAATTTTTGATATTTTTTTTCCAATTTTGATTAATTTTGGTCCAGGTAGGCACCAAGACATTTTAACTGGGGCTTCACACAGTTTAAGCTTGGTGTAACTTTCCTGGTCTTGGTCAATGCTGTAGATCTTGGTGTAAAATAATTCAGAATGCAGGTGGGATTAGACCCAATAAAAAAAACTACTTTTTAATAATAAATTATATTATTATAACTTGATTATTATTTATAAAAATAATAATCAAGTTATCTGCCATGGTGGCGCTACATACCCTTTTGGATAGTTTTTTATATTTTTAACTAAAAAACTAACTAACTATCTTATCTTATCTTTTATCTTATCTTGTGTCAGCGTTAAGCTGGAAAAGGGCGTGCTCCGTTGGTTTGGACACGTCCAACGAATGAGTGAGGAACGATTGACGAAGAATATATATTGTTCAAAAGTAGAGGGTAGAAGGAGTCAGGGAAGGCCGAGACTTACATATGAAGACCACGTGAGCAGATTGCTCAAAAACGGATATGTCAAAAGTACTCGGATACCCAGACGTGCGTGTATGAACCGATTGATGAATCTCGACGAAGCGAAAGAAGTATGCATGGATCGCGAAGCCTGGCGATCTGTCCTCTCTGACTACCCCGTCAGGTATACAGCGTGAAGATAGTTTTTTATATTTTTGATGGTAGTTATGTTTTATTGTATGCATTTTAGTCAATGACTGCGCATCCAATGCAGTTTCAACTGTGGCCACCAACCAATCCAGTCATACCAGACAAGCAACTGCAGCAAAATAATAATTCCAATGGGGTATGCTTAATCAGTTCTTTTTTTTTTCGACACACACACACACACACACACACACACACACACATACAAACACACACACAAAAACACACACACACACACACACCAATTGATTTTAGACGTAATCCCCGTCGCTTATGTATTCTACAATATTGGTAGGAGCAGAATTCATCCATACTAGAGCAGAGACTGACGCAAAATGACACTACCAGTACTGGGGTAAGTTTTATTAAAATGTTTTTTTAGTGACGAAAGAACAAATTAATTTAAAAATAAATACATTTAATTTAAAAGTTAATTTAAATCCTCTGAATACCCCATTAGGGATACAGCGTTAAGACAGTTAAGTTTAAAATTAATATAAAAAAAGTACCATACCAATAGTGCTAAAAGCTCTAAAAATTTATCCAATGTTATTTTTATAATAATGTTATGAATATTTTAATAAACCCGCACATAAGATCATGGTAATAATGTTCATCTGTATATTTTAGCTGTCAAGTGGATGAATTGATTTCAGTTAAACAATTTTTGTACAATCAGAATTCTAGTTTTTAAAACCATTACAAAATCTTATCTACATTGACATTTCACGTCAATTGCGTTAGCATTTCTTAAGTACTTAATAAAAACATCAGGAACCATTTTGTCGTGTCGTACTTTCAATAAAATGATTGAATTGAATACACTGTGATCGGGTTCCATGTCTTCTATCAACATTTGCTCCAAAGATCACCTTTGGAGCAAAAATTACATTACTTTGTTAACTAATTGAATCAGGCTTTACATGGAGAAAATACATTTAAAAAAACTATAGTTGTTTTGTTTTAAATGTTATTTTTGCAATATTCGGCTTTTTTAAATTGTCGTACGATGTCGACACGTGTTTCTCCTACACACGAGGCATTATCAAGACTGTTTGTTGTTATAGATGGCATTACTTCAACCCCAGTCGGTGGCAGAAGCGCCGAGTGCGGTGCCTCAAGTATATTGCCTACCGACTCCCATTATAAACCAGGTTTGATGCGAAATTATCTTACTTACTAAATTTTATTAATTTTATTATCGAATGTCAGTTTCTTTCAATACTAACTTTTAAACTTTCGCTCGATGCATGATGAAATACAAGTGTTTTTGCGATCATGCTTATTTACCTTGAATTTGATTGTTAAGTCTGAATTTAACCAGCCATCGTCTCTGTGGCGCTTGGTCTCCACCCGTTCTACCACAGAAACCTTAGATTGAAATTTGTAAGGAAAAATTTACAATCTATAATTTCCAGCTTCGTTTGTTACAGATTATACTCTGCTTGGATGACGACTTGTATAAAAAGGTTACTGATAAAGCCTTAGCCCAATTTAAGTTAGAGCAGTCACAAACTCACTTACCTCGGAAGTACACGAAACAATATCAAAATAAAAAAAAGCTTATGAATACAAAATCAATCAATGATCTAGAAGCTGCTACTAGTAAAGATATCGCAGTTATTAAGAGTAAAAATAAAGTTATTAATATAAACACTATAAAAAACTATAAAGATGAAGGCATTAAAAAGCAGCAAAGTGCCAATGGGTTCGTAGCTGCAACTATTGAACACATGACAGCTGATTGTGATGAATTATCAGAATGTGAGGAAAAGGTATTTACTATCAACGACAGTGAAGATCAAAGAAATAGTTTCGACTATTCGGAGCCCGTAATTAAAGCCAATAGTAGAAGAGATAAGGGCGATGATATAATCGACGTTATTGCTCCTACTAAACGCACAAGATATATAGCAATTAGTAATAATACTGACAAAGTCATGGTAGATCAAGAAAAAAGTGTCACTGAACTAGGGACTGCAAATAGTAACAAAAGAGTTGCTGATGATAATAAATTATCATATAATAAGAATAGAATACTGAGAGTAGAGCTTAGAAAAGAAGACATAGTCGATATAAGATACGTGCGTAAAGTAAGTTTAAATTCATTCAAAAATGGTATTACAGTTACCGATGAGAAGCACAAATCAGGTTACCAAAGCAATACAACACAAAACCAAGTCAAACATAAAGCCGAGGAGAATATTACAATGCAACATCGCACAACAATAGCAGACCAGATGGATGAATCGCTAGACAACGAGGATAAGTCTGGTTTCGCTTGGACACCGGACTTTTATACTTTTCGTGGTGAAAAAGAGAAATATTTTAATAATCCTCAGTCCACTACAGATAGCATACTTCCTTACGAGCTTTTCAGTAGTATATGGGATATAGATATGATGACCCATATAGCTAAGTTAACCAACGAAAATCTCTGTAAAAAATGTAAGCCCAAAACTTCTAGTATTTGCTCATCTCCTCGGGATGACTGTGGGAGAATCGTCGACATTGATGAACTATATACATTATTTGCCATATTAATTTATATGGGGCTTAGTGAAAGAAATAATTTGACGGACTATTGGTTGGAGGAAGCTTTAGTGGAAATGCCTGTGTTTGGCTCCGCTATGTCAATGAGTCGCTTTCTAATACTGAACAAATGTTTAAAATTTCCGAGTTCCATTCCTCTGAAAGGTGCTACGTATGACGATATAAAAATATCTGAAGTGGTTTCGATTGTAGACCATTGTAATAATAAATTTAAAGCTCTGTATGTACCACAACAGTGCTTGACCATTGACCAAAGTATGATATTACAGGAACACTGTGTAAGTAAACTGCAAAGTGAGAGATCTTTAATTATTACGGAGTCTAATATAAAATGGTATCATTTGTGCGAGGCTCGAACTGGTTATATGCTCAAATGTAAGTTACACTCAGAGAATGGAGAATCTTTGGAGAGTCACCATTTTGGGTTTGATACTTTCGCAGAAAAAGTTGTCTTGAATCTCATAGAGGATTACCTCGATGCTGGACATCACTTGTCAATGGACTCCTCCTTTAACAGTCTACCTCTCACAAGGTACTTGAAACAGCGTCGTACAGATGTGATAGGTACTATAAAAAGGAACGCACCTTACATACCCAAAGATATACAGAACCTGACAGATAAGACATTACCGTTACATGACTATGTGACTGTACATTGCGGTGATATTTCGTTAGCTGTTTGGAGAGATCAGAAAATCGAGTGTCTTGTGTCAACTTATCACGATGACAGTGTGGCAGAAACTCATCAACCAGATGCGTATGGTGTTGTTAAGGACTTCAATGACACTATGTGTGGGATTAATTATAGGGACAATATGATTTCAAAATATATAAACAAACCAAAGAACACTAGCTGGCATATAGCAGTATTGAAAAGGCTGCTGAACTATAGTCTTCTAAATATTTATATTATAAGAGAGAAAAATTTGGGTAAGCAAGTTGCGTGTGGGAATGATTTTGATAATTTTCGCTATGCTGTAGCATACGCTCTTATTGATCGTCACAAGAATAGTTCTCTTCACTTAGTTCCTAGGAATCAGGAATGTAAGACACCAATACGGTCACTACACGTTAACCATATCCCAGATTATTTCGCGAACTCGAGGATAGGAAAATTAAATAAAAAGTTGTGCAACGTACCAGCTATGCGGGTATGTGTTCAATGTGTAAAAGAAGGTCGTAGAACAATGGTGGATACAATATGTCAACAGTGTGATCTCAGTGTGTGTCTTGGGGAGTGTTGGGCGAAGTGGCACAACATAAAAATATCTTAGTTTTTTTTGTGTATACTTGGTGCTCTGTCAAGATATGGAAATCGCTGAAAAGCATCGGTAGCTTTTTGAGAAATCCAGGCTTCCGGAAACATGGGCCAGTAATGGATCAACACGATTATATACGGTTTCCTACAAAAATCTGCATGTATCAGGGAATCAGCATAGGGTGTTTTAAACAACAAAGATATTCCGATGTTGTACCGATGACCAATTTGAAAAACCCAGTCATAATTGGTGGACAATGAAGTTCAAACTACAAGAAATGTGAGGCTTTAAAGAAATGCAGTAACAAAAGTAAAGTCAAAACTCATGTTACCGCTTCATATTATGCTCATTAGGACAAGTTCTCGTAACAAATAACGACAGATTAGCGGAAAAGGGATATATTTTTAATCTACTTCACGTCATCTGTTGAGTATAAAGTGCTGATTTAACGAATTTCGGACGTCCTACTGAACAGCCTTATAAAATGAACGAATATGTGGAACTCATTTGCGAGGATGTCACCTGAAAAAAAACTAGCACAAACGTATGCGTAAAGTAAGCCCAAACGGACGCCAGACCCACCGCCTCAGTCTCTCGTAAGAGGTTCCGATGCAGCATCTCGCAGATTACGTTAAACCGGCACAAAAGTTTGTCAATCTCGCGTAGAAATCGATTCTTGGTGCTTGTAACAGGTGAAGAGTGAGCACATATGGAATAAACCCGAACAGACATAGCCTTTAGTTTTGCTGCCAAAATGATCCAAACGCCAATGCTCGTTCAATACTCACAGATGAGACATAACCTAGTGCAAGACTGCTATGTATACCAACGAATTTCTGTTGTAACAGCCAAAGTCCCGTAACTAATAAATATTGCTTTTATTTACATAACACTCCCTAAATTAATAAAATCTTTTGAGCTTAATAAACGTTTATTTGTAAGTCATGTTTTTTTCTGGACCATGAGTGCTTGAAAATTTCGACTATTCATAACTAATACTAGTGGCGGCAATTTATTCAAAGATAATATAATAGTACTAGTTGATGCCCGCGTCCAGTGACATTAATTGTGACGTCAAGGCACGCATTGCTGCTGCGTGGTCAAAGGTCCATTAGTGACCCAAAAGTGCCGGTCAGGTTTAAGGGACAGGTCTATAAAACCTTCATTAGGCCTGTCCTTTTACTTGGCAGTAAGGCGTGGCTACTACTGGAGCGACACATGCAGAAGCTGCGTGTCACGGAAATTAAGATGCTGCGGTGGATGTGTGTGAGGAACTCTCGCATCTGCGGCAGCCTTCACGTCCGTGACATTGCATATAAGCTGCAAGATTGGTTGGTATGGTCACGTCTCGCGGCAACCGTCGGGCTACGTGGGAAACAAATGTCTGGCCATGTCCCGGTAAGAGGGAAAGGCCCAAGAAGTCCTGGCTTGACGTCGTAAGGGATGACATGCGCGGCAATAATCTCACTACTGGGGATGCCGACGATCGTGCGAAGTGGAAGAGAAAAAGTAGGAAAGCGGACCACGGGCGTCGCGAGAGGCAACTGGGACAGAAGCTCGGATGATGATAAAGAGTTGATGACCGCGGCTTCACCTGCGTGTTGAAGTTTTTTCTTTCCTGTTGGCACTTGTTTCCGGATAAAAAAATAACCTTTGTCCTATTCTGATGTATACGCTAATGTTACTGTAGTTTCATTTAGTAGATTTTGCATAAAAACAAATCTACACATTCAAACAGATTTTCCCATTATTAATAGTAGTTGGATATACTGCAGTCTGCAATTACACGCAACGTGCGACTTCCAGTTTAAATTAAGGAACAAAATAGATTTATATTTTATCTGGTGTTTGTTCGGCCGTTCTTGGAAGAATTCAAATCATTTATTTATTGTTTACTACATAAATGAATTGAATTGAATTAAAATATGAAAGCCATCTTCATTTTATATTGGTAACCTACTAAGAAGTCCCATAAGCAGAGTCATTCTTTAGGTTCTTGTCTATACACATGAACTTCTTTCTCCCATTCCAGTTTGCCATAAAATGATTGCACGTGGTTCTCGTCTGGTCGTTCGATCGTAGTCCAACTAGATATTCGTGGTTGTTACTTTTCAATGTAGTATGATGATCTAGCGATTCTAAATTATTGGAACTCTACGAGTACCATTTCAACATTTTGTTTTTATTAAATATTTTAATATTTGTAAAATAAAAAGTATTTTATAATCATTAAAGTCTTTTCTACTAAATAATGATAATAGCGCTCTCTGAGGTAAATTAAAATTTGAAGTCCGATGCCATTGGCGCCCAATAGAAACAAGTGTGCAAATCAAAATAAAACACAAAATTGATCAGAACAGTTTCCGTGCTAATTTATTCAAATCATGTACAGTTAAATCGCCTATATAAGCTTACATTTAGATAACTGATGCTACATTACGACGTGTAAGTTTACTAGAACACTGCATTAACTCTGTAAATAAAGTCTACAGAGATGAGTGGTGCGATATCGGGACTTTTGTGGACCAAAGATTTTCCGTCATAAACCTGCAAATAGATTCATATGCGTCAATTGAAAATTTGACTAGTTAACAATATTTTACAAGTGTTCGCTATATTAAAAGATTTGATTTTCGTGTTTGGGAGTGTAGGAAGCCAATGGAGGTGCGTGCGTGTGTATAAGCGTCACAATATGGCGCACAGAGCTCGTACCCAAGCCTCCGTGGGAACATGGACACAGCAGTCTTGTAAATCCAGGGCATACAATTCTCATCGCAACATACTGTTTATTTCTCTTGCAATATTTCTAGTGAATATAGACTTAATGAATTAATGAAATCATAAGTAGCCTGATATTATCACCTTACTGTAAAAGTTTATTTTATATAAAAGAAACACAGTAGGGAAACATAACGTATTCGTATACTGACGCAGATGTTTTAGTAACTACCCTCAACTGTAAATATTGTTAAGACTCATTTACGTTACACTACAACAGCGAATCTGTGGTGGGGCAAGAGTGTATAAAAACATTGACGAAATTATCAAGAATTATCTATACAGCATTAACACATTACAGCGTTCAATTTTCTTTAAGAATGAAAATTTTGTTACGAATTACAATTTGTATTGTACAAACGGTATTTGGAAAGTTTCATTCTGAAAGGAAAGTATCTTTGGCCCCAAATGTCTCCTGTTTTGGATGATAAATTTACACCCAAATATTCAGATCGAAAACATAACGAGATTGTCATCAGTACATATGGATGTTCACTGTCTGTCTTTTATTACGTTTTAAAAATTCCATATTATCATAAATACTTTTCTGCACTCAATACAATCAAATCGTTCGTACTCTTTAGTCGTAAGACCATCGCTTACCGATTTGTATTTTTTTTATTTAAATAACATTAAAGTAAAATGTTTTTAAATATTGGAATCTAACCTATTGCGAAGCGTAACAAAAACTATCTTTTGAGAATCTAACTAATCACTAAGCCTTAGCTTCAAATGTATCATTACAACCAAAATGGCATTGTTTTTTTAAACAGCCAACTATTTATAATCTATTTTTTTAAATAAATACTTTAAATTTAGTTCGGAAATGTTGATAAAATATAAAACTAAACAAAATCAACAAATAAAGAAAAGAAATTCGTCTGTATCGTAACAGTTGAGCGTGAACAAAAATCTATGCCTATATGAGGATGTTATGTGGCTAATACATCGTATACTGGTTACAGGGAAAATATTTTGTTCTACATACAAAAATATATCACAGAAAGAGATGTAGGTAGTCATTAATCAATAAAAACATCAAATTATACTTTGACTAGTATATACATGTTAAAAAAGAAGGAGGAAATGAGCAAAACTTATCTGCATCCAAAAAACTTCAGTGAAAACATGGTACATGAAATTTACAAAGCCTATTGAGTTGTAATACATAGGTTTACAATTCAATTATATATAAAAATACTTGATTACTATCCGTTATAAATATTATACGTATAAATAGACGACCATGTTAACTTCGCTTTTAATTCAACACGTACGCGAATAGCCCAGTTAAGTTTGGTCGGAGAAACATCGACATTCGGATCCATGTAGATTATAACTATGCATTTTAGCCACCTAACATTTTATCCCCTTTATAAAAATAGACAATAATCCAGCCTTTTAGCTCCAAACCACGTTCAATAACTTGTACAAATATTTCATATCAAAACTTGCCAATACTTCTCAATTATCATACAAATGAGTTTATTATTATAATATTAAATACGTGTATTTGACAAACTTACTTGATACATGAATTGTGCATGGAAGAACCCCCTCCATACGTCGAACATATATATAGTCAAATTAACTTTTAGAAAAGCGGCAGTACTCCAATAAAAAAGGTATGTGTCCAATTATTTGAAGTAAAAAAAGTATAATATAGTTGTTGAGACACATAGGATAACCCAAAAACTCTGTTTCATATTTGAAAAAATAACTGCCTTTTTTAAGTGTTTATTAACATGCAACACATCTGTTACATATGAAAAACTAGATGCAACCAGATAACTAAAATGTAATGTAGAGGGTATTTATGATTATACAGTTCGTTGTAGTTTTAATTGCTCTCCCTTAAGAATTTTAAACAGAGAATTTAGTACAATGATACCTATAACCTGCCTCTGTTGCTTATAGACGATTATATTGCAATTTCACTCGAACAGACATGGCGGCCATGTTTCTCTAGCTGCTATATTGCATGTATGATGAGAAAGTTTGTCAAACGCACGCTATTTTAAAATTAATTACTACCTAAGCTAAGTAATCACGTTAATAAGTTATAAGTTGAAGATATTTTATAGATATAAATACTTATTTAAGTGGGAAAAGCCATGCTTTTTATGTCTGTTGTTTTTATTATTATTTGGAATCGTTAAGTACTCTAAAGGATATGATTTCAAACTTATGTTTTTATACTTATATAGGCCATATTTTTTGGCTTAACTTTAAAAGGATTAATAGTGACCTTTAATGTACCCTATCTAAATATTTAGAAGAGAGCCAAGGCAAGAGACATTAAATGAAACTCCAAAATAATTAATAATAATTTTACTATTACAATAAGCACCAAACTAGGTTTGGAATGTTCAGTATTGCACCACATGTGAAAAAGAAAATCGATTGTAATACAGTCAGTACAACGTAAATATTAAAAACAATATAGGGTTTGGTGTAGTAAAAATATTTCCAAATAATTGATATATTTTCCTAATAAATAAATTAACCAACACAATAAAGGTCACCATTAGAGCCCGATTTCTAAGCGAATAGAAAACACCACATTGAGTATAAATTTCAGCGTCTTAACCATACACTGTTTCAGAGTCAACACAACATGTTCAAGCTGTTAAAACATTCATTAAATATCAACCTTAAATGTATAACAACAAAACTAAGATTAGCATGCCAGACCAAAATGTAACATCACTGATAGTTTCATTTTATCATTATTATTTGACAGGGTTATCGTTATACGGTTCATTTTGTCATTACAGGTTGAAATTTAATGAAATGAAAGATTTATCGAACATACACTCCATTCTCCCCCGGGTTAAGTCGACGCAATGGTTTGTACAAATAGTGACTTGATTGTGCATAAAACCATGTTATCACTGCACGCCAGTCTTCATAGAAGATCACAATATTATGGAACTTCCTAATCTCTGATAACAACAACCCCTTTTGCTAGGGTAATGTTACTTATTTAAAAAGTGCTGGAATCACGAAATTAAACTAGTGTGTTTGCCGTTGAGGTTATGGACATAATGTTAAAGTTAACTGTCAGTGCTATTTCTATCCAAAAACCAATGCCCGACTTTATCTCAAACAGAAAACATCTTTATTTACCAACAAAGACTTCTATTTGCTCATTCATTGTAGACTTATTTTTTTTTAAATATATTTTAACATGAAAATAATTTCTATTTCGAATTAGTAGGTTTGAAGTTTTATTCTGTGCTTTTTACAATCCGGAAACCCCGTGAAACCTATATATCCTATTTGCCTAATTAAATGGCATTTATGATTACTTAGCTCTCTTGAGTAACGTAATAATGTATATATAGCCTATGAACTTTCCTCGACGAAAATATTTTTTTCGGTTAGTACCAGTAGTCCCTGAGATGATCTCTACAAGTATATTAATAGTTCGATTTCGTGTGTTCCAGCACAAATACCAGACATCTAACTAAATAAATACTTATTTTAATATCATAAACAATTTTGTAATTAAATGTTTGCGTGAAAGTACATAACACAACAGTTCTACATTAATGGAAATGTATTAAATAGATTGTTCCTGAACCTAGAGGCGGGGCACACTTAGCTATAAATTGTAAAAAATACACTATTTACAACAAATCTGTTCATAATATTTTAAAGACAAACAGCTAATATAGATTAAGTGTTAGATATAAATGTTGATTAAGTCGGTGAATTGAATTGTTATTGAAATGTTTTCTTTATTTAACACGTGAGGAAGAGAAGTTGAATGAGTAAAGAGTTTAAGTTGAATATTGCTCGGAGCATTTTTAAAACAAAGCAGTCCATCCGTAGACACCTATGAAATTGAGAAATTACCGTGTAATTGTCATTGAAATGCTAAATTCTTACTAATATTAAATATATAATAATAATAAATTATTTAATAAAACAACTATTTTAATAGTACTACTACTTATATACCTAAGATGCCCCGCAAGTTCGATATTTTTTAATTATAAAATCTAAACTGATGTTTCATAATACAATCACTGTACACCCCAGTAAACTGTGGCGTTTCAAGATGCCAAGATGTGTCAATTAGGGAATACTGTATAAGAAGTGTACAAAAACATCTACAAATTACTTTTTAAATACCAAATATATATTTATTTATACTTTATCCATATAATTATACCGCTTTTTGCATTTGATAATAGATTATTTTATTTATAAGCTACATGTACCTAATAACAATTTTAAAATGTAAGCATTCCCTCGACAATAAAAGCTTTTGAAAGACTGACTGAGTACGTGAAGCTGCCTTAAGTTCTGTTAAAAATTAAAACTGGTCAGACAATTGTAAGTACAGAAATACATAGCATCGCGGAACATTCCATTATACATTCTCCTGTTAGCTTATACTATTTATTATGAACAGTCAAACAATAATTTCATAGAAAACAGCCAATCTTTCAAAGAACCGCCAGGCGCACTCATGAGTATGTCTGTTATGTTGTTAAAATTCTACCGAATACGCTTTGTATTGGAAAATGTCAACACATGGTGGCGCGGGAAGTGCGAGCGCGATAACACAAGTACAAGCTAGCGAGGTGTGAGAGAGAGAGGAAACCTTCGTGTTCGCGCAAGCGTAGTCCCGAGCGGGCGAATGTGTTCGTACGCCCGCCGCATTACATAGTACCTGGAATGGCGAAGGAGTTCTTAGTAGAATTTGTATATAACAATTATTTAGTGTAATTCGTAGTTCAGTTTATAGTTTTTTTAGTAAGACCTGTATCAAAGTTTTTTTTAAATTTAATATATCATTGAATACTATGCGCAGTAGCAGTAGGACTACTTAGACAATATTTTCAAGCCGCGTGGTCGTCCTTGTACATTACTTTATTAGTTATTTTCTCACGTGGTCTATAATATAAGCAATACTTAGGTCCGTATTCCAAAACGTTTCTCAATACTCAATCAACGCTTGAGGCTAGATTTTGCCTAATAAAATCTACTCTCAAGCTTCGATTGAGTATTGAGAAACGTTCTGGTATACGGCCCTTAAAGCATTGGTTGAATGAGTATTCAATTCAGGTAATGTCACGCACCATAAAGGTGATCGTGTACGTATCACTGAGTCTGACGTCTGATTTGCGAGCGTTTCCGTTCTTCGGAAGGCACGTTAAGTCGTTGGTCTCGGTTGCCAGTAATATGGCAGTCGTTAAGTCAAATTGAAAGCCTTATGGGCGGCATGAAAAATTTCAACAGCAGGTAACCGCAACCTGCGCCTGTCTATTTTAACACGGCAATGTGCTCACCATTTGGGACAGGAATACACACCGTGAAAAGTGGGCGTATAATATGCCTCTGCCACCTCTTAGGGAATAAGGCATGCGTCCATTATGACGTCACAGCCTCGCAAAGACTGGGACAAGGCACAGTGCGGCGTTCAGATGCGAACGAGAGCGCGACTGTTGAATGAGCAGAGCAATATTTCAGCCATTTTTTGAAATATAAAATAGTAAAAGCATTGTTTTCCAGTATTTTTTGCGGATTTATTTGGCATTTAAAGTAAAAAAAAAACGTTTGTCAGACCCATTGGACAGAGGGAGGTTCTTACCTCGAACGCTGCGGCGACAATGGCTAGTACTCGGCGGAGTTGAGGTCGACGGGTGGAGGGGGGTGGAGCTTTTAGCCATTTTATTGAAATATAAAAAAGTTAAAAACACCGTTTTTTCGTATTTATTTGTAGATTAGTTTTACATTTAAACTAAAAAACGTTTGTCTTCTTACCTCGAAGGCTGCGGCGACAACGGCTAGCACTCGGAGGAGGAGTTATGGTCGAGGGGTGGTGGCGGGTGCGCGGGGGCGAGTTAAGCTTTTAGTAATTTTTTTGAAATATATAAAAGTAAAAGCACTGTTTTTGTTGTTTTTCCTAGTATGTTTTGTGGATATATTTGGCATTTAAATTAAAAAAGAACGTCTGTCAGACCCATTTTACAGAGGGCGGTTCTTACCTCGAACGCTGCGGCGACAACGGCTAGCACTCGGAGGAGGAGTTGAGGTCGAGGGGTGGTGGCGGGTGCGCAGGGGCGGGTGAAGCCGCGGGGCGAGCCTTGGCGCGCGTGAGTCGGTCGAGCTCGGCCGCCGCGTCCGAGCGCGCGGCCGCGGCGGCCGGGGACGCGTCCGCCCGCCCCGCCGGCGACCCCGTCTTCTTGTACAGCAGCGAGTTGAAGAAGTTGGCGAGCACGCCCTCGTTGCCGGGCGTGCCGGGACCCATGCTGATCTTTGTGCCGTCCAGCTGTTGGGCCAAAATAACTATCTATACAAACGATAATGAACCCCAATAATTGTAACGGTGGAATTGGGTTCCTCATTCATCCGTTACAATTCGTGGAGGTTATCCTTGACCATTGTGCCTTAGGATTGACGAATCGAGGGTGTGTGGTGGGATCCTCCTCTCCTCCTTCATTATCGTTCTATGATAGATTTCCGCCATGTAACGCCCGATTTAATTAGTTAAATCTATACTAATACTAGTTAACGCGCGCGGCTAAGTTTTCCCGTTCCCGTTTCCCACAGGAACTTGTACCCGGTATAAAAAGTAACCTATGTGTTATTCTAATGTATAAACTACATTGTTGTAAAGTTTCATTAAAATCCGTTCAGTAGTTTTTACGTGAAAGATAACATACATCCATACAAACTTTCACATTTATAATATTATTAAGATTTCTTCAATCTTATCTTCTAATTTAGTCCTGTCCAGTCTTTGTCGATGTCGAGTCTCCAGTCCCAGGTCCTGGTCCTTGCCCTCAGTATAATGGTGGTTCTTATACTGAGGTTTTCAGTAAACTTTACACAGCAAGATAGAAAATAGTATTTCACTGCATATCCGCACCTGTCATATGGGACAACTCACACAACGCCATCTGATTCATTGTCTTTCACTATAGCACGTTAACACAACTTTTATGTCCAGGAAGCCACCACTCCCGCACATAAAACAAGATAAATGCACTAGTTTAAATAATATACAGCAAGCGTCCGCACCTGTCAATTATCCCGCACAAAGTCTATACTAATGTTATAGGCGAAAGTGTTTTTTTTGTTTTTAAATATGGGACAACTCACACAACGCCATCTGATTCCAAATTAAGCAGAGCTCGTACTATGGTAACCAGATAACTGATAAACATATTTATATATTTCTGAATACATAGGTACATATTATAGATAAATAACACCCAGACACAGAATAAATCATCATGCTCATCACACAAAGTTTTATCCTGGGTGAGAATAGAACCCACAACCTCTTGCGTAGCAGTCGGTTACACTCCCACCGCGCCACAAAGACAGTCATATTATAAAGAGGAAAGAATAGGCTCAGAAACTACTGGGTCGATTTTGAAAATTCTTTAACCGTTGGAATGCTACATTGTTCGTGAGTAACATAGGCTAAAATGGATTTTCATAAAGTTTAGGGTATCGTACAACATCTCGAATGTTGTACGATACTAATGTTGTTGAGTCATTATAATAGGCCACATTTGAAAAGTGTCAGTTTTAGCTTCATAGTGAGGTGACATGATTAAAAATATTGATTTGTGCCGGTGACCGGTAAGGTTTATCAAGTAAATATTGTGGAATAGTACAAGTGTTATTATTGAAAACGATTTATATATGTTAGAAGTCAGTATCGGTTCATTCACAATATGACATATTGTGTGCCTTTGAGAATGCCGTGAGGCGAAACCGGTAAGGTTTATCAAGTACATATTGTGGAATAGTACAAGTGTTATTATTGAAAATGTGTAGCAAGTTCCACCAAGTGCCATCAATCAACAGTATAAATTATATATAAATCGAATCAGTTATTTTGAAAAAGTAAGCTATCAAGAAGACATATATAATTATCAATTCAATATTAATTACATTCAATTTAATATTATTATTATTTATATTACGTGGGACAGGAATGCACATGGTGAAAAGTGGGCATATAATATATATGCATCTGCCACCCCTTCGGTTCGGGGATAAGGCGTGATAGATAAATAATAATTCAATATATTGACTTTGAATGTGTATAATTCGTATTCTTAAATGTGTATAAAACTATAACGTGAAGGCTGGCAATTTGGGTATTCATTTATAGTGAAATAATCCTGCACAAAAATGGAAACAGAATATCTGCCAGGTAATTTATTCATATATAAATAAAATAAGTAAGTAAGATGCTACAGTAGCAATATTACGTTTATTTACACTGAAAAAATAAAAAGAAACAAAAAGAAGTCCTGGAGTAGGTATGTATTTAGAGAAAAAATTAATTGTTTTGTACGCCGGACCGTCATACGTCGGAGCTCTAGAGCACTAGACCTGGGACAACTGGATGTGAATAGAGAGATATGAAAAGCTTCTGCCTCCCTTTCGGTGTGTAGTATGTGATGGTTACCTGTGCAGTGGCCCTCTGCGTGGTCCGTAGCGGTGAGTCGGCTCTAGGCGCGGGAGCTCCTGCTTGCAGCGCTGCCAACTGTCGCTGCAGGAAGGCTTGCTCGTCTTCTGCTTGTACTTCTGCCTCGCGGTTAGCTCCCGTCTGTGGAGACGTATACATTTTTTTAAATAATTGCATTCCAAAGTTCATATTACCGACTTTTTTTTTGTTGGGACTAATCCCACTCGCATTCCCATTACTGTGACTCCAAAACACCAAAAAAGTCACACCGAGCTCGATCTCGGTGAAATCCCAGGAGAAGTTAGCATGTCTTGGAGCCCGCAACGACATTAATCAGAAGATAGTGTGAGGAAGTAGGAAAAGAACGTAACGTCATATTACCGAGACTATAGTATAATGTGCTATCCAGTGGTTACTTAGCAGTTGTGCCTTATATCCCCAAAGTCTTACTATATGCCTACATTTCAACCGTATGTATTTTGTCACAAGTGGGTGGGTGGCTCCACTATCGTGAGGTGTTTATGCACATGGTATGTATGTCGGAGTCGGATTTTATAATCCTACTAATAAAGTTAGTATGGATGGAAGTTTGGTACTCTCTCACGCAAAATCTACTGAATGGATTTTGATGAAACTTTATAATACTATAGCTTACACATCAGAATAACACATAGGCTACTTTATATCCCGGTAACAAGTTCCTGTGGGAAACGAAAAGCTTCACCACGCGTACGGAGCCGCGAGCGTCAAGTAGTCCGCCATGTTACATAACGGCTAGCCGTTATCAAAAACAGGGTCGTTTTGAAGTTCGGCGGTTCAACGATTAGCCGCATTGAATGCAGCTGAATAAATGTCTGTTGGGGCTGGTGAGCTCATAGCTGTTATAGCAATTATATGGAGTATAACAAATATTATGAAAATTTAAAACAAACTTAAGTTTAGTCGACTGTTCTCACATAACTCCAAAAACAATGTAAATTCATTATTGAAAGCCGTTTCCACATTTTAAAATCCATGTAGTTTCTTGCCAGATTCTTTTACATGAAGGGTAGGCTGCCCTTGGAACTGGCAACTAGAATCGCTCTCATTTTAATTATTGTCATGACTATTCATAAGTGCCTAAAGTAGTCTACATAAAAATAATATTTTTGAATTTGACTCAGACATTAATACGTAAACATTATTTTAAACTATAAAAAATCTGTTTATACTGATGTAACAAACCTAGCAAAAATTAAATAAATGGTCATAACTTCTAGACGCCACGAGATTTGTATATGAATTTTTTCCTGTATGTAGACAAGTAGCAGATCCCAATTTTGGTATATTATATAAATATTTCCAGTGGATTACTTGATAGCAAAAACAAAAAAAAAGAATTATTACTTCGGTTTTAAGCAAGTTACGAGATTGACAATTGCCTTAAAATGTAATACTTATATAGCAGTACCAAACTGCATAAGTTTTTAATTTTTAGTTAGTTGTAGTTTTCAGCTCAAAATATATCTTAACTTTATCTGGGTGATAATCACGAAATTTTAAAAATAAATTTTGACTATACTAATTATATTTATCCCTTGGGAATTTTACTCTAGCATTTTCCCCAAAAAAGGGGACGTCCGAAAAATGGCATTTATGAACACATAGTGAAACGAAAAATCTTCACCACACTGTCGAATCAGCGCCTCCTGATCAAATGGTCTAGGAAGCAAAACGTCTAACAGCGCGAAACGTCTAATGAGCAGTAAGCCTAATTAGGAAAAGGTCCACTTGGCAAAACATCCAACTCTCAAATTGTCTGTATAGCTGAATGTCTATTTCGCGAATTGTCACATTCTCAAAATATCTGGATACTCGGGCACGTAATTTATAAATCACTATTTTTAATTTAAAACTAAACGCACACGAACACTTAAATAACGGACTGCTATTATCATCTTAATAAGGCTGTTTGAAAAAAAAAATCGTCAACGTTGGGTCTTTCTTCTTTCCCAAAACATTGTTACTTATTTATATATTGTTTACTTTTTATTAACCTTTGTTACTTTCTTCATTCAGGACGAAATGTTGGACTTATATAAAGAGGCCAAGAAAAGCAAAGAAAGGGCTAAGGTCAGCCCTGACAGATATCACTCTTTGCGTCCGGAGCGCACGCATACGGTTAGGTCCGATAGAGGCTTTATTCCGCGTACGCTTAGATTGTGGAATGAATTCCCTGCCTGGGGTTTCCCGAAGGTCTAGAGTATGGGGTTCTTCAAAAGGGGTCTTAGAAAGTATATAAAGGGTCGGCAGCGCGAGTGCTGCACCTCTGGTGTTGCAAACGTCCATAGGCTACGGTGAACACTTTCCATCAGGTGGGCCGTATGCATGTCTGCCACCTCAGTGGTATAAAAAAAATATATAATAAGCTGTCCTAGCAATTATAATTTTCGCACAAACAATGCACTCGAAGGTTTGCACACGCGGCTTAACACGAATATATAATCAAAGCCAACCCTGTTACTAATCCTCAACACTCAGAAAAGTAGCCTTGTGGTTGTGGCGAGATCGCAAATAGAATAATATGTTATTTGAAGGAAACGAGCGAAACAAATCGATACATTATTGAAAGTGAAAAAGAAAAAAAAAGTTAATCCTTTTGAAGTTTTGGAAACATTA
Source organism: Thumatha senex (assembly GCA_948477245.1). Lineage (NCBI taxonomy): Eukaryota > Metazoa > Arthropoda > Insecta > Lepidoptera > Erebidae > Thumatha > Thumatha senex. The sequence goes on from OX419727.1 coordinate 28,699,811, forward strand.
GCCAACAACATCGGATATCAAAAGGTGCATAGTGGAATTCGTGCGCCTATAGCATCCTAATAATATTTAAAAAAATAGTACTGTTTAAAACGTTTTTTTAACAAATACATTGTAAATATTTTACAAATTACTTTTTATTTTCTATCATGAGTGTACACATTTTAAAATAGTCGATTTGCGAAATAGACGTTGAGCTATACAGACCATCTGAGAGTTGGACGTTTTGCTACATGGACCATTTCCTAATTAGGCGTACTGCTTATTAGACGTTTCGCGCTGTTGGACGTTTCGCTACTTAGACCTTCTGATCGGTACTCGAATCAGCGTGCATCAACTAGTACAAAATACATTAAATACTCACTTTCCGTATAACAGGTTGAACTATAACGTCTCTGTAATAATCGTCTGGTTTACACGACTGCATGTTCTCGTACAATATACTAATTTTCTTCATGCTATCCCAACCAGCAGGTCTGAAATCAACATCAAACCATCAAAGTTATAAAATTAAAAAAAATAAAACAACAAAATATAAACTATCGCGGTATATATTCATACTTAATATACTTCTCGGGACTTATACGAAATAATCACAGACCACATTGTCTCATTGTCACATTGTCGTGGGTTCGATTCCAACCCAGGATAAAACTTTGTGTGATGAGCACGATGGTTTATTCTGTGTCTGGGTATTATTTATCTATAATATGTATGTATTTGGAAATATATAAGTATGTTTATCAGTAATCTGGTTACCATAGTCCAAGATCTGCTTAGTTTGGTATCAGATCGCGTTGTGTGAGTTGTCCCAACGATATAAGTGCTGCAACGGGTATAAAGCGTCGGTGTATATCAGTTAATATTATTTCGCGAGATTCCGTACGTAGTGTGAAACTTACATCAATACTGCGTCCTTCTCGACAATCAAGGCAGGCGTCCTGAACGGTAATCCATATATCCTATGTGTAAGGTATTTGTAGAGGAGATCGCAATTCTTGTCTTCTTTAGCGCTAGTGTAGAAGAGAGCCGCGCCGTACTGGAGACAGAACCGCCTGATCCACTGCTGCATGAAGTCGAAGTGCTCGTCGCGGTAGTCGTGTTCCTTCTCCAGGGTGCTCATGTAATCGGTCTGAAGATAAATATGGTACGAGTACTTGAATAAACATCTACAATAATAGAAAACAACACAAAGAAATGTAACGTTTTGGGATTCAAGATTTTGGGAAATTAACATTTTGGGATTCAACATTTTGGAATCCATCCAAGATTTTGGGATTCAACATTTTAGAATTCAACATTTTGAGATTCAACATTTTAGAATCCAGCATTCAAGATTTTGGGATCCAACATTTTAGCATTCAACATTTTGGGATTCAACTTTATAGCATTTCAGATTTTTGGAATTAACTTTTTGGTATCAAAACATTTTAACAGTAAAGATTTTGGGATTCACAATTTTAGGATCCAACATTTTAGAATTCATAATTTTGGGAATTCAACATTTAAACTTTCAAGATTTTAGAAATTCAACATTTTGGGATCCAACATTTTGACTTTGGGAATTAAATGTTTTGGAATCCGACATTTTAGCTTTTAAGATTTTGCAAATTCAACATTACGACCAGCAAGTGTTGAAATGCTGTGATTATCGATAATTATTTTGCTGTTTTTCTTATGCATCAATATTACCAGTTGCTTCCCAAGTTTACCCGACCTTGGAGTTTAGTTCACTTTTATTTGGTTGCTACGAGTAGCTATCGTTACACTATTGATTTTCGCCATTGTTGAGAGTGATTGCTGTCTTTCCTCGCTACCCCGTAGCTCCATGGCGCCATTGCGCCAGCGTCGTGGCCGTTAGTCAGCAGGTGCACTAAGGCTCACTAGGGGCCCACATACAAAAAGGTGCACTAGGGCCCCCTTTTTGTATGTTGTATTAACTGATATGTATTTTTTTTTGTCGGTCGGTTGACAGGTTAAACACGCACCAGACAGACGTAATCCAGTGTCACAACCAAGGTTGGTTAAATCTGTTTAGAACGCACATTAAGTATTGATTTGAACTCCGTAGAAAGAAATCGTTAGATTTCTCAACTCATATTATTTTGTTTCTCGTCATTCCATTACGAGTATAACTCAAACTACATAGAAACAATCAACGAACAAATTGGACTGTAAATTTTTGTTGAGCCCTAAACTTACGTTTTTTTATTTAACTCGCGATTCATAACGCAGTGTCAACGTTGATTTTCGGTAGTGAAACCTGGGTATGTCAGCAGATGCATGAAAGATAATTGAATGCTCTGTAGATGCGATCACTTTGAAATTTGTGCGGCGTAACTTTGGCCGACCGAATACGTAACAAAGTGATACGCAATATGCCAGGTTTGGATGAAAGTGTCAGAGTTAAGCTGGAAAACGGCGTGGTCCTTTGGTTTGGACACGTCCAACGAATGAGTGAAGAACGATTGACGAAGAATGTATATTGTGCCAAAGTCGAGGGTAGAAGGAGTCAGGATAGACCGAGTCTTACATCTGAAGACCACGTGAGCAGATTGCTCAAAAACGGAAAAAGGAATCTGCAAGTAGCGAAAGTAGTATACATGTATCGTGAAGCCTGGTGATCTGTGCTCTCTTACTACCCCGTCAGGGATACAGCGTGAAGATAGTTAGTTAGTTACTAACCTTAGTTGCAACAACTACAATATCAAGTCCTAGATTAGTAGTAAGTACGGCTTCCGGCAGTGGGCAGTCGTCATCGTCGCCGTTCTCCAGGTCATCTGAGAGATTCCTCGAAGACCTCTTCATGGGCGACGAGGCTGTGGGCTCCAACTCGTCTCCTGGCTCTGTATACCTTTGCCATTTCTGTACTTGTTGCTTTTTACTTTGTAACCTTTGTTCTGGAACAATGTAAATAAATTGTTATAGAATATAGGGCGTTACATGGCGGAAATCCATCGTAGGACGATAATAAAGGATGGGAGGAGGATCCCACCACACATCTTCGGTTTGTAAATCCTAACGCACAATGGTCAAGGATAACCTCTACTAATTGTAACGGAGGAATGACGAACCGAACTCCTCAAGGAAAGGGATGTACGATAGGTAAAAGGTAAAATCTCGAAGCAGTAGTTCCTGGGAATAGCGCGTTAGACCTAACAATCAAACTCAGCTAAATATATTAACGTAAAAGTTCCTTGTTATACAACACGTAACAGGTATGAATATTTTTAGCCGCCTAGTTCTTCGGCATGGTAAAACTCATAAATCTATTTCCTGACCGCCCATATATCACCACGGTATACTAATGAGCTTTGATAGCTGAGTAATCATGAGTGCTTGCCACTTATATTTTATTATCTGTTTGGAGTGTTTATAGTCAATCAATCAAGGTTTTTGGTTGATATTGCTTTGGTTTGACAGTTGGAGGCTTTGCTATAACCGAAAATTATCTGAAATTATATATTTTAGTCGTACGGTGGTACGAGTTATGTGTTAACTTTCCTTAAGTATATTTCCTATCGGGAATTTGGGCTGGTAATTGGCTGGAATTTTAACAACGGGGTCTAGTCTAAACACTCAAATGTTCTCGGTAATGTACTGTCTCCATACTTAGCATTATTTTGACTTGCATGATAAATAAATAAATATCGTTGGGACAACTCACACAACGCCATCTGATTCCAAACTAAGCAGAGCTTGTACCAGTTGTAACCAGATAGCTGATAAACATACTTTTATATTTCTAAATACATACATACATACATACATATTACAGACAAAAATGACACCCAAACACAGAATAAACCATCCTGCTCATCACAACAAGTTTTATCGTGGGTGGGAATCGAACCCACGACCTCTTGCGTAGCAATCGGATACACTTCCACCGCGCCACAGAGGCTGTCAAAAAAGACAAATTTCAAACAAAGTATGGAATAAATTAAGTTTTTATTTAAGATTCACTGTTAATAATTCAGCTGTATCCATCCACTGAGCCTTTGAATATTAATAAGTGTACTCAGTTGCTTTTGTTGTAGACTGTACCCATACTTGTACCGGATTTGTAGACGGCCGTCCGTAGACGAGAGATAAGTGTTTGTTTTAAATGGTGATAAGTCATAGGATAAAATGAATGCCGACATTTGTCGACATTATTAAGCAGCAGTAACATACTATTAATCCCGTTAAAAAGCATAGAACTTTCAATGAAGGACCCGGTACTAAATCCTATATGAGATTGATGATAGAGAGGTTAATGAGGAGGCAGACAAGCATACCACCTGATGGAAAGTGGTCACCATAGCTTATGGACGTTTACAACACTAGAGGTGGAGGGAGTTCATTCCACAATGTAAGCGTGCGCGGAATAAAGTGTCTATCGTACCTAACCGTATGCAAGCGCTCCGGACGCCAAGTATGAGGGTGAACACCCTGTCTATGGCGAGCAGTGCGATGATAGAAGGTAGCCGTGGGCATAATATCAATCAATTCCTCAGAGCACTGAGCGTTGTACAAGCGATAGAACACACATGAGGAGGCGAAGTCTCTCCTATCACGAAGGAGCTCAACACCGCCTGCTAGTAGAGGATCGTTGATAGTCCTCATAGCACGCCCTTCTACCGAGTCAAAAGGTCGTTTCGTAAAATATTGACACAAAACAGAAAATCGGTACTGCAAATATTTTGTAACACTTTTACCGAAATTGTAGATTTGATAAAAAGAAACATGTATTATAGACTGAACCAACCGAAGCACTAAGTCATGAGAATACAATTAGCATAAATTTCTTTGTAAACCGTTAAATGACGTATACAATCATAGAAATGGAAGGAGCTGCAACATTTACGACGCATGTTTTTTCTGATTGTTTGCCAAATAAAAGGATTGTACAATGTTGTAAAAAAAATATACATAGTATGTATATAAATTAAATACAAACACAATCGATTGCTAAACTATTCGCGAAGAACGGTATTCCGTTTAATTAAAATAACAATGTTAGCTTGAGATGCGCGTACGCAATTGTCGTGTAGATCTTCTATTTGGGAGCAATGAACCGCCGGATGTATATTTCGGTGTTTTCTTCCGTTTTCACTACAAATATGTTTGGTTAAATATTACGGGGTATTTTTGTCGTGACACATCCTTATTAGTACGTAGCTTGATGAAGTTTAGAGTAGGTCACTATCACAAAAATGCAATAGAGGTGCTTAAGTTAAAAGAGATACTAAAAGAAACTATAATGATCATTTTGCAAAGTAATTCTGTCATGGATTTGATCAATGGACTGGAGGGTAAAATGCGAAGGTAAAATAATCCCAGAGGAGGAAACAATTTTGCATGTAATAAGCCAAGGTCTAAGCCTTTATGGTATTGCATTATAGTAGGTATAACAGTACCTCGAGTTGTTTGATAATACGCAATATGCATACAACTAGTAGATACCATATCGTATGATTAATGCATTTACGCATCCGCAATATGTAACAACGACGAAGAAGTCAGAGTATATCCGATGCAATCAACTATTTATTACTCCACAAATACTATTTACAACAGCAAGGTTAAAGCCTAATAAACCTGTTCGCAGGTGGTCCGACAAAACATGTTAAACTTAACGGATACTACATGGACCTGGCAAACCACTTGTGTGATATTATGTATTCAATGTGAGTTTATGAGACAACCGTGTGACGTAACAAATGAGTCACGCTCGAGAATAGACTTGCGGGGATACCATTTCGTTATACAGATACACATCTGCACGAACTTGAACTTTTTATCGATTTATCTTAATAGTAAGTTTTATAGGCCGTTATATTGTTTGTGGAGGATCATTCTGATCTTTGTGAACGGCTGGTGGCCTGCGGGTACTGTTGTTTATGGACTGATTGTACTGTTAGTAACTTTAGCGCGGATTCAGCTGTGTATATGTTCCGAAAGGTGTCAATTGTTGTGGTTTATAATAACCAAGGAGAAATAATAAGTAGAGTATTTTTTGGTTGTTGAAAATTTCGATAGGTTGTCATTTACTTCCACATTAATATTAAAAATGTGTTTGTTTGTTAAAACGAAAAAGTCAAAAGCGCTCGGATACCCAGACGTGCATGTATGATGCGACTGATGAATCTGCAAGAAGCGAAAGTATGCATGGAGCGTGAAGCCTGGCGATCTGTCCTCTCTGACTACCCCGTCAGGGATGCAGCGTGAAGATAGTTAGTTGGTTTAGTTTCTGTTGTTCGAAATCAATTCATTGACTTGATTTTCTAAAAAATTGTATGTCTGAATCTATGTCACTCACATAGATTATTTTTTATTGTGGAATAAACGATTTCTACAGTAAAACATTATTTTTTGCGGTAGGCCAAGATCGTCATGTTTTATTATAATACAGTTACATGTTGTTAAAAAATACCACCTCAGTCTTTCCACAGGTAATATTATTACTACTTTTTCCAAAAAACTATATTCATATAATTTTCATCTTTACGCACTCATTGTAAGCAAGATACTGACCACGCACTGTACACCGTGCAATCGATTCGTTGCCGCGTTCAAAGCTTGGAAGGGGGCGAGACAGCTGCTGTTTACATATCAACGACACTTAGGTATCTTAGATGAAGTTTTTCGACAAATTAAAACTTTGATATTAGTCGGCAGAAATTTGAGATAGGTTTTTGCGAATGTTATCTCAAGGTTTATTGAATAGTCAATGTCCACAGCGTTTATTTAAATAAAATGATACTATTTACTCAAAATTTGTCGTCAGTATTTATGTGGTCTCCGCCGCTATTTTTTCTGGGTTATTTCTGGTTCTCAAGCCCGAGCTTCATGAATGGGTACGGTGGGGTGTTTTAGTAAGCTTGATTCATAAGATCAGCTTTTTATATCTACCATCCATATAGTAAGTAAACCACAGACTATTTCCACACACATAAAGAAGTATTCGTCGCAGAGTCCGCATTTGAACAAAGTCTATAATAATATTATAAAGATGAAGAGTTTGTTTGTTTCTTTGGTTAAACGCGCTAATCTCTGGAACTACTGGTCGGATTTGTAATATTATTTTTGTGTTAGATGGCCCATTTATCGAGGAAGGCTATAGTATATATATCATTACAGTACTACACTGGGTAGCAGAGCAGTAGTCATAAATGTTGACAAATCGGGCATATTTTTATGCATTATTGTAGAATTTATAAGCGACAGGATTAAATAGGTGCGACGGGAGGTAGAAATATTCCACGGTCGAAGCTGTGGGGGTCATCTAGTATTATATAAGTAACAAACTTTGTACGTAGAAAAAAAAACCGTTTTTTTTTTATATTGGATCTGTTTATGAATGGAGATATTATGACGAGTCATCGTAGTGATATCACAAACTAATTATAAAATAAGTGCTAATTTAAAAAGTAACGGCCTAATGATAAAGACGCAAGTGTTGAATAATATGTAATTGTACATTAAGATATTTTTTTGTGTTGACCTGCGTTGAAAGTTTTAATTTTAATGAGATTTCTGCCGAATTGATTAATTTGTATGATGGTCGACGTCTCAAGAATAATATATTGATGATAAACACAACGTAATCAGATGAACTTTAGCTCTGTTACACCATAAACTACGTTTTTTATTACCTATTTAAGTACTGCTGTAATGGGCTCCACTATGATCGCCGGGCCCAATCAATCTCACCTGAATTCGCAACACTGCGCAAACGGTGTTGAGAGGGGTTAAGGAGTTGAGAGATCGGACGATAGTCGCACTCCACAATGTCAAAAAGCAAAAATATTTTGGGGCATTTCTAAAATGCCATCTAGCCCAAGCGACTCATTTAGTCCAAAATGGTTAACATTATTTCTTCGTTATACTAAGGTGGCAGAGAAGCATATGGCCCTATTGTTCGAAAGTGGTCAGTGTAACCTTTTGATGATTTGTAACACCAAAGGTGCTACATTAGAGCTTTACCAATAACAATAATTTAACAATCTTATTCTGTAGACGTTCGGGAAATCCGAAACGTTTTTTTACGTTTGATCACCATATTTGGTTTTTGTATGTTATCTATGAAACGAGGTAAGTATAAAGTGCAATGACAACAGTTTCAATGAAAAGTAAATGATAGGAACCGAGAAAATGTGTAATTTACCAATGTACCCCACTTTACCCAACAAAATATCGAGATGACAAATTCAAAGTAACAAACGGCGTAGCAAAGTAGACCCTAGTTAGAATATTTACGCATGTACGACAAACGGAATTAGATCTAATTAGGATGCAAACGTTACTACGTTAATGTTTCCGTGGTTCAAACTTTCTCACAATTCCCACGCTAACGTAGCGTAGGGACTTACATAATACAATGAGCATGTAATGGACTCACGGTCACTCAGTCCTTTCTTTATCATATTAGATGTATTTTTATTTGTTTCAATCTATAATTATTGTTTCACTGCTGGGCAAAAGTCTTGACCAGATACTGCTTTTTCAGTAATATCAAATGGCTGCATTTTAATGCCTCCGCATCGGTTAAATTCAGAATTCTAATCACCGTTTAAGTTCACGTTTGGGCGCCATGGTGAAAAATTGGCTATTTTCACATTTCTAACTATCTTCACGCTGTATCCCTGATGGAGTAGTCAAAGAGAATCACATTGCAAGCTTTTTATTTCTCTAAAAACGTTAAAATAACAGAATCCCATAATTAGTTATACAGTGACAGAATATTCATGATTTTTTATGTAATTGAAATGTAAGACTGAATTTTAATGGCTTTAACCAATTCACAAGACACCGTCACTTTCAATGTCTGACATCAGGGTACTGCTGTCCTGTCCGAAAGGCTAGTGGAACTGAGAATAAATGCTACGGTTGGTTCATTATCTTCAGTTATCCGGCAAAGTGTTCTAGCATATAATTATCTATTCACATAGACAAAGCCTTCGCTAGTCTAGTATAAATTGCTTCTTTTCAATTTTCCATCCGCCAACTCGGTGAATAGTGTACATATTGTGTGGTAGTCTAGTTTTTTTCCAGATCAAAAAGGCAATATGGCGCAGGGGTCACTGTTATCAATCTAGATTCTTAGATAATTAGATAGAGTATTCTAAGGAATACTCTTTATCTGTATAATATCAATGACTTGTTGTTGTCGTTGGATGGGATGATAACACTCTACATGGGCATGCAAAGCTTGCTGATACAGAGGAGCCGAGACAACAATTTGCTGATTTTTTTTTCTCATTTGATGTAAAGAGTCAAGTTGGTAAGTTACTTTTTCGCGTAAGAAAGTAAAGCCAAAAATGTATATATGGCGTCAAGCGCATTCGCCTTCCAAGATTAATGAGGATGCAACTCTTTAAGTGCGTCATCTTACGTAATGAAAGTTACCAGTTTATTGACTATTAGGATCGAACGAGAGACCGTCCTATAAAAACTTCATATGCAAATCGTATGTGTCTTTACGTGAGAATTACTCACGGGCAAACTGAGCCTGTACTCATTCTCACTAAATAGCAGTATTTATACGGTTGGTTGATGACAGTGCCACGGCGTTTCCAGCTTTACTTTCCAATATTCCATTCTCCTGCGCCGTTTTCCTTCCTATTCATCTCGTCTATAAATATTGACCGCGTGTGAGTGACGCCTCTAATATTTCAAGCATAAACAATTCTTAGGTGCACAGAGTCCTAGTAGTAGGGTTAATCGTTAAAAAACTAAATGTTAAATTAAATCAGCGCTTGTACAAATACCGTTCTTTTTACTTTCGATTTCAAGACAACATACTGTTTATTGTTTTAATTTACTGAAACAGCTCAGACAGCTTGATATTATGTAGCAAATTATTGGATTTTTTATTTTATATTACGTCCAAATGACATAGATACACTATTTAAACAAATTTCATAAAATAGTGGTCCTAAAGTTGAAGTATGATGTAGTGTTCTGACGGGTGAAGTTGGAATGACGAGAGCGGGGCAATTACCATATATTGGCTGTAGGTATCACCAGTGGAAATTGGCGAGAGCGGAGCGATGAACAAGGCTTATTGGATCATCACTTTAGAGAGATGATTTTTCAACAGAACCCAGCATTCGTAAGAGAACCGATACATTCTGTTCTGGAAACGAATTAAGTACGTTTAAGGAAACGGCCACGTGAAAAGATTTGCCGAATTGCTTGATTGGGTATCTATATCCTCGGCTTATCCTGTAAAGGGGGGGGGGGGGGGTGGAAGAAAATACCTCTTCGAGACACTTGTATATCGTCTTTAAATTCACAATAAATACTCGAGAAATGGGAGGCATATAAAGTACTTTTCAGACAATAATACAGATAAAAATACCTACGCATTTAGTTATAATCACTACATGTTAATGAATAATTAACTCGTATATTATAATGTAGGTATTATAGGTTAACGTTCTTCTTATATCTGCAAGACCAAGACAAGATAAGGTGCTGATTCATCTACGGGTATAGGTTCTCTTATACTCGTAGCTTTGATTACTGAAATTTTTCCCTTCTGGTGTTTTCTACTAGCTTTGCAGTTACTTTTCAGACTTCTAAATCCTAGTTTACCATCAGATATAAGAGACAATCGGTTTAAAGTGCAGGCGTATAATAATACGCCGGCCCTTTACCAGATTATTAGGTCCCACGTAATAGTGCCTGTCGTGTTGTGACGAAGGCGTGTTGTGATGAGGCGCAGGTTATGGCAATGTATGTGAAAATTTTCATACCATTGGAAACTGCATACCCTTTCAAAGCACGAAAAGTGTCATATTTGTGAATGAAAGCGCCCCAAACGGTCAAGTACTCGTCTCAGGATAACCTAAACGTACACAGCTTACTTATGATAGTTTACGAACAATCGGGGAGGCTACAAAACTGGCGAAGTGTTCTAATATAGTCTTTTCACACTAGCTTTTTTTAGGGTTCCGTATCTCATAAAATTTTAACAAATATTGTAGTTTCTTTTTTTTACTTTAAGTTGCTAAGCTAAACCTATGTAATTTTTTTTCTATGTGAAATAAAAAAAATTCTTTCTTTCTTTCATAATGTAAAATAAGGAACACTTATAAGCACACTTTCTTGTCCGTCTGTCTGTTCGTCTGTCACCATCTAATTTCTTAGGAATGGGTCAACCTAGCAAGTTGAAATTTATATCAGATGCTAAGAGATAATATGGACTGTAAAAGTCCCTATTATGTGTATAAAATCAAGGCCTGAGTAAAAACGAAAAAATGCGAATACTTGTCAGTTCCAAAATTTACCTTAATTTTCATCTTTTTATTATGTTTCGGAATTTCACCTTTACTTGCACTATAAGACCTTGCTTTGAACCCAAATTGAAAATTCTAGGTCAACCGGAAGTACCCTACAGTTTTAGGGCCAAAAACTTAAATGGTGGTTTCCGCTGACTTGGAATCACGAATGTTGGCAAAAAGCAAAGTCTTACAGCACAAATAAAGGAAATAATTCCAAAAAATAAAATGTTGAAAATTAAGTGGGACACCACTTAACATAGTAAAAAGCAATTAACATAGACCTCTGAGTGAGTGGGTTATATGGGCGCTCGTATAACCTCCTCGTCTACCTTAATTAGTACATTCCTCAAGTAAGGTACTAATTTTATTATGGTGGTTTAATGGGTTGGTATGAAACCCTCAGCGCACGAGTTCGACTCGCGCTTGACCGGTTTTAATAATGTTGATATCGATGTCTTCGCCGTTATTCGCTTGTCAATATTCATGTAAAAAATATTACAGAACAATTGTTTCAGTGGAGAACATAGATACTATATATCAGAAATTGCGCATCATGTTAATAATCTATATTTATATTATAAAGCTGAAGAGTTTGCTTGTTTGTATGTTTGGTTGAACGCGCTAATCTCAGGAACTACTGGTCAGATTTAAATATTTTTGTGATAGATAGCCCATTTATCGAGAAAGGCTAGGCTATGTATCGTTACGCTAATACACTGAGGAACAGAGCAGTAGTCATATATGTCAACAAATCGCAATTTTTTATGCATCATTGTAGAATTTATAAGCGACGGGATTAAATAGGTGCGACGGGAGGTTGAAATATTCTAGGGGCGAAGCTGTGGGGGTCATCTAGTAAATAATATATAGCAGAAATTGCGCATTTTGTTAAAAATCAGAAATAAAATACCTGGTTGGATCGAATTTCATCTTACCTACTAAGATGTAATTCGATCCAACCAGTTGCATCTAAATTTTTACAGGTATTGAGTGTTGCTTTTACATTATTTTAGGTCCTGCTAAAGATACAGAATTTATGAATGATTTTTACATATATATTGAAACTGTCTATGAAATTCTCGAAAGCTGCAGGGAGTCAGAAAAAATCAAATAGGTGTATCCTTTAGCGACCTTTTTCATCATCATCTGATTTACTAGATGTTCTCATTAAGATTCTGTAGTAGATATACGAAAGTGTCGATGCCGAATGGTAAACGCGAAACATTGATACTTCGCTCTGTTTCCTGCGTCTGTACATACGGGGTACCCCGAGACCGGTAGATAGACGATGTTAAAGGAGAAAAGGGAGAGAAAAATTTCGCCATTCGTCATTCCTTACTCATAACAGTCAAGGGTAATCTCTGTTGTGTTGTGAGACCTGATACCATTGAATAGCAAGTGTGCATAGGACTTGCTTCCGCTGAGTGCTAAGTACAGGCACAGCTAGATACATCTCTACAGGTTCCGGAGGCATTTTCATTCTAAATTCATAACTTTGGATATGATACTTTCATATCCATTTAGTGAGAAGTTGTTAATTTATTTATTTAATACTGTCCCTACATTTTTTTTAAATTTTGTTCTCTGCCTGTTTGTTCTGGACAAATAGCCAGTGAAAATCTCGTTAAATTCCGACAGTCTTCGTCAAAAAGGTAAAAAAGAAAAAAGTTAAAGTAAAATGTAGGAAAGCGGACCCCGGGCGTCGCGAAATGCAACTGGGACAGACGCTCGGATGATGATGATTTCGGGCGATGCCACGGGGATGGACACTACGCGGGTGAAACCACGGTACGATCCAATGTACTTTGGATTTACACTAAAATTAATAAGAACAGTTGACAGGTTGACATCAGGCATGTTCATGAATTAATTACAGATTAACTGCTGTCTGTAGACTTTCACTAATGGAGATGTACATTTATATGAAAAGTATTGTATACATTTCACAATGCATCTTCAAGTTGTAGCAGTACTAGTCTTGCAGGTATCATTTGTGATTGAGTGCTTATAGGAAGTTTGTGATGTGGGTTGCAATGGGAGTTCGAAGCTGAGGGGCACATTGAGTACTAAGTATTAAAGAACCACATTGTCTTCAATGGATCCACAATCTTTGTGACCAATCCACCGCGTAATAGGTAGGTTAGGTGAACTAGCTGTTTTCTCCCCTTTACTTATTCAGAACTGCTAGTATCAAATATTCCTTTGAGTAAATATGCCTTTTATATTTAAGCTACAAATATGCTATTTAAATTTAAGTTTTAGAATGTTGTGCTACTAAGGATATTATCAGCCATTGACGAGAAGAAGAAGCAGTCAGGTTATTTGTAAGTGGTCTTAAATTCTACACACTAGTGCCAAAAATGAGGGCAGCATATTCAAGAACTCATGTACTGAGTTCTTGAATATGCTGCCAAATATTAAACTATATACATACCAGGTGTGAGATCCAATTTATCTATATGATCACCAAGAACTGAGGCCCAGCTCTGTAACTGGTCTAGTATACCCCAGGGCGTCGTCATGGCGACTGTGAGGAGGACCAGTGTGTGCGGGAATGTCTCATCGCTGAGAGCAAACTTGAGGAGGTTTGTGTGACCTGGGTCGCCGTCTAACACCCATACACTGAGACGTGTTTGATCTGTGAAAAACAAATCAATTTATTAATGGTTACACTAGAATATATTGTTTAAAATTTTCAGTCTCAATAAGAGTAGCAGCATTTTGAAGTTGTTGCGCATTGATAGGCAAGCAACTGTGAATGAAATGTTTGAATCTTCACTCAGCTCAGTACATATTATTTACAAAGCCTGGTGGAAGGCTCAATTGGTTATTAACAATTACTCATACCTTGGAGAAATTTCCATAACAAGCAAATAATTAACATAAAAGAAATGATGAGTATTAGGTAAATTACATTGATAAGTTTAAAGGTTCACAATAGTTATATTTTTGAACTAACTAAGTTAATGCTGTATCTCTGACTGGGTTGTCAGAAAGAACTGATCGCCAGGCTTCGCGATCCATGCATACTTCTTTCACTTCCTGCAGATTCATAAATTGCTTCGAACATGCACATCTGGGTATCTGAGTACTTTTACTTTTTTATTGCAATTAAATTGCTTAAGGGGGATTGTTTAAAATAAATGAGCAAAATCAATTTAATTCCTAATCCATCACTGCAATCTCTTTTACAATTGTGATAGTTTAAAAAATTATTAAATAAAGTATATTTGTAAAGCATAGGTACAAATAAAAAATAAAGATACATCTTTCTGAAAATATGTCTAACAAATTATGGCACTTAAAAAATTTCACACACACTAGCTGCCATCTGTTTAATTATTATTGAACTACAGTCATGTGTGTTTCACAATATGATGGACATCCAGCACAAAAGATACAAAAGGATCAAAGGGCTATGGAAATGCCGATCTCAAGAACAAGATTGATGGTGGTGGACATTGTCATGGCAGATGTATTTTAAAACAGAAAAGGATAAATACATTGTGTACAAATTGTGCTGTGCTCGTGGCCCCGCGGTTTCAGTGTTCTGTAAACAATCACTGAGTTACGCAACTTTGACTATGGCTGGTCCTCGGATGTGTGACCACTTTGTAGCATTTAAATTTGCACACATTTATGTGGTTCAGAAGGCACATTAAGCCGTTGGTCCCGGTTGCCAGTAAATGGCAGTTGTTAAGCCTGGTTGAAGGCCTTATGGGCTGCTGGAAAAATTTCAACAGCAGGTAGTCACAACCTGCGTCTATTTCAACACGGCAATGGGCTCACCACCTATTACGTGGGACAGGAATCCACAAGGTGAAAAGTGGGCATATAATATGCCTCTGCCACCCCTTCGGGGATAAGGTGTGATGGATATTTATTTATTTATTTACAAATTTTGCTGCCGCAATATATTAATTATGGCACACTTTGATTTAACCTTTTGAAGTCCTCAATGTGAAGATAATTTGCTACATTCTTAAGGCTTGTCCTCACAAAATAATATATTCAGTTATTGTAAATGATGCAGTCAGCCAACCTCACTTGCCAGCAATATATATACCTACCCACAGACGTGTCCGATCACTGTTGATTCTACAACATTACCAAATATAAACAGTCAAATTATAGTTACTTGCAGAACTGAAAACAACCATATAGCCAAGGTACTGATTCTTTTAATTTGGTGATTTTGATTTTATGTAGTTAATTTTTATTAATGTATTGTTATAATATTATCAGGCTGCTAAAGCCCACTAGTTACTTCCTTGCGGTTTACTAAATATTCATTTAGTTTGTTTCAGAAAGTTAAGTAGTATCCTTATTACAGCTTGTTCCCAATGTGGAGATGTAACCTTAGGGGATCCTTTTTTCTCATTTGTTTAGGTAGGTCATGAATATTATGTATCTTATCTGTGTCAGACAACACTTTTTTGTTTAGTATATGTAGGTTAAATTTCTTATTGAATGTATGAAGTGTTTATTAAGACTCTCAGTTGCATAAAGTGAACAATTTTGTACTTACCATCACGATACTCATCTCTAACGTCTATATACGCATATTCGAGGGCCGACCCTTTTTTTGGGTCTTCAACACCTTGTAATTTTGCTATTAAAGTAGTTTTACCAGTCTCATTGTCACCCAGAACTAAAACATTTTTGTTTGAAGGTAGTTTTGTGTTCCCTTGATTTTGGACCTCTTCTAGTATTGAAGACCTGCAATTTTAACAAGCGTACAGTATTCGTGGTCATTGACGGCGCGAGATTGCATCTATGACGAGAAAGTGTACACAAATATATTATGTATGGATTTATCACCGTGAGAGAATGTTTCGCTGATACTTTACATACAAAGGTAAGACAAATCAGCTAGGTCACATATTTCTCAGCTTCATAAGCTTGACATCATGTAGGTGTGACACATTGGATCCCCCTATATGGGGACTGCATGTTACCTGTAAGATTAACAGTGAACTGTTACCATAGGTTATCCTTGGCGTCCTCCTTTTCTTTCTTTTTTGATCTAAGCCCATTAGCCTGGCCGTTTGTCTCCATTTTTCAGGGACGATAGAAGATAACAACGGCACAGAAAGGCTTTTCTTTCGTTTTCGTCTCTTCTGCCGTTCATACGTCACTCTGGCGATGATGTATAAGTTGCTATGATTCATAAACTAATTTGTACTATTAGTATACTATTTTTGTTAATGTTATCATTGCAATTTACTCTTGGAAATTTAACGAACCTGAAATAACGTATTAAATTTCAGGGCAGCAATTTCCTTTTCAGAAATTCAATATTAAAACAAAGCAATACTATTTTTAAGAGTAAATAATAGAGGTATTTGGTGGAAATGTAATTTAACTGGTAATACCGAACATTTGTTGCTATAAAAAATATATTATCTATGCGCATCTAATAATGTCATGTAATTTCGAATCCTTAATATCCCTCCATGTTCCTCTTCCATCTTGTATTAACACCCTATTACATAATCTTGATATTAATATTTATAAAACCATATCTTTATTTATAACTGTTAATCATTTAAAAATCTAAATATTACTTTAAGAATCTTGTTTCAAACCATTTTGATCCTTTCCCGAAATTCCGTAATCCTTTTTATATATTAACCGCTTCCTAACCTTTTACTGCGTCGTGGCTAAGTCCAAGCCGGACATCGCCAAAACAAAAAAAAAAAAAAAAAAAAAAAATGAAACTAATGCCATATTCTTAATATGTGTACAAAGTGGTACAAAGTTTCATAAGGATCGGTTAAGTAGTTGTCACGTTAAGTGTAACAAACAAAGTTACATTCACATTTATAATTAAATAAGGATTGTAGAATTTATCGACGCTTATAAATTCTACAACTTTTGGATTAACGGGTGAAGCTGTTAGGGGTCACCTAGTAATACATTATATGGAATTACTTATATGTCTGTGGGAATTACATACTAATTTTTTTTACTGTTTTTTGAAAAACTACCACTCTAAACCTAGCTCTATGCACAAATATAGAAGAGTAAGCAGATCAAACATTTGCGAAAAATAGCGTAGCCTATTTTACACATATAAACAGGTAACTTAATCCAGGGTCGCATTCAGCTATCATATTATGTCATTTTAATATCTTTCATAATTTATGTTTATTAACCAAAATATTGTGTTTATATATTTAAATAAAGGTTATAAAAGTGTAAAAAACCTGGTGAAGTGTTGTGGTAAATGTTGTGATAGCTCTAGTCACAAGAAA
Source organism: Thumatha senex (assembly GCA_948477245.1). Taxonomy (NCBI): domain Eukaryota; kingdom Metazoa; phylum Arthropoda; class Insecta; order Lepidoptera; family Erebidae; genus Thumatha; species Thumatha senex. The sequence goes on from OX419727.1 coordinate 28,717,338, forward strand.
TCACCAGGAATAACTTTTCACAGGTAATTGATGTTTTAGTTACGACTACGTGTTATTATTCTAAGATTTTTATTAATAAATGGTGATTCTTCTAGACGAACACTTGAAAAGTTGTTAATATATGGTTCATAGCATCTGTTCCATAAACCGTTTGGTCGCTATCGTCATCTATATCTAAGATTTTTGTTAATTTTTTACTGTTACGGCATGTCAAGTATACAGGGACGAATTCAGTTCAGCAAATTGTTTGAAATGACAATATCCAAAGTCAAGCTAAATGTAGTGCCCGATTTAATTAATTATGTTAATATTGTTTTAGGTTTCCTAAGGATACTATTAAACAAGATGTTTGGTTAATAAACAAAATTATGAAAGATATTAAAATGATATGATATTATAGCTGAATGCGACCCTGGATTAAGCTACCGGTCTATATGTGTGAAATAGGCTACGCTATTTTTCGCCAACGTTTATCTGCTTACTCTTCTAAATCTGTGGCTCTAAGAAACTATAATTTTGTTGGGGACATTTGGCGGGAAGAGTGACAAGTGCGGACGCTTGCTTTATATTATTTTCTAAAACTAGTGCATTTATCTTGTTTTATGTGCGGGAGTGGTGGTTTCTTGGACATAAAAGTTGTGTTAACGTGCTATAGTGAAAGACAATGATATATATGCAGTGAAATGCTATTTTCTCTCTTGCCGTGAAACGTCCACTTACAACCTTAGTATAAGAATCACCATTATACTGAGGGCAAGGACCAGGACGTAGCCTGAGGACACGACATCGACTGGACAGGACTAATTAGCCACTCAAACGTTCAAGCTGCTAAAGCAGCGGACTTTTTTAAAACCCTAAACGTTCAAGCTGCTAAAGCAGCGCATTTTGCCCTCGTGCATTACAAAATTTTTCAAAAATTTTATCTATGATTTTAGTTCATAGGACACACACTCGTGTCTTTGTGGCGTATGTAGCTGTCTATTTCAATCGTAACAGTTACATGCTACGGCCAAATTTTTAAAGAAAAAAAAAAATTAAAAAATAAGTTCTTTGTCATTGTGAAATTGTGTGAGTGCGGTACGAGCGTCTGTGATTAAGATGTAAGTATATATCTTTTACTATCTTATTTACGTAGTATTATATACCGATGTAATCTTTATCATTCGAGCTTCATGAATATATATAAAAATACAATGTTTTAAGATAATTTTAAAGATATTTCACTCGGAAATAAAATATCATCACTGCCCGCCATTTTTCGCGTCGGTGTATTTTTAGAGATTCTTAATATTTCATGCTATAAATTACTATTACTATGAAAACGTATCATATATTTTATTAAAAAATCATTCCGAGATAAAAACATAATGAAACAAACGAGTATTTTACATTTTACTGTTGTGTTGCGTACATATTTCAAATCAGCGGCCATGGCAGCTCAAACGTATAACGGTGTAAGGATCACAGACCGAAATAAGGGTTTGTTCAAACTGATACAAAGTGTATTGTAAATAAAATTGCGTTTTGTGGTTTTTAACCTTTGGAGCCGGTGCTTTTCTTATCTGCTTTCTTAACTCAATTAGTATATATCGTTCGTGTGTAAATATATATTTCTAAATATATATATATATATATATATATATATATATATATATATAAATACAATGTGTTAAGAAAACCCTGTCCGATCCGTGAAGGTATTGGTAGGTATCGAGATGTGATTCTATTCGTGTAATCGTTTTTAGAAATTACCTTAAAAATTACCCCAAAAAATTTACCCCATAAATTTACCCCAAAAATTTACCCCGAATAAAATTAATTATAAATTAATATAATGTGGTAGCTTACATGGCAACACAGGGAAAGGGCTATTCGGAAATGCAAGGTCAAAAGGTCAGCTTACACCTGCCGGTGGTTTTTTTTATGTCACATACACTCGTCGCCGCATGCGAACAAAGGTGTTGTAAGTTTTAGGAAATTTGCTATATTTTAAGGAAATTGGACTAATCCTAATACCAAAAACAAGCATTTAAAAAAATTATAACTATTTCATACTGAAATTACTAATATACAAATGAAAAATTTAAAATAAATAAAATTCATAAAATAATTTTTGGTTATGTTATTAAATGGCCTATATACCCCTTTCGGGTCGAACAGGGTTTTCTTAATACATTGTGTATATATATATATATATATATATATATATATATATATATATACATATCGTCACGCCGTTATCCCCGAAGGGCTAGGCAGAGTCAAATTAAACGCCCACATTTCACCGTATGCATTTTGTCCCACTTAACAGGTGGTGAATGGTGAATTTAACATCTAAAATGAACACGTAAATATGACATTTTAGATGTTAGTTTGTAAGAAATTAAAGTCCTGGTAGTGTCGGTATATATATATTTTGCCAGGTTGTATTGGTCGTGGTTTTAGTGTGGTTATATATATATATATATATATATATATATAAATATATATATATATCACACACTACGGAATCTACAAAATTTGTCAAATGTTAGGTCTGATAATAATAACAAGCCCAGCCGAGGCAGAGGCAGAGGCAGAGGACGAGGCCGTGGAAGAGGACGAGGAGGCGTACAAAGGTGCGTGCTTTCATTCTAGTCTTTCGTAACAACGTCAATATTGTATGGCTGTTTCATGATATTTTTATTTCAGTGATGATCAGGACGAAGTCCTGAGGCAGATCAGGGTGGAGCGGCAAGTGACGCAGCGCCGAATTGTGGCTTTGCCGACGGATGTTCGACGAGAACTCGTTGATCGCAAACGCGAAGCCCAACTTGAGCGGATGCTATTGCCGGATGCCCCACCCCGGAGGCGACAAACGAAGTACGTATTTTTGTTTATATAGGTAAACAAGTAACTTTAACTATTTAAACTTAAAAACAGCTGAAGGGATTGGGAAAAATATTGGCACTTAGATTAAATAAATAATTATAATATAATATAAAGCTTATTTAACCTTTTTTAATTTTTCAGAAAGCGATCTCCCGAGAGATTGGATTGCGTTATGGCACAGCCAATGATGCCCGGCCCCTCTACTTCTGTAGGTAAGCAAGGAACTTCTCGTTGCCCTTTTTACTAATCAAATATAAATTTATATATTTATGCATATTTTTGTGCTTTATTCCAGAATACCTTCCACTACCAGCGGAGGATACTTCAGCGCCCCCTGCTGAAGCCATTTCACACCTGTGGATAGACGACGTCGCAGGTACGCTAGAAATTGATACTTATCTCAACTTGCCACGCAATTCCCCAAATACACTGTCAACAACAACAACACACATTAAAACGATACAAAAGTTTTACTCCAGCGGTTTCTGATTGTGATTAAAAATTCTAACAGACTATGTTTTTTACCAGATGTTGGCGCTGAAGTAGAGGTTGTCGCTTCCTCCACTTCCGAGCCATCTACTTCGGCGACACCAGCCATTCGTAAGCATAAAAGATTCTTTACTACAAATTTTTATAAGGCTCTGCTATGTGTATTATTATTTTTTATATGCGTTGTTTTAGGCGTAAACGACAAGGACTTCGAAGTCAGTATGGAGGAGTGGTTGCGACTGACTGACGTTGATGACGATGACATAGATTTTGACGATTTTACGACTGACGACGATCCGTGTCTCGCAACGACTGACTTTAGGCGTAACGCTGCAGCTGAACCTGCATGTGTTACGGACTTGACAGCATTTCAACTAAACACATTACAGACTGAAGACGCTGCCAATGATCTAGCGCTGCGTAACATTGTGACTGACGACAGCTACACATTTAACTGGAAAAAGGACAGACGGACATTCCTTGCACAACGTGAGACTTTTATTGGGACTTCTGGACCGACTTTTGATTTAACTGATCAGACACCTACTGACCTTTTTTATAAGATGTTTGACGTTGACTTTGTAGACTTGTTGTGCAAGGAAACCAATCGTTACGCAGAGCAAAAGATCGGTAAATTGATAGAAGACAACTTACTTCCGACTCACTCCCGACTTAGACGTTGGACTCCGACAAATAGGGACGAAATGATAACGTTTTTGACAATAATAATCTTGCAAGGCCTCTATCCTTTGCCAGAGGAGGAGGCCTATTTTACGTTCAATGGTTTTGGCACAATGCAATATTTTGCCAAAATCATGTCGTATAATAGATTTTTATTGTTAAAAACGATGCTTCATTTCTTTGACAGACAGACATTACAGGACACGACTAGACTTTGCAAAATACGACCCATTATAGACTATTTTAACAAAAAATTTTCCTCCTTATACATGCCTTCACAGGAGATAGCCATTGACGAATCTCTTCTTAAATGGCACGGGAGATTAAACTTCGCTCAAAAGATCTCAACGAAGGCTGCAAAGGTCGGAGTTAAAACCTACGAACTTTGTGAGTCTTCCAGTGGCTATCTCTGGAAGTTTTTTGTATACGCAGGAAAAGACAGACCATCACCGACTTTAGATGACAATGGCGCACGGATCACTGAACCAGGCGACGAACAGACTATTGAGAATGTTGACGAGACAAATGACAGACACGTGACGACTGACCGACCCACAAACGCTACTGCCAAAATTGTGTACGACTTAGTTGAGCCACTGCTTCACCTTGGACACACTTTGATAATGGACAACTTTTACAATAGCCCACTGTTACTGAGACACCTTAAAAAACAAAAGACTGACTGTTTCGGCACGTTACGACTGAATCGAGAATTCGTTCCCGATTCCGTCAAGACTCTGACTAAGACAGACCTTAGACACGGTGAAGTGGTGGCGACGTACTGTTCTGATTTGTCAGTTCTGGTATGGCGGGATGCTAACATTGTTAGTATGATCTCGACGTACCATAACCTTCAAATTGGGACAAATGACAAGTACAATAGACTAACTTACAAGCCGAGCATAGTACTGGACTATAACAAGACAATGGGCGGAATTGACAGGAAAGACCAGTACCTATCAGGACAGCCTCTAGAGCGAGTGAGAAATAGGGTGTGGTATAAGAAACTCTTCCGCCGCTTATACAATGCCGCCCTATTTAACTGCTTTGTGTTATTTTCGAGCAATCGTACAAATATTTCTCATCGAAAGTTTAGGACAATTTTGGCAGAAGATTTACTTCGGAGACATAGACAAGTAGACCTGACAAATGAATGCCGACGACTAACTATACGATCAAGCACGACTGGACAGGCAATGACAAGTACGGTAAGACGCACTATTAAGCACAGGACGCAAGCGAGACCGAATCTTGACCACAACCACTTCCCCGTTCGTACTGGCTCCAAGCACACCTGTTGCTGGCTGTGTCCCAAGACGAGGAGAACAATCTGGAAGTGTGAGGAGTGTGATGTAAACCTCTGCTTGGACGGTTGCTTCAAGGCCTTCCACAAGCCTTAGTATAATATTAAAATGTACATTGTTGTTTTTTTTATAATATTATTTCACAGTTTTCTAGACTATATATAAATACTAGGTATAAAAACAATCTCTCAGTCCACTATAGTCGACTGCATAAGATTAGCAATTCCTTCCAGGGTTACTATGTGAAATAGTGACAGACGACTGCTACACGTTTAACTGGAATGAAGACAGACAGACTTTCCTTGCACAACGTGAGACTTTATTGGGACATCTGGACCGACCTTTGACTTGTCTGATCAGACACCTACTGACCTTTTTAAAAGATGTTTGACGTCGACTTTATAGACTTGTTGTGCAAGAAAACCAAAGCAAAGATCGTTAAATAGGTAGAAGACAATATATTATCGAATTTTACAACAAGCTTCCATGTAACATTGAGATTTACCAGTAAATTAATTTAAGAAATTGATTAAAAAATTGTGGCTATTACGCCGTTAAAGACTATTTGCAGAACAGGAACGCCTGGAAATAATCAGTTTGCTGCGTAAAATAATATTAATTTGTAAATAAGCCATGCCGAACCGAACCTGTGGTCATTTCGTAAGCACAGTCTAAATTGTCTTAGCATAATTAGACATTTTTATTGCATTGTTTATGTTTATCAATCACGCCCTATCTCCGAAGGGGTGGCAGAGGCATATTAGACGCCCAAATTTTCACTGTATGCATTCCTGTATTGTTTGATGTTGTGATGTGAATGTGTTGATCTGATTTTATTTTGTAATAGTTGAAGCCCGCGGCTTCGCCCGCATAAAGAAGTTGCCCAAAGGAACTTTTTCCCGGAATAAAAGTAACCTATGTGTTATTCTGATGTATAAGCTATATTATTGTAGTTTCATTAATATCCATTCTGGAGTTTTTACGTGAAAGAGTAACAATTGTTACTGTATTGTTATAAACTAGTTAACGCCCGCGGCTTCGTCCGCGTAGAGAATTTTTACCGTTCCCGTTTCCCACAGGAACTTGTTCCCGGGATAAAAAGTGGCCTATGTGTTATTCTGATGTAAAAGCTATATTATTGTAAAGTTTCATTAAAATCTATTCAGTAGTTTTTACGTGAAAGAGTAACAAACATCCATACAAACTGTCGCATTTATAATATTATTAAGATTATGCATTACTGTAAGATATATTTTTTAGTTTATAATATAAGTAGGATTAGTACTAGATTTTAATTTATATTATTTTTATTAAAATATTTTTACATTTAAGTTTTATTTCATTTCATCAAGTTACCACATCATTAAAAACGAGAACTTTTGGATGCAACCGGGATTAACGTCTGGATGATAATGCATTATTATATAATGTGTTGGGTGAAAGGGGCCCCGATCAATATCTCCGAGGCCTAAGTGATCTTAACTGCTAGTGGTGCACCTACTGACTAACAAACGAGGCAACGACGCAGTTACCCTTACAGGGGTGGGAGGTCACACAGCAGTCGCTCCAAATAATGCTGAAAAGAAAGGTAAACAATAGCGCTCCTAGCACCCAAATAAAAGTCTCCTGGCTTCAAATCTATGTAGGGCTTGAAACCAACTGAGAATACATTTTGATGAAGACAAGAGCTGATGCATTTATATTTACTGTGTTTACAATTTATAGCACACCTCTGCATGCCCCTTCGAGGATGTGGGCGTGATTATATGTAAGTACATAAGTAGCAAAAAAATGTTTCCGTTTAGATAATTTATATCGATGAAAATAATGTGTGAACAAAACCTTATATGGCGGCCATCTTGTCTTATATGGCGGCCATCTTGTCTTATATGGCGGCCATCTTCCCTAGTATCGTTGTCGGAGGCGACCTCGAAATTAAACTACGAAGGCGTCATTTGTTTTCATTTATTATCGTATAAAGAGAAATAATTTGTTCTGACATATTGGTATCAAAAAAAAGGTTATGTAATCTATTATATTTATAAATAGGTTAGATTGATTTTTATGCCCTCATTTAATAGTAAAGTTCGGTAAAAAAATAAAATATTGTAAATCCTGCCGACATTTACAACTTTTACAATATTTTTCAGTCATTCATTTAGAAATATTAAATGTATGTTACATAAAAATATCATCTGCAGATTACTGGCATTTTTTCTGTGATTGCATTTTCGGTGTAGCTGTAGTGATTGCCAAGATATCCAGGGTTTTTTCGAGTAGGGCATAGGTTATTTTTCCTGCGCAAGGGCAATTGGCGCCAATGAACGCTCAAGCGTCAAAGGGCCGTCAAAGGCGGACGTGACAGTGGCAAGATAAGATTGAAGAAATATGATATAAAAGATAAGATTTGGCTAAAAGGTCTTAGGAACCAGGCCATTAAATAATTATTAAAAAAATAATAATAATAATTTTGTTGATGGTAGAAAAGGCAGTTTTTAACTTTTCAAATTTCTACTATTTAACTAGTCAATTTCAATTCAAGTTTTAATCTGTGCTATGATACAAATGTCATTTTATTTTACCAATATTTTGTAATCATTCATGGATTATTTAGTGTATTTGAGAAAATTTTAATTCAACAAGGAAGTTATAATATTCTATTTAAATGCTACATGCTTAATCCATACCATCATTGAATATATTTAAGTAAAAATGTTTAAAAAGCCGAGTTCCGGTAAGAAAAGCACTTTGTCGCAGGTGAGTCATGTTGATCATTCGTTGCTCACTGTAAGATTGTTATCCGGTTCTACTGCTATGCTTGCTTAACCAAAGTTTATTTTTAGAAGTATATTAGTGGGTGAAATATTAATTAAACGATGACATTAAATCTTATAGCGAGGTTAACACACCTTCCGAAATCCTTATCAGCTGATTGACAATTTGTAAACAAAGGGTCACCTTATAATTGTGAATTTGCCAGTTAGTCAATAAAATACGCAATGTGACGTTGCGAGAATGTTTAAAGATATTCTTGAAATAAGTCTCATTAAGATTTTTTGTTTTAAGTTGGTAATAAAGGGTTCTTTTTGGTCAGTTAGGTCCTTGATAGGACAAAGATCAATTATTGTTATTTTATGGTTGTTTATAAAATATTTTCATGTGTTCTTTGTCACTGTTGACTAATTTGTTTATAACATTCGGCATCCAAGATTAAATGTACAGTGTAAGGACCCTGCACTTCTAATAAGGGCTTCTAAGAAATATCCTTTGTTTTGCTTAGTATTGAAAATGGCCCCTCACACTCATTTTTTGGTACTTGTAGAACTCTACTGTTATGTAGGTATACAATCATTTCTCTAAAAATGACCACAATGTCAATCACCCTGCACTATTTACTTTTGTTTTTCAGTATAAATATTTTATACCTGCATATTTTTATTTTTTACTGAATTGTAAATTAATTACTAATAAAATGTATGTATTATGACCTCCAAAACTGCTGAGAGACTTATAAATTGAATTGCTTGTAGCCAGATCTTAATAGTATACCTATTTTATCATTTTACTTTGAGGAAAAATATTTAAGTCAGCAATAAACCCATCTGCAAATGTGAAAACAACACTATATTGTTTATATTTTCATTGTATAATTTACAACTGTCCAGACAATTTTAGAATCCATAGTATTTGTGTGTATAAACTGATATGTTTAGGCACAATAATAAAACACCGAGATTCAAAGCAGACTGACGTTTATTTATATCAGATACAATAAGTTCTATTACGGTGACGAGCGGGACAATTGTCAAGTACCATACATAACACTACCCTCCACCTATTTAGTACAGATGATAATAATTAACCTTATTCTTATATTATATGTATACTTTAAGCGCTCGTGGCCCCGCGGTCTCAGTGTTCTGTAAACGATCACTGAGTTACGCAACTTTCACTATGGCTGGTACTCGGATGGGTGACCACTTTGTGGCATTTACATTTGCGAGCGTTTCCGTGCTTCGGAAGGCACGTTAAGCCGTTGGTCCCAGTTGCCAGAAAATGGCAGTCGTTAAGCCTGGTTGAAGGCCTTATGGGCGGCTTAAAAATTTCAACAGCAGGTAGCCACAACCTGCGTTTGTCTATTTCAACACGGCAATGGGCTCACCACCTATTACGTGGGACAGGAATCCACACGGTGAAAAGTGGGCATATAATATGCCTCTGCCACCCCTTCGGGGATAAGGCGTGATGGATATTTATTTATTTTATTTATATGTATACTTATACACTACACTTATACATAAATAAACCCGCAGCAGTACCAATACCAAAATAACATTTTAACAAAATGTTATTTACAACTAGGTACTTAGTAATTATTATGGAACATGGTTTGGTATTTATACATATAATTTATGTTTAGGACTACGATGACAAACAAGTATTTAACTACCGCTTATTAGCCGTAAAACGCTGTAAGTTAGCCTGCTATTGGCCTAATAAACATGTATAAAAATAATCTTACATTTACAACGGTTATACATTATATTGTACTCAATAGTTGTGTGTTTTCAGTTTTGAAATACACTCTAAAGCAGCCCTATATCGAGGACGTTCCTCAGACGTGTCACGAGGTGTATTGGCATCTAATCGAGGCGAAGTCGATATTATACTTGGTGTGGATGTATCTTTTAAATTTAGGTCTATTTCAGATTTCAATTCCTGTTTACTATCTAATACACCGGTATTGGTTTCAATACTAGCACATCTACAACAAGAGAATCGCGATTAGTGGTAGCTGATCTACGTGACGTTTATGGACTCGACCATCTGACGCAACCTCATACATCACTGGTCCCGAACGCCGAACTATAACCCCGTCAGACCACTTTTGATTGTTCTCTGAATAATCTCGCATAAAGGTGTGATCGCCAGGTTCCAACTGGCGCAGTGGAGCGTCAGCGCCCGCGTTCCGCTGCTGGCGCTTCCACTGCTCATCGCGCACGCGCTCACCGATGTCAGTACGCAGGAGGTCTAGCCTCCCACGCAACCGTCGCCCCAACATTGCCACTGCTGGCTCACGCCCCGTGGCGTTATGTTCAGTGTTTCGATACATAAATAGAAATTTACTCAATGCCGTATTTTCGTCAACTCCCTCCACACGCGCTTTCTTTAGAACACGTTTAATTGAACGTACCGTCACCTCGGCGGTTCCGTTACTCGAGGGATGGAAGGGAGCCACTCTTAAATGTTTTATTCCGTTATTATCAAAGTATTTTTTTTAATTCTGAAGACGTAAATGGAGGTCCGTTGTCACTTATAATTCGTTTTGGATGACCAAATCGTGCAAAAATCTGACTAAAACAATCTATGACAAATATGGCAGAAGTAGATTTTATCTTAACTACTTCAATCCACTTGTATGAGTATCAATCATAACTAAATAATATTTGTTATGGAGTGGTCCCAAAAAGTCGACATTGAGACAGGCCCATGGTTCCGTTGGCCACGGCCACGAGATGGGCGGCGCGGGCGCCGGTAGCGCGCGTTGCGACCGGCACGCTATACAGGAGGCGCACACACGTTCGATATCCGCGTCTAAACACTCCCACCACACATAGTTTCTGGCTATCTGTTTCATTTTGACTATGCCAGGATGTCCGTCATGCAGTTCCTTTAGCAGGCCCGCCCTTAACGATTTTGATATAACTATACGATAACCCCATACTAAACATCCGTGATCTAAATGTAACGCGTCTTTCCTATTGAAGTACGGTTTCTCAACCGCGTCGGTAACACTTTTTGGCCAACTGGACATAACATAACCTATCACTTTACTCAACAAAGGATCTTTAATTACTTCCGATCTAATTTCTAAGACTAAGAGGTAAGTCCTGTTGAATAAAATTTAAATAACCGCACTCCTCTGGCTCACATATGGCCCGTTTCGAGGGGAGAGGTAGACGCGACAACGCATCGGCGAAACAATGACGTTCAGATCTTACGTACTGGATATCAAAATCGTAAGCTGCTAATTTGATAGCATATCTTTGTAATCGACTCGCGGCAGTCACGGGAATGCCTTTATTCTTACCGAATATGTAACTGAGTGCCCTATGATCACTACGTAATATGAACCGCCTGCCGTATAGATATTGGTGGTGTTTCGTGACCCCAAACACAATAGCCAACGCTTCTTTATCTAACTGCGAATAGTTATTCTCAGTAGTGGTGAGAGTGCGCGATGCACAACTCATGGTTCGCTTGACACCCTGCGCGTCTGGTTGCGTCAACACGGCACCCATGCCATAGGGGCTGCTATCTACTGATAGACTGACCACACAACATCGGAGAAGAGTTAATTTTGCCAGCAATAAAGGAAGTAATAACTACTGTGCTTCATAAACCGGCCGCAGATATTATCCGAAAAATTCCTTTGAGTAATAATTCTGTGCAAAGACGAATTGATGAAATAGCTGAAAACATTGAAGGATCATTGTGCAATCATCTGAAGACTAGTCAATTCTCAATTTAGCTCGATGAGTCCACCTTACCTACTTATGAAGCATTGTTGCTGTCTTACGTGAGGTTTATTAAACATTAGAAAATATGTGAAGAACTATTGTTTGCTAGAAATTTAGAGACCGATACAAAAGGCGAAACCATATTCAATACATTGGAAAAGCTTTGTGATTAGAAAGAGATTCCCTTGAAAAATATTATATCAGTTGCAGTTGCTATGACAGGGTGCCATAAAGGCTTCATAGCGTACTTAAAAATAAAATTCCAGATGTACTTGCTGTACATTGCGTTATTCATAGACAACATTTGGTTGCTAGAAACTTAAGTGAACGACTATTTCAATCACTGCAATATGTCGTCAAAGTCAATAAAATCCGTACCAGCTCTTTAAATGATAGATTATTTCATCAGCTTTGTGTTACTAATGACGAAGATTCCAACCGTTTGTTGCTTCATACTGAGGTTCGTTGGCTATCAAGAGGCAATTGTCTGACTCGATTTTACAACCTGTTTGACTCTGTTTCCAAGAACTCTATTTCTTGGAAACTAAAGATACAGAATTGCGCAACAAGCTCATTACATCAAAAAATGATATAGCTTACATGACAGACCTGTATAAATTGTTCAACGACATAATTCTCCAACTGCAAGGCGATGAACTAAATTTAATTAAAACAAAAAATGTCGTTGCTGCTTTCGCAGCCAAACTGCTTCTACACAAAAAGAATATGGGCAGACGTGAGTTTCACAATTTTCCGAATTTATCAGTATCCTGCAGTAAAGACGACTTGTTTGCCTACATTTGGAAAACCTCCACATTGACTTCACCGAACGATACCAGGACATTTTGAACTTGAAAATACCAGGCTGGGCGTTAGATCCGTTTTCAAATGTCAACACAGCAATCTCACTACAGCTGGAAGAAGAACTTATAGAATTGACAATAAACGAGGAAATAAAAATCAAGTTCAAAAATGGCTATCAAGAATTTTGGCTACAAAAACCGATCCCGCAATTGTACCCTGGATTGTGGTCAATCGTTTAACGATTTTTGATAGCATTCCCATCGTCATATTTGTGTGAACGTGGATTTAGTGCCGTGGCAACGCTGCTTATTAAAAAGAGAAATCGTTTGCATGTTACCGAACGTGGCGACTTGCGGCTGTTCTTAAGTAAATTGGATCCTGATATCAACATCTGACAAACTTAATAAACAGCATCAGATTCATCCTTCACATTAGTTTTTATATATGAAGGGGGCAGATTGGTGCGACGTGTAAAGGCGTGGAAGGAGACGCTTGAGAACGGCGGTCGTAAACTAAATGTGGCGAAGACCGAGTACTTGGCACTAAACTCGACAGATCCCACATCCGTCCGCATATTGGTCGGTGATTTGGTCGAGCGCACGGACCAGGTTAAATACCTGGGATCTGTTTTTCACACGTCCAGTGACATCGATTGCGATGTCAAGTCAAGCATTGCTGCCGCGTGGGCCAAATGGCGGGAGATGACCGGTGTCATTTGTGACCCTAAAATGCCGATCCGGTTGAAGGGACAGGTCTACAAAACCATTATTAGACCTGTCCTTTTACATGGCAGTGAGACGTGGCCGATATTGGAGCGACACAAGCAGGAGCTGCGTGTCACGGAAATGAAGATGCTGCAGTGGATGTGTGGAGTCACGCGGGTGGACTGCGTGAGGAACTCTCGCATCCGCGGCAGCCTTCACGTCCGTGACATTGCAGACAAGTTGCAAGAGTGTCGCCTTCGTTGGTGTGGTCACGTCTTGCGGCAACCGCCGGGCTACGTAGGTAACAAATGTCTGGCCATGTCAGCCCCGCCGGGTCCCGGTAAAAGGGGAAGACCCAAGAAGTGCTGGCTTGACGTCGTAAGGGATGACATGCGTGCCAATGGTCTCACTACAGGGGATGCCGACGACCGTGCGAAGTGGAGGAGAAAATGTAGGAAAGCGGACCACGGGCGTCGCGAGACGCAACTGGGACAGACGCTCGGATGATGATGATTAGTTTTTATATAAGAATCGATTATGTTTGTTTTATTTTGAATAAAAGATACTTTGTCTGAATACTAGAAAGTTGCGTTTCAATAATCATTCTCATTGGCAGGTGTAGCCCGTAAGAGTTAACTTGAAACCTGAGCGTCGTTATATACTACCTACTGTGCTCAGGTCTCAAGTTAACTCTTGCGGATTATAGTAAAAGTCTATTTTAGAATGAATGTTTAATCTCCGCTAATATAGCTCACAACAATTAATTAATTTAATTTGAAGTTATAGTGGTTTTTAAGTAGGTAAAAAAATTGAGGCGCAAAAAATTTATTTAGTCTCAAAGTGAGCAGTAGACAAAATAACTTTGGGAACCTCTGTAGAATTATAAATTTTTGCATAATTTCTTTTCTTCTTGTAAGTTCACCTTAAAGAATGAGCAAGATTTACAGGCTTATCAAATAAATATATTATGCCTCTACTGCAAATTGCAGTAATACAAATATATATTTGTATTACTGCAATTTGCAGTAGAGGCAATATGCTTCAGAACATCATTAGAAATTTTGCCCCATCTGTTAACGAGCAGGTGCACCCCATGCAGGAGAGGTTAGCTTAGGCCCCAGAGATGTTGATGATGCCCAAGGTAGAAAAGTGGATCAAATTTTTTTTTGTGCTATCCCAATGGTCTGTTGTGGTACTTGCTATCTCCACCAGATCCTCAAAGCTTTTAGCTTAAAAGTGTGACTTTGTCTTTGTATTGTAGTTTGGTCTACTTGATATACCAGATTTGGATGACAATGATGACAATCTGGAATTATCTGATGATGATATGGACCTGGAAGCAGAGCTGGCGGCTCTTAGTGGTGGAAATAAGCGACAAAAGCCTAGGAAACCTGTGCCAGTACCTGCAGCAAACCTGGATGCTATGATTGCAGAAAGTTTAAAGGACATACCTTCAGACGAAGATGTTTCTGGTGAGAATTTTTATACTACAAAGATAACAAGACTTATGCTAACAGTTTTAGTCAGAAGTATTGCATATAAGCAAGGAGGTTTGGCTTCAAAGCAAGACCAGATTATTGATGAATTCGAATGCAACCAGGAATAATGGTCAGATGTGAAATTGTATTATGCGCCCCTACAGCAGAAAGAAAAAAAATCTTCATGCACTTAGTACTTTATAGGAATAACTTGTACTAAAAAATACTATATACAACCATATTTAAAAGTACATTCAAATTAAAACAATCTTTACATTAGACATAGATCAAATGGCATAGTTTCCTGAATTATGATGAACAGTTTCGTATTTTCCATATTTATACCACTCATTAACTAATTTAGGAGATGATGAAGAGGATCCAGACCTCCTCAACGAGCTGAAGGAACTGGCTGTAGGTGATGATGAGGCTCCTGCTCCACCGCCAAGAACGTCTCGGCCTGCACCTCCACCTCCCGGAGCTACTGCTAGTAGTGACAGCAGCGTAGTTAGCTTCTTGCAAGATAGAATCACCAACTATACAGTCGCCGAGAATACTGCCAAGGCGAATGGGGAAAGCAGCAAGGCTCGAAGGTAAGTAGTATGTTCAAGAGTATTTGAGATATAGCATGAGGGTGTCAGATACCGTTTCAGAAGATCAAAAGCTCAAATTTTTTATTTAAGTAAAAAGCCTTACGATAGCAACGAAATAAAAGTAGAGTCCAAACTCTAAATCCAGGAAGGGTTTGGAAGCAACTAGGAAAATACTTAAGATGAAGAAGAAAATATGTGGGTGTAACGGCTCTAATAGTAACCACACCTACAAGTCACCATTCCCCTGATTCTGTTGTTGTATGGAATAAATATTACAGAAAGAATAAAAGATTAAACACGCATATTTAGCGCATTCTTTGGTGTGCTCGTGGACTCAGTGTTCTGGAAACGATCACTGCGTTAAGCAACTTTCACTATGGCTGGTCCTCGGATGGGTGACCACTTCGCATTTACATTTGCGAGCGTTTCCGTGCTTCGGAAGGCACGTTAAGCCCGGTCCGTCCGTTAAGTTGGTCCCGGTTGCCAGTAACATGGCAGTTGTTAAGCTCAGTTAACGTTATGGGCGGCTTGAAAAATTTCAGCAGCAGGTCGCCACAACCTGCGCCTGTCCATTTCAACACGGCACTGGGCTCACCACCTGTTACGTGGGACAACAGTACATACGATGAAATGTGGGCGTATAGTATGCCTCTGCCTACCCGTTCGGGGATAAAGGCGTGACAATATGTATGTATGTATGTTTATAAGTAAGTACTAACTTAAGTTCCTTTCTCCATCACAGATATAACCGCGGCCTAAAAACTCTAAATGACCTCTTAAAACAAGCCAAAGCAGGAAAACCAATTAAGGATGAAGACATACCTCCACCAGTGGCTTTAAAGCAGCCAGGAGATGTCCCACAGTCACCTTCTGCTCCTCCCGAACCGCAGCCGGTGGCGGAACAGCCGTTGATAGATCTGGGGCCTCCAGAGCCCAGCCCAACAGAGGCCAGTGCTCCGGAACCTAAAGAACCACCGCCTCCACTCCCAAATGAAAGCCTTAGTGAGGAAAAACAAGCAGGATTAAAAGTTATTCTAAGTAAGTATTTTAACAATAAATATCTATCTATCTATCTATCTTCACGCTGTATCCCTGATGGGGTAGTCAAAGAGGACAGATAAAACCACAATTGGTATCTTCAGTCTAATAACTTTAAACTAGCAATCCTTGAATTTGTACAGTATTGTTGAATCATCTCATTTAATAAAATTCACATTTATTTAAATTGAAAGTTGACACACTTTTCAGTTTCGAACTGGACTCGAACCAGCGTCTTCTGGTTTAACGGGTTACCATTAACAACATCGAAACCTACTCGAAACTGACGAATTAATCCACCTCCTTAAGGCGACGTAAATTTAAATTTGGAATATACATATTGTCATATTGTCACGCCTTTATCCCCGAAGGGGTAGGCAGAGGCATATTAAACGCCCACATTTCACCGTTTGCATTTTTGTCCCACGTAACAGGTGGTGAGCTCATTGCCGTGTTGAAATGGACAGGCGCAGGCTGCGGCGACCTGCTGTTGAAATTTTTTAAGCCGCCCATAAGGCCTTCAACTTGGCTTAACGACTGCCGTTTTATTGGCAACCGGGACCAACGGCTTAACGTGCCTTCCGAAGCACGGAACTAGGGTGGGTCTAAAGGGCCGAATAAATTTAATAAAATAAAATGTGTCTATTTTAGATGTTAAACTTGGAATAAATTTTGAACCCGTTGCCTTTTTAGTGAGGTGGTAACAAAAAGGCTAAAAGGTCTTATGTGCTAGACACTAATTAGCACGACCAATTAAAGTCCTGGTAGTCTCGGACTACTAAATTTGGAATATAGTTAGCATAATAGTTGCTTTTCAAAAATGTTTCCAAATTCACATTTATCTCCTTAAAAAAAATAATTTGCTTTGATTCAAAAATTACAATTGGCATCATAATATTTTATTTATTTTATTTTGCACTAACTGACTCGCCCGGCTTCGCCCGTGGATACTTCGAACCCCGTGGCACATATTTAATCCCGTCATTTATTAATTTCACAATAATATACGAACATTTTTGAAATTCGTTGATTACTTCTCCGCTCTCCAGTAGCGAGAGCCTCTCCACGGCCCGGTCGAATTAAGGATACACGAAATTAATTTATTTGCGCATTATTTTGATTTTACAATAAATCGTAAGATATTCATTTAATTTGCAAAGTGAAAAGGGATAAAATAATCTTCATGAAATGCTGAAGCCAACTAATGTATTTAAAATGATAAGGATTAATAGCATATTTGTGTAAATAGCCTTCAAATTACCGCTTTATAATTGCTGTTTTTTTCAAGTATTAAGATGGATACACTACTGGAACAGACTATATGTTATTCTTAAGAAATAGACATATATCGTAGCGGACTTTTTTGTAGACCTATATTAGATACACTATTCCATTGTACATTATTTTGTTATAACTCAAAGGGTTAAGGCAGCGTTTTTGATAAAAGTTCCCAGACGGCTAATTTTTTCCGACATCCCCAACAAATATCGTTATAATTCGGTCAAATGTATACACTATATTTGGTCAAATGTATATACAATATTATTTAACAAATTATACATAAAAACCTTCTAAAAGAATCACTCTAACTATTAAAAAAAAACGCATTGTAATTCGTTTCGTAGTTTTAATTATCTAAGCATACATAGGGACAGACAGCAAAAAGCGACTTTATAATATGTAGTGATGTGTTAATTGACTTAGTATATTTAGCGTTTAACTTTTTAAATTTGCCTAAGACAATAAAAAATACTGTGCTTTAGTTGCTCGTCCAGATACTTCCTGTTAATCGCGTACTAACTCAGCTAAATTGCTTATGTGTAGGTTCAGATTAGAAAATTAGATTCTATGCGACGTAATATGTATACTGCCTACGCGTTAAATAATGCATGGCTATCTTATAACCAGAGAAAAAAGTATAACTGGTCAATAATAAATATTGTGGGACATTTTATTTATTTATTTAATCCATGGAAGACTTACAGCTATACATAACTAAATATTTATTAGTTTTAGCTATCTAGAAGCCATTTACAAGTCCTCGCTTATAGTTGCAGACTAATTAGGTACAAAAATGTGAGCTATATATTATTTTACTTTTTACACAACACCGTTAAGCCCAAAGTAAGCTGTGCTATGGGACCTAGGAGTATGGCAGTGTAATTCCTACTGCACAACATAACCATCACTAATAGAATAAGCTACTGCTTTTACACTATTAAATCTTAAGCATGTAGAATTTACTTCTTATTTAGCTAAAACTCGGAGAGTCTTCTTCGACAAATTGGCTATTCAACACAAAAATATTTTTTCAAGTCAAACCAGAAGTTCCTAAGATTAGCGCGTTTAACCAAATAACATGCATACATACATACATATTGTCACGCCTTTATCCCCGAAGGGGTGGACAAAAGCCATACTATGCGCCCACATTTCACCATATGCATTTTTGTCCCACATAACAGGTGGTGAGCCCATTGCCGTGTTAAAATCGACAGGCGCAGGCTGTGACAACCTGCTGTTGAAAATTTTCAAGCCCATAAGACCTTCAACTGGGCTTAACGACTGCCATTTTACTGGGAACCGGGACCAACGTCTTAACGTGCCTTCCGAAGCACGGAAACGCTCGCAAATATAAATGCCACAAAGTGGTCACCCATCCGAGGATAGGCGTTTCGGTTGCCAGTAACATGACAGTCGTTAAGCCCAGTTGAAGGCCTTATGGGCGGCTTAAAAATTTAAACAGCAGGTAGCCACAACCTGCGCCTGTCCTTTTCAACACGGCAGTGGGCTCACCACCCGTTACGTGGGACAAAAAGTGCATACGATGAAACGTGGGCGTTTGGGCGTGTATGCATGTGCCTACTCCTTCGGGGATAAAGGCGTGACAATATGTATCTATGCATGTTTTGGTAACATTCAATTCTGAAAATACGGAAATATATAAATCTTCTTTCAAAGGGCGCCAGCAAGAGTTCAAAGCTGCAGCTTTATCGTCAAAACGCAGCGGAGACAAGATCCTAGCTCTAGAGTACCTCAAGGTGGTAAAACAGTTCGACATTGTGATTGACGCGTACAAATCGGGACAGGAGATGGATCTCAACGAACTGCCTACACCTGACATGATAGCAACCGCGTTTAAATCACAGAAAACAGAAGATGTGACACAAAAATCTGCAGGTTAGTAGTATAAAACTTCTATCTCTCTATCTAGATTGCTTTTTTTTCTTTTTTTATACCAGCGGGGTGGCAGACAAGCATACGGCCCACCTCATGGAAAGTGGTCACCGTAGGTTATGGACGTTTGCAACACCAGAGGTGAAGCACTCGCGCTGCCGACTCTTTAAAAACCTTCTTAGACCCCTCTTGAAAAACCTCATACTGTAGACGTTCGTGAAAACCCAGGCTTATTCAACAACCTAACCTGGTGGGTGTGAGGCACCCACGAAGATCTCTGGGGCCTAAATAACCTCATTGTACTTGCTGACTAACGGGCCAGACAACGATGTAGGCGCACTTACGGGGTTGGGCGATCAGACGACAGTCGCTGTCAACAAATCAACTATTGACAAACCGTAGAATAGAACCAGAATCGCTGTTTTTAGCTGTCAAAATGCTCTGACTAGCGGCCACTAGCGCGGTACGTGGTTGTAGAATTCTATCGGCCGACCGATAGAAGTCTATTGTAACAGTAGACTGTAAGTAGACTACGAAAAACTGACAAAATTGTACCGGTAGCTTTCTATTGAGCGACGATTTCGATTCTATTTCAACACGATTGAAATAGCAGACTCGACCCCCTGAATAAAAACCAAAAGCACAACGTTAGCAAATAGAGATAGAGTTTGGAAGCAATTGAGAACACACTTCGATGAAGAAAATCTATTACAGATTGTTCACTTTAAGAATGCAGTGGTTCTTTGTGAACTACTGACCCAGCCACTTTTAAAATTACAAAGTCGAGTTCACAGCGACTAGATACCGGTTGCCCCCACATCACAGAGGACACTTTGAGTAGCCTAATCAATATTCTATTCACAGATCCACCCCCGGAACCAGTGACTGAAAGTCCAGGTCTCATTACTGCGACTACCGTTGACGAAGCCTTACGGCAGAGATTAGCGGCTTTTCAGGTAAGTCTTAATTCTAGATTAGAAAAGAAAATGTCATCCTTCTGTAAGGTTAGGTAAAGAATATTCTAGCTGAAGTCTTGTCCATCAGACTGTCGTAGTATTCTACAAAAAAAAATATATATCAGACGTTACAAAAATAAAATATTCAACCTTAAATGTATGGCATAAGCTTTAAAGTAGCTAAGCAACTCCCCTACGCTATTTTTTTAAACGGTTAATCTATGCTTCTATACTAATATTATAAAGCTGAAGTGTTTGTTTGTTTAGTTGAACGCGCTAATCTCAGAAACTACTAATCGGATTTGAAAATTTATTTTTGTGTTAGATAGCCCATTTATCGAGGAAGGCTATAGGCTATATATCATCACGCTACTACCCTGGAGAGCCGAGCAGTAGCCATAAATGTCGACAAATCGGGCAAATTTTTATGCAATATTGTAGAATTTATAAGCGACGGGATTAAATAGGTGCGACGGCAGTTCGAAGTACGTCATGGGCGAAGCAGGGGGTCACCTAGTTTTTAGGATAATATTTCATTGTCTTAATATCAGAGGGTATCATTAAAATAAAATATAATACTTTATGAACCAAGTCCAGCTGAGCAATTTAGAGTATCTATCCGGTATGATATCTTTTTACATATCATAATCTGTCTAAGATTTTGGCGACCGGCATGTTAGACAGCAAATTTCAAACATTTTCTGTCCAATTGAATAGCCAGACTGGTCTCATCCAAATGTTCCACTGGAGAGATTGGTGAATTTTTTAGTTCACACCCAGTAAACACAATTTTAAATGTTGTATTTAAATCTCGCATCGAAACAGTATAGGCGTTATCCTCAATGGATATTTTTGATGTATAATTATGTATCTATACTAATCTTATATAGCTAAAGAGTTTGTTTGTCTGTTTGTTTGGTTAAACGCGCTAATCTCAGAAACTACTACTACTACTGGTCGGATTTGAAAAATCGTTTTTGTGTTAGATAGCCCATTTATCAAGGCTATAGGCTATATCTATATCATCACGCTACTTCCCTGGAGAGCGGAGCAATAGTCATAAATGTCGACAAATCGGGCAAATTTTAATGCATTTTTGTAGAATTTATAAGCGACGGGATTCAGTATTATTATCACTTTTTATTACATATCTCATAACACAAGCTTATTGTAGTTTTATTTGGGTTAGATAGATGTTGTTAAAAATGTCCTACAATATTAATTTATTTTCGTAGCAACAAGAGGCTAAAGCGAAAGAAGAAGGCAACACGTCTAAAGCCCGTCGCATGGGCCGCATAGTAAAACAGTACCAGGACGCGATAAAACAACATGCGGCGGGACGGCCCCTGGACGCAGACGAGTTGCCGACACCGGCGGGATTCGCTCCCCTACCGACTGATGGGGTGAGGGTTTAGACTAGATTAAGGTCCAGCCACAGACGTACAATAGTAAGCAGACCAAACATATTCCTTTGCTTATGGAACAATATTTTATCCTTTTTACTCTTGCCATTTGTTGTTTTTGTTATTCCTGTATATAGTAGCTACATCTAACTCTATTTTTTTACTACAAATAAGCTACACACTTGTATTGATAACCGACGCTGTCATCTTTAAATGAAAGATATATGTGTTGAAGGTAAAATGTTACACAAAATTATTGTAAAATGTTTCAAAAGAAGACATTTTTGTGTTTGTCTTACAAAAAGGTGTTGTGCATAGAGTGATGAAGTTTCATAATCAAGTAATCACTAGAAATAACTAAGCTTATCTACCTGTCTATGTGTGTGTGTAATAGTCTACGCTATTTTTTACTAACGTTGGGTCTGCTTACTGTCTTATTTGTCTGTGGATCTAGCGCTGGCTTGACAAGGCGTGGCGACAGTGCTGTGAAGATAACAAGTAATACTAAACCTTGAACTTGACTTTGAAGCGCTCGTGGCCCGCTTAGTGTTATGTAAACGATCACACTTTTGCTATTAGTGGTCCTTGGGTGGGTCACTTTGTGGCATTTACATTTGTGAGCGTTTTCATGCTTCTGAAGGCACGTTAAGCCGTTGGTCCCGGTTGTCAGTAAAACGGCAGTCGTTAAGCCCAGTTGCAGCAGGTTGCCACAGCCTGCGCCTGTCCATTTCAACACGGCAATGGGCTCACCAATTATTATGTGGGACAAAAATGCATATGGTAAAATGTGGGCGCATAGTATGCCTCTGCCTACCCCTTCGGGGATAAAGGTGTGACAATAAGTATATATGTACTAAACCTTAATGTCAAAGGAATAAGGTAGAAAATACTGTGTTATATTTTCAGTATCTACGCCTAATATCGGCTCAAAATAACTAAAAAAAAACTATCTATTACACGCTGTATTCCTGACGAGGTAGTCAGAGAGGACAGATCGCCAAAAGTACTCGGATGTATGACACGACTAATGAATCTGCAGGAAGCGAAAGAAGTGGATGGCGAAACCTGGCGATCTCGGCTACAATAGTCTAGTATTTGAAGTATAGGTTTCAAGTACACTGCCGCGAAATAATACAGAATTATTACTTCAATAGTTAATGCCCACGGCTCCGTCCGCGTGGTGAAATTTTCTATTACCCGTATCTTTAGGGAACTTGTTACTGCGCTAGAAAAAGCCTATGTGGGAAACAGAGTGGCTGCCTGTATACCAAGTTTCAGCCAAATTGGTTCAGGGGTTAGAGCGTGATTAAATTACAAACATCCAAATATCTTTACATAATTTTACATCTATATTAAATAATCTTCGAAAATTCGACGTAATCTTGAAGTTTTTAGGGTAAGCTACCCATATAATGTAGGCGCCCATTAAGAAACGATTTATCAAAGTTCTGAGGGGTAAAGTACAGGTTTTAAGTTTATTGATGTATGTCACGGGCGAAGCCGGGGGGGGGGCACTTTTGGTCTTACTTCTTACTAATATTAAGTATAAACGCGAAAGTTTGTAAGTATGGATGTTTGTTACTCTTTCACGCAAAATCTACTGAATAATGGTGAAAATTTACAATAATATACACATTAGAATAACACATAGGCTACTTTTTATCCCGGAAACAAGTTCCTGTGGGAAATGGGAACTGGTAGACTTTACCAGCCGCGAGCGTCAACTAGTATATTATAGGATAAATTATATACACGAAAGTTTAGTAAGATTGACTGTAGCCATATGTTGCAGTCGAGCGCGGCGCCTACGAAGCCTACTGCTGCCCCTTCCCCCTCTCCTTCCCCTAAACCTTCCGCCCGCCCCTCCGCTTCCCGACACGACAAGCAGCTAGCGTTCCTGTTGCTTCGGCAGAAGCAGTTCAAGGAAGCCGCAATTAAAGCGAAGAAGAATGGTGAGTGCTTTTCCTGTGTGTTTGTTCAGTCAGCTCTGCCGACCCTTTAAAACCCTCTAAGAACCCTTTTTAAGAGCCCCATACTGTAGACGTTCGGAAAATCCCATCCCATGCAGGGAGTTCAATCCACAATTTAAGCGTGTGAGCTAAGGAAGCCCGAACGCAAAGTGTAAGCATAAACACCCTGTCAATGGCGAGCGAAGCGATGATGGAAAGTAGCCGTCGGCATCATGGCAAATAATTTCTCAGAGCACAGACCATTGTACAGGCGATAGAACACATATTAGCAAACGGCACACGAGAACTCCACAACGATCTCTGGATCCCAGGTCAATCTCATCTGCTAAGCAAGAAGCAGGTGTGTAATTTTTCAATAAAATACGCAAATTTCACAGTTCAATTTCTAATCATCCTTAATCATTTGTTTGAGTCTGCGGAATAAGCAGTGGGTTATATTTCTCTATTATAGCGGCAACAGAAATACATTATTGTGCAAAACAGACAGACAGCCGTAGGTGTGGAAAGTCGACAAGTGCGGACGCTGGCTCTATAATATTTTCTAAAACTAGTGTATTTATTTTGTTTTATGTGCGAGAGTGGTGGTTTCTTGGAGATAAAAGTTGTGTTAACGTGCTATAGTGAAAGACAGTGATATATATGCAGTGAAATGCTATCTTCTAATTGGCCGCGTAAACCCCACTGAAAACCTCAGTATAACAACTACCATTATACTGGGGTGAGACTGACTTTGATTTAAGACTAGACTTGACTAAGACGTAGAGGACGGGGACATTTTAGATAATAAGAAAGATGATTGAAGAAATATGAATTAAGATTTGGCTAAAAGGTCTTAGTAACCAAGCCATAAAATAATTACAAAAAAAAAATAACAGACAGACGTACAAACAGACAGACAGTCTAGTCATAGGGTCTCGTTTTTACAATTTGGGTACAGAACCCTAAAAACAACAATTATAGTGTTAAATAGCTAGAATTTGCGCTACAGGTGACCTGGAAGCTGCTAAGGAGTACTTACGTGCGGCCAAAGGGTTCGACGCCGTCATAGACGCGGCTAAGGGAGGGTTGGCGGTGGACCTTAAGTCTCTGCCGCTGCCGCCCAAAGCTAAGGACGATTTGGAACATACGTGAGTGTTCAATAACTTACTACTTTTACTTTAAATTACTATATTTATATTTCTTTCAAACAATATTATTTAAATTTAAGGCAAACTAAATTAAGTCAACTGTTATCACATAAACAAACATTGATTTTGTTTCTTCTGTAAAAACTCATTACTGTATAATTGGTCTAATACTCGTAGTATGTAAGTCGAACTAATGTAATTACTGGAGATGATTAGAGACCACGAGTTTTATTGCCATGTTCTTCCTCAGGCTATACCTATTGCTTTGTGAATCTGGCAGTAAATGTAAATTTAAAAGCAATAATCTTGACGTTCATAATTGTTACTTTGTCACCCACATGAATAAAGATTTTGCATTTTTCAAATGTATGTAAACTTTTGGTCTAGCTAGAATATTTTGAGTTGAAAAATAGATACCATTGTCATCTGAGAATCAACCTTCTTCGGTTTTCGCATCCATAATTTTCTTCCTCGACTTCGCACCCCTTTTAGCGAGACCAGAGGCGCATTGTCTTTCTTTTTGCTGCACTGGTGGCCACATTTGTCATACTAATTTGTAAGAATGTATGGACGTAGGTTTGTTACTCTTTCACGCAAACACTACTCAATGGCTTTTGATGAAGCTTAACAGTAATACAGACATACACCAGAGTAACACATAGGCTACTTTTATCCTGGAAACGAGATCCTGTGGGAAACGGCAATGGGAAAAATTTACCAACGTCAACTAGTTTTGTTTATAACATTAACTGAATACACACAAGGTTCAAGGCCAATTGAAGACGACGCTTAATCATTGGTGCTCATGAAATGCTTCACAGTTTTCGTGCATTTCATACAACCTAGGGCATTCTCCAGACCTAAAACTATCCATATTCTTTTAGCTTCGACGTTGTATCGACGGAAGACTGCGGCCCATCCGAAGAGAACCCTACTATAGACACTTCTGGTGCTGATGAGGATGTACTGTCCCGACTACAGAATCAGCTCAACTCGCAGCTCAAGCTGTGCCTCACTAACAGAGACCATAATAAGGACATGGGCAATATCGCTGAGGCGAATAGGTTTGAGCATTTGGCTGTGAGCGTGAAGCAGGATTTGGATATGGTCGTTGTGGCTAAAAGGTGAGATTTTAAATAAATATCCATCACGCCTTATCCCCGAAGGGGTGGCAGAGGCATATTATATGCCCACTTTTCACCGTGTGGTTTCCTGTCCCACGAAATAGATGGTGAGCCCATTGCCGTGTTGAAATAGACAGACGCAGGTTGTGGCTACCTGCTGTTGAAATTTTTTCAATCCGCCCATAAGGCCTTCAACCTGGCTTAACGACTGCCATTTTACTGGCAACCGGGACCTACGGCTTAACGTGCCTTCCGAAGCACGGAAACGCTCGCAAATGTAAATGCCACAAAGTGGTCACCCATCCGAGGACCAGCCAAAGTGAAAGTTGCGTAACTCAGTGATCGTTTACAGAACACTGAGACCGCGGGGCCACGAGCGATTCAATGAGATCTTTAGATAGATAAATATAAATATTGTGGGTCACTTTTCGAACAGCGCCATTTAGCCCAAAGTGAGCTAATATAAGCTTGTGTTATGGTATATAGACAACTGATAAACATACTTATATATTTCTAAATACATACAACAAAAAGTAAACACCTAAACTCCGGAATAAACATTTGTGGATCACACAAATATTTTTTCCGAGCCGGGATCGAACCCGGGACCTCATATAGAATATAATTAGATAGATAACTCTTTATTGTACCCTAGGACGATTTAACCAATGGACGCGTAATGTACTCAATAAAGAATGAAATCACGTTCAACCAACTTTCGTGTTGGGGGGAAACTACACACATATTGCTTTCTTCATTAAGTGTTGTCACTGTCTAAAAAGCAATATAATACAACTGCAAATAGAAAAATATAGGTATGCAATACGAATTTGACTCAATATTATTTATTCGGCTATTTTGAGATGGTAACTCTTTGTTTAATTTTTAGAGAATGAAAGTATATTGAATATAGGCCGATTAAGTTGTTGGTATGTTTCAATAATTAATGTTTTTTGTTAAAAATAGTTACGTAAATGAAATAAAATTTTACTTACGAGTGAAAAGAAACATTAATTGTTCGACCGCTTTAACTTTTACACCATTTCACAGCACAATTCGTCATTTTTTTCTTTATAAATTACCCTCCAAACGTGTACGATAGACTGGGCTTACCACCTATTACGTGGAACAGGAATACACGTGGATAATTCGTGATTGATAAATTTCTTATATATTTTAATGTATTCGATAGAGGAAGGAATGTAACGCGAGTGACATTGGTTCTTTGGTCTTTATGAAATACACTGCAAGCCAACGCAGAATAAAGTCACCTCGTTAGTTTATTGCCCGGAATTTAAGATCGAGCCTCTGATTTCCTAAAAAAATCATTCTATAATAAAATAATAAGCCTGAAACCAAAATTGTACCTTAATTGCAGCCTAGGCCAAAGTCCTCCGAAGTTCCACTACGAGACCCGCCAGTTCGCAGTAGTGCAATGCAATACCGACCTTAACGAGAACCAGTTAGAACTCACAATCGTTCGCGGCATCTCATACAACGTGTCCAACCCCAAGGAAGTCGACACTTATGTCAAATTCGAGTTTCCTTACCCACAGGTATTGTATTTTTTCATTAGAGAAATATAGAATATATTGTGAAAAAAAAAATCGTTATGACAATTCACACAACGCCATCTGAATACAAACTAAGCAGAGCTTGTACTATGGTAACTAGAAAACTGATGAACATACTTATATATTTCTAAATACACACATATTATAGATAAATACGAGTAACGCCCAGAAACAGAATTAACCATCGTGCTCATCACACAAAGTTTTGCCCTGGGTGGGAATCGAACCAATGACCTCTTGGGCAGCAGTCGGATACACTACCACCGCACCACAAATTGTATTAAAGTAATAAATAAATTTTAGGTACTATCCAGTCTTAAAAAATATGCATTATTAATCTGCTATGGGATCTAGTCTAGTCATCTGATAAACATACTTATATATTTTAAAATTATATGTTTAGCTTAAGAAGTAATGCGAGAGAGAGAGAGAATGAGAGATAAGGAGAGCAAACAGAATCAGCAAACACAATAATGTTATCTTTTTTTAATTTTCTCATGCCTAGTGATAAGGGCGGGCTGAAAAAATCGTTTATACATCATTTCCAGGAGGCGCCAGTTTCTGACAGGACGTCTCAGGTCAAAGACACGAACAACCCTGAATACAATGCGGTGTTTCCCCTCCCCATACAACGCAACAGGGGCTGTTTTAGGGTATTCAAGAGGCATGGCATCAAGTTAGAAGTGTATACCAGAGGGTAAGTTGGTTATTGATTATAATGTAGGACTTGGTAGCCCGGTAGTAACTTGGTAGTTAGGTAGCCACAACCTGCGTCTATTTTTTCAACACGACAATGGGCTCACCACCTATTACGTGGGACAAGAATACACATGGTGAAAAGTGGGCATACAATATGTATGCCTCTGCCACCCCTTCCGGGATAAAGCGTTATAGATAAATAAAATATATATAATAGAACTTGGTTTCACGTTGTATTGAACAATTTGATCCCTATCAAGGATGCTGTAGGAAAGGAAATATTAAAACCGAAAATTAGTAAAATCAAGAATCGTAAAATCAAGAAAGCGGACCCCGGGCTTCGAAGCGAGGACTTTAGATGCAACCGGGATTGACTATTAAATAATAATGTGACCATGAACTATAGTACCCTTATTTGTTTTTCTTTAGTATGAGGGTAGTTTTAGAAATAATTATATAGTATGTTACGATGGTAAGAAGGTAGTAGTCAATGGACCCATCGAGACTTTTAGGGGTGACAATCAACATTACTTGCAATGATGATGATGATGAATGATGAATGAAAATCCTGTACAAATAGGATTTAGTTTAGTATGTAACTGGGACTAAAGCTAAGATGAGATTAATATAATCTGCGAGGTGATTCAAAGATTCGTATAGAACCTTTGTGCTATCTTTTGACAGGTAATTCAATACATTAGCTGTCAAGTTATCGTTCGATTAGATATTACACGTATTGAACGTGATTTGTCGAGTTGTGGTCTCCTTTGTAAATATCTGTATATTTGTATAGCTAATTAGATAATTTGTGAATACGTCATCTTCACAATCATCTAACTGCATCTAAGATTTTGGTGATAGTATTATTCAAACTTTTCTCGTTGATTTGTCAAGGTTTAGCTTAGCTAGTTAGCATTCTATTGTTATTTCGTAGACAGTATATCTTACTTAAAAATGTCTCATAGTGACTGCGGTCCTTTTATCACAGTCCTCACTGTTTCTTTATCATATTTTTTTTAAACTGCATGCCACTACAAACTCAGAGCAAAGTCGAGTATTTTATATATTATTAGTTGACACCCGCGGCTCCGCACGCGTGGTGAAGCTTCCTCGTTCTAGATTCCCACGGGAACTTGTTCCCGGGATAACAAGTAGCCTATAAGTTATTATGATGTGTTAGCTATATTATTGTAGTTTCATCAAAATCCATTCAGCAGATTTTGCGTGAAGAAGTAACAAACATCCATTCTTACAAACTTTCGCGTTTATAATATTAGTAGGACTATTAGGACTTTAGGAAAATGAACAAAATTATCATGGTAAATGATCTAGCGCTAAATAACTAATTGAATCAGGCGCTACATGGCGGAAATCCATTTTAAAATACTATAATTATTTTGTTTTTAAATGTTATTTTTGCAATATTTCGCTTTTTTAGAATGTCGTACGAAGTCGACACGTGTTTCGCCTACACACGAGGCATTATCAAGACTGTTTGGCTGCCAACAGTCTCAGTCAATTTTGATCTAGCGCTACTTTTACGAGTAGAAGGCTGTTACTAATCTTCTTTTCTTCGTCGTAGCATATTCCATTTGCTTCCAAACCCTACCTCTATATGTATCTCCTACCTGTATATGGGTCTCCTCACACCTGAAACCCAGATGCACCGCTAGCAGATAGGGTCGTTTAGGACATTTGGGACATTCTCATACAACTAGCTTGGGCCCTGGAGATTACCCCCGAAACAGAATGAAAGGAACAGTATAAAAGAACTCTCTTAATAAGCTGCTACTATATGAGACAATAAATCCATCCTATACCGTCACTTTTGAGCGACACTACGATAATTCTTCCCTATACTCAACAGGGGAAATGGAATCACTGATGAAATAAAGTGTTACGCTGTTGAAATATACTAAGCCTCGTAGAATTATACTAAACTAGAGGACGCCCACGTAGTTATAGCCTATGTTTTAATCCCGTATGTCAGCTACCTCTAAAAAAATCTGAAAAAATAACAAAAAAATACTTTGATCCCTACAAAATTTATATCCCCTTTTCACCCCATAGAGGATTGATTTTCTAAAGTCCTTTCATAGTGCACACCTAAGTGACTCTAAATTTCATTTAATTCTGTTCAATAGTTTTTAGTGTGAGAGCGTGACAGACAGACAGACAGAAAGTAACTCACTTTCGCATTTATAATATTAGTAAGAATAATAAATACAGTTTGGCCGGTGAAAGAATTCCTAGCATCTTACAGTTTCGTATATTTTGAGCGTTATTATTTTCTTTCTCGCTTGTTTTAGCATGCTCTCTCTTTCTCGCATTCTCACGTTTTCTCTCTCCCACACTGTCTCTCTCTCTCTCTTTCTCACACTCTCTTTCTCATGCAATCTCTTTAATTCTCTATCTATTTATATTTTTCTCTCACTGTCTTTCTTGTATATGTTATAACTATAGTGTCTTCTACCAATTTTACAAACATAGCTAACATCTTATGAGATTGTTTAGTTGTTAAATGAAACCTCTTATAGAAATTAGTACTTAGAAGTTTTTGGTACACTATCATTTTGAGCAACCCAATAAAACAATCAATTGTCGCTCGTGACGTCACAGCAATGTTCTGGTACGATGTGCAAAAAAATAGATTTTTTTTCTCTAATTATTATAGTATGTTCAATATTTATAAAATTATACGAATACCTACGTGTATAGGTGAATAGGAGGGGATTACTTAAATTTTTATTACAACGAGATGCGTAGTTAATTCGATTGGGTTGCGAATAAAATTATTTTTGGAAAGAGGATGGAGGGCATTGCAGCATATATGCATTATAGCAGTCTCTGCCTATACATTTAACTAGTCTGACAAAAAACTGATACCTAGTTTACTATCTTAATCTTAATAATATTATAAATGCGAAAGTTTGTATGGATGTTTGTTACTCTTTCACGTAAAAACTACTGAATGGATTTTAATGAAACTGTACAATAATATAGCTTATACATCAGAATGACACATAGGCTACTTTTTATCCCGGAAACAAGTTCCTGTGGGAAACGGGAACGGGAAAACTTCTCTACGCGGGCGAGGCCGCGGGCGTCAACTAGTATGTTATATAGAAAAAACTAATAGATTTCGTAATGTTCTTATTATTTTTGCCACGATAATTATTTATCCGAACAGACTTTTATATAGTTTATTTATAGCGAGCTACCCAATGTAAATAGCTTGTATGCGTGTTAGTGTGTCGTGCATCGTGCGTGCACGTGTGTAGCGTGGCTTGTGTTGGGTACAGTTGCTGTTGGGCTGACGCGTTCTCGTGTTGCAGCGGCTGGTTCAGGAGCGACTCTCTCATTGGGACCGTCAATATTAAGCTGGCCCCTCTTGAGAATCAAATCACTCTGCATGACTCTTTCCCTGTGAGTATAAAATATGTACCAAAGCACAGTACATCTATGAGTTGAAGCAGTAAGGAAACTAGGCCTAAATCTACACTAGCAGCACGCTATGATAACCGTTAATTTCACATTTTCGTCTTAGGAAAATAATATATTTCAGATTGATATTAATAAAAAATACCCTAAATATAGTATGCTTAACACAAAGTTTAGTTAAAAGCAACTACGTAAGGTATTTTATTTCATAAAAATCGAATTTTTTTTTGCATTATTTAATATATCAAACGGCCATCATAGCGTGCCGCTAATATAAAGCATTAAAATTGTCTGTGTAATGAATATGAAATCGAAAGTTTTCTATGAAAAAGTCGTGTCGTGTGAATAAGTCGTTTCGCACGCCTGTATGAATTTTCCTTACTGTTCGTATATGTACTGTGACCAAATTTATATGGTAAAAGGGATACAATTATCTTAATATCGAATTCAAGTAAAAACACCGAACAATTACAGAAAACACACTTCGGAAAATCGTATTACAAATAGTGATTCGTTGCATAAAACACAATAAAGTACTAATTACTTACCTACAAGGGCTACAAGTTCCCTCTCTTTCTTTCGCGTAACTCTTATTCATTCTGACAACGTAAGGTTGTCTCGTATAGAACTCCGCACCGAGTGATTAGCGAGCGATGTGATCGTCGGTAGCCCTCTGAATGTGAATTGAGATCCACCCAAATTCTACGCGGGAAAAATGAAAAGGGCGGACGGTTGCTGTATATTATTTTTTAAAACTAGTGCCTTTATCGTGTTTTATGTTCGGGTTTGGTAGTTCTTAGACATAAAAGTTGTGTTAACGTGCTATAGTGAAAGACAGTGATATTTACCAGTGAATTGAGATTTTCTTTCTTGCCGCGTAAAATTCACCGAATACCTCAGTATAACAACCACTATTATACTGGGGTGAGACTGACCTTGACTTAAGACTAGACTTGACTAAGACGTAGAGGACGGGGACATTTTAGATAATAAGAAAGATGATTGAAGAAATATGAATTAAGTTTGTCTAAAAGGTCTTAGTACTCTGCCTTTAAATAATTACAAAAAAAAGATCTACCCGAACTGAGCTAGCACAGAGTTTGCTTAAAGACTATATCTGCATGACTGCCTCTGTGGCGCGGTGGGAGTGCATCCGACTGCTACGCAAGAGGTCGTGGGTTCGATTCCCACCCAGGATAAAACTTTGTGTGATGAGCACGATGGTTTATTCTGTGTCTGGGTGTTATTTATCTATAATATGTATGTATTTAGAAATATATAAGTATGTGGCAATGGGCTCACCACCTATTACGTGGGCAGGAATCCACACGGTGAAAAGTGGGCATATAATAGGCCTCTGCCACCCCTTCGGGGATAAGGCGTGATGGATATTTATTTATAAGTATGTTTATCAGTTATCTAGATCCCATAACACAAGCTAATATTAGCTTACTTTGGTCTAGATGGCGCTGTGTGAACAGTGTCCCACAATATTTATTTATTTATTTATCTACCTCTTTTAGTACAATTCTCCTCTATAGGTAATGATAGGACGATTGACGTTATATCTACCTCGACGATGAGTATGGTGAGGTGAAAGCTCTTGGAGATATTTATTTGACTGCTCAGAGTAGCTATCGTTTGACTTTAAATTTTCAGAATATCGTTGGGAACGACTGCCTTCTGACCTCCTAAGCCGTATCGTAGCCTACTCCGTTGGTCAGCAGGTGCACCGTTACCAAGTGAGGCCGCTTAAGCCCATAGATCTCGGCTAGGAGTCTAAGCCTAGCCGAGATCTATGGGCTTAAGCGACCCAAAAAACGCCTATTTACTGTGGTTTATGAGCGGGAACACATTATCCTATGGCTAAAGAGATATGTAAATATATCGTAAGATTACACTGCTGGCAAGGAATAACAAGACTAATATAAAAATACTCAATAAATATAACGAACGAACACTGCGACAACCCAGACTGGTCGACTCAAGCAGCACTTCGATGTTCGCTTCTAGAGCATTTGGATTGTGTGCAGTTTCCTTTCTGCTCATATATGTACTGTGACTTATGGGTAGGCAACCCTACTAACTTATCTTTTTTGTTGATTATACTTATTATATTTACCAATATTTTATGCGGTTATGTAGCTAATGGACGGTCGTCGTCCTGCCGGCGGTTCGCTCGAAGTGAAGTTGCGCGTTCGCACGCCCATGTTGCAGCAACAGATCGAGAACTCCAAACATCGCTGGCTCGTCATAGACAACTAATATCACTGACTATTGTGATATTTGCATTTCACAGATCTAATCTATACCCTTCGATCTAATATAATTTTATATCATTCGTACCGTAAGATGGCGATGGCGCCTTACGTCGCCTTAAGACGTGAATAGGTGGATTTCGGGCCCAGCTTGAAACTAAAAAAAAATTCCACTTTAAATTTTAATTTGTAAAAAATATGTTGGCAAAAATCACAAAGCAAGGAATGTTGCTCACTCCGTTTCGCTCGCACCTAATAGAAATGAAAGTGATAATAATACTGCGCGCCAGGGGGCCGAGTCTACTATTGACAAGCTGTAGAATAGAATCAGAATCTATAAATAATTAATGAATAGAATTTATAAATCACACACCCTTTTTCTCCCATTCTCATACCCATTCTTTAATAAATAATTAAAAACGCTAATTTTGTACCAAATAGTATGAAGATTGACAGTTGCTTTGTAACTAACATTTGGCTCCCTCTACAATGAACTATTTGACAGTTTTCTTCCGCATTAGTGTAATCGTAGGAAGGTGACGCCCCCTGACATGGTCGGTTGTATTTTGTATGAAATACATAGAGTAAGGCCACATAATAAGTAATAGTACTACGTACAGAAGTCTCACTCCCTAACAAAAGTCAGTTTTAGGTATGAAAACATACCTAGACTCGCCGCCTGCAACCAAAATTGAAACTTATAACTGCGCGCGAACGTTGAGTTGTCTTTGCGCGCCAGAGTTTTATGACCGAGCTGCGACGTCCGCGCGGGGTTGTCACTTGAGAAGTTTCTGTACCGAGTTGATTTACTTAGTGTGTCTAGAACTTCGTGTCGTGCGAGCCGAACGGCAGCGGCAGCCCACAGTCATTAGCCGCTCCGAGCGGTGCCCTGCCCGAATATACCTAAACTGTGGAGTGACACCCCCCTGGTAAGGCGTCGCTTGTAGAGAGCGCGTGAGTGACGTTGATTCCTTGCTCCTGAATACTCAAAAAAAGAAATTGTTTTTCAACACCAGATTATATATTTTTATTATATATGATGCGTTAGTAAATATTTGTATACTATGTAATATAATTATTTATGCTCTAAGCATTGATTAATAATGTCTGTAGTTTTAAGTGTTTCGCTTGTAATGTAAAAATCTCAATTGTCGTAGTGATGTATGGCCAGAATAAATGGTGTTATCGTTAAGTGAGTGCAGGCGATTGATCCGTAAATATAAAAAAAGTAGTATAAAAACTGACGTGATATTGTAAGTTGCCACTTAATGAGGAAAAAGATGTTTTTAAGTTATTAAAATTAATTATAGAACAAAAAATACTTTAAACGTTCCTTTACGTAATTAGTAAATGGGTAATAGTGTACTTTTTCAAGTGCTATTTTAAGTTAAATGTACATATTTAAATGTGATAAATGTAAATTATTTAAAATAATATCAATATTCTTTAAAATGCAAAAAAGGCTAGCAAAAACTAAAGCGTAATAGTTAGGATAAAGTTTTATTTCTCAGTTTTCTATTAGCCCTATAAGTCATTGATTTGCACAAAAAGTAGTTTTAAGCCTATATGAAAAGAAAAAGTAGGTACTTAACTTATAATTTGTAAAAAAATTATACTTAAACCTATTTAAGAATGAGTGAGGAACGATTGACGAAGAATATATATTATGCGAAAGTAGAGGGCAGAAGGAGTCAGGTAGGCCTTGCATATGAAGACCATGTGAGCAGATTCCCAAAAAACGGAAAAGTCAAAAGTACTCCGATACCCAGACCTGCATGTATGAAGCGATTAATGAATCTGCTGGAAGCGAAGCGAAGAATGGCGATCTGTCCTCTCTGACTACCCCGTCAGGGATACAGCGTGAAGCTACTTAAACCTATTTATTAACGTTACGGTTAATATTTGAGGGCGCCCAATGCTTTGTGGTGACTACTGTTTATTAAAAAATCTAATGTTATTTTGTCCATCTCTTTTTTTTTTTTTTTTATATTTCTTATATTTACAGAATAATCGTATGCACACACTTAACGATTACAGCCTGTATATGAATGTATTTAAAAAGTAATTAGTGTTATAATTAACAAACACAAATTTAGATTTTTAAAGCATTAAAATGATTAGATACGGAACTTTTTACCTCATGATTGTGGTATATGTGGATCTATTACATACTACACTGCTTAGCCCCTTATGAAGGGAATTAGGATAATGTTGTATTAATTTTTAATATAATTGTATAAACGTTTATATTTGTACGATAAATACATCAATTATAATGTAATTATATTGTATATCAATCTTAATAGTTTTACTTTATCCTAACTGTCCAATTATTCTCTTTTACCTTCTCATGATAGTAACGAGCAAAAATAAAATATCCTATTCGGTGCAGTCGCTTTCAAGTTATGCGAGATCAAGGAAATGTCTGCAAAACAAGCGTGTGCATTTGCAACTAAAATCCCCTTTTCTACCTCTACCCTCTCTTCAGAACGCAATAATACCGTATTACAGCGGGAGTGTAGAGAAATGATATAAAGGCAAGTATATCAGCGTACATAGTTTTTTTGCTTGACTTACAACAGCATAATGAACAGACAAACATGTGCACACGCAACTTATAAACTAACTACAGGCAAGCATTGCCGCCCAATAGGTATGGCGTAGTAGGAAACGTAGCCATAATTTGTGTCGACTATTAAAGATGTATGGCGTGGCGTTACGCCCTTAAAGGACAGTTTCGACATTCTTGATAGACGTTCGTCGTAGTGAGTTCAATAATAAATCAGTCTACTCTTGATAGTGAGTTCAATAAAAAATCAGTCTACTCTTGAACCACGCTATTGCAATATAGCCGAAACGTCGAAAGGTGAGCAAAAGTTATGATATTACCTGAAAATAAAAAACCCGAAAACCATAGTAAATTATCAATCAATAATAAAAATTATATAGAGATCTGTATTGGGCAAACTTCGCAAAAATAGGAGTCCTAAGGTAGGTAAGGTAGGTACTTTCTGCACGTTGTCGACGCTATACAGAGCCGTGCTGTTCGAATTATAGATGGTCCGTCTGTTGAAGTGGTGAAGGGTAAAATATAGTTTCTCTGTTGAACCATAAAAACTTGGAACGCTCTGCAATCAACGTGATTCCCTCCTCATATAATTTCGGGTTCTTTAAGCGGTTTGTGAAGAGACACATCATTGAATTACCAACCTGAAGAACACTGTCATTTGTGGACTATGAGAATGGCTTTCAATCCGCTAGATGTCGCCATAATTTTTATCAGCGGCTTCATTTCGACAAACTTATTAAAAAAACAACGTAAGTGGTTTCATCGCGGTGTATGTGGTGGAATAACTGTATGATGACGCATAATGAACAAAACCTTGATGGTTCATTTCACAGACTGATCTTGCTAAACATATTTTCTGTAGGGACTTCAATATTATGCAGAATATCCTAATTTGACTACTTAAAAATAAAAATGTCAAAATTTAAAATAAGAAGTGGCCCATGAGGGGATCGAACCCGCGACCTTCGCGTTATTAGCACGACGCTCTAACCAACTGAGCTAATGGGCCGTTGTAATTGCGCTTGAAATAGATGTCCGCAATTTCATCTAGGTGTAAATAGTGGTAGGTATGCAAACGATACATGCAGATCGAGTAAGTATTTTAATTGTGAATTTTGAAAACTTTTTTAAATATGTATTTATTTTCCAGACTTAATCAGAACGAAAAGTTCTTATTCTCATCAATATAAGCATACCTAAGTAACAAACACTACCTTTAACACTACACTAACTTTTTGTTGTGATTCAAAAAAATGTATTTATTACTAACATTTAGTAAAGATAAAAGTTTAGAATGTACGTTCATGCTTACTAATATTTTGGTAACAAATTAGTTTACACGAAAAATAATAGATGGCCTTAATGGCAGTTTGAACAGTCATTTGTAAGCATGGACAACACGTGCGATGCGAAGGACATTATAGGACTAAGTAGATGGGCATCCGGCGTTAGACGGTAACCTATTGGGTAGGGAAGAGACCGTGTGGTTTTAGCCGGTTCGAGTCCGGCGGTTTGCCACACGTTAAAAAAAAGGATTATCTAAGTAGGTAATATTGGTTCGGAAATGGTTTCGAACGTAGATCATTTTACTCTTTCTCAACGGATTAAGAATCATCGGTGTTGATGACTGCCGAAAGACTATGCAAAATCTACGTATCTAACACTAAAAACTTGAGTTGTACCCACCTACATCTGAGTAATATTACAAGTGACATTCTAGACCTATAAGGACCGAGGTATCTTGTCGTCAGCGACTCCCACTCAGCACGTTTCTTTGACGTCATCGTGGTCACGTGCTGCAAGTGAACCGACTTGTAAATTTCTTCACGAGAGAGATAACTCTGCGAGAGATAGCAATTTAAAGAAATTCATAAGTAAAGGTATTTGTAAAATAAACAAACTTTTAAAGAACGAATATATCTTTATATATAGAAAAACTATATCCCTACGCATATATATCTATGCAAAAGTTTAAAGTTTATCAGTCATACCTTTATCTCGGAAGTGGTAGACAGGGGCATACACCCTCATTTCACCGAAACAGTTTTGTTTCACAAAACAGGCGGTGAACCCATTGACGTGTTGAAATGGACTGAAGTAGGTTGTGGTGATCGCCCATTGAAAAACTTCAAGCCGTCCAGGCTTCAACTTGGCTTACGACTGCCATGTCACCAACTTTTACTAAGAATTTAAGCTTTATGCAAATAAAGAAACAGTACACACAATCAATAGGAGGTGCAGAGCAAAATACGAGGTAGGTGCATTTATGTAAGGTCAGCGAAATAATTAGACTTATAATTACGTTTATTCATTCAATAATATTATATTTATAATAATATAAACAGATGAAGAGTTTGTATGTTTGATTGTTGGTTTGGTTGAACGCGCTAATCTCAGTAACTACTGGTGAGAAGTGAAAAATATCTTTTTGTATTAGATAGAAGACTATATATAGGCTACACCTATATCATCATACCCAGGAGAGCTGAGCAGTAATCATAAATGTCAACAAATCGGTCAGAATTTTATAAATTTTTGTTAAAGTAAGACCACTGGGATTAAATGGATGTGGCGAAGGATCAAAATATGTTGCGGGTGAAGCCTATCCGAACCAACCCCCAAAGAAGCGCGATAACACCCGAACCCTAGGTGAGGCCGCGGTGGTAGCCAACGTCTGCCGGGAGCACTGGGACATCTTTCCGAGGAGTTACCCGGGGCGTCCGACAGTGGACTGTTAGGCAGGGGCTGTGTGGTTTTGTGTCCGGCATGACATCCGAGTGGATTTCCACACGTTAAAAAAAAATGGGGTGGCTTGGGATCTAAGTGTCTTCTATGGTATGGTAGTGCTTGTGGCCTTGCTGACTCAGTGTTCTGTAAACGATCACTGCGTTAAGCAATTTTCGCTATAGGTGGTCCTTGGTTGGATGACCACTTTGTGAAATTTACATTTGCGAGCGTTTTCGTGCTTCCGAAGGCACGTTAAGCCGTTGGTCCCAGTTGCCGGTAAAATGGCAGTCGTCAAGCCTGGTTGAAGGCCTTATGGGCGGTTTGAAAATTTTAATAGCAGGTCGCCACAGCCTGCGCCTGTCCATTTGTTACGTGGGACAAAAATGCGTACGGTGAAATGTGTGCGTATAGTATGCCTCTGCCTACCCCTTCGGGGATAAAGACGTGACAATATGTATATATAGTATAGCAGAAAAAAACTCGTTATATAAGAATCACTAAAATCTTGAAGATGGCAGTTATATAATAGAAGTATATATGTAGGTTACTGTGGGCGGGGGAGGATAGCTCCCACGCGAGTCCCTTGCACAGTTTTGAGGTCAGTCGCCACTGTGATGATATTTTTATGTAAATATAATAAGATCACCCTAATTGAATAAATGTGGAATTGTGAAATATATTACACGAGTAGTCTCTCAGCTTAATATAAGGAGCATGTTTAAGACATATAAATAAAAGCAAGATTTTAAAATTTTGGTGACTGTTTTAATATAAGTCACTAACTGACCAAGCGGTTTTGCTCGTAACATACTTCGCTTATTACTATTACTGTAATGTACTGAATATTAACCCGATTCGTTGACATTTATTACTGGTCCGCTCTTCAAGGTAGTAGCGGTAGTAGCCTTCCTCGAAAATGGGCTATCCAAAACCAAAAATATTTTTCAATTCGAAACAGTACATCCTGAGATTAACGCGTTTTACTAAACAAAAAAACATCAGCAGTCGAGATTGCTTGGGCTCCTTCTACCTAATTTATTTTTTTACGGTTACGTTAAATGCTGATAGGGTGTGAATTACAGATTAGTGTGACTTTTTTCTTCAGTGGTATGACTTAATAACCCTACAGTTAAGCGGAGGCATACTATTATACTTTTATTATCATCAATTAAATTTGTGAATGAAGCGCTCGTGGCCCCGCGGTCTCAGTGTTCTGTAAACGATCACTGAGTTACGCAACTTTCACTATGGCTGGTCCTCGGATGGGTGACCACTTTGTGGCATTTACATTTGCGAGCGTTTCCGTGCTTCGGAAGGCACGTTAAGCTGTTGGTCCCGGTTGCCAGTAAAATGGCAGTCGTTAAGCCTGGTCCAAGGCCTTATGGGCGGCTTGAAAAAATTCAACAGCAGGTACCCACAACCTGCGTCTGTACATTTCAACACGGCAATGGGCTCACCACCTATTACGTGGTACAGGAATCCACACGGTGAAAAGTGGGCACATAATATGCCTCTGCCACCCCTTCGGGGATAAGGCGAGATGGATATTTATTTTAATTAAATTTGTCGTGTTAAAACGAGCCGAAGTATTTTTGTTAGTAATCAAAAATCTCTGGAATATCACAAAATCTTAGAACTCTCTTCCAGCACACACCACACGTGTCCCATTTCCTCCTCTCCCAGGTTCATAAAGAGCCTGAAGAGGCATATTTTAGAGCAGTTAACTTGAGCATTACTGTCAATATCATTGCGACTGTGTAAGAGATGCTATCTTTAAATATCGCCATGGCGTAAGAACAGCAGGCCAAGTCTACTAATTCAATCGCGTCAGAAGAGAATAGAAATCGGCGCTTACTAGAGTAGAGAACTCACAGAAAAGTAGTTTTGAGGCGTAGGCATTGTGATCAAAACGGAAAAAAAATACAGTTTTCGTTGTCTTATTACAATTGCGCTGCAATAGAATTATATCGACCGGCCTGTAGAATGTTATTAACACGTGTAGCGCCTGTAAGTAGCTCTTAATTTGCATTTTTGGTAGTCTATATTAATATTTTGTCTCTATTAGCAGCTTGAGATGTGTGGTTGTGAAATATATAGTAGTTTTTGTAGACTACCTAGTTTGGACTAATCACAATAGAACCGCTACAGAATAGAACTAGAACTTTCTATCTTTCTATTGAAGAATTGTAGACGGCCCCCAGGCTTCATGTTAAAACTTATTTATCAGCCACGCCG
The DNA here is from genome assembly GCA_948477245.1 of Thumatha senex. Taxonomy (NCBI): domain Eukaryota; kingdom Metazoa; phylum Arthropoda; class Insecta; order Lepidoptera; family Erebidae; genus Thumatha; species Thumatha senex. The sequence goes on from OX419727.1 coordinate 28,759,081, forward strand.
TTATCCCTGATAGGGTGGGCAGAGGCATACTATACGCACACATTCTACGTAGTAGTTAGCCAGTTGAAATGAACTTGCAGGTCAATGAGTTAAATATTTAAAGGCAAACCACTCCTGGTTACTCAGTACCATCGCTTAATATTAATTAAATCGTCTTTCCAGACAGGTTGGTATGGGACTACCGCACTGCCGAAGCGCTAAAGTAGAACATCAAATTGACATGCGGCTTAAATGAACTGAAGATCCATTCACAAAACGGGATGGAATGTAAACAAGACCGGCCTCGGCATTGCGGGGATCCCGCAAATCAATACAGCCGGCGGAATGTCAAGTTGAAGGGGGATGGGGAGAAGCGAGGGGCTAGAGGAGAGTAGCCGTTGACGTCATACGCCCACGCGGCACCCCGTTTAGGCAGGGCTTGGATTTAGGGTGCTGGTAGACTGATAGCGAGGCGAGAGCTATATCGAAGAGAAGAAAAAATAAAAAATTACTAAAATATTGAAACTAACAATTTTTTTACGTTTTATCCCTGACGGGGTAGTCTAAGGCCCGTATTCCAGAACGTTACTCAATACTCAATCGACGCTTGAGAGTAGATTTAATAAGGCAAAATCTAGCCTCAAGCGTTGCTTGAGTATTGAGAAACGTTCTGGAATAGGGACCTAAGATGATAGATCGCCAGGCTTGGCAATCGTTGCGTATGCGAGTATTTTTGACCTAGCTATTTTTGAGCAATCCGCTTACATGGTCTTCGTATGTAAGTCTCGGTCAAAAACAGAATTCACAAAATTCGTTTATTAGTTAATTTAAAAATTCAAAAATTCTTATAAAGACAATTTAGAATTATTGCTTTTAAAACGATTCATCGTACAATATTATGTTTCCTCTATTTATATTTGCTAAGGGAAAAAAAATTGAGTGCGCGTAGCTCTGTAGAACTATCTACGGATTCTTCGACAGTTAGGACAAAGAACATAAATAAGGTTAGGGGGTACAATGATTTATTTGGCACAATCAAAGGGGGGTAGCTAGTAAAACAAATCTCTTTTGATTTAGCTCAGCAATGAGGCCATTCTCCTAACGAAAAGACATGGTGACATCCATAGATCACTTTCATCAAGTATTTTGGTAGAGACTGCATTTCTAAGCATTCTATAGAGAACAGTTGTAGTTCAGATAGCAGAGATATCTTCTCTTCATGGGAATCCAATTTCAACAAACGACCGCACCTGTAAATTGTAACAAGTCAGTATTATGATACTGAATAAAAAGTTTCACATTACAGATAAATATTTACTGACCTGCGCCAAATTCACCCTCTCCCTGTACACCGGGGCAACAATTTCATCAAAAGCAAACAGGAGATTGAAGGCCTGGTTCAGAACCTCAGCTTCTGTTAGTGGAGTGCAGTATTCTGGCACCTGTTGAAAAACAAGGACATAATTTTCAATCAATCATAGTGGACCACAGGAAATATACTTCTAATTTGTGTCATAGAACACGGAGGTAGGGGAGATAGCAGAGGTTACAACTATAACTAGAAGGTTATAGTTGTAACCGCAAAACTACTTTTCTGTGAGCTCTCTGCTCTAGTAAGCGCCGATTTCTATTCTCTTCTGACACGATTGAATTAGTAGACTTGGCCTCCTGTTCTTACGCCATGGCGATATTTAAAGATAGACATACACATTACAGATAAATATTTACTGACCTGCGGCAAATTCACCCTCTCCCTGTACACCGGGGCAACAATTTCATCAAAAGCAAACAGGAGATTGAAGGCCTGGTTCAGAACCTCAGCTTCTGTTAGTGGAGCGCAGTATTCTGGCACCTGTTGAAAAACAAGAACATACTCTTCAATCAATCACAGTGGACCACAGGAAATATACTTCTAATTTGTGTCATAGCACACGGAGGTAGGGGAGATAGCAGAGGTTACAACCATAACTAGAAGGTTATAGTTGTAACCTCTGCTATCTCCCCTCCCAAAGTATCGTTGAGATTTTGTAATTTGTGTTGAGATACTACATTTCTTTTTTAAATAATTTCAATCATTGGTATAAAATATATTTAATCGCCGACACTACTTTACGAGCTCTTGCCATACCTTCTAAACTGTGGAGTCAAGAGATTTGGCCTCGACTTTGTATTTTGAACTTAGACGCATTTAGCCTTTCTGCTAAATACGGTATAAGCATTTCGATATTTACAACAACTCTACTAAGAAAGTAAACTTGACAGGTTTATTTTTGACTAGCAGACGTCCTGCGGTTTCTTCAGCGGAGTGCCCGTTTTCGTTGGAGTACAGAGTAAAAATTTAGCCTAAGTTACTCCTTAAAATATCAGTTACAAGCCGTAAAAGTCTCGTTAAAGTCGGCCCAGCAGTTTTAGAGATTAATCGACAGAGAAAAAAAATACATTTTATTATAGAAGTATTTACTTTAATATGCATTTAATTAAAAGCTGTAAACTTGGATTTACTAACAGACACTTTAATTATCTATATAGATTGCTAAGTCTAATAGTAACTTACTTTGAAATAAACAGACTTTCATCTAAGTAAGTACATCATTTATCAACTATTTTCGTTTATTGGCAGCTTAAATCGTTATATAGACTATGTTCTGTTAGAAACAGACGGATATTCAAGACATGAGATGGGAAGTGACGTAATACGATAATTTTGTTCAATTAAGTTCCAAAGAAGACGATTTAAGCACCATTACCTACGTCAAACCACGCCCACCACCACAGATTCCACAGAGTCGCCTCCTCAATCTTTAAGTAATAATTGAGAATTAAAAAGTGATCAATACGAACACACCTGGTGTCTGAACGTCTTCTACAATCTATTTATACGTTGCAAAATTCGCTAGAAAATAAGTATTAACATAAATCAGCTAACAATATCGTATGATTTAGCATATTCATTGCTTTCAACTAAGCAGTTGTTTCTATAATCATCATCAAGTACTCCTCTATCAAACTAACATTTTAGCATCTAATGTGGAGAAAAGTCTCTACATGTGTACTCTTGACTTCTCCATTGAATATAATCTGACAACTGTGGGATCTGTAGACTTTCATTAATGCACTTTTCACACATATGTCTGTCTTTCAGAGCATCTGCTCTCTTTTTCATATTTTCCCTGCTGCTGTCTGCTGTCTCCTGTGAAACTAGTGGTGAAGAAAAAATAATGACGACATTTGGCGGGAAGAGTGACAAGTGCGGACGCTTGCTATAAATTATTTTCTAAAACTAGTGCATTTATCTTGTTTTATGTGCGGGAGTGGTGGTTTCTTGGACATAAAAGTTGTGTTAACGTGCTATAGTGAAAGACAATGATATATATGCAGTGAAATGCTATTTTCTCTCTTGCCGCGAAACGTCCACTGACAACCTTAGTATAAGAATCACCATTATACTGAGGGCAAGGACCAGGACGGACAATGAGGACACGACATCGACTGGACAGGACTAATTAGAAGATAAGATTGAAGAAATATGATATAAAAAATAAGATTTGGCTAAAAGGTCTTAGGAACCAGGCCATTAAATAATTATTAAAAAAAAAAAAGACAGCTACCCACGCCCTACCCTCTTTACGTAACACTTTTGAGGTGTGGCGAAAATGGAGAGCCTTTTTTTATTGATAAGATTGAAGGGGGTGAGAGAGGAGGTGATTTTAGTACAACGTAGAAGTAATTGTGCTTTTCGTCTAAGTCTAGTTCGATGTTACCGAAAAAAGTAAAAATGAAGTATCAGAATTCTATTAAAATATCCAGAAATTCCAGGTATCTCTGGAACTGCTGCTTAATTTTTTTTGTAAATTAAAGTTCCTAAAATAAATTGAAAATTTAAGTTGGGGTTTCGAATTACATTGAGTTCCTTGCCATATTCTTCGTCATAGGGGTGGGCTGGGCTGACCTTAGAACTGGCAACTAGAAACGCTCTCATTTTGATTTGATTTTGTTTCTTTTGTATAGACTCATTACTATAATTTGTTCGAATATCATGTAAATAAAACTAATGTAATTACTGGCGGTTAGAAAAGAGTGGTCATGAGTTTTACTGCCAGGTTCTTCCTCAGGCTCTACCTATTGCGTTGCGAATCTGGCAGTGAATGTAAATGTAGAAGCAATAATCTTGACGTTCATAAGTGTTACTATGTGACCTACATGAATAAAGATTTTTCATTTCATTCGATTTCATTTCAATTGGGGATTGGAGGATTTGGAAACATTTATAAAAAAAACGAGAAAAAGAAAAGAAAAGATTTTTTCAAAATCAAAAATCTTTACTCATGTAGGTCACAAAGTAACACTTATGAACGTCAAGATTCTACATTTACATTTACTGCCAGATTCGCAAAGCAATAGGTAGAGCCAGAGGAAGAAATATATATTATGCTACATATATACTTGACGTGAACTCAGTCATTTCCAAGTTACAACTGGAAGTCTTCTTCTACTGGGGGGACACACGAAGAACCGTAGCATCAACAATCTCAGGATACCCATTTATTAAAGAAGCGGTGATAAAAGTAAAAAAAATACTTGTGCTGTCCCATAAAAAGTTTACGACTTTATTGGTAAATTTTTGAATAGTACCTATGTGTGGAAAAATTTTAGCTCTCCATCGCGTATTGTGGAGATGCCGAGAATAAAGTAGCAGGCGGTAGCTACCGACGACGACCGTCGCGACGCCCAAATACTCGTAGGTAAATTAGGTTACTGGTGATATTAGTTAGTAGGTAGGACATCAAAAAAGCACTCCGAGTTTCTTAATTATTTAATTTATCTATCACGCCTTATTCCCGAAGGTGTGTCAGAGGCATATTATATTACTACTTTTCACCGTGTGTATTCCTGTCCCACGTAATAGGTGGTGTGCCCATTGCCGTGTAGAAATAGACAGACGCAGATTGTGGCTACCTGCAGTTGAAATTTTTGAAATTTTTCAAACCGCCCATGAGGCCTTCAACTTGACTTAACGACTGCCATGTTACTGGCAACCGGGACCAACGGCTTATCGTGCCTCCCGAAGTACGAAAACGCTCGCAAATGAAATTGCCACAAAGTGGTCACCCATCCGTGACCAGCCATAGCAAAAGTTGCTTAACGAAGTGATCGTTTACAGAACACTGAGACCGTGGGACCACGGGGGGTTCATCAAAAACATCTATTCTATTTTACTAAAAAGGACTAAATTACCAATTTTACACTGATTTGTGTACGGAAGTACATATTATTCAATGCCCGTAGCTACTCGTAAATCAATATTAGCAAGTATTGTAGAGCTTTTGATTTTATTATAATTCTGAATAACAAAAGTCAAGAGAACATATTAAATAACACCACTTGTACTGTTCCACAACGTTTACTTTGTAAACCTGACCGGTTTCGCCTCACGGCTTTCTCAAAGGTATACAATATGAGGACCAACAAACAAAGTCAAGAGAACTCCATATTTTTTTCATTCATATGTTGCTGTATCTGTGTGTTAATCATAATTTGACAGTGTGCATTATATGTTCTCACTGAGAAAATGTTAACTCCGGGATTTATTATGAGTTTTATTGCCAGGTTCTTCCTCAGGCTCTACCTATTGCTTTGCGAATCTGGCAGTAAATGTAAATGTAGAAGCAATATTCTTGACGTTCATAAGTGTTACTTTGTGACCTAAATGAATAAAGATTTATTATTATTATTATGTCTCTTCTTTTCTCGGGTATCTTCTTTTTTTTCTTGAAGATACCCGGGCTTTTTGTAGGCTTACATGGAGACATAGGTCCAACACGCAGAGAGCAACACCGGTGTGAGCGGCTTGGGGTGTCGAGCGGTGCGGCGCCGGTTTCACCTTCGCGGGACAGGCCCGGAGCGGGCTTCCCCGTAGTTATGCCCTTGAAAATGACACTTCCACCCCCGAGCATATAGCTCTGTCTCCCTCCCTCTGACCGGCCAATTAAGGCAAGCCAGAGTTGAGATTTGCTGCACTCCCGGGAGTAGCACTCTCACCGCTCTCCCGTTAGGCCATTAAATCCTAACCGGTGCAGAAGAGCAACAAAACTCTGAGGAATCGGGACCGATGTGTAGCCACACACATTCAGCTCGCCACAAGCTGCCCTGCGGATGTGAGCTTTTTAATAACTTTCTGATACATTTTTTTGTTGATATCAGAAAGTGGATGACTCAAAAAGCGAATCTACTTTGCCCTCATAGGGTTGCGTTAATCCTATAAAAGATAACGACTGTCCTCGAGGGTTATTATTATTATTACTTATTATTATTATAGATAGTCCACGCCCGCCTTATGTAGAAGAACGGTAATGGATCACCTCCAATGGGAGTTAAACTATTGTGAAATGATGAAATGGGCTATTGGGTTGGGTGTTAAATGGATTCGGTGATTTAAGCTATTGATGAAAACGGCGTCTGCCTTTTTAATATATTATTATTAAACTATTGGCATACGGTGACTAGCCAACTCACTAGATGGGCCCCCTATACAATCACCATAGGCATGATAAGCCTGTAAGGCGACAGAGGGCAACACCGGTGTGAGCGGCTTGGGGTGTCGAGCGGTGCGGCGCCGGTTTCACCTTCGCGGGACAGGCCCAGAGCGGGCTTCCCCGTAGTTATGCCCTTGAAAATGACACTTCCACCCCCGAGCATATAGCTCTGGCTCCCTCCCTCAGACCGGCCAATTAAGGCAAGCCAGAGTTGAGATTTGCTGCACTCCCGGGAGAAGCACTCTCACTGCTCTCCCGTTAGGCCATTAAATCCTAACCGGTGCAGAAGGGCAACAAAACTCTGAGGAATCGGGACCGATGTGTAGCCACGCACATTCAGCTCGCCACAAGATTATCATTATTATTATATTTTCCCAGAAATTTAGAATTCGCATCAGTACCTATTCCATATTTTTACGCCAGTTCACCAGAGAGCAAGTTAGTAGCGAGAAGCGATTACACAAAATGTAGTAATAAGTCCATGGCTGCTATTGTCATGATAGAATTGTATCATATTGGATTATGTTAATAAATCAGATATCCGCAGTTGAGCTTACATACATACATATGGTCACGCCTTAATCCCCGAAGGGGTAGGCAGAGGAATAGTATACGCCCACATTTTCCGGTATGCATTTTTGTCGCACGTGACAGGTGGTAAACCCATTGCCGTGTTGAAAATGGACAGATGCAGGTTGTGGCGACCTGCTGTTGAAATTTTTCAAGCTGCCTATAAGGTCTTAAACCAGGCGTTACAACTGGCATTTTGCTGGCAACCGGGATCAACCGCTTAGCGTGCCTTCCGAAGAACGAAAACTCGTAAATGTAAATGCCACGAAGTGGTCACCCATCCAAGGACCAACTATAGCGAAACTTGCTAAACGCAGTTATCGTTTACCGAGCACTAAAGTTACGGGGCCACAAGTGCTTCAATCATCTGCTGTTGAGGCTACCGTTACGCCTTCTACATCTCAGTCGATTGATTTTAATTGCTGGATATAGACAAAGATCACCAGAGCCATGCAGTGACGTTTGTGTGGTCATCAATTAACCTTACGAGAAGCCAACCCTCACGGTGCATTCTCCGATACGCCGTTGCTACCTTACGACCCCATTGTCTGTTAGTTTTGGAGCAATGTGCTATAAACTGCAACTTGAACACGGCATTTCTTTCAGTATGACTTGGGACCTCCTTTGGATTTCTTCGTCACATATTCAATCACGAAGTAACATCTGAACAAAGCTCTCCCTATTACCCTCCGGGTAACACGAACTTCTCAGAGTGGAACACTGTCAAGGGTCACATTGGTCACAAGTGTCATAAATTACCACTGAAATTGATTAAAGATCTAACCCTTAAGATATTGCGGTATTTTGAACGAAAATAAACATATTTTCGTTCAACCGTTGCTTCCCAACATCACCTAAATGAGGCGGTTTCGAAAACTGGTCTCTTTCGACAAAGATCAGTCAAAATTGTAATAAAAATTTAAAGAGACACGTACTTGGACTAGGCCAGCTTTGCGAAGTTCATGTTCATGGACGTAGCTTGTGTCGCACACCGAACCTAAACGCCGCCGGTAGATTTATCGACCTGCCGCTAGCATGAATGGCCCGCTGACGTCACTGGGAGTGAGGGGTGATGCGGCAAGGGTCTAGGTGAGGGACGAGTGAGGCGAAGGGGACTACAGGGTGCAGCCTTGAACTTGCTGCATCGATCTAACAGCCCTGCACTTGAACGGAGCGGGGACTGTGATATTTGCGTCAGAACTCTGTTGTGGCGAGCACCTCGAGAATATGAATAGGAATGTTAAATATAACCAGAGATAATATAATAGCATGATGTTCTGTGCTAGGTATGGTTGGTTGAGAATAATAATTTATTTATTTATCTATTACACCTTATGCCCGAAGGGGTGGCAGAGGCATATTATTTGCCCACATTTCACCATGTGTATTCCTGTCCCACGTTATAAGTGGTGAGCCCATTGAATATAATAATTTGAAAAAAGAAATATAGAAAGAATGTCACATTTTATATTTGACACATATATCTTCTCTCAGTCACAGTAACCTCTTTTAATTCTGTCTGGAAAACAAATGTAACGTTGAGTTTCAAATGGGGTTATCTTATGGCAGTCGAGTGTAGCCAATGGTTATTTATGGAGCTCAATCATTTCATATTTTATAGTACACTTTATAATTTATTAGGTGTTTTAAAGTATCGAAAGAAATGGCCGCCCACCATCACAATTTTGTTTATTTATTCCTTTTCTACTCTGTAAGTACAGTTTTTAAGTATTGATTCTGTCAGAATATTTTGTATAACTTAATGTAGGTGTACCTATACACTAGCTGACGCCCAGCAGTTGTACTCGCGCAGTGCTCATTCCTGAAGAAAACTGTCAATTAGTTTATTGTAGAGGGCACCAAATGTTTGTTACAAAGCAACTGTCAATCTTTATACTATTTCGTTACAAATACGAGTTTTTAATTATTTATTAAAGAATGGGTCGCTGTGTGGCTTTTAAATGTGGCTCTTTTTTACAATTCTTCCTTTAATTCTTTTAAAATCTTTTATCTATCACAAAAAATAAACTTTTGAGCAATAAAAAAGTAAGACCAAGCAGATTAAAGGTATTGCTATGAAACTTATCTGTGTAACAAACACACAGCGCCCTCTACATAAAAGTTTTGCGTTTTCTTCCCCATTACGTAGATAAAATGTAACCCTAGTTACTCCTTATAACATTAGCTATCTGCCCATAAAGTTTCGTTAAAATCGATCCAGCCATTTAATAGATTACTCAGAACAAAAAGACAGTAAAAAAAAGGTTAATATTTAAGTACTGCATTTGCTTTCAAATACATTGTGAAAAGCTGTTAATTTAGAATTATAAACAAACACTTCAGTTTTATTTATGTGTATAGACTTGGAAGTTTATCATTCAGTTCAGTTTCAGAGGTCAAGCATTGAAGTCAGTTTTCATAATAATGTATACTAGTTTCCAATCATAGTTATTATGAAATTAGCCTTGAATACTGTATGAGTCAATTGAATTACGCACAAAAGGTTATCGAAAATTCGAACTTGCGAGAAAAAATCTATTATGAATAAGATTTGGGAATTAAATAAGCATTTTATGTAACCCGTACAGCTGCAAAGTGTACCTAATAATAAACAGGAGGTATACTTACATAACGACCTACATCACATTATTTTTTTTAAAAGTGAAATAAAGTTGTTATAACATTGTGGCAGTCACGGGTCCAATCCCCGTTCTGAACCAAGTTGTATTTTTTCACTTTAATAAAAAAAGAATAATTACTTTGTAATCATTTAAATTTATGCACAATGACTAAAACCAAGGGTGTAAAGGGTCTCGAAAAACAGATTTCTGAGTCCCAAACGACATCATCTGCTTGCGGAGCACATCTAGAAAAAACGGGGGAGGAGAAATGTTAATGGTGAAATGGTGGTCAAATGGCAGCCGCTCCCACAAAGGCCGAAAATTATAACTGTATATAAATATAATTTCGTATCGTTGTGACAACTCACACAACGCCATCTGATTCCAAACTAAGCAGAGCTTGTACTATGGTAATCAGCTAACTGATAAACATACTTATATATTTCTTAATACATACGTATAATAGATAAATAACAACCAGACACAGAATAAACCGTCGTGCTCATCACACAAAGTTTTATCTTGCTTGGGAATCGAACCCACGAACTCTTGCGTAGCAGTCGGATACACTCCCACTGCGCCACAGAGGCAGTCTAGGAGCAGAGCTGATTTATAAAAGCGAAAAGAAGAGTGAATTTTAAAAGTGAAAAGATTTATAAAAGTGGACCTAAGCTCCAAATTTAGGCAGGATTTGGATGACAAGAAGTACGCTAAGATGAAGAAATAATTATACAATCTCTACCACTCAAGTATTGAGTGGTGATTAGAGGGTACCGCACGATCTCCGTCGAGGTGGCATGTCTCCTAGCCGGGACCCTTCGATGGGACCTGGAAGCGAGGGCCCTTGCGTCATTATATCAATGGCGCAAGGAGGCGCTGGAGCGGAACAATAGGCCTGTGCCCCGAGAAATCGAGGCTTAGCGATCCCTGCTCCGCCAGGAGCTCATAGAGACATGGAAGGTGCGACTTGAGCAACCTAAGTGAGGACATACCACAATTGAGGCGGAGAAGCCGGTCATGGAGGAGTGGCTGGAGAGGCAACACGGCAGCCTCACCTACCGGATGTCACAGATACTTACCGGGCACGGGTGCTTCGGTAAGTTTTTGTGGCGTATACCCGAAACCTCGTTGCGGGTCTAGGCGTGGACATTCTCACGCTGGAGACCATGGTGAGAGCCATGATCTCCAGCGGGAGTAAGTGGGACGCCGCTGAGTCTTTTTGCGAGCAAAAGAGGCGGCGGAGAAAGAGCGAGAAAGAACTCTCCCTCCCGAGTTCCGCAGTCTGCGACGAGGGCGCCGCAGACTTGTCTTCGCCCAAGACTACCGGCCTCCATGACCGGGGGCCTGAGTACGGTGGGCGGGCTGCTCACCGTGCTTACAGAAGCAGGCCAGGGAAGGTGGCGTAGCGTGAGGGTTACACGCACGTAGCTCACTCCCTCAAGGTAGTGGTATATAACCCGAACCCCCCAAAGAAGCGAGATAACACTCGAACCCCCCAAAGAGGCAGGATACACACCCGAACCCCCCCTGAAGGAGCCTGCGGTAGCGGACAAGGTCTGTCGGGAGCCCTGGGGTTATCCTTCCGAGGGCTCACCCGGGACTCCTGGCCATAGACAGATAGAAGGGTAACGTGTGGTTTTAGTCGGTAGGAGTCCGGCATAGCATCCATGAGTACGTCCACACGATAAAAAAAAAAAACCATTGAGTGGTGTAGAGCAAAGCATGAACTATATGCTTGCTCTACTCTACTTAACTGCCTTGGTGACGCAGTGGTTAATATAATATTTTTTCAACCCAGATTCAATTTCCGAGTTAAAAAAAAATTGTGTGATCCAGAACTGTTTCCTTCAGAGTTTGGGTGTTTCCTATATACGAGTATATTTCTGACTATAAGTTTTGTAAACTAGCTTTAACTTGGTATACAAATAAAGTTTTATTCTATTATATATCAATACGTATGTATTTGGAAATACATAGATGTTTATCAGTTGTTAGACAACTAATAGGTAAACATCTATAGCACAAACTTAAACCTTAGTGTGGGCTAGATAGCGCTGTGTGAATAGTGTCCTACAATAATAATTTATTATTTATTATTTACCAGCGTTCCTGTCCTCAGTCCACAGTACGGAGGCGTTAACTAGGAAAATTCTCGCACCTACACTAATTAATTCCGAAATACTGTGTAAGATTGATGCAGTAAATGCTTGGAAAAATGCCTGTCCGAACTCCGACTTGCCAAGGAACCTTTTCTCACAGCGTCAGTGGGACGGGCCGCTTTGCAGTTTAGTAACAAACAATTTATTAAGCTCCAGTACGACAGCTGCTGGGCGAGCCCGTTTACTGGCAGTGGGGACGTGGGAATCGGGTCTGTGGCTACAAGCTCTTCCTTCGTCTAACATAGGGACCATGTTAGACGATACTACCTTTCGCATTGCTTCCTGCCTTCGTTTGGGTGCGCCATGTGTTTCTCCGCACCCGTGTCATTGTGGAGTAGTCGTCGATCGCCTTGGACATCATGGCTTGTCTTGCTGCACAAGTGCTGGGCGATTACCACGGCACGCGAGCCTTAACGACTTAATCTGACGTGCTCTTTATAACGCATGTTAGGTCTTTGGTTCTTAGTTATTTTTAGTTAGTTTAGAATTAATTTAGCATAATATTAAGTGCTGTATTAAACGAAAATTAAATAAGACGATAATCTTCATCAATTCAATTGTAAACATTGACATTTAATATATTTTAATATTATTTATATATTCGTACATATCAGATAGCGTATACACTATACTATACATATGTGTATAGTGTATACTATACACATAAATTATATATACATAAATACAAATTACTATATAATATGTTGTCAGTCTGACTTCGTAAATGTCAAAGTGGGGGGCAAAGGTCAGCTTTGTGAGAACGCACGAGGTGGAAAATCATCCTCCCTGTGAAGTATGATATATATTATTTACTATTAATAATAGGCTCACCACCTATTACGTGGGGCAGGAATACACACGATGAAAAGTGAGCGATAATATGCCTCTGCCACACCTTCGAGTATAAAGTGTGATTGATTAAAATTAATAATAATGTTCCATTATTAAAAGCGATGGATCTCTTGTTTATCAAAACACTAACTGAATCTATTTGGAGTCTGATTTCATTGACTGAATTGGATTTTATTGTTATCAGAATGTATCTTGAAGAATAAAGGCGGGACTATATATACGTAATAATAAATTTTAATAAAAAAAAATTGGCGATGTCAACAGCAATAATATTTTACTAAACCATTAATTTTCATAAATATTTATACATCAAGACGTTTTTCAGGTATAAAATATAATTTACTCGTACCATTACAATATAACATACAATAGAAAAATTTAACCAAAGAATAAATATGCAAAATTCAAGAAATTTATGATGTTGGAGAATGACATGACGTCTAAAGAAAGAGACGTCAAACAGAAAATATTACAGTACGAAAATTATGTAAATATATTATGCTAACAAGAGCCAGAACACGAAATGCACAGATAACACCACCGGACTCGTCGCAAAGCTCCGCCTCGCAGCATATGGAAATATTGACTTTGAATGTTGCTGAGGCGTTGAGCTCGTCTCGAGCGACGAGTATTTCTCCCCCCCGATGTCGCCAACACCTGTACGTCGGCAGGGGAGACGCCGGCCACCGACGTGCTTGGAGCCCAGAGGCCCGCCGGCCTCGATTAGGGACCCCGCTGCCGGTAGTAATGTGCACCGTATACGATGGACTTCGTCTAATAATGAAAACGTTATGCGGGCATATTTTGCGGCTACAGAGGGAGGAATTAATCTCACTGCGTACCGTGTTCGTATGCTGCCTTTGTTTCAGGTACTAGAACCAAATGTCAACGTTTCGGCACAACGGCTGTCGGATCAGGTGCGAGCCATTCAACGCTGTAACGCTGACTCTGTGCCTCATACATGGTTGTTGAGGGTGCTAGAGTTGTATAAAGTTGATACAACTCTATGCACCTTCTTGAAGGCATGTATGGGGCAATGGAGAACGGCTCTTGTTTATCCAGGATGTCGTCGGGTTCTTGGGAATGGAGAACCTGTAAAGATCGAGAGGGGCATATTCCAGGGTGACAGTTTGAGTCCCTTCTGAATCCTCTCAGTACTTTACTGGAGAATTCAGGGCTGGGGTATCAGTTTCGGAGATGAGGTCAAGTTGTGTCGCACCTTCTTTACATAGATGACTTGAAATTATTTGCCTCCACCGAACCCCACTTGACTGAGTTACTAAAGGTCACTGAAACTTTTAGTAATTCGATCAAAATGGAGTTTGGTGTAGATAAATGTGCTGTCATGCATGTTAAGAAGGGGCGGATTGTGGAATCTGAAGGAGTACAACTTTCAGATTTTACAAAACTTAGGTCCTTTCCGCGACTGAAACCTATAAATATCTTGGTATGTCGCAGGCGTTGGGTATCACATGGCCTGATCGCCAAGAGCCTCGACCAACATCTCAAGAGGCTCGCGTTAGGCAGTTGGGTCAAGGGCTTGATGCAAAAGGCGGTTCTTCTGGGCACGGCACGTATTGTGCGGAAATTTCTGTCTCTGCAGTCCTGACCACCGGTAGCTTGGTCCCTGTACCCGATGCCGGTGGGATACTATTTTTTATATTTTTAAATAGATTTTTTTTATATAATGTATTTAAAAATGTAATTGATATGTGTAATTAATGAATAAAGGAAATAGTAATAAAAAAAAAACCCCTCGAGGACAGTCGTAATCTTTTATAGGATTAACACAACCCTATGAGGGTATAGTAGATTCGCTTTTTGAGTCATCCACTTTCTGATATTAACAAAAAAATTTATCAGAAAGTTATTGAAAGTTTCACATCCGCAGGGCAGCTTGTGGCGAGCTGAATGTGCGTGGCTACACATCAGTCCCGATTCCTCAGAGTTTTGTTGCCTTTCTGTACCGGTTAGCATTTAATGGGCTAACGGGAGAGCAGTGAGAGTGCTACTCCCGGGAGTGCAGCAAATCTCAACTCTGGCCTGCCTTAATTAGTCGGTCAGAGGGACTCCCTCCCTCTGATCGACCAATTGCTATATGCTCGGGGGTGGAAGTGTAATTTTCAAGGGCATAACTACGGGGAAGCCCGCTCCGGGTCTGACCCGCGATGGTGAAACCGGCGCCGCACCGCTCGACACCCCAAGCCGCTCACACCGGTGTTGCCTCCTGTCGCCTTACAGGCTTATCATGCCTATTGCTATTATAATGGGGGCCCATCTAGTGAGTTGGCGAGTTACAGTCTGCTAAAATTAAGATAATCAGATATTAAAATGGCAGACACCGCGTTTATCCATAGTTATAATCACCTAGTTCATCAAACCCTCAACCCAATAGCCCATTTCTTAGATAGCATATTTTACAATAGTTTAACTCCCATTGGAGGTGGTCTATTATCGTTCTTCTACATAAGGCGGGCGTGGACTGTCTGCAGTGGGGGTCCCATTTCCTTTTAGATTAAAATTCTCAAAGGGCCTCTGCGTGTTGGACCAGTATGTCCCCATGTACGCCTACCAAAAGCCCGGGTATCTTCATAAAAAAAAAGAAGATACCCGTGAAAAGAAGAAACATAATAATAATAATGTATGCTTTATTGTACAACAAGAAAAAAACATAAAGAAAAGGTATTATCAAATATATCAAGTACAATGGGCGGCCTTATTGCAAGCAGCAATCTCTACCAGGCAACCTTTAGATGGATAGGACTGTGTGAAAGCTTTAAATTAGGGTTTCACGTTTGGTGACAAATATACTTTGTAAATTTCATTAAACATAATATATATCAAATTATACACAAATACATACATGCACGTTTACATGCACACATATACATATACATACATATTTTTATACATACATACACATACCCAATATATATATCTATATACATATATATACACAAGAAACACATAAGAATCTATGTCAGCGTACAAGTAGCTACAATGAAAGATAGTATTCTTTTATATAGTAATGATTGCGCAAGTGAAATCTTAGTTGGAATCGGGAGAAGGCCACGCTATCTTCGCAAAGAGCCTGCCGAGGCAAACAATTTGCGATTAGCTTCTTGCAATTGAGGCCCCCAGGACAGAGTTCTATCAATATATATGCCTAGGTTTTTAACTCTATCACTTACCGGTAACGGCATACCAATAAAGACAATTTGTGGCAACTGTGCCCAGTACTGTCTATCAGGATTACCTGAGTTTTAGTGGGGTTCAATTGCAAACCGAAGCTGTTACTCCAAGCACAAATCTGTTCCAAATCAAAATTTGTTACACTAAAGGCTTCGTGAATGTCATTTAAGGCAGCATGTGAGTAGATTTGTAGATCGTCTGCATAAAGATGGTAGGATGAAACTAATTGTTTTGTTATAGAATTAATGAATATTGTAAATAATAGGGGAGATAAAACGCCACCCTGCGGTACACCAACAGATAAATTGCTCTAGGAGGAAATTGCGTCATCAATGCAAATACGTTGTCGGCGACCAGACAGGTAACTGCGAAACCAATCAATCACCGGTGGAGATATGTTAATAGAGCGTAGAATCTCAAGCATAATACGAAAATCAACTGTATTAAAAGCATTACTAAAGTTAAGTAGCGTCAGTAATGTAAGCATTCCATTCTCCATGCCCATTCTGATATCCTCTGTAATATTAATAAGGGCCGTGACTGTACTATGCCCTGGGCGGAATCCTGATTGGAAGGAGTTCAATAGTTTTTACTGAGAAAGGAGTTAAGTTGTGTGTGAACGAATCGTTCAAGAACTTTTGATAGAAAAGGTAAGATAGATATAGGACGGTAAGATAGATAGATAAGAGAGAAAGACGAAGGGCTAGACTTCTTAGGTAAGGGTATAATTTGAGCTTCCTTCCACATCGATGGGAAAATACCACTGGAAATTGAATGATTTAAAATATCTCAGATGATTGGTAACACTACATCAAGAACAGGAAGGATCATGTTGCGGCTAATGCAGTCGTTGCCAACTGCATTAGACGCTATAGATGTTATGCTCTTTTTAACATCACAGGCCGTGAATTGTAAACGTAATAATATGAATTGTTGTTTCACGGCATTTTTGGGAACGATACTCTATGTAACTTAACAAAAGTCGTCCATTGGTATACAGTACAGGTGTGCATTTGTAGGTGGCGATTGAAATGAATAATCAATAATTAAAAATTCAATTTACAATAAATAATTGTTCATATTGTTTCTCAGTTATACTGAGAAAACAGTTACACCGCTCCATTGGATTAGATAAAACTAGTATTTGATAGTAACGGCATTACTTAACAAGAAAGAAAGTGTCATATCACTATGCCACTCACACTATACTCGTAATTCAGCGAATGTTTATACGTGTTCCGTCAAACTTGTAAACATTGTTGATTGGTGTGAGTCATTGGGAAAAATAGTAACATTATGTTTCATTGTTACTCAATAGGGATTCAACTCCTAATGAGTCACACTATACATATCTGGGTGTGACTAGACGGGAACATATCGTGAAATGGAATAGCTAAAAAGGGCGCGGAGGAGCTGGAATTATTGTATTTTCGTTCTCGACCTAATTGTCTCCGTTTTAACTCCACTGGTACCGGGAACAATGCTATTGATGTCCGACCGTTCGTCCGTCCATTCAGTCTACGGTCGCATTTTTAATTGGATTTGCATGCAAATTGGCATGGACAATCCTTGATGTAGCCAACAACTTTTAGCGAGGGGGTTTTTCGATCGGAGGGATTTCCCCGAGGCAGGGGAGGGGAAATGGTCCCGTAGTGGATGGCAAGAGCGCTCAAAACGAAAAAAAGAAATGCTTAATTTTTTTATAATTGTTAAAAAAAGAAATACTCCGAATTCTACGGTTAACAGAACCACCAGTATTAAACCTCTAGATATACTTATTTACGTAGAGGGGACCGATTCTGAATACCTATATTGTTGCCAGTAACAGCCGTAACAGGTACTCGTTAAGCAGAGATTAAGGCTTAATGAGCAGCTTGAATATTCTCAATAGCAGGTCACCACAAGCAGCGCCTGTCCTTTTCAACACGGCAATGGGCTCACCACCTGTTAAACATTACGTGGTACGGGAAATGCACTCGATGAAACGTGGGCGTATAAATGTATAATATGCCTTTGCCACACTTTCGGGGATAAAGGATTTAATTATAGATCAAGATGCTCTGGTTATACTTTTTACGTATAGAGGACTAAATCTGCCGTGTGCACTAAATGTGCTGATTGTTATTATATAATATTTAAATTGTATTGTATATTGTTTACATTCCTGTTTTACATGTTTTATCAATTCAAATTACTTAGTAATATTTCCGTGATAATCTTTTAATAAGCTACAATCAAAGGCGTGAGCGTATCAATTGGTATTATGTCAAAATTATCGCGAAAATGTGCGGCTAGGTACACCACCTATATTTAGCCTTGATTAATTAGGATTTAGGATTAGGGAATTGCAATAGGATTCGATGTGGCTCTAACCACATAATTGAAACCAGTTATTTATTACTTTTGACTTATTTTAGCTTTAAGCCTCCGTTGCATCGAGTTTTCTTGTGAGCAAAGAAAATCTATGGATAGTAATAAAATTGCGGGTGACTCGCATATCTATCCCAGCCGAAACCCTTGCACCTAAGAACTTTAAATTTGTAGGGTAAGCTATTCTTATAATGTAGGCACCTACTAAGAAGGGATTTTTTTAAATTCTACCCTTAAGGGGGGTGTGTGTGGATAAACGGTTGTATGAAAGCTCGTCATCTTCAAAGTTAGAGACTTGAAATTTCGTACACCTATTCCTGATTACAAATAAATAGGCACATATATCGTATAGCGATTTTACAAAATTTTACCTATAAAAAGGAGGTTATCTTTTATTGATAAAATTACTATTCTTATAATCTACGTCCAGCGGAAGCGCTTTGATCTACAAACTTATTTTTTTAGGCTGATCAGCCCTTATATAGTAGACACCCACAAAGAAAGGGTTTATAGAAATTCCAACCCTAAAGTAATAAAATAAGGGATAAACAGTTGTGTGGAAGTTCGTTATTTTCCAAGTTGGAAACATAAAATTTCGTACACGTGATTTTAGTTACAAATAAATGGACATGTTTTTTACGGTTTTGCCTAATTTTACCTATAAAGGTGTAAAATAGAGGTTCTAAGTTTATATGTGAGATTAATGTTTCAAACTTTCGCGATTTTCACTCATATTTATGATTATGTATAAGACCCGAAAAATTATAAATATGTGTGAGATACTCCATTTTCAAAGATAGCATCACCACAGTTCTACCCTTATGGGTGTAAAATAGGCGACGAAAGTTTCTATGAAAATTTGCTACGGAATTTCGAAGTATATCATGGCCGAAGCCGGGGGGCACTATCTATGTTTTAAGTAAGTAAAATTGTGGTTGTAAGGTTGTAAGTTTTGACGACAAAATCTTCATTTTTAAAGGCACACAATTTCGTAAACATGCTTCTGATTAAAAATAAACAAACACGTGTATCTGGATTTCCCAAAATTCTACCCATAAGGATGTAAAATAGGGGATCAAGTTTGAGAGGTGCGACGGGTGTTCGAAGTATGTCACGGGCGAAGCCGGAAAGCACAGCTAGTACTTTTATATTATGGCATTAGATTTTGCTTTAATAAGTCGCCGCTGTTGAAGAAAATGCTTTTAGAAACATATTTTCAAAGCATACATACTTACATATCATGCGATTTTGACTAAATACTATTTAGGCTACAAAAAAACATGGCCTTACAAAAGATTTAGAAATCACACATTATTACGGACCTTAGAGCATTACGGTACCATGAACGACATCATTTGAAAGCAATTGTTGTTAACAAATTCTATAAGATTCATTTATTATACCAAATTCACCAAATCATTTTATTAATTAAATTTGTCTACTAAGACTATACTTCAACTCGCGGCTTTGGACGCGGTAAAAATCCCCTTTCTCACTTTTGTGAAAATAAATATGCTCAATGTTACTCAACAAAAATTCTAATTCTAATTGTGAAAAATATTTTTAAAATCCATTTTAAAGTCCAGCATTCTTGAGTTTACCTATTTGTTACAATTATACAAAAATATATATCTTATTTCTTTATAATATTAGTACAGATGGTGCGAACTATTATTACACAAGACATCTGAAGTCTATCAGCAGTAAAGAGATGTTAAGACTCTTCTAGACGTAGATAGATATTCAAATCGTTACATCTTTACACAATTAGGTAGTGGGTTAAAAAGAAATGAAGCGCTCGTGGCCCCGGTGTTCTTTTTTTTTTAATCACTGAGGTGGCAGACAATAATACGGAAAGTGGTCACCGTAGCCTATGGACGTTTGCAACACCAGAGGTGCAGCACTCGCGCTGTCGACCCTTTATAAACCTTATAAGACCCCTTTTGAAGAACCCCATACTGTAGACGTTCGGGAAAACCCAGGCAGGAAGTTCATTCCACAATCTAAGCGTACTCGGAATAAAGCCTCTATCGGACCTAACCGTATGCGTGCGCTCCGGACGCAAAGTGTGTGGGTGAACGTGAACACCCTGTCTATGGCGAGCGGTGCGGTATGATAAAAGGTAGCCGTGGGCATCATATGTAACAACTCCTCAGAGCACAGACCATTGTACAGGCGATAGATCACGATGGGTGACCACTACGTGGTATTTACATTTGCAAGCGTTTCCGTGTCTTTAACATAAATTTTTCAACAGCAGGTAGCCACTACCACATGCGTGCGTCTGTCTATTTCAACACGGCAAATGTGCTCACCACCTATTACGTGGGACAGGAATACACACGGTGATAAGAGGGCGTATAATAGCCTGTGATAAACAAAAAAAAACTACTGAAATAAATCTTCTTTTCGTGGAACCATTGACCAATAGGTACGCGGTTAAATGATGTTTTCTGTCGTCCCGTCTCTAGGAAATCCATTTGAACCACAGAAAAAGGGTGATTGGGATAACAAATAAATAAACAAAATTTAGTACAACACTAGTATGATATTATTATTATTTACGAGTAGGTACGGTACAGCATCACTCATGTAATAGACAGAAGCTTTATTGTATCTGTCTACGCGTCACGTTCTCCAATATTTTGTTACGAAATAGCTTGAGTGAGGACTAAGAAGTCATGATGTCACGGTCTTATTTGGACTATAATTACTTCGTATACTTACATAGAAATGACGCATTT
Organism: Thumatha senex; assembly: GCA_948477245.1. Classification (NCBI taxonomy): domain Eukaryota; kingdom Metazoa; phylum Arthropoda; class Insecta; order Lepidoptera; family Erebidae; genus Thumatha; species Thumatha senex. The sequence continues at coordinate 28,780,101 of OX419727.1, forward strand.
CGAAAATTACCTGTAATTGTGTCGTGTGATTACCGATCATATCGCACCGTCATTTGATTCTGACGTCTGTCATTCGGACACGTCATTGTGACGTAACGATGACGCGTTAGCATGACAGCGACACTGAAACGTCACAAACGTCATTTGATACTGTATCGTGGCAAGTTTTTTTTTGTTTCTCTAGTTTAGTTTTGTTACAAATAAGTAGGTATAAATTTTTATTTATCTTTTTTTTTTAGTTCAACCATTGACTTGATAAATTTGGTGTACTTTTGTATTTACGTTTAGATACTACTGGTAGTATAGATAATGTTTTCAAATATATTAATTTAAGTTACTTTAGTGTTATGTAATGTCATCATCAAGATTCGAAATGTTATTGATAAATTAATCATCATATTTGATGTTTTATCTAAATAAGAACGGAACTAATAAACATAGTTACAAAGAACAAAATGATGTTGAGTTATTCAGAACATTATTTAGCTCATGTAATATTTTGTCATATTAAGTATGTCTATCTTTTAAAGATAGATATAATTATAACAAAAATATGCTAATAATAATAGGCGAAGCTGCGAGCATCAGCTAGTAACAATAGGTATCTTCACTAGTAGATGCTTGCGGCTCCGCATGCTTAATGAAGTTTTCCCGTTCTCGTGTCCCACATGAACATGTTAACGTGATAAAATGGCCTATGTCATTTCCTCAGACCCTAGACTATCTGTATACCAACAGAGTTACTTTATAAATAGGGATTTCTTTATTTATTCTTGGGAGAAATAAAAATAAACAAATTTTAAACAAACAAATGTGTCGTAGGTTTTTCCATTACCGGCAAATAAAGACTTCATTTGATGTTGATGTCAACTTTATTAGGTATTCATGAAGCGAACACCTCGGAGATATCGACGCGCTGACGTCGCTACAGTCACGTACGCTGAGCCCTTGGACAAACCACAAACACATTAACTAATGAACCTAATTAGAGGTGACGATTTTTTAAGGTTGACGGCAGAAAATCTTTTAAAATCATGTCATGTCAATCAGTATACTTGTACTGTGTTACAATTTATTTTTCGTGTGGAAATCGTCATGGATGCCTTGCCGGACTCCTACCGACTAAAACCACACGTTTTCTTTTTTGGCTATGGCCGGGTGTGCCCGGCTGTGTGCCGGCGGTGTGCCGGCCCGTCTGTTCAATTACAGTCAGCACATCCAATTGCCGGGTTGAAATGGACAGGTGCCGTGTTGAAATGGCACAGGTTTTGGCGACATGCTTTTGAATTTTTTCAAACCGCCCAAATGGCCTCCAACTTGGCTTAGCCACTCAACCGTCAAGGCGTCTAAGGCAGCCCCTTTTTTGTTGACTGACCTCATTTCAAATCCTTTTTAAAGTGTGATGTCTATGGTTTGAATGAACTGCACACCAGTATAATCGTCGAGCAATAGCGACAGTGACCGTTTACAGATCGCTGTGTTAGCAGGCTACGAGCGCTTCTCCATGGAATTTAATTTTATATAATAACTAGTTGACCTGCCCGGCTTCTTCTGTGACTTTCTTCCAACCCCGTGGCACCCATTTAATTCCGTCGCTTATTACTTTTCCAAAAATGTATGAAAGTTTCCCCGATTTGTTGACATTCATGATTACTGCTCCGCTTTCCTGTGTTGTGGCGTGATGATATGTAGCCTAGAACCTTCCTCAATAAATGGGCAATCAAATACAAAAAGAATTTTTCAAATCGGTCCACCCGTTCACGCGTGGTGGCGTGACCAAGAGAAATGGAATTCATTTTTAAATATATAGATAACAGGATATGACGTGGGGCCTTGCAATATATGCCATGACACATCTTCATAGGGTATTAAATTATGTTGTTGTATTGTATTATATAACGGAATGTGACGATAACGTTTGATAATGACAAACACAAGATAAGATATACTATTTTCTTTATTTTTTTCATTTATTATTTATTCTTGTAATTGGCCTCAACAAGATCTGAAGACGAAAGAGTTTGATTATGATGTCATAAAATCTCATTTTATAGTGTATTCCCAGTTGCGCTAGTTTCGTTTGACTTCTTATTTACGCTTGGATTGTGGAATGAATGTCCTACTTAGGTTTTCCTAAAGTCTACAGTATGGAGTTCGCACCTCAGGTGACATCCATAGGCTACGGTGACCACTTTCCATTAGGCGGGCCGTATGATTGTTTGCCATCTTAGTGATAAAACAGTCCTAAATATGGCAACCCTACCAAATCCTATTATTAGTCCTTCACATCATCAGTTGGTGTTGCAAACGTCTTTAGGCTACTGTTACCGATTGCGATCCGATTGTATTGCTATCTTAATCCTAGAGAATGTAAAAGTGGATACCGGGCTGTCACAGAGACGTAACACGTAGTACTGCAAAGGCAGTTTCTTATCAATCACGCCTTATCCCCGAAAGGGTGGCAGAGGCATATTGTACGCCCAAATTTCACCTGTCCCACGAAATAGGTAGTGAGCCCATTGCCGTGTTGAAATAGATCGACGCAGGTTGTGGCTATCACAAATGTGCCACCAACTGTCGAAATGTTTCAAGTCACCCATAAGGCCTTCAACTTGGCTTAACGACTGCCATAGTTACTGGCAACCGGGACCAACGGCTTAACGTGCCTTCCGAAGCACGGAAATACTCTCAAATGGAAATTACACAAAGCTGTCACATCCGTAACCAGCTCAAGCTATAGGGTTTAAGGGAGAAATTGAGTGTGTGAAAGAGATAGAGAGTGTGTGAAAGAGATAAAGAGTGTGTGAAAGAGATAGAGAGTGTGTGAAAGAGGTATAGAGTGTGTTACCAAGTGACAATCAAATTGTAACATTTTTGTCATTATCATAATGAAACGATATCTGGTGATTAGTAGTCGCAATAATAAATTCCGCAAATATAAAGCGCGTCTTAACAAATCTGGTTGAAACAAATGTTATTAATTCAATAATCTAGTTCGACGGCAATGCTCACAGGGCGTTCCCACACGATAAGCTATCATTTCTAGTAATCATTGTTTTAAAGTTCACACAATACGATCACGTTTGGATCACGCGTAAGGTTGATTATAGGATTACAATGTTATTTTAAGAACGGATTACTTTAATCTATCTATTTACGAATATATGACGCTGTGTCATCTCATTATGAAGACATTGATACTAATATGTAAGCTGAAGAGTTTGTTTGGTTGAACGCGCTAATCTAAGGAACTACTGGTCGGATTTGTAAAATGATTTTTGTGTTGGATAGCCAATTTATCAAGGAAGGCTATAGGCTATATAGTATCACGCTACTACCCTGGAGAGCGGAGCAGTAATAATAAATGTTGACAAAACGGGCAATTTTTTATAAATTTTGGTAGAATTTATAAGCGACGGGATTAAATAGGTGCGACGGGAGTTCGAAGTATGTCATGGGTGAAGCCACATACAAGATAATTAATGTCACTCGCGCGCTCTTTACTAGAGACGCCTAAACTCTATGTATTTCATACAACCAAGCGTGTCAGGGGGTAGCATTCTTTTTTCATACGATGACCCTAATTACTACAGATGAATGGTAGGTAAATGACAGGTCCCGTATGCGATTTTGGCATACAGTCTGAAGAAAACTTGGCACTCGGTATTATTATTACTTTCGTTTCTATTTGGCGTGAGCGAGAGGGAGCAAGCAGCATTTCTTAAGTAATTAGTGTAATCGTATGTAAAGAATGTACAAGTGGATACCGGTCTGACCAATCGTATGAGAAAAGGGTGACCCCTGACACGGTTGGTTGTATCAAATATATAGAGTAAGGCGTTTATGGTAGAGATCCCGCGAGTGACATTGATTTCAATCGTATCGAAATAGAATCGAAATCGTCGCTCAATAGAAAACCAACGGTACAATTTTGACAGTTTTTCGTAGTCCACTATTACAATCATATCTACTCCAATAGACTTCTATCGGTCGGCCGATAGAATTCTACTAACACGTACCGCTCCAGTGGCCGCTAGTCACTTGCATTTTTGATAGTCTACTAACATTTTGCAACTAAAAACAGCGATTCTGGTTCTACTCAACGGCTTGTCAATAGTAGACTCGGCCCCCTGATCGTAAGTAAAACAATATAATTGTTTCAGCGTAGTAGCTACGAAAGTCTACGACAAATATGTATCAATTGCGTTGTAGCATAATCGTAGCAGCTGATATCCTACTGATAACTGTAACTATCACGTAGCCAGTTCCCATATTGGGTAGATAGTCTTTAGGGGTAGGCAGAGGCATTCTATACGCCCACACACATTTCACCGTATGCATTTTTGTACCACGTAACATAGGTGGGGATTCTATTGCCGTGGATTCGAATCAAATACATAATTAAGGGCCGTACTCTATGTAACACTTGAGAGTAGTATTTAAGGCGAAAACTAGCCTTAAGCGTTTCTTGATTATTGAGGAACGTACTATAATACGGCCCTTAATTATGTATTTGATTCGAATCCACGGCAATGGATAACCTATGTTACGTGGTACAAAAATGCATACGGTGAAATGTGGGCGTATAGTATGCCTCTGCCTATCCCTTCGGGGATAAAAGCGTGACAATATGTATGTATGTATGATTCGAATCCAAAAATCATTTCACTTAATTTTCACATAAAAGACATTTAAAAAAGCCCCCTATAAAAAGTAAACTACCGAATTGATTAAACGAAACCTGAAACACACAGATAGACACATACACATTTCGGTCAAACTTATAACAAGGGGGTTCTTTGCGTCTGGATCGACAAATAGAATTTGTGGCCAACAGAGCCTGCCGGCCCCACCTCGCATAGTAATAGGCAACCAGTAACCACGGACATCAACCTGTGCCAGGCTCTGTTGGCGGGTTGTAAATACTCATGGTCAGGTGCGTCGTGGAGTCGTGGTACGACATAATTTTTTATATTTTATATAGTCTACTATTTTTGAAGTGAAACGTCGTATGACAGAAAAATTGTAGCTGAAAAAAAATCGACACTATTTTCGGTTGCGCGCCATGTAGTTTTGAAGTGAAACTTCTTTATCGATGTAAGTGAAACTTTTTTATCGATGTAGGTATCAAAATTAAGGGCCGTACTCTATGTAACACTTGAGAATCAAAATTCGTTAAGTTGTAAATAGTATAAAAATGATATGTCGTAAAGAAGTTTTACTTCTAAACTGTGTACCCTGGTTCATACACATGTTTTTTATTTAATTTTTAATTGAAAAAGTTCTGTAAAGCTCTAACTATCTTATGGTCCTTCGAGCCGGATGAATGTATATTTTCAGTTTAATGACATGAAGGTATAAAAATAGTTTAGTCGAATATGCTTGTAGAAAATATCTGCAGATCAATTGTGTTAATTGAACTTTGATGTGATGATGTAGGTACATCGATTTTTTTCCAAAACTACTGTTATTTTTTACGTCAAAATTTTATGACAACCTAATTATAAATTTTATTTTTGAAGTCAAGGATACTAGGACTCTGACCTATAAATGAGGAGTTCGATTCGTGATTCCTCTGTCACTTGTGGTTTCCTTAACTGTTATGCACTAGAATTGACGGATCCAGGGTATGAAGTGAGTTTCTACTCTTCTTCCCATCGTTTTTATCATTTTATTTGAAGAACTTCATCTATACACAACTATTCGTCTCTCCCATTGATAAAAAAAGATATGGTAAACAAGTGTCATGATGCAATCTAAGTGCCAAGTGCCACTAATTGGTGCCGTTGGAGCTCTATCTGACAGATAACTCCGTTCCAAAACAATGATCGGTGATATTTCCATCACGGATTGATCGCGTGATGGTATTGCGTCACCACCGGCTAGGATAACGTTATCATTATCAGTAGCTTGAATATTTGAATATGACTCACAAGGATGTGGTTTTTGCCATACTAGTACGAACTATTGCTTTCATAACAGAGACAGAGCGGACTTTGGGAAATAAGGCTAGAATTAAGAAGTAGATTATAGAAGCGCTCGTGGTCCCGCGGACTCCGTGTTCTGTAAACGATTACTGCGTCAGGCAAAATTCGCTATGGCTGGTCACGGATGGGTGACCACTTTGTGGCATTTACATTTGCGATCGTTTTCGTGCTTCGGAAGGCACTTTAAGCTGTTAGTCCCGATTGCCAGTAATATGTCCACCATCCAGTAATATACCAATAATATGCAGTCGTTAAGTCAATAGAAGTCAGCAGCCTGTCTCTTTTATATAGAGTAGACTTTACTCTTATTGTTGTCTACTGTTTTATACTTTCTAATTACATTTGATGGAAGTAAAACGGTTTCTGTTACATCACTGCCTGACCTTAAGTTAGCAGCTTAAAGGTCAGGCAAATGAAATATACTAATACACAACTAACTAACAAACGACTTACATATTTTCATCAAAATCCCACAAAAACACCCATTCCTACAAACTTTCGTGTTTAGAATATTAGTAGGATAGCAATTAAACCTATGCAGAATCGCTCAGTTCTAAATGAAATTGAGTCTACAATGGTGGAATTTGAGCACCGAACATTTTCGCTGATATTCTCTGCAGAATACTACGTGTTGAAGGCGGTATATACCGACAGATACTCTATGAAGAGAAAAATCTGTGTCTTACATAAAAGACACGAGTGTTCGGTCTTAATAATCTAACCCAACTTGTTCAGTTCAAGAATTTTCTTACTGTAGCTGTGATAGTTAGTAACAAAGTAGCAAACAAATATTTTGGGTCAGTAAATATTTCAGATGTATCTTCTTGGTGTCGAATTCGAGTTGGTCTAGGTTAGATCCGTCACACACTTTCATCTCATCTTTATCAGTCTCAGGATCAGTATCAGGATTTTATTCTTTACATGTCGATTCTGGTGTGGGAAGATAGTAAAATGACATCACAATTTATCATTATTTAAAGTACTAGTTATCAACAGGTGCATCACGCTGTGAGAGAGTGGTAGAGATTAGAGTTATCGCTAGCAATTCAAGAGTGCGTTAGCACTTCGGTCTCAGTTGTCAGGTCATTGTTGAAATAATTATTATTACTATTTCTAATCTGATTATGAATAATAGTGTTATGTGTTGTGTCTAGAGTAAGTTTAAATATTCATAGTTATTAGTTTATAATCTGTACTTTTCAATAAATAACTAGTTCAAACAACAAGTCAGCCTATGGAAGTTCACTACTGGATGTAGGTCTCTTCTAATACACGCCACAACACACGGTCCAGCGCCTTCCGCATCCAGTCCCTCCCTATCCAGGTCGTCTATCCATCTGGCGGAGGTCATTCTTACCGTACGTTTACCGTGTCACGGTTTGTATAGCTAGTTAGTTTTCTCAATTTATAGCAAACAAGCCTTTTTTTTATACCACTGAGGTAGCAGAAAAGCGTACGGCCCACCTGATGGAAAGTGGTCATCATAGCCTATGGACGTTTGCAACACCAGAGGTGCAGCACTCGCGCTGCCGACCCTTTATAAACCTTTTAAGACCATACTGTAAAAAGTAAAGTAAAAACTCTTTATTGTACACCAGGAAACACAATGTGAACATGACTATTAGACTTCATGGTATAACAAATAACTGTAGACGTTTGCTTGATGCGGGCAACGCAAGACCGAACGTTCGTTTATAGGGAAGGCTTATGTTTAGTTAGATGCATAGCTTCGGAGCACATGTTGATGAATAATTAGATGGAGACTAAAATAGTCTTAGAATTAGAGTGGAGGATGGTCTCTGTATGTCTCAGCGCTGAAATGTGAATTGGAGAGAAATGAGAGAATAACAAGCAGATTTTGTGCTCCAAAGGTTGGCAGATGATGATGAATGAGGCTTAATAAATTTGTGCTGTGTTGTCAAAAATTATGTTCATTAAAAAATGTTTTTGACAAAGAACCATTACATGAAACCTGAAATTGCCCTACATTCGTCTAAGCGTAGGTTTGTGCGTAGGAAGCTGAAATTCAATCACCGCGCCTACGAACGTTCAGAACGTGGGCGCCTCTCTGAGGATTGGAAACATTGCTTTAAGGTTATAATGTTGACTTTCTTATTTCATTGTTATTTTCCACTCTCTTTTCTACGTTAAATGTTTACTTCTCTGATGAAAAGCTGCTGGTCTATATCGCAATGGAAGGCACTTGTTATTAATTTAAAATTGTTTGGAAGCTAATCGATTCCAAGGGTTTTGTAAAAAGAGGATAGCTATATAGTTTTTATTTACCGTAAATTTACGGTCTGTTTGATTAAAACTGGTCAACGTGGCCTATAGATGATTGTTTGCATCATCAGACCTGCAACACTCCCGCTGCCTTCCCTATTGCGATATGTAAATAGGGCAGGGACTGACTCTGGCTTCCTAAATTCGTCTATAAAGTTCATCAACTTGACTTAACAACAACCTTGTTACTCGCAACCGGGACCAACGGTTTATGAAGCAGAGAAACTAGAATAATGATTATCGAGATATTTACCATGTCCACCTTCATTCGCGAGTACACATACTAGCCGCACGGAATGATAGCCGTTTTAACGTTTGTCCTTTCATAAAGTTTCGATTTAATTTTAATAACAATTTATTTGTATAAATATGTGAATAGTCAACCACATTAAAGTATATTTATACTACGGTAGAAAACAGAGTACTTATGTAAAACAAGTAAAATATCATCACTATTGTAATATGTCAAAACGGCCATCATAGCGTGCCCCTAGTATCAGATATTTAATCACTGTTGCAAGTGTCATGATCACGGAGTAAAAAAAAAGTATAGTAAAAAGTAAAGTAAAAAGTAAAGCAAAAAATATACGGTTACACTCGTAATTGGACATTTAAAACCTGTTCCAGGATTACAATTCTACATCTATGTTAATAAACTATTCATTTTGAAACGGCACTAAGTCTGTGTACCTTCTTGGGGTCACCATCGTACTCCTCAAGTCCTATGACGTCAAGGCAGCACCAAAAAAGTTCACTACCTTCACGGACACCGGCCTCCATAACAACTACAGGATGTTGCCCTCCGACCTCAGCGAAATTCAATTAGGTTACGTATATTTATTTAAAGACTGGTGCTGTTTTCGTTGGCGTGGGGTGAATTTGTGTGAAAGGCAAAGAGGTCAAGCAAATTATAACTGTATGCTTTTGAGTTTTACATAATGGAAGTGAGTAATGTTAATCAAATCAGCATCGAAAGTAGAGGGGGAAAAGAGTCGAAGTAGATCGAATCTTACACATGAAGACAATGTGAGCAGATTACTCATAAACGGTAGTCTCGGACACCCAGACGTGAATGTATGAAACGATTTATGAGTCCGCAGGAATCAAAAGAAGTATGCATGGATCGCGAAGCCTGGCGATATATTTTTAACTACTCCACCAGGGATAAAGCGTGAAGATTGTTAATAAATAGAAAGATAATAAAACAATAGTTAAAAAACCTATATTAGCGTATTTTTCTTTAGGCAACACCAAAACATGCCGTCATTACAAATGCATTTGTATTTACATTTCAATAAATACTCGTATTAACAAGATGATGAACATTGCTAAATTTAATAACTATGTAATGTATATAAACTTAATAGTATAAAAACATTTAATTTGACCGTGAAATGCTCGTGGCCCCGCGGTCTCAGTGTTCTGTAAACGATCACTGAGTTACGCAACTTTCACTATGGCTGGTCCTCGGATGGGTGACCACTTTGAGGCATTTACATTTGCGAGCGTTTCCGTGCTTCGGAAGGCACGTTAAGCCGTTGGTCCCGATTGCCAGTAAAATGGCAGTCGTTAAGCCTGGTTGAATGCCTTATGGGCGGCATGAAAAATTTCAACTGCAGGTAGCCACAACCTGCGTCTGTCTATTTCAACACGTCAATGGGCTCACCACCTATTACGTGGGACAGGAATCCACACGGTGAAAAGTGGGCATATAATATGCCTCTGCCACCCCTTCGGGGATAAGGCGTGATGGATATTTATTTTTATTTAATTTGCCATTTTATTCTTATACAACTACTAGGTACATTCCCCAAAGTGAATCGAATATAAAAAAAAATATGACAATTGATTAGTTTTTTATATATATTTTTATTTTTTATACCATGAGGTGGCAGACAAGAATACGGCTCACCTGATGGAAAGTGGTCACCGTAGCCTATATGTAGACGTTTGCAACACCAGAGGTACAGCACTCGATTAGTTATAAACATAACAGCGTAGCCACATAAAAAATCTTGTAAATGATGATTACAAGTAAACAAGTAGGTATTTACGTCTGCATCATTGTAAATAAATATTTTATATAGAGTACGTAATTAAAGCTACCTATGAAGTGTTTACGTGAACCTCGAGATACTTATAGAATAAGATCAAGGGCCATACTTATTGATCTCATTAACGTCCATTGTTGCGTACACATACACACTTTACCTAATTAATTAATTATATTTAAAGGTCATGCAAGTATAATACCTTTTAACGGTACCCTTCACTTATTATAGAGTTTATTTAACTAATCTAAACAGATAAATATAATAATGTCTGTTTGTTATTCTAAATTAACAGCTTTTCACTAACTGTATATAAAAGGTATACACGTTACTAACATAAAAAATCAATAATCAGAATTTAGTCTGTCGGTTTGTTCGGACTAATCTCTGAAACGGCTGAAGCAATTTTCACGGGATTTGGGATATATTTGGGAAACCGCAGTGCTTACACTAATAATATATATTTATTTATAATTTAACTAGCTGTCCCGCCCGGCTTTGCCCGTGACATACTTCGAACCTTTTTTTTCTATTATTTGTGAATCTAAACCATCCTGGGCGCCACCCAAACGCATACAAAAATAATCATCCAAATCGGTCCAGCCGTCTATGAGGAGTTCAGTGACATACACACGCACACAAGAAATATATATATAAAGATATTAGTGTAAGAATCTAGACAATAAAAAAAAAGTGTGTGTACCAGAGTACACAGGTAAGAAGTAAAACTTCTTTACGACATTTTTTTTCAGCTATAAAATTTCTTGCTACGTCAATAAAGAAGTTTCACTTCAAAAATAATAATCTTACTAATATTATAAACGCGAAAGTGTGTAAGACTAGATGTTTGTTACACTTTCACGCAAAATCTACTTCATGGATTTTGATGAAACTTTACAATAATATAGCTTACATAAAGGAATTACACATAGGCTGCTTTTTATCCCGAAAACAAGTTCCTGTGGGAAATAGGAACGGGAAAGCTTCATTCACCACGCGTCGGGCCGTCAGCCACGGGCGTCAACACTAGTGTTGAATATATTTATTTAGATTTGGAAAATCTGTAAATGCACGTACGCCATATTTTCGTCAGCAAGTAGTTAACTACTTAAAGATGAGGTGGACTTTGAGCCAAAGATCTTAGAGATCCTGTTATACCAAAGCAAAGTCAAAGAATGTCCTTGAAATATCCGCATTGATAATAATTTGCAAGTTTGTTGTTATCATGTTTGTCTATCCAATTACTCAGATAGTTGTTATCTAGGAACACGGACAACTGCGATGATGTTAGCTAATTTTAGTATCGAGGACGAATACGCACCTGATATGTATCGCGATAATATAAACCCTTCGTAGTTAAACTGTACCAGTATAAGAGAATATCCAATCTTTATTTAAAGTAAAGTCGGGTTTATTGAAACATATATTATAACGCACGAATGGGTGGGTCGATTATTATGATCCTTATTTTGTTGGAACATTCTATACCCCTAATAGAAGTATATGTAAACAAAATAGAAAAATAAAAGAAAAATATTATTTTAAGGCGGTATTAAGTCGCCGCAGTGTAAGTAATAAAACCTAAGTCAAAAGAGAATATGCCAAGAGCTTTTATAAGCACTGTGTGCTTGCAAATGGTATGATATTCAAAGTCATTGTGAAATACTTTTAATCATCATAGAAATAGTCAGATTCAGCATTAATATTTTATTTAAGTGAATTATATTTTTTATGAGTAATAAACTTCTTTTAACATACAGGTAGGTATGTCATTAAAAAAAACTGTGTGTGTACCCGAGTACACAGGTAAGAAGCGAACATCTTTACGTGATTTTTTTGCAGCTATAAAATTCCTCTTATACGTCGATAAAGAAGTTTCACTTGTGATAAAGAAGTTTCACTTCAAAACAACATGGCGCTTACGCGTAACCGAAAAACGTGACAGTTTTTTTTACAGCTATATAATTTCTCTCAACGTCGATAAATAAGTTTCAAATCAAAAAAAAGAAATTCTCAAAATAAAGAAATACTCATTACAGGATCATACAAATATGTAGGTACTACAGTAATTAACGATATAGTAATTTTATGTAAAATACTTTGGCAATTATGTTGGTACCTACTACTAGACAACTTGGTACGCAAATATACATTATAAGCTTTCGTGTTTTCAATAATGTCTATTTTCGTACAATGGCTCACACTCAATACTCCTCATATAAACTGGCCAATTAAAAGAGTCAATAATTTTATTATAACTCCACTAAAATTAATTCTAGACTATTGATACGATACAAAATTAAATCTTTTCATCAGACAATGAACACCTTCCGTCATATAATATACGTCTATATGTCAGTATCAGTATTTATTATGCGCATAGGCAGTTAAAGTTCGCGACTTTAGATTATGAACCGCTCCGAACCGGCTGGGCTGATGCGCAGGCGATGCTCTACGGATGGTTTTTAAATTTACGTAATTAGTTACCGAGTTTTCAGAATTTAATGGTAAGCGATTAAATTATTATTAATATATATCATAAGTGGGTAGGCCTCCCGCAAGATGGTCAGACGATTTGATGAAGTTTGAGGGACCTTGCTGGTTGCGGAAGGCACAGGACCGAACGTTGTGGCGATCATTGAGGGAGGCCTATGCCCAACAGTGGGCGTCGAGTGGGTTGAGCTGATGATGATGATATATCATATTAATATACCTGGATTTTACCGAACGTCTACAGTATGGAGTTCTTCAAAAGGGGTCTTAGAATAGATGGTTTTTAAAAGTTGGGCAGCGTGAGTGTTGCACCTCTGGTGTTGCAAACGTCCATACGGTGACCCACTTTTCATCAGGTGGGCCGTATGCTTGCCTGCCACCTCAGTGGTATTAAAAAACATTTCTATTATATGGCAAAACAAACATTTAAACATTTCTAAGTTATTTAAAAATAACTTTAGATATGATGGTGTCATAATTAAATGTAGAAAAAATTAAATCATTTTACTCGTAGTAAATGTTACTTTCTAGTTTCAAATGAAATGGCGGCGTGAGGATAATAATATATGCTAAAATTCATAAAAAAAGGAAATTTGAAAAAAAACATAAAAATGTTTTATGGCCCATGAGGGGATCGAACCCGCGACCTTCGCGTTATTAGCACGACGCTCTAACCAACTGATACCAAAATATCGTTTGTAAACAGAATGTACAGATGAATATTTACATCTTGAAGCGCTCGTGGCCCCGCGGTCTCGGTGTTCTGTAAACGATCACTGAGTTACGCAACTTTCACTATGGCTGGTACTCGGATGGGCGACCACTTTGTGGCATTTACATTTGCGAGCGTTTCCGTGCTTCGGAAGGCACGTTAAGCCGTTGGTCCAGGTTGCCAGTAAAATGGTAGTCGTTAAGCCTGGTTGAAGACCTTATGGGCGGCTTATACATTTCAACAGCAGGTAGCCACAACCTGCGTCTGTGTATTTCAACACGGCAATGGGCTCACCACCTATTACGTGGGACAGGAATCCACACGGTGAAAAGTGGGCATTTAATATGCCTCTGCCACCCCTTCGGGGATAAGGCGTGATGGATATTTATTTTTAATATTTACATCTTAAGGCCTATCCGCACACAATATTTCAACATTTATAAAAAAATTACCAATAACAAATATTAAGTATTTTTGATATTATGTATGTATGACAGTTCGTGATGGTCTGTTTTCTTGACATTCTAAACTAACTATTGTGTCACTACTGAATGACAAATTTTTAAAAATTGCACACCGTCCATGTACGGTGAAACATGCTATACTAAAAACATTATATTATCAACTTTTACAACTATTTACAACTATTTATTGCCAGAAACATGTGTCAAAACCATGTTTCTGGCAATAAATCTATTCTTTCTATTCTATATCAGTGCCGACACGTGCCGATCAGTAACGTATACATCAGTGTCAGTGAAAAATTCTATTGTTGCATACATTTTGTACGACGCTATCCGTGCTCACTGAGCGTTACTGTCCCTGACGAGTGCGGATAGCGTCGTACAAAATGTATGGAAAGTAGGCCTTAAATCTTGTCTTGTGGTGAAGTGGGTGATCTACGACCTCTACTACTCGAATAATGGCCATTGAATTATACTAGTCGTCACGTCACCCACTGGTCGAAATTCTAATATGATTATGTAATTTTATGGATTTTTAATGCATCTTATATGTAAAAAATTAGCTTTAAACATTTTTTCTCCTCATGAACTTGAATTGTAAGTTAAACGTTAATGAATTGCAGCCATTTAAAAAAATAGTTACAAAGTTTTCGCTTCATGTAGTATACATTAGATACTTTTAACACTTAGAACCTCATTTAATAGAAACGGGCTTAAAATTAAAACGTAGGTATAACGGAAACAAGTTTAACGGTGCGTAACTTTGACTGACCGAATACGTAACGAAGTTATACTCAATATGGCAGGTTTGAACAAAAGTGTCAGCGTTAGGCTGGAAAAGGGCGTGCTCCATTGGTTTTGGACACGTCCAACGAATGAGTGAAGAACGATTGACGAAGAATATATATTGTGCGAAAGTAGAGGGTATAAGGAGTCAGGGTAAGCCAAGTTTTACATATGAAGATCACGTGAGCATCTTGGATACCCAAACGTGCATGTATGGAGCGATTGAAAAATCTGCAAGAAGCGAAATAAGTATGCAAGGATCGTAAAGATTTTGCGATCTGTCCTCTCTGACTACCCTGTCAGTGATATAGCGTAAAGATAGTTAGTTAGTTATAAGTTATGCCCGCGGCTCCCCCTAAGGGGTTACCATTCCGAGAGCTTAACCTGAAATAACCCGTGACATACTCCGAACCCCCGTCGCACCCATTTTATCCCGTTGTTTATTACTTTTGATATAGTGTTAGAAAATATTACCGATTTGTTGACACTTAAGATAACTGCTCCAATCTCCTGGGTAGTAACGATGATATATAGCCTATAGCATTCCTTGACAAATGGGGTTTCCAACACAAAAATAATTTATCAACTCGAACCAGAAGTTTCTGAGATTAGCATGTTCAACAAAACAAACAAACTCTTCATCGCGTGAGTGTCATTGAATCCTTGCTCTATGGTCTACATGTAGTCTACATTTTCTTTTGAAATAGTTTTGACAGTTCTAGTTTAGTCTGCAGTGAACTACGTCACAGGCGGGTGTTTTGAATAATTATTAATAAGGTCATCGTACTAATATAATAAACGCGAAAGTTTGTAAGAATGGATGTTTGTTACTCTATCACGCCAAATCTACCGAAAGAATTTTGATGAAACTTTACAATAATATAGTTTATACATCAGAATAACACATAGGCTACTTTTTATCCCGGGAACAAGATCCTGTGCGAAACGGGAAAACTTCACCACGCGGAGCGGGAGTCAACTAGTATTAATTATTAGTTATTGACTGCCTTGGTGGCGCAGTGGTAGTGTATGCGACAGTCGTGACTGAGGCCCCGGGTTTGATTCCCGGGTCGGAACGTGCGTTTCGGAGTTTGGTTGTTTTCTATGTAAAATATGTAAGCTACACAAGCTTATATTAGCTTACTTTGGGCTAGACGGCGCGGTGTCACAGTACATACAATATAAATGTACTAATTATTATTTATTTAAGCAAGTTATAATTCACTGCCTCATGTTTCACTGCCTCGGTGGCGCAGTGGTAGTGTATGCGACTATCGCGACTGATGTTCCGGGTTCGATTCCAGGGTCGCAACAAATATTTGCGAGATCCACAAATGTTTGTTTCGGAGTTAAGGTGTTTCCTATGTATGTATTTAGAAATATAAAGTATGGATATAAGTTTTCTAGATCAAATAGTACAAGCTTAAAGCTTAGTATGGGCTAGATGTCACTATGTGAAAAATTACATTATTTATTTATTAGTTAGACACCTTTCAACTTCTTTTTCAAGAATAAACACGTGTAGTACTTTACTTATTAACATTTTATACCCCACTAAATAATGTGTCCAAAGATAAGTAGAGGTTATCTTTTATTTAGTTTCTTTTGTTGTAAGCACGCTGATGTAAACATACAATAAGCGGAACTCCGTTTATTGAGTGTTTTCTTTTTTTTTATCAGACCGATATGTTCGCAATAGGCCAAATAGCCAAATTTAAAAGAAATTGTCGTAAAATAAAACGTAATTTTTATACTAAAGTGGCAGTGAAGTAAACGGCCCACTTGGTAGAAAGTGGTTATTGTAGCCTATAGACGATTGCAAAAGTAGAAATGTAACACCCGCGCTGCTAACTCTATCACCGTGTACAGGAACAGGAAACTTAGTGCTGTTGAAAATTTCAAGTAACCCAGTAAGACTTTAAATTTCGATAAAAATTTTACGGAACAGTACCAACCAAATCTTCAAGTCAGAAATGCTGAAAAAAGCTATATTGCAAAGTTTTCGATGCAACTGGGGCTTTGAACGACCCATTAGCGATTGATTATAATCCCTGTTTGTGTACCTATTTACAAAAAATTGCGAATAATTATAACACAATGTAAGAAAAGTGTAGTAACTATAATACTAACAATGCCCTGACCCCGAGTGGTAGACACGTTATCAATATTGACAATTACTCTAATCATACTTAAGAGTCATTTGCGTAAGCGCATTATCAAGACCAGTATAACTTAACCTCTCTATTTGCATCAAGTTCATTTTCGACGACTTTCGTTATCATATCGCGGTGAAGCTAATAGATCTACGATGACTGGTCGGTGATATCAGTCTAGTAGGTAACGTGGGGGCTTCTTAATTTAAATGTGGCCAGTCGGTGATGGATCGTCACCGACAGCGGACGCTTTAGGTTAATGTTTTTTTTTATAATTGTAAAATCTTTGAAGTAATTGTCAATAATTGCATCTGATAGTTTTTAGAGTTCACACCTATTGATAACAATAATTATAAACTTCAAAATCTATTACGCAGCTCAGGTAATAGGTCATACACACCTGTTTGCTGATTAACCTTCTGACAAGCCCCCAGGTTTAGGTTGGTAGGTCAGAAAACGATCGTTGCCAAGCAAAACAGAAACAAATAAAAGTCAATACACAGTTCTCCTTGTGATCAAAGAAAGCGAACCGCGATCTCAAATTGGATATTTTGTAATAACTTCACTCGATACATAGCTGATAAGAATGTTGAGTGTCTCCGGTCTTAGTTGACGATGATGAGATTGGTGACGAAATGATAAGATTGGTTTGTGTCATAATGATGAACACTTTCGTTTATATAAGTCGCCCTAACAGTCTCTATAATAATGGAAAAGAAATGATATCATATCGGAAACCAAAAGGAGGATATGCCATTTTAAATGTTGTTTCTTAAACTAACTTTTAAACTATTGCGTTGCATTACTATCAGTATTAATAACGGGGCTAAACGCGGTTATTTCACATACCTTTTGTTTCCTGACGTTTTGATCAGGTTGCACCGGCCATGGTCACAGGCTGACTGTCTCAGCACCCCCTCCGTCGTCGTTGTTTCTTAAAGCCGTAACATTTAGACATTCCATAGGCACTCGTACCAAATGCAACGTAACATTTACACGTTCCATAGACACTAGACATTAGACATTCCATAGGTAGCTCGTTTCAAATGCGTTCGTGGAGCGCACGCTAGCTTGGTGTTTAAACGATCATGGATCGTTTATCTTACAAAACTATAGGTTCTGAGATGTGTGTTCGTTTGTGATTTTTCCATTTACAAGCATTTCCGTGCTTCTTAAGGCCTATTGAAACATGATAGTAATTCAGTCAGTTCCAGATCTTATATTAAATTCGAAAACTTTAAACAAACACAACCTTTCCATTTTAACACGGCAATCGAATCACCACTTACAACATGGGACAAAATACAAATGGTGAAATGTTGACCAATGAAATGTTGTGAAATGTTGAAAAAATGTTGTATATATGCCCAAACATATTTCAAACAGAGTATTACCACACACCTACACCAGACACTAGGCCAGTTGTATTCATTCATTGTTTGAAGTTACTACCGTTTTAATGTCTTAATTGAAACGGTACCGGCTTGGCCACCAGCGTCAGAGCCTCATTATTAAAGCATCAAGTGGATCACTCTCAGGATGGGGTTGGTAACAGCCTCAGAGATCTCGATGGGGTATCTTTATATCTCATATGTTTACTATTATGTCTTTTTAAGTGTAATTTAAATGATGATTTGATGGTTTCGTGGATTTCGAACGTCAGAGGTACATTTACTGCGGGGTTCCCAAGAGTACTGTTAAGGGTCCCTTGTTGTAAAAGCTCATTGTGTCATGCGGGACTTTACACCGGCCTGCTTCGTGGTCGTATTGCCGTCGGCTATGGGGAGAAATCTGGTGTAACGGTGTAGCGGTTGACAGGAAGATCCTACGGGTAAGCAATGGTCCTGGCGCGATCAACGCTCCTCTATTTTCTGGCCGATATAGACTCCATCGTCTATGACCTCAGTAATAACGAGGCAGTTTGAGATAGGATAAAAGTGGAAAGTTGTGTTTTACTTATAGACATTTTCAACCAAACATGATGTACGTATTTATGAAATCGATCATTAGTACATCGTGAATACATAGCTACAGCGATAACAGCAATACAATAAAACGAACACGATGTAAATATGTGGGCGCGGTGACGGCAAGTTGTAATAACACTAGTATTAATTTATTATCTGAGCAAAACAAATACACGCGGTGAGCGCGTGCCACTCGTGCAACCAACGCCTTTAAAAATAGACGCAATGTTTAAAACCGCTATGTGTTTACAACATAATTCTGCCACACCTTGCTCGTCTATTAACTTATATTTCCAGAACGAAGGTGTGTAAAATAGGGCCATGTTTATAGGACGTTCTAGTAAACTTTATGGCAGCAAAGTCAAAGCTTATTAAAAATAGAAACTGACACATCTCAAAATTGTCACCTAAAAATTATTCTTATATTATGGAAATCTGTTGTAATTTTTGAAAGCCAAAATAAGAATTGAATTATTGTAATTATTTGAAACTATATTATTATGAAATTGTGAAATCCCAATGGATGTTATGCCAGGCTCGAAACGATTAAAACCACACGGTTAAAAGCATAGGTGACTCCACAGAACATATTAATAGTGTTCTGTGGCTGGTTCACAGTAGGTCCAACAACCACACCCACCCAGCTACGTACGAATTCCAATTTTAAATGTTCTTGACAGTAATGTTGCTTGTTGCAATGACAATGTGCTTATTATTAGCACAGATTAATTACGATTTCTATGGCACAGATAAAGGTGCTTTCATTTATTTTAGGTATATTATTTCTTTTTGTATAATTAAGAAACAATATTTGTATTTAAATGAGATTATGCATTTAAAAGGAAGTCGATATTAGACTTATTACGAAAACGTTTGTGGTTTAAAAATGGCTACATAACTAGTTGACTAATTACATAAATAAATCATGTAACTGAAATGTGTTTTGATTTTCTATCCAATGCTTTTTACATAGGTACTCTACTAATACATCTAATTCATGCAAACATACACATACAAATTTCATATCCGCTAATGTGTTTTAAGAAGCAAAAATGCTTTCAACTTGACTTTCTAAGATATAACTTTAGTCTTAATTTAGGTTAAGGAATTAGTTCATAACTTTTCAAACAAATATTCCTTACTTAAAAATTTGAATGTAGGTAGGTAGGTAGGTAGGTAACCTTATTTACATATATCGCTGCGTACATATTAAATGCGACGCAAATTATGTTGCTAAGTAGCTATAGGTATTTTATAAGAATTATGTTATGACTATTAATTTATATAATTTAAATTACAGACCTTAAAGAATTTTGAGGACCTGAGACTCCCGGCTATAGGCAAATGGAAGACAGCCGTGTATTTTGAACGAAAAAAGAAAATATTATTTGTCTTTCTTAAACTGCAACATTATCAAAATCATGTAATAATGCCGCCAGGGGCACATAACTTTTTTTTAATGGCTCACACACACAAATTGGCCGTAATTTTTATACTTCACCCACAATAGGTAAGATCGAGGTTGAATTTATGTTCTTAATTTACATGGGACAATAAATAATAATAAATATCGTTGGGACAAATCACACAACGCCATCTGATTCCAAACTAAGCAGAGCTTGTACTATGGTAACCAGATAACTGATAAACATACATATATATTATTTATATAAAAACAACTCACACAACGTCATCTGATTCCAAACTAAGCAGAGCTTGTACTATGGAAACCAGATAACTGATAAACATACTTTTATATTTCTAAATACATACATATTATAGATAAATAACACCCAGACACAAAATAAACCATCGAGCTCATCACACAAAGTTTTATCCTGAGAGGGAATCGAACCCACGAACGACCTCTTGCGTAGCAGTCAGATACACTCTCACCGCGCCACAGAGGCAGTCAAAGATGACATAATGAATTAATCTATTCTTACGATATTCTGTATGCATTTACAGAAAAAAAATCTATCTCCATCTAAGGAATCTCATCTCCTTCATTATAGCTCGCTTCCCGCTGTTTCAATACTCCGCTCTTCTTAGAGCCAAGTGGCACCATCTTCAGAGACACCTCAACACAAACTATACTGCATATTATAATATATTCTAAATGCGTTTCTTACTAGTATGGGTCGAAGACTATATTTATCTTTTAATGATTCAGACATGTTTTGCATAATGACACGTTTAAGTACCTAAACTGATACGGGTAAGTATCATTTGTTGTTTTTAATATAATAATATTATAACCCAGGTGCAATGTGGTCCATAGACTTCACCACAATTATATATAAAATAAATCTATATATCAAACTGACTGACGGTCAACGCACAGCTAAAACTACTGGGTCTAGAACCATGAAATTTTGCACAAATGTTTCTTGAGTTACGCAGGTGTGCACTAAGAAAGGATTTTTGAAAATTCTACCCCTAAGGGGGCGAAAAGGCAAAGCTTGTATGTAACGTGTTTTTTTTCAGAGAGGACATATCGCCAGGCTTCGCGATCCATGCATACTTCTTTCGCTTCTTGAAAATTCATCAATAACTTCATACACACACGTCTGGGTATCCGAGTACTTTTGACTCTTTCGATTTTGAGCAATCTGTTCTTTATATGTAAGTCTCGGCCTACACTGACTTCTTCTACCCTCTACCTTAGCACAATATATATTCTTCGTCAATCGTTCCTCACTCATTACTATTATAAGGTAGATCATTGTCCCTCATTGCTCTCCATTAAAGACTACGGCTTTAGTTCAGGCTCAGTTGAAAGAGATGAATGATCAAAAAACAGTTTCTGCCAACAAAGCAAAAAAATAATTAAGTAAACCTTGAACTCCAGATGCAATCATAGCTCAACGTTTAGAGTAACAAGGTTGAAACTAGTGGATAAATGACCTGCCTAACCTAATAAAAATATCAATGAAGGTTATTATTTTGTCGTTGTATCCATTGATGTATTACTACTAAAGTTCAATGGTTGTATCAGTAATTTTCCTCCTATGACACACTATCCTATGATTATTGAAGGCGCAGAGAGGAAACGGGTAATTTAAATTTCTGTTTTGAAAGTGTTGCCATGTTTTAAATTTGCAGCTCCCTGATGTTGATGATTATGTAATTTAGGGAACGATCATACGATGATTCTTAAATTAATTTGCAAATAACAAAATTGTCCACCAATTGCTTGGTACTATTGTATAATACAGTAATCTTGTACTAATCTTTAAGTAGGAAAAGATATCAATCCATAATGGTCATGAAAAAGATTTCACGCATTCCAGTACACTGGGATTGTGTTTTTGTTTTTAAATATTGCGGTACATTTTTTTTACATACCGCCGTCTAGTCCAAAGTAAGCTAATATAAGGTTGTGTTATGGATGGTATCTAGACGACTTATAAACACACTTATATATTTCTAAACATACATTTTATACATAGGAAACACCCAAACTCCAAAACAAAAATTTGTGGATCACTACAAATATTTTTTCCTGGAATCGAACCCGGGACCTCAGTCAGGCAGTCGCATACATTGCCACTGCGCCACAGAGGCAATCAGTTTGTATTGTGTGAGTTGTTTTTTTATTTATTTATTTATTGTATCATATATTTTTATTAGTCATTTTTAATATTTTCTCGGTTTTATTGGAAGTCGTTAGATCTGATCACTCCTCTATAGTCGCCTATGTCGTTCGTCAGTAAAATGCACCACTTGCAGATAAGGTTGATTTGATACCAAGGACCCCCACTATTATAAAAGGAACCTCACTATAATAGTGGGGGTCCTTATCCCTAATAACCACTCCATTACTACTGTCTACTTTAGAGGGAAGAACAAAAGGAGAAATTATTTTTTTTGACTCCTGGGTGAAGCAAAGCGTTGTAACAAACAGCAAACCTGCACCTTCAACTGCTTTAAATAGATTTAAACGGTTACACATTGAACGGTTATTTTTGCGTGTTTAATTCGGGATAGGTCGACTAGTTTCGGACCTAAAGAGCTCCTTATGCAGAGCTTAATCCCCTAAAATACAGACTTACATAACCCTATGTCCAATTTATCCTTGGTAAACTAACTCAAATACATCCATTTTGCGTTATTTCTCCAAAATTTCAGCGAAATAAGCTGAAATTTTATTGTAGTAAATTTGCTAAGCCTGGCAACAACGGTACTTTCTTTTCGGGGAATTCCCGCACGTTGATGACCGAATAAGATAAATATTTATTTTTTTAAATTGCCCATTATTCATGTAAAGGAAATCTTTAGTTAAATAAGTGACATACTGGTTTACTTGAACCACACCTAAATAAATAATGTGGTTTTACATTGATATGTCGCTTCTACGAGTATTATGTACCGTAGCACCAAGGGATGCCTTTCATCATCTGTCTTTAACTTCTTATTTGTTTTTAAGTACGTCTTATTTCAACATTCTTGCTTCCAATAATCAATTCTATAAACCTTCTGATAATATTTTTTGTTGATATAGCAAAGTGAATAGTTTAGAAGTTTAGTAGTAGTTCTCAGCATGTTGTGTAAATTCCGTATAAAGTTTTAAAAAATATAATAATTTTAAAATCATATATAATTATAATTTTAATAGTATTATAATATATAATAATTAATTTTAAATAAAATATTTTTTAAAAATAAGTCATTAGACTATCATCTTAGCAGGGGCCTGAGGACGGCGGGTGGGCTGCTCGCCGTCCTAACAGAAGCAGGCCCTAGACAGGGCTTGGCGGAACAACTACGCCTTTCACCCCTTAAGTAAGAAGGACCGCACCCAAACTCTCTCCAAAGAAGCAGGATTACACCCGAACCCCCAAGAAGCGCGTTAACACCCGAACCTCCCCAAAGACGACACCGCGTTGACTGATAAAGTCTGTTGGGAGCCCTGGGGCCATCCTTCCGATGGCTCACCCGGGACTCCTGGCCATAGACAAATGGAAAGGCACCGTGGGGTTTTAGTCGATAGGAGTAGGAACAAAAATGGCATATTATGAGGATTACCACGCGAAAAAAAAAGCTATCAACTTTTACTGATTCCGCAAAAACTATAAAGTTATACTTTATAACAAAGTAGACTTATGATTTGTTTAGCGTTAGGATTGAAGATTTGGCCCTGTTAAAAAAAAACGATTATAACAAGTCATTTATTTACCACCGTCTGTATTCCTGTCCCACGTAATAGGCGGTGAGCCCTTTGTCGTGTTGAAATAGACAGACGCAAGTTGTGGTTTTTTTTTAAAATAAAGCCTTCAACTTGGCTAAACGACTGCCACGTCTCGGTTGCCAATACATCCGGGACCAACGACTTTACGTGCCTGCCGAAGCACGAAAACGCTCGCAAATGTAAATGCCATAAAGTGGTCACCCATCCGTGTCCAGCCACAGCGTAAGTTGCTTAACGTAGTGATTGTTTACAGAACACTGAATCAGCGGGGCCACGAGCGCTTCATACTTAACCAAAAAGGCAAGGCGTGTTGATAAGGTTATTTTTTCCGAGGTCATATGTCCTATGACCTCATCTATTAGTCAGCACGTGCCCCAGTTAGGTGATGCTGGCTTAGGCCAAATCCCTAAAGGTCAGGGTATTTTTGACCCCATTAATATGACTTATACTAATGGGGTCAAAAATACACTTCTTTTTGTACACTTTCCTTTAATGGACTTCCAAAAATAATTTACGAATTAAGTACGTCGATTTAAATTCATTAAGCGGTGGCACTTCACGATAATTAACACACAATCAGACTTGTAACTCGTAACAAAAGGTAGGCCGTGTGACTCATTTTATTGCATTAGGTTATACAAACTCGTAATGCGTGCACGGAGGCGGGACACTCCTCTTTTGTCTATGGTATTAATAGCTGGACCCCAGTCATTTTACCTACGAATTTGGTTTTAAGTGTTATTATATTGTACTTGTATATTCTATTTGTTCTACATATTATCATTGTTCCACTAATATTTTAACGCGAAAGTTTGTAAGTATGGATGGATGTTTGTTACTCTTTCACGCAAAATCTACTGAATACATTTTGATAAACTTCACGACGCGTGTAGAGTCGTGCTCACTAGTTTAAAATAAATAAAAAAAAGGTGTGTCTACCTTCTGAAAAAAAATGTATGGATGAACGTGTAATTTGACACACGTAAAGTTTATATAGAGAAGATGTGTATAAAGTTATTTCTTACGTTAAATGCATTTTACTTCAAACTTAGAGGTCCAAGGGGCTAAGATCTCCGAGGCCCAAGCCTATACCTGCTGACCAAGAGATGAGGCACGCCCTTGCTTGCGTGAATGAGAGGTCCGACAGTAGCTATCAACAATGTTGAACATCAAAAGCTTTATCATAGCTGCTCCTGGCAAAGGTAAAGACCACAGGTTTCAAATCGAGGCAGGGCTTTGCAGAAACTACAAAAAAAATATGGAATATGGTCAGATTTCGACCTCTGACCACTAATATTGATAACTATTGCATGCCACTAGGTAAACTAAATAGAGATATCTATTTTTAAAACTTCACAACATCTTATATATTTGCATTTATAACAATAAATAAACTTGTTACGTAGGTATTTTCCGCTATTTGTGTCCAATTCTGGACAAATTTTCCTACACTACTAAACTAGTTAGTAAATAGAAGGAAAGATAGGAAAATCTGTTTATTTATCACGCACAAATATGTATCATAATAACGTTTTTGCGTCACAATTTGTCGATGAATCTTTCGTTTTTTTAAATTTATTTATTTAAACTTTAGTTAAGTAACATAAGCTATGTATCACTATCATTCATCCTGTTACAACCCAAGGGAGCTGAGCAGTGATAATAAATATGTTGGGCACATTTCAATACATTATTGTAAATACATACATACATACATATCGTCACGCCACCCCCATCGAGGTAGGCAGAGACTATGGCTTTCCACTTGCTACGATCCTGGCATACAACTTTCGCTTCTTCCACTTTCATAAGTGTTTACATACACACACGCCGGTTAACGGTACTCTTGACCTGACCTTTATCCAAAATGTCTTCTATTTGATTGACATATGTACGTCGAGGTCGACCCTTACCAGTTTGCCCATTCACTCTCTTCTGATAAATCTGTTTCGTTAGTCTACTTTTATCCATCCTCTCCACTTGTCCGAATCGCATACCTTTTTCCATCTTAGTCACTACTTCTTCTACCATACCGCAATGTTCCCTTATCACACTGTTCCTTTCTTTGTCAGCAGACTTCTCATTTCCACTGCATTAATTTTACTTCTATGCTTCTTCTGCCACACCCAATTTTCACTGCCATACATGAGTGTAGGAACAAGTACTCCTCTATGCACAGCCAGTCTTGCCTTCTCAGACACGTTCTGACTGCTCATAAAGGTGTAGATGGCTCCATTCACTTGATTTCCAGCCAAAACTCTTCGTTCAATGTCACAATCACACTTTCCTTCTCTCACAAATTTTGAACCTAAATATACAAATTCTTTCACCTGTTCCACTCGTTTTCCTTCCACAAAAATCGAGCAATCTGTCATACTTTCCTCTCTTTCAAAAACCATTACTTTTGTCTTATTTACATTCACTTTCATTCCTTTGTTTTTTACCGCATCATGCATAATGTTAACCATCAACTGCAACTCCTCCGCCGATGATGTCAGTATTACCTGCTTATCAGCGCATAGGAGGCATTTGATAGTCAGTTCATTCATTTTTCGGCTATGCATCGTAAGGAAAAGACCTGATCCGTGCATCCTCATCCTTTCATAAATCCTGCTTGTACATCCCACATTTTCCATTCACTTTCATTCATCACTATTTTTATCAAAACTTTTGCATACAATTTGCCGACGATGCTGAGCAAGTTTATGCCGCGGTAGTTTTTGCAGTCTTTCTTTGACCCCTTTCCTTTGTAAAGCGGCACGATGACAGCCTTGCACCAATCTCCTGGCACGCTGCCACTCCTCCAGCAAAGATGAAAGTTGCTTGACTTAAAGAGTGCCGATTGCAACGTTACTAGCAACCGGGACCAACAGCTTAACGTGTCCTTCGAAGGACGAAAACGCTGGTAAATGAAAATGCTACAAAGCGGTCATCCATCCAAAGTCCGAAAGAGTTTCTTGAATCAGTGATCTTTTACAGAGAACTGAGTTAGTGTGGCTACCAGCGCTTTTATATTTATATATTTACTTTATGTTAGTAGCCTTACAAAATGTATAACATTTCATGTAACTAATAATTAATAATCCCAACATTTTAACCCGAAGGTTTTCTGCGCTTTAGTGGATCTGGAGAAAGCATTTGATAACGTTGTGAGAGAAACTTTGTGGTACTCCACCGTGTGGCCTGTCTGGTCATCCACACCATATCCGGGCATGATATGGTGTGGACGGCCAGTTGCTGCGGGCGATACAGTCACTTTATACGGACTGTAAAGCTTGCGTGCGGCCAAGGGGGATGTTCACCTGGCGCCTCTTTTTGACGTCGGTTCGGGCGTCAAACGGGGTTGTGTTATGTCCGCCTTGGTTGTGTTTTTCAAAGTGTATCTAATAGTTGGCTGCAAAAGTTAAAAGATTATGTGTTGTAAAATTGAAAACTTAACAGTACATTGTCTGTTGTACTCTGATAATGCGGTATGCGGTGATGGTCTCATCAGAAGCCGACCTTCAGGCATAAGTCCTAATATGAAAGTAGAAGTCTTCGCTGCATGTTAAACCAAGAATCAGGTATAAGAAAAAGAAAAAATAGGAACTAATAGCAAGATTTGGTTAAACAGGAAACGTTTAGAGCAATTTAATGAAGTTATATACTCGTACTTAGGTAGAATGTTTAGCGCGAACGGAAGATGTGTTCTGAAGTACAACGGTGACTAGCTGCCTGAGACAGGGACATTATGATTTTCGCGTTCACCGTCATGGAAAACCGACACCATAAAGTTAGCAGTTTCATTCAATGTAGTTTTCAAGCACCCTGTTCAACACCCATCAACGTAACTTATCCTAACTAAAATGTTGACTATATAGAAAGATATTTTTTTTTTAAAGATTTTTTTTTCTTACGCCAAAGAAGTATAAACTCCAACGAGTGTACATATAAGTACATACACACAGTCTTTTTTTTATCAAAGCGTTTTGTGGAAAAGCACAAGTGTTTTTTTTTTAAATTTATTTAACTAGATCGTTCAATAAGTCCCGAGACTAACTTGGAAATGGCGTATATTTTAAAAACTATTTGATTTTTAAAAAGTACTGGCCTTCAATACAAGATCTGTGTATTTTTTTTAAAAATGGAACATTAAAATATTGATTTTGCAGACATTTAAGTGACGCTACGCTTGTAGTTTCGATACAATGGAAAAAAAGGAGTTTCGCGTGTTGATAAAACATTGTTTTTTTAATGGGAAAAAATACCGTTGAAGCACAGCAATGGCTTATAAAATGTTATGCGGGATCAGCTCCCTCTAAAGCAACAATTTGTCGGTGGTATGCCGACTTCAAACGCGGTCGCATGGACACAAATGATGGGGAACGCTCAGGTCGTCCAAATGAAGCAGTGACTCAACAAAATATTAACCAAGTTCTCAAAATCGAAATGGAAGATCGGAAGATAAAAGTGCGTGAGATAGCCGAGATGGTGAAGATTTCAGCTGGTAGTGGTTTCACTATTTAACATGAAAATTTGGCCATGAAAAAGCTTTTTTTCCAAGTGGGTGCCGCGTTTGCTTACAATTGATCAAAAGGAACAACGTATCAATGATTCAGAGCGGTGATTGGCGCTGATGAATCGTATCGGTATGTGACAATCGATGAAACATGGATACACCATTTTACTCCGGAATCCAATCGGCAGTCAGCGGAGTGGAGAGCGGCTGGTAAAAGCCGTTCTAAGCGGCCAAAGACTCAGAAATCGGCCGGTAAGGTTATGGTGTCTATATTTTGGGATGCGCATGGAATACTTTTCATCGACTACCTTGAAAAGGGGCAAAATATAAATAGTGACTATTACATGTGCTTATTGTAGCGATTGAAGTACGAAATTGTGGATGAACGGCCTCAAATGAACAAAAAGAAAGTGGTGTTTCACCAGGACAACGCGCCTTGTCACAAGTCTGTGAGAACGATGGCCAAAATTAATGAATTGGGCTTTGAATTGCTTCCTCATCCCCCTAATTCGCCAGACTTGGCCCCCAGCGATTACTGGCTGTTTGCAGATCTCAAAAAAATGCTCCAGGGTAAGAAATTTGACTCAAATAGTGAAGTTATCACAGCAACGGAGGCTTATTTTGAAGCCAAAGACGAATCGTTCTACACGCTGGGTATAAAAAAGTTAGAAAAGCGTTGGAGGGACTGTATCGCTCTTGGTGGAGACTACGTTGATGAATAAAAAATATTTTTTAAAAAAAAAACATTATTTTTGTACTTAGTCTCGGGACTTATTGAACCACGTGTTACTATTCCCTGATTATGATGCCCAATATCCACGTGGACGACGAAACCAAATGGGATGACTCAATGACTTCACGTGTCTTCTAATCCTTATTAACTTAGACCAACGAAATGACGTCATTATGAAAGATTGAATGTTATCTACTTATACCTAGGTGCACGCTCGTGATCACGATCTATTAACCATAAACCAGTTCCGACTAGTTCTCTGTATACCCTTGTCATTATTAGCTAGGGTGATAATCGTTTGTCACGATATTTGTACACACCCACGATGTGTACGATAGAAATCAGGGGGCCGGATCTGCTATTTCAATCGTCTCGTAATCGAAAAATCTACCGGTACAATTTTGACAGTTTTCGTAGTCTACTATTACAATCGTACTCCAATAGACTTCTATCGGTCGGCTGATAGAATTCTACTAACACGTACCGCGCCAGTGGCCGCTAGTCACTTGCATTTTTGATAGTCTACTAACATTTTGACAGCTAAAAACAGCGATTCTGGTTCTATTCTACGGCTTGTCAATAGTAGACTCGGCCGCCTGGTACTAAGTCTGCTATTTCATTACGGCTGACTTGTGATTGTAGGAGTGTATTGATAACTTCAATATTAAGTACTAGGTAACCACCCCGGCTTCGCCCGTGACATACTTCAAATTCCCGTCGCACCTATTTAATCCCGTCGCTTATAAATTCTACGACAATGAAAAAAAATTGTCAACCTTGTCGACATTTATTACTACTGTTTCGCTCTCCAGGGTAGTAGCGTGATG
Source organism: Thumatha senex (assembly GCA_948477245.1). NCBI lineage: Eukaryota > Metazoa > Arthropoda > Insecta > Lepidoptera > Erebidae > Thumatha > Thumatha senex. Next base: position 28,810,246 of record OX419727.1, read on the forward strand.
ATATATAGCATATAGCCTTCCTCAATAAATGGGCTATCTAACACAAAAATAACTTTTCAAATCCGACCAGTAGTTTCTGAGATTAGTGCGTTCCACCAAACAAACTCTTCAGCTGTATAATATTAGTATAGATTGTGTACACTCGGAAGAGTTTCTTTATCTGTCATAATGATACCTAAATTATTTTCGGAGAATAATTTGCGAGGTTCTTTAGTCTAGATGTTGTTGTTATATTAACTATTGTGACAATATTTATATGGTCACATAGCGTAACTTATTTAGGATAATTTCGATAGTCAAGTGGAGTAATTTCGATTAATGGGAAGTCGAAGGAACGATTATTCTATTGAAATATATTGCGAAACAACTTATCGACGCCTAAAGCTGTTCCGACGAAATGAATATTTATTAATTGATTGACTGCTCTCTCAATCGAGTTTTACTTTGAAATTTGTTGTATCATATGTTTTTAAGATTTTTAAAGCAAACACGCTGTACAATAAAGTTCAGTACAGTAAGATACAATATATATATAAAGGTATAAAAATAAAAATTGGTTCGAAGGAGCAAAGTTTGTTGATTAATAAATATACCTACGAAGAATGTTCAGTCCAAACAGCGTTTGGCGTCATTAGGTTGTTCCGCAATATATTCGAATAGTTTCCAATCGAACAATATCGTTCAGTCGACTTACTATTTAACAAACACTTGGCTATCGACGTAAAGTTAAGGACTTCTGTTAATTTTATTTCAAAGAGGGCACCACTGCGCTGTCATATAATGACTTTATAGTGATTAAGTAACGTATTTTTTTGAAAAACTGTTCTAAGTACATTTAATGTTGATTCAATGAAATAGGGGCCTAAGTTAAGTTTTGACAGTGTAACTAAAGTACATAAATAAGTTTATATGTGTACTGTGGTGCAACAGTATACGAGTGCAATAACAGGATTATTCGCGGGAACTTCTCGAATGACACACGCTTGCTGTATATTATTTTCCAAAACTAGTGCATCAACCTTATTTCATGTGTAAAAATGGTAGCTTCTTAGGCATAAAAGTTGTGTAAACGTGCTACAGTGAACGTCAGTTTTATATTTCAGTGATATAAATAAGATTTTGCTAAAAGGTCTTAGTAACCAGGCTATAAAATAATTATAACAAAAAAGAGTGCAATACTAGGACAATAACAATTTTCCTGAGGTTTTGGCGGGAAACAGCGAATGACGCGATCGCCGCTCCGTTATTAATTTTTCAAACTAGTGTATTTTCGGGTGTTTATGTGTAAAAATGATGGTGTTTTGAACATAAAAGCTTCGACAATGTGCACAAGTGTTGTGAAATTGGATAACTTAGTGGAACGCGGTATTTTCTGTTGCCTTCCAAAATCCACATATAACTGCAGTAAAATTGACCATCATTTTACTGCAGTAAAACTTTAAACAAACCTATACATGAATACGCTGCTGTCAATAAGAATAATTTACTACTTTTGAATGAAGAATATTCATTATCTACTTGAAAATTATCACTATAAGAAAAAGTTAATATAATATACGTCGTGGCTAAGTCCAAGCCGGACATCGCCAAAACAATGAAAAAAAAAATCAATTTACCTTCTCAATATTCAAATGTAACAAATTATTTGAATTTTGAAAAATCACTGTCCGCCTGGCTGGTTATAAAGGAGTGACTAAGGTAAACTTCCTGCCAACAGTGAGCAGCGTAAAGGTAGCAGTGTGCATCATCTCGTTTGCGAACGATTTGAAACAAACTAAATCATTAACTAAAAGCACCTACACTATTTACTCATTCTGTTTAAGATATGATCAGAATTACAACACTCAATGATTTTCCTGGATCGATTTCGTTACTCCATATGCAGATATTTGGTGTTTGGATAGTTTATAGGACCTCGTACACACACATAGAACGTGACACAGTAGATGTTGTGACCATAAAGGCTGCACGAACCATTTTATGTAAATGAATAATAGAGACTATTTTAACTTTTATATCTACAGCTCTAAAGTTAAATATAGCGCGAAGGACTTTGACACTGGCAATCAAAATACATAAACAGTTTTGTATCCATACTAAAATGAGTTTTAAGACCAATAAATAGAGGTTTATTTTGTTTAATAATTTCATAGCCATCCTCTAGATGTTTCTTGTTTCATAAACACAGTTATGTTCACTAAAAAATGTCTAGAAAATCTTCCGTGTTATTATGAGGAGGAAGAAATGATAGGTAAATTTTACCTATCATTTCTTCTAAAGTCTAAACTAAGATCATTAGAAACGTTTTAAAAAGTCAATTTTTTTTTCTTTTTATTTCTACGAGTCTTATTTCACACTAAAATTCACAATACGTTTTAGTTCATTTGATGACAAATGTCATGAAATTGCTATAAAAAAAAAATCTGCCATCACGATCTTTGTGAGTGAACAATATTGAGTTTCAAATGACGTCACTGAGCTTATTATGTGTACATCCCTGAGCTCTAAGGAAATATTATTACTAAGTTTGTACTTAATGACAAAATAAATCGTCTAAATATCCATTTATGATCAAGATAAAAAAAATTAAAAAACTAAGCCTTTGTAACTAGATGTTAAATGTCACTATCCAAACTAAATGCAGAATGTACGTATTGTGTCAACTTGTGTCGTATTATGGCGCTTAACACAAATTTATTTTCCTGCGTCGATGATTTTTATTTAGAGTAATATTATGTAAGTAAGGAAGGACCACGGGTAATACCCAGAAAGGATGGATTAAATAGACAAAATAGTTACACATGTATCTGTTTTGTGGTGCCGATGTAAATAGGCGCGTATCAGAGTGACTGTGGGCGCGTCAGCCGATGAGCACGCAGCGTTCGCGTGTCGGGTGACGTCAACCCGCGTCACATCACCGTCAAAACAACACTGCTAATCTACTACCTATATACTATCTTCAACCTTAGTATTTGATAATAAGAGCTTCTTTACAATGTTCTAGTCTGCAGGTGGAGATTTCCGTTCACTTTGCGTAAGTCAGTGTCTGGGTTGTTGTAACTTTTTAGGCTACACGTAGTTTTGTCATTTCGACGTCATTTTGCACTGTTTCGTGAACTTTGTGGGGGGAAATTTAGACACGAAGATATATGCTTAGAAATATATTAGGTACAGATAAATGCACGAAGGAACAAAAATATAAAAACGTTATACACTAGGAGTTATCAGTATATAAACATGTGGCGTTATCGGCGCGTTCCGAGAGTATATAAGGCACGATCACGGTCGATCCACGCCCAGTGCGGATCGCACGGGCACACCTACAACTAGTAAAGAAATGACAACTAATGACTGGCAGATTAGCATTGTTTTACAGTGTTATGTCCTCAACAAAACATTTAAACTGACTGACGATTAATACGCCAGAAGATTGTAACAGACTGAAAGCCCAAAATAATTGATCCAAATAGTGAATGAAATGACATAATAGAATGAATGAATGAACGGTCAGGATAAGGACGCCACAGTGAAAGAAATTAACGAATAAATAATGCAATTACCAATAAAATTGGATGGTGACAAAACAAGTTAGCAACAAAATATTCTCACGCTAAAGTTTATCAGATTTTAGACAAGCGTGTGACAAAGGAAGTCAATAAATAAACATAACTTTGAATTTCAGACGGAATGACAAGACTTAATGACGAATTTAACAGGAAAGTGTAAGGTCATGGTGACACATGAATCAGAATGAGAGTAAATTTGTGTCGATTTTATGAATGACATTATCGGTAAAATTTTGGAAATGAATCGATTTAACAGCGGTAGTCGATTAAGGCAGACATAAATAACAGATAAACTGGACTGACAATTTGAGGTAGAATTCTTCAACCTACGACCTTATAATAAATACATCCAGACAAGGACAGACAAAGAACCCAGACATATATTAAATATAAAATAATTATCACTTCAGTCAAAATAAAAAATACAATGTGGTATTTTTCCAATTTCAATCACACAGGGTCTGAATCCTGGAAGTCGTCAATGACTATGTCAGAAAAAGATATTTTTTTGAAATATAAACATTATATGGGTATAGGAAGTGAGCAAATGCAAACAGTGCCAACGCACTATCAGAGTATTTGAACAATAATGTTGCTGAACTAGTACCTACATAATGGATATCCCGCTGACAAGAGATTACAAAATTAATCGTTGTGGAAACTAGGTGACACACATGTAACTTTAATATTAATTAGTACAGTTACTTTAACAATATGGTGTGTCATTCTTTTTAAAATATAATTATGCATTTTGAAATATGAATTTCCCATTCAAACTTGGTTTTTGTCTGTAGCAGACACCACAGTGTCTTCTAAGTTTGAGGGCCAAAGAATTTGTAGCAATTTGGTGATCAATCGCCTCTTGGTCTCTCTAAATTATAGTTTTTAAATATAATTGGCAATCTTCATGCTGTATCCTTGACGGGGTAGTCAGAGAGGACAGCCCGCCAGGTATCACGATCCATACATACTTCTTTCGTGTCCTGCAGATCCATTCGTCGCTTCATACATGCACGTCTGGATATTCGAGTACTTTTGACCTTTCCGTTTTTAAGCAATCTGTTCACGTGGTCCTAATATTTTTATTTTTTAGGTGTCTTTTAAGGTTACGCAGTAAACAAAAAACTGTTATAGGTTGTACATAAATGTCTAGTTTCCACTTTTATGTGGATGCCAGTACCTAGTAGCTATCATTTATTGGCTTTTGATTTGACTTTTGACTGCCGTATGATTTTCTTAACTGCACCTGCTATCGGTGCTGATATCTTAGGGTGCTCCTTACACATTAGGCCTAGGCAAATCTCTATAATAGTTATAGAGATTTGACTAGGCTGTCATCTTCTGTTTTAAAAATAACAAAACTCTTCCATCTGCATTTTGCATTCCATTAGCATTTTGGTCCCGACAAGGAATTTATTAACTTAACTTAACTTAACTATCTTCACGCTGTATCCCTGACGGGGTAGTCAGAGAGGACAGATCTCCAGGCTTCGCGATCCATGCATACTTCTTTCGCTTCTTCGAGATTCATCAATCGCTTCATACACGCACGTCTGGGTATCCGAGTACTTTTGACCTTTCCGTTTTTGAGCAATCTGCTCACGTGGTCTTCATATGTAAGTCTCGGCCTTCCCTGACTCCTTCTACCCTCTACTTTTGAACAATATATATTCTTCGTCAATCGTTCCTCACTCATTCGTTGGACGTGTCCAAACCAACGGAGCACGCCTTTTTCCAGCTTAACGCTGACACTTTCATTCAAACCTGCCATATTGCGTATCACTTCGTTACGTATTCGGTCGGCCAAGGTAACGCCGCACAATTTTCGAAGTGATCGCATCTCCACAGCATTCAATTTACTTTCATGCATCTGCTGACATACCCAGGTTTCACTACCGTAAAGCAAAGTTGGCACTAGCACTGCGTTATGAATCGCCAGTCGTGCTTCTTTTACGATGCTTTGTCGCTTTACTAACTGGGACAAAGCACCGTTAACTTTGTTTCCGGCAGCTACTCGCCGTTCTACATCCGAATCACATCTTCCATCCGCGCTAAACATACTTCCTAAATACACAATTTCATTCACTTGCTCTAAACGTTCCTGGTTTACTCTAATCTCGCATTTAGTTCTTACGTCACCTCTTTCAAATACTAGAACCTTAGTTTTACTTGCATTCAAGCGGAGACCCTTACTTTCACACCCCTCTTTCATATTAGTGACTAATGCCTGTAGGTCGGCTTCTGACGAGGCCATGAGCACCGCATCATCAGCGTACAGCAGACAGTTTACTGTAAAGTCACCCAAATTCACACCCATATTAAAATCTTTCAACTTCTGCAGGCAACTGTCCAGATACACTATGAACAGCCAGGCGGACATGACACATCCCTGTTTGACGCCTGTACAGACATCAAAAAGAGGTGACACATCCCCCCCTACTCGCACGCAAGCCTTACAGTCCCTATAAAGCGACTGTATTGCCCGCAGTAGCGAGCCGTCCACACCATATCCTGGTAGCAAGTCCCACAGCGTTTCTCTCACAACGTTATCAAATGCTTTCTCTAGATCCACAAAAGCCCAGAAAACCTTCTGGCTAAGAGCCAGAAACTTTTCCGCGATCATGCGGAGAGAAAACACTTGATCCATGCAACCTCTTCCACGTCGGAATCCGCATTGAGCCTCCCATAAATACCTTTCAGACTTTTCTTGCATTCGTGCCGTTATAACCTTTGCATACACCTTACTAGCTAAGCTGATCAAGCTGATCGCCCTGTAGCTGGAGCAGTTTAGGCGCGAGCCTTTCCCTTTGTAAATAGGTACTACAACTGCTACTCGCCAGTCATCCGGGACCTCACCTGTCCGCCAGCACAAGTTGCATAACAGACATAGTGTGTCCCAGACACGCGACCCACCGTACTTGATCATCTCAGCAGTAACTCTGTCTTTTCCCGCAGTCTTACCACATTTCATACTTCTTATCGCTTGTTCTATTTCTTTCATACTAATGACTTCAATGACATCGGGATCCGGAGCATCGAAGTGAGCTCTACTTCCCGATGTGGCATCTCTGTCTTTTCTTGCATACATCTTTCCATAATATTCACTCCATCTCTGCAGGACGTCACTTTGGTCTGTTAGGACGTCATTGCTAACACTAAGCACTTTATTCATACTGCAGATTGCCGAACAACTTCGGGTCTTGCCTACCTCTTTCCAGAAGAGCTTGGCATTAGCCCGAAAATTGGACGACAACCTTTCATCCGCTTTTATTCTACACCTTTCACGAGCTTCTTCTATAAGTGCCTTCGTGTTAACTTTCTGCAGCTTGTATCTCTCTTTCATATAAAAATCATTCCGCGAGGCTAAGTAGTCTAGCCATGCTTTCTTCTTCATTCGAACTGCTTCTTTCACTTCTTCATTCCACCATGCATCACGCTTATTACTACTGCCTCTTTTCGTTTCTCCACACACTTCCACAGCGGCATTTATCATACTGTCCCTAAGGTTCTGCCATACACTTTCCACATTCTCACTGTTTACATTGACGTCGCCAAGCTTTTCGGCTACCCTTTCATTATATTTATCCCTAATGGATGCATCCTGCAGCTTCCAGCTTTTGATGCTATAAGTCGGCTCAGGTTCAGGACACTCGGTGCGATGACGCCAACCCGCGAACAGACCCCTAATCCTAGTTATGACTAGGTAGTGGTCTGATCCCAGCTCAGCGCCTCGATAAACCCTTGTGTCCATCACCTGTTTACGGAGCCGACTATCCATTAGGAATAGATCTATCATGCTTCTCTTTGACTTACATCTCCTCGTATACATGTGAATTTGTTTGTGGTTGAACATTGTGTTCGCCACAAACAAATCCTTTTCCTTACAAAATGCCAGTATTAGCTTGCCAGCGTCGTTCACCCTTTTATCCCCATACTTCCCGAGTACCGACTCAAAACCATCGCGAGCGGTACCCACCCATCCATTCAAGTCTCCACATACTATAAGTCTTTCATTTCCTTCTATCACATTTAGAGCTTCTCTCATACTCTCCCAGAAGTCCTCTAGCTCACTCGCGTTCGACGAAGATACTGGCGCGTAAGCAGCTACCAGGAAAATCTTCGTCAAACCAAGTTTTACACGGATCCAGAGGATTCTAGTACCTACCAGTTTGTACTCATACATACCGGAGGCCAATCGCGAGGACAGCAAAATTCCAACCCCCTGACTACCATGCTCGCTCTCTGGTACTCCAGACCAAAGCGCGAGCATCCCACCCGGGAGCTCCAAGACTTCGCTGCCCTTGCGCTTGGTCTCTGTCAAGCACACTGCATCTAACTTTCTCTCATTCATAACATCCATCAACTCATTCATCTTATCTGTCATTCCTCCCCTAACATTCCACGCAGCTACCCTGCACTCCATCCTCCACTTCCCGCCGTGTCGGGCCGCGCGTGTAAGGTGGCGGTCCCCTACGCCGCTCTGGCACACACTTTTCGCACCAGCGGGGACGAACTGGTGCGCGTCGCCTCGGGGGCACGCCCTAGCAGTAATCGCCCTGGTGGCACTCGTGTTGGAGTAGAATTGCAGCCGTAGCTGGCAGGGATGGCGACGTGCACGCTTCTACTCTTCATCATTATTACTCATTTTATTATTACTCATTTTTAAAAACTAATCGATAGTTGCCATTTACTTGTGTTACCTTAGTAGTTTAACACCCTGTCATTTAGAACTTACGTGAATATTAAATTAATACAAGGTTAAAACTTTTAAAATATGATCTACAAGAAGGAAATATTTACCCAAGTACTTGTCAATAACACTTGCAAAACATACATTAATAACACTACAGGTAGATTTAACTGAAGGGCACCTTCTGTGATATGCTACAAGAGGAGATAAGATTTGCTGAAAAATAACGTTATCTATCTGTTGGAAGCGACTGCCGATAAATGAGTCTCTCTGTGTCTAGTAGGCTAGACCGCGAAAGCAAAGGTTTTGACTGTTATGTATTCAGTCGGCCAACGTTATGTTACGTCGCACAATTTTCGAAGTGATTGGTCCTCACGGAGTTTAATTTGCTTTCATACATCTTCTGGTACTAATCCAACATGTCCATCTTTGACCCTTGAGGACTGCAGTCTTAAAAATGGTGGTGGTTTAGCTACTATTTGTAGATACCTTTTATATTCTATCCATATTTCAATAATAGACTCTTAAGTATGTTCGACCCCCTCATCGTTATCATCGACTATAAACTCATGACCAAAATTCCCGTCAAGGTTATTACTACAACAGAAAAAATCTCGCAGCCTTATAACGTCCCTTTGAATAGTTTACTAGAATGGTTTACTTCAGCTATTTTCATAGTATTATGTCTTACGGTATTCTCCTTTGGGGGAGTGCTGCAGATTTAAATATTATTTTTGTTCTACAAAAGCGGGCTGTACGCGCTATTTATAATTTGGGCCCCAGAGTTTCTCTCCGAGAAAAATTCAAAGAAGTGAATATTCTAACCGTACCATCACAATACATTTTTGCCAATCTTATGTATGTCCAGAAAAATCTATCACAGTTTTCTAAACTCTGTGATAAACATAATATAAACACTAGAAATAAAAATAATCTTTCAGTCCACCACAGTCGACTACATAAGATTGGCGATTCTTTCCAGGGTAACTGTATACGCTTTTACAACAAGCTTCCCTGTGACCTGAGAAATTTACCTTTAAATAAATTTAAAAAGTTTATTAAAAACAAGCTTTGTGAAAAAGGTTTTTACTCCGTTACAGACTATTTGCAGGACAGGGACGCCTGGAAATGATCTGCTGGCAAAATGAAATAATATTAAATTGTAAATAGGCCATCAAAAAAAAAGCCTTCCTAAGTTTCTTGCCGGTTCTCTCAGGTGGGCCGCGTTCCGAACCGGTGGTCGCTTTAAATATTTTAAATAGTGTATGACATTTTGTAAGCGCCGTTAAAATGGTCTATGCAAAATAAAGATATTTTTATTTTTTATTTTATTTATGAATGTTAGAAGTGATTTTCTTTTACATAAAAACATAAATCTTTAATTTGTGAGTATAATCAGGAACAACCTTGATTGGTTTATTGTCTTTAATAATTATTTCTAAAGATCAATACATTGTAATACATAGACACCTAGATAAGTGTCGAGTTGAACAGTGATTTCATTTTTTAATATAAAAATAAATAAATAAATATCCATCACGCCTTATCCCCGAAGGGGTGGCAGAGGCATATTATATGCCCACTTTTCACCGTGTGGATTCCTGTCCCACGTAATAGGTGGTGAGCCCATTGCCGTGTTGAAATAGACAGACGCAGGTTGTGGCTACCTGCTGTTGAAATTTTTTAAGCCGCCCATAAGGCCTTCAACCAGGCTTAACGACTGCCATTTTACTGGCAACCGGGACCAACGGCTTAACGTGCCTTCCGAAGCACGGAAACGCTCGCAAATGTAAATGCCACAAAGTGGTCACCCATCCGAGTACCAGCCATAGTGAAAGTTGCGTAACTCAGTGATCGTTTACAGAACACTGAGACCGCGGGGCCACGAGCGAGACTTAAAATTAATTTTTAATATAGTCTCAGAAGTTTCTACATTTATATTCTACTTTTTTTATAATTATCTTATGACTTGGTTACTAAAACCTTGTAGCCAAATCTTATTTATTACGTATTTCTTTAATCGTATTATCTAAAATGTCCCCGTCCTCTACGTTTTAGTATAGTCTTAAGTAAAAGTTAGTCGTACCACATTAACGTGGTAGTAGCGTTATTAAGGCCATCAGTGGAATTTGCGCGGAAAAATGTAAAATAGCATTTCACTGCAATATATCACTGTCTTTCACTATGGCACGTTTACTCAACTTTTATGTCTAAGAAACTACCATTTTAAGACATAAAATAAGGTTAATGCACTAGTTTCGGAAAATAATATAGAGCAAACGTGTACTATTCGAGAAGTTTCCGCGTAATCTTCTGCTCCTATATATTCTGCTTGCAACTAAAATGGTCACCTACTACCTAGTATAATTTGACGCAGCATTGACTGCCTCTGCTGTGCAGTGGTAGTGTATGCGACTACCGCGCTGAAGTTCCAGGATCGATTTCTGGGTCGGAACAAATATTTGTATGATCCAAAAATTTTGATTTCGGAGTTTAGGTGTTTCTTTTGTATAATATGTATCCATGTATTTAGGAATAAGTATGTATATCACTTGTATAGATCCCATAGTATAAGCTTATAGCTTAGTTTGGGCTAGATGACACTGTGTAAAAGGTGTCCCACAATATTTATTTATTAATTTCCACATTAATATTCTAATTACAAATAAATATGGTTAAATAGATTAATTTGCCGTAACATTGTATTTATTGTGATTCTTCGTATAGCAATTAATTTTTGGTTGAGCTATTTTCCTCTTTTGTCGATTATTAATGAGATGATTAATATGCACTAACGTATTAGTCACATACGTGCGTCATAATTTAATCTTGTTTTTTTTTTTAATCTCATGCACCGTGATGGACTGTAGCGGCTGCATTATAGGTATTCTAAACCAGTAAAGAAATTCGGTCGGCTTAAATGGAGGGCATCTTGGATGGGAAGCCCTTTCGATAGCATAATCTTTTTCAGAAGCAGAACTTATGATAAGCAGAGTGTTATAAACGCATATTGGTTTTATTGGCATAACTTTGACTTACTCTAATTTTTAATTGTATTTGTATGCTGATTAAAATCATAATTTTAATCAGCATACATGTAAAGTGCATTATTGTTATACGCGTATAACAATAATGCCGACGACGACGAGCGAAGCAAGGAGGAGTGTTAGGTATGTTTAATCTGCCTACTTTCTTTTTGTATTTTATTTATATATTCTTTATATAAGTGTTGAAATTTTGAACTTCAGTATAGTGACTATCGACATTTTTAATCAGTGGGCATTTCAATCTTAGACAGTTCAAGCTTTGATATAAAAATAAAAATATGTACTCGTTAACATTATGGTATTCTATATGTATGGCTTGTAAGCTTTATGCGAGAGTGAGTGATATGCCAATAAATGTTATGATTAGTAATCGTTTTTGTATAAAAAAATTATGCGTAAACTTTTTATGCGGGTATATCATTTTTATAAAAAAGTTATGGGAAAATAATGTATGCCTAATAATTTATTCTGTTTGAACGTTATGCGAAACAAAGAGTATGCCAAAAAACGTTATGCATTTTTAAGTTATGCCTCTAAAATTTATGCAACCAATACGGACCCTTTCAATCTTAGACAGTTCAAGCTTAAATATAAAAATAAAAATATGTATTCGTTAACATTATGGTATTCTATGATTTGTAATCTTTATGCGAGAGTGAGTGAAATGCCAATAAATGTTATGATTAGTAATCGTTATTGTAAAAAAATTATGCGTAAACATTTTATGCGGATATATCATTATTATAAAGAAGTTATGGAAAAAAAAAGTATGCCTAATGATTTATTCTGTTTGAACGTTATGCGAAACGAAGAGTATGCCAAAAACCGTTATACAGTTTTAAGTTATGCCTCTAAAATTTATGCAACCCAATATGGAACCTCTTGGATGAGGGGTAGCTTCTCCGACATCTCCATGGACATTACCAGTATTTCTTTTTGACTAAATTTTCCGTAATATAATTTGCATTAACTTAATTTTTTTTGAAATGGCGACCATAAAAAATGCAGAGATAAACATTTAAAGTGCCCAGTGAATAAAATGAAACTTTATTCACTGGGCACTTAAACTGAACTTGTCTTGTGTTATTTTATTCTTCTTTTCATTTATTTCAGAACTTTATCCAAGGCTAAAACCTTAAATTTAATCGTGAATAGAATTCAACATTTCAATTTGTGAGTATAATCAGGAATAACCTTGATTGGTATATTGTCTTCAACGATTATATTTAAAATTATTAATACATTGTAATCGGAAACTTCAAAATTATGTACAACATTGGAAGAAAGAGACACTAGTATTATTTTATCAAAATGCGTGTTGTGCTGGCACTTATTACCATAAATCTATATCCACTGCAAAACAGACGTGTTGATTGTAATTATTCACATTACAAACACAATATTAAATAATTATTTAGGTAAATCAAAGGAGTCAGGGAAGGCCGAGACTTATATATGAAGACCACGTGAGCAGATTGCTCAAAAACGGAAAGGTCAAAAGTACTCGGATACCCAGACGTGCGTGTATGAAGCGATTGATGAATCTCGAAGAAGCGAAAGAAGTATGCATGGATCGTGAAGCCTGGCGATCTGTCCTCCAAAATAAAAAATACAATGTGGTATTTTTCCAATTTCAATCACACAGTGTCTGAATCCTGGAAGTCGTCAATGACGGATGTCAGAAATAGATATTTTTTTGAAATATAAACATTATATGGGTATAGGAAGTGAGCAAATGCAAACAGTGCCAACGCACTATCAGAGTATTTGAACAATAATGTTGCTGAACTAGTACCTACATAATGGATATCCCGCTGACAAGAGATTACAAAATTAATCGTTGTGGAAACTAGGTGACACACATGTAACTTTAATATTAATTAGTACAGTTACTTTAACAATATGGTGTGTCATTCTTTTTAAAATATAATTATGCATTTTGAAATATGAATTTCCCATTCAAACTTGGTTTTTGTCTGTAGCAGACACCACAGTGTCTTCTAAGTTTGAGGGCCAAAGAATTTGTAGCAATTTGGTGATCAATCGCCTCTTGGTCTCTCTAAATTATAATTTTTAAATATAATTGGCAATCTTCATGCTGTATCCTTGACGGGGTAGTGAGAGAGGACAGCCCGCCAGGTATCACGATCCATACATACTTCTTTCGTGTCCTGCAGATCCATTCGTCGCTTCATACATGCACGTCTGGATATTCGAGTACTTTTGACCTTTCCGTTTTTGAGCAATCTGTTCACGTGGTCCTAATATTTTTATTTTTTAGGTGTCTTTTAAGGTTACGCAGTAAACAAAAAACTGTTATAGGTTGTACATAAATGTCTAGTTTCCACTTTTATGTGGATGCCAGTACCTAGTAGCTATCATTTATTGGCTTTTGATTTGACTTTTGACTGCCGTATGATTTTCTTAACTGCACCTGCTATCGGTGCTGATATCTTAGGGTGCTCCTTACACATTAGGCCTAGGCAAATCTCTATAATAGTTATAGAGATTTGACTAGGCTGTCATCTTCTGTTTTAAAAATAACAAAACTCTTCCATCTGCATTTTGCATTCCATTAGCATTTTGGTCCCGACAAGGAATTTATTATTACTCATTTTTAAAAACTAATCGATAGTTGCCATTTACTTGTGTTACCTTAGTAGTTTAACACCCTGTCATTTAGAACTTACGTGAATATTAAATTAATACAAGGTTAAAACTTTTAAAATATGACCTACAAGAAGGAAATATTTACCCAAGTACTTGTCAATAACACTTGCAAAACATACATTAATAACACTACAGGTAGATTTAACTGAAGGGCACCTTCTGTGATATGCTACAAGAGGAGATAAGATTTGCTGAAAAATAACGTTATCTATCTGTTGGAAGCGACTGCCGATAAATGAGTCTCTCTGTGTCTAGTAGGCTAGACCGCGAAAGCAAAGGTTTTGACTGTTATGTATTCAGTCGGCCAACGTTATGTTACGTCGCACAATTTTCGAAGTGATTGGTCCTCACGGAGTTTAATTTGCTTTCATACATCTTCTGGTACTAATCCAACATGTCCATCTTTGACCCTTGACGACTGCAGTCTTAAAAATGGTGGTGGTTTAGCTACTATTTGTAGATTCCTTTTATATTCTATCCATATTTCAATAATAGACTCTTAAGTATGTTCGACCCCCTCATCGTTATCATCGACTATAAACTCATGACCAAAATTCCCGTCAAGGTTATTACTACAACAGAAAAAATCTCGCAGCCTTATAACGTCCCTTTAAATAGTTTACTAGAATGGTTTACTTCAGCTATTTTCATAGTATTATGTCTTACGGTATTCTCCTTTGGGGGAGTGCTGCAGATTTAAATATTATTTTTGTTCTACAAAAGCGGGCTGTACGCGCTATTTATAATTTGGGCCCCAGAGTTTCTCTCCGAGAAAAATTCAAAGAAGTGAATATTCTAACCGTACCATCACAATACATTTTTGCCAATCTTATGTATGTCCAGAAAAATCTATCACAGTTTTCTAAACTCTGTGATAAACATAATATAAACACTAGAAATAAAAATAATCTTTCAGTCCACCACAGTCGACTACATAAGATTGGCGATTCTTTCCAGGGTATATGTATACGCTTTTACAACAAGCTTCCCTGTGACCTGATAAATTTACCTTTAAATAAATTTAAAAAGTTTATTAAAAACAAGCTTTGTGAAAAAGGTTTTTACTCCGTTACAGACTATTTGCAGGACAGGGACGCCTGGAAATGATCTGCTGGCAAAATGAAATAATATTAAATTGTAAATAGGCCATCAAAAAAAAAGCCTTCCTAAGTTTCTTGCCGGTTCTTCTCAGGTGGGCCGCGTTCCGAACCGGTGGTCGCTTTAAATATTTTAAATAGTGTATGACATTTTGTAAGCGCCGTTAAAATGGTCTATGCAAAATAAAGATATTTTTATTTTTTATTTTATTTATGAATGTTAGAAGTGATTTTCTTTTACATAAAAACATAAATCTTTAATTTGTGAGTATAATCAGGAACAACCTTGATTGGTTTATTGTCTTTAATAATTATTTCTAAAGATCAATACATTGTAATACATAGACACCTAGATAAGTGTCGAGTTGAACAGTGATTTCATTTTTTAATTTAGTCTCAGAAGTTTCTACATTTATATTCTACTTTTTTTATAATTATCTTATGACTTGGTTACTAAAACCTTGTAGCCAAATCTTATTTATTACGTATTTCTTTAATCGTATTATCTAAAATGTCCCCGTCCTCTACTTTTTAGTATAGTCTTAAGTAAAAGTTAGTCGTACCACATTAACGTGGTAGTAGCGTTATTAAGGCCATCAGTGGAATTTGCGCGGAAAAATGTAAAATAGCATTTCACTGCAATATATCACTGTCTTTCACTATGGCACGTTTACTCAACTTTTATGTCTAAGAAACTACCATTTTAAGACATAAAATAAGGTTAATGCACTAGTTTCGGAAAATAATATAGAGCAAACGTGTACTATTCGAGAAGTTTCCGCGTAATCTTCTGCTCGTATATATTCTGCTTGCAACTAAAATGGTCACCTACTACCTAGTATAATTTGACGCAGCATTGACTGCCTCTGCTGTGCAGTGGTAGTGTATGCGACTACCGCGCTGAAGTTCCAGGATCGATTTCTGGGTCGGAACAAATATTTGTATGATCCAAAAATTTTGATTTCGGAGTTTAGGTGTTTCTTTTGAATAATATGTATCCATGTATTTAGGAATAAGTATGTATATCACTTGTATAGATCCCATAGTATAAGCTTATAGCTTAGTTTGGGCTAGATGACACTGTGTAAAAGGTGTCCCACAATATTTATTTATTAATTTCCACATTAATATTCTAATTACAAATAAATATGTAATATTGTATTTATTGTGATTCTTCGTATAGCAATTAATTTTTGGTTGAGCTATTTTCATCTTTTGTCGATTATTAATGAGATGATTAATATGCACTAACGTATTAGTCACATACGTGCGTCATAATTTAATCTTGTTTTTTTTTTTAATCTTATGCACAGTGATGGACTGTAGCGGCTGCATTATAGGTATTCTAAACCAGTAAAGAAATTCGGTCGGCTTAAATGGAGGGCATCTTGGATGGGAAGCCCTTTCGATAGCATAATCTTTTTCAGAAGCAGAACTTATGATAAGCAGAGTGTTATAAACGCATATTGGTTTTATTGGCATAACTTTGACTTACTCTAATTTTTAATTGTATTTGTATGCTGATTAAAATCATAATTTTAATCAGCATACATGTAAAGGGCATTATTGTTATACGCGTATAACAATAATGCCGACGACGACGAGCGAAGCAAGGAGGAGTGTTAGGTATGTTTAATCTGCCTACTTTCTTTTTGTATTTTATTTATATATTCTTTATATAAGTGTTGAAATTTTTTGAACTTCAGTATAGTGACTATCGACATTTTTAATCAGTGGGCATTTCAATCTTAGACAGTTCAAGCTTTGATATAAAAATAAAAATATGTACTCGTTAACATTATGGTATTCTATATGTATGGCTTGTAAGCTTTATGCGAGAGTGAGTGATATGCCAATAAATGTTATGATTAGTAATCGTTTTTGTATAAAAAAATTATGCGTAAACTTTTTATGCGGGTATATCATTTTTATAAAAAAGTTATGGGAAAATAATGTATGCCTAATAATTTATTCTGTTTGAACGTTATGCGAAACAAAGAGTATGCCAAAAAACGTTATGCATTTTTAAGTTATGCCTCTAAAATTTATGCAACCAATACGGACCCTTTCAATCTTAGACAGTTCAAGCTTAAATATAAAAATAAAAATATGTATTCGTTAACATTATGGTATTCTATGATTTGTAATCTTTATGCGAGAGTGAGGGAAATGCCAATAAATGTTATGATTAGTAATCGTTATTGTAAAAAAATTATGCGTAAACATTTTATGCGGATATATCATTATTATAAAGAAGTTATGGAAAAAAAAGTATGCCTAATGATTTATTCTGTTTGATTGTTATGCGAAACGAAGAGTATGCCAAAAACCGTTATACAGTTTTAAGTTATGCCTCTAAAATTTATGCAACCCAATATGGAACCTCTTGGATGAGGGGTAGCTTCTCCGACATCTCCATGGACATTACCAGTATTTCTTTTTGACTAAATTTTCCGTAATATAATTTGCATTAACTTATTTTTTTTTGAAATGGCGACCATAAAAAATGCAGAGATAAACATTTAAAGTGCCCAGTGAATAAAATGAAACTTTATTCACTGGGCACTTAAACTGAACTTGTCTTGTGTTATTTTATTCTTCTTTTCATTTATTTCAGAACTTTATCCAAGGCTAAAACCTTAAATTTAATCGTGAATAGAATTCAACATTTCAATTTGTGAGTATAATCAGGAATAACCTTGATTGGTATATTGTCTTCAACGATTATATTTAAAATTATTAATACATTGTAATCGGAAACTTCAAAATTATGTACAACATTGGAAGAAAGAGACACTAGTATTATTTTATCAAAATGCGTGTTGTGCTGGCACTTATTACCATAAATCTATATCCACTGCAAAACAGACGTGTTGATTGTAATTATTCACATTACAAACACAATATTAAATAATTATTTAGGTAAATCAAAGGAGTCAGGGAAGGCCGAGACTTATATATATGAAGACCACGTGAGCAGATTGCTCAAAAACGGAAAGGTCAAAAGTACTCGGATACCCAGACGTGCGTGTATGAAGCGATTGATGAATCTCGAAGAAGCGAAAGAAGTATGCATGGATCGTGAAGCCTGGCGATCGTCCTCTCTGACTACCCCGTCAGGGATACAGCGTGAAGATAGTTAGTTAGTTATTTAGATAAATATTACTGAATACTGCTCTTATTTGATTACAGAAAACAATAAAATGTATAACAATACCTATTTGTAGGGCAATGTTTCCATCCAACAGACTTATTCCAGAGGGCCAAGTCTACTAATTCAATCGCCTCAGAAAAGAATAGAAATCGTCGCTCAATAGTAAGGCACCGGTACAGTTTTATCAGTTTTTCGTACTCTACTACCACAATCGTACTCCAATAGACTTCTATCGGTCGGCCGATAGAATTCAACTAACACGAACCGCGCCAGTGGCAGCTAATCAGTTGCATTTTGATAGTCTACTAACATTTTTGACAGTTAAATACAGCGATTCTGGTTCTATTCTACGGCTTGTCAATAGTAGACTCGGCCCCCTGATAATTTGTACTGTGTCGAGTCGACACTACAGATGCGGGCGCGCCTCTGACGTCAGCTGCTCACGCAGCGCCCGCGTGGTGATCACGCCCACCGAACTCCGAATACGCAAGAATGTTGTGAATCGTGTCAGCGAATTGTAGAGATGATGTTGTGGTTACTATGTACGAGTCAGACGATTGATCGGCCGACAAATTTGGAAAGGTGGGTTTGACATATTATAGGCAAATTATAGAAAAGAAATAGAGTAGTTGGTAGTCGTTGGTGACGTGTAAGCATCTAGTAGTAATTTGTGGCAGTCTCATTATGAGAGCCAGACAATGAACTAGGTCGTTTGTGATCCACAAATATATTATTTGTTTAGAAGTTTTGCTGTTTTTAATATACTTATAATATCTATTTTGCATTATTAGTTGTCTAAATTCAACAGCACAATTTTATATTGAATTAATTTGGCATAGAATTAAAAAATAATGTACCTAGGTAGGTACTATGTAACGTTTTTTTACGTAGCGGTACAGCGGTCGTTGTCAAACTATAGTAGGTTCCTAATATTACTTCCATGACCCGAAGATACCTATCTTGGGAAGATTCACTGCCATTCCCTTGATGTGACAGTTATCTTGTTTTATTTCATTCAATACATTTCATATTTCATTTATTTGTTAGTCATTTAATGAAAGGTTACCTACTTCAAATCATCACGTCATACTTATGTGCATTTTTGATCAATGCTTTGTAAATAATGCTTAAATACATTCTGCATCGTCAGAAACTGCCAAAACATTTTTTTTTTTTTTTAGTTTTACGTTGAAAGGTACAAAGTAACGCGATTTTATACGTCCGACAATGTGCCTTCAATGGTTTTGGGTTGTGTTATTATGGGTAGATGATGTGTAAGGATGTTGTGAGTTGTTTTGGGGTTTAAGGAATTTATATATTATCTGTGCGTGTGCATGGTTGGTATGTGACAACATATTGAATATTGCATTGCCAAAACATATTGCATTCTATCAAACAATAGTAGGTACATCATGATAAAGATGCGCTTCCATTCCGTGGTCCCATTGGATGTCCCCTTGATGGGACTACAGAAAAATGCATTTAACCGTGGTCCCATTGGTCAAAGGGACCACCTCATGTAAAATTTTATGTAATATCGCTATTCCATAGAACCATTAATAGTAATGTAACAAATCTTTTGAGATTTTTGGTTCATGGGTAATTTTAATTACCCGTGTTTCCATGTTACTAGGAATTGTTCGCTGGACTTCTCACTTACATTGATAGAAAATGAAAACCATCAGTAACTCACCATAGTTAGGTACCTTCTTTATTGTGGTTCAATAATAAAAAAAGTATTAATATAATAATCTGATCTAGATAGATTAGATAACTACCTACTCCATAGTATAAGCTTCTATTAGCTTCATTGTGACGAACCTAATGCGAAAATGACATGGATATCGGCAAGTGTTCCTTCCTTATGTTTCTAAAATATCTGCGTCAATACGGAAATGAATTAAAATAGGTATTTAGCAATGAATAAGCAGTAGAACAACCTTATACTACAAATAGAGGCCATAGAAAATCAAATCCAAGTCTTTGTTATAAATCTGTTGACTCCATATTCATTCCGAACAAAGCAGCATTGATAATAATTACAAATAACCGCATCAGTGGGCGGTTCCTAGTGACTAATTTAGTTATCATGGCATTCCCATTCCATGTGTCTGTTATTTTGTTGTCATCGGTCGGTGTGGAATCGGAATGCTGAGTTAGCTTCATCACTCCTACGGTTCAAACCAACACACACTAATGTCTTACTTTTAGGATCGTTGGAGTTCATTCACAGACTGTGGTCCTGAAGGATATATTTTCAGTTTTCGTCCAGGGGCCGAGTCTACTATTGACAATTCGTAGAATAGAACCAATATCACTGTTTTTAGCTGTCAAAATGTTAGTAGACTATCAATGCAACTAACTGGAAAGGTAAGTGTTTGTAAAATTCTATCGGCCGACCGATATAATTCTGTTGGAGTACGATTGTAATAGTAGACTACGATAAACTGTCAAAATTGTATCGGTGGCTTTTTATTGAGCGATGATTTCCATTATACTTCGACACGATTGTAATAGCAGACTCGGCCCCCCGGTTTTGTTGATGACATACATACATACATATTGTCACGCCTTTATCCCCGAAGGGGTAAGCAGAGGCATATTAAACGCCCACATTTCACCGTATGCATTTTTGTCCCACGTAACAGGTGGTGAGCCCATTGCCGTGTTGAAATGGACAGGCGCAGGCTGCGGCGACCTGCTGTTGAAATTTTTTAAGCCGCCCATAAAGCCTTTAACTTGGCTTAACGACTGCCGTTTTATTGGCAACCGGGACCAACGGCTTAACGTGCCTTCCGAAGCACGGAACTGGGGTGGGTCTAAAGGGCCGAATAAATTTAATAAAATAAAATGTGTCTATTTTAGATGTTAAATTTGGAATAAATTTTGAACCCGTTGCCTTTTTAGTGAGGTGGTAACAAAAACGCTAAAAGGTCTTATGTGCTAGACACTAATTAGCACGACCAATTAAAGTCCTGGTAGTCTCGGACTAATACGGTATTTCTTTTAAAGCTTAGATATGTGGTAGGTATATGCATATAAATAAAAGCTTTGTGGGCGTTACCACCATTACGTAAAAAATATACTAAAATTTTACATAGTAGGTACAAATATTTGCGATCGTATGATATTTTGCAGAAAAATTAGTGAGCAGCGGCATGTTTCACGGGAAAGTTTTAATGGCTTTATTTCAAATTCGGGATACATTATCGTTTCTAAACCTCATCTAAAGACATCGTCGCTTTTGCGTTTAGCCTCTGTCAACATACGACACCTAAAGTATTTTATTTTTTAAAGATTATTATAGTTTTCTCTTATATTTATCTCTTCTAAGTTGGTGGACGCTAACTAGTCTACAGGTGGTCGCAATCTGGATTTTATGGACGCAAAATGGGAAAATCATATGTTTTGGCTATTGGTCTATTTATTTATTAATATATCAATCGGTTTGTCCAAAACTGTAAAATAAATTTAACTAGAGTGTATACAGAATATGTGAAATCCATTTTTCATTCGAAATGACTACTCTAACATTTTTATTTTCTTGCTCAAACCTACCAACTCCACTAAGTGGACGCGAACAAGCGAACTTACCCTATAAGGACTTGGAACTATTTACGGTACACGTGTTTTATTCTTCATACAACCCGAATGAATATAATTCCGATGATATTTTCGGAAGGTTTACCCTTGTTTCCCTTGATGTGATAGTTTTATTCAATTTCATTCATTCATTTCATCATATCTTTTAATTTTATTCATTTCATTTAATTATTGTCATTTCATTTTGAGACGTTGACAGGGCCTATAATATTTTAGAGGGAAATTATTTTGCGAATATTTCTAGCTATATGAATTATACCTAAATTACCTTTTCATTTTAAATATCAAAACAAGTATAAACTCAGAGGTATGTTTCGATAAACAACTCAGAACCAAGTTGAAAAAAAATTAATGTTAACAGCACGGATAATATAATATAATCCTTCTAGTATACATATACAGTTATCTCAATCTAGCTCATAGCAACGCCAGTATGAAGTCCCACGAAGAATACCAGGATCAAATACAACTTCACCGGCAAGTAAGAACATCTGCTAACGGAAAAACAAGGATTTTGGTAGTACCGTAAATACTAGTAGCTAGTAGCATTTACGGTGTGAACCAAAAACCGAGAATTCTTTAATTAAGCCTACCCAATCGAATCTGATTCTGGACTCCCAGATTTTAGATGCTACAAGAACTCTCATTCTTGTAGCATCTTTCATCAGCAGAGCGGCAGACGAGTGTGGTTTCCCTTCTCTCTGTGTAGTTTATGAACTACCGTAGCACATATACTTAACTTGTATGTTCTGCTGGGTGGTCACTGGTTTTTCTGCAGTTTAACTTTGATACACCTGATATAATGGTCTATGGTCCTTATTCATCACCTGATTAGCTTACTACAAAAATGTTTCTAAGAAGCTCCCATTACAAACACAAATAAATAGATTTCACGTCGATTAAACGCATAAATGTTTACAAAATCGTGTTGCAATTTAATGGGCACAAATTAGTGTTTACCGCTGCTCAAAACCTCAAAATATTATTGTCTACGGAACAAAATTTAAAGAGTTTTGGAATTTTCCGTTGGATAACTTTTTAGTACTCCATTCAACTACTCACTCTAAATATGCTAATATAGGTGCAATCTTAACAGTACAAAATATGTTTTGTACTGTTAAGATATAATTTTAACACGAAGTTGACTGTTATTGAGCGAATTTGAGCAAACCTGCAATCCTTTCATTAGAAAATTACGGTTTTCTGGGTTACCTGTCAATAGTTCACAAATATATATTATAAATGCAAAATTTTGTATGGATGTTTGTTACTCACGTAAAAACTACTGAATGGATTCTAATGAAACTTTACAATAATATAACTTATACATTAAAATAACTCATTGGCTACTTTTTGAACAAGTTCCTGTGGGAAATGGGAACGGGAAAACTTCTCTACGCGGGCGAAGCCGCGGGCGTCAACTAGTAATAATATAAAATAGCTCTTGTAATTTAAAAGGAGCAATGACACGTTGACACTCGGCCATGCACCGTCCCGTGTGTTCCTTTATATGCCACGAGATTTCTTTGTCACCCTCACCGTGAATCCATCAATGGTAAAACAATAATATTCTTTTTGACTCAAAAATAACAACATAGCTTTTAAATTATAAATTAAAAACAAGCAATTTTCATACAAATCGAGCACAAACGGATGGAACTGAACCGGTATACCTGTGTTTATTGCGTTTTTGCATCATCAAGGGGAGTGTACAACGTTGCGCACGCGCCGATAGCGTGTAAGTTCACGAGGTGTACGAATGCTTGATGTGTTGAATGATACTTTTTAATTTACGCAGTTACCTACCTACTGCATTCATTATAAAAACAATAATAATATTACTGTATGTTTATTTGCATACCTAATGAATTTAAATCTAACTGAAATTGAAATATTTTGCCATTACTTTTCTCGCCCGGTCGTGAATCTCCAAAAGGTATTTTCCTAAATAGGTTGTTTTCTTAAGGTGAGTTTGAGAATTTTCTTTTTAACTGAAATTTATTTACTATGGATTTCCGCCACGTAACGCCTGATTCGATAACTTAGATATCTCCACAACTCTATGTCATTGGCTGTTCTCGTCCACAATCCCGCCACCTGTTTAATTTCGTCTCTCTCTCTGTCTCAATTTGTCTTGTTTCGTCATTCTCTTTCACGGTAGTATATCTTGGGTACCAATTTAAAATAGATTTTCTCCAATTTTCTTTGCCTCTCCACTTAAGTTTTCTTATGGTAGGTATTACTTCCTTGATTTTAGCTTTGGCTTTTATTGTTTCGACTCCTATTTTGTCAGATAGTTTCACAACATACTCCTCTCCTTAGCATTATGGCATGTTTCTATTTGTCTCATATGAGATTTATGAGAGAAAATCAAAAACTAAACAATACCTTCTCCTAGCAGTCAAACAAAAGTAAATTCTAGACTCAAATAAAAGAAGCGACTGCTAAGATAAAGAAGAGAACAGTGTCATTATTCCTGTTATTTTTTTCTTTTTCCATCGGTAATGACGTCACACCATTCCAAACTTTGAATAATAATGACTACCTATAATTGTGTATTGTTTTCATTGACTTACGGGCGAATTGAACACTAAAAAAAAAAAAACAAAATAAACATTTCAACAGCAGGTCACAACAACCTGCGCTGGTCCATTTCAACACGACTATGGGCTCAAACCCTTATACGTGGTACAAAGGTCACACTGTCAAATGTGGGCATATAATATGCCTCTGTCACCCCTTCGAGGATAGAAGCATGACTGATAAAATAAAATAAATTATAATTGAATTAAATCGGCTTAATACAGTTCACCACTGGATGTAGACATCTCTAAACTTCATTTTGGGAGAGTCATTAGCCTTACTGTATGTACGTGCCATGCTGGTCAAACGGATTGGTACAACTTCTTCGAAGCTTCGAGTTTTCCATCTCGTGGCTTTGCCCTCGTCATTTAACGCTTCAATCTAAATATCTACCTAAATTATAAATAGAAAATAGCTGGTTCAATGGGTTTGATGTATTCCTGTTGGAAAAAAATAACCATTTTTAAGCTATTGCATAGTTTTTATCGCGGGCTTTGAGTGGGCTTTAATCAAGAAATTCCGTAAGGAAAAAAACCTAAGACGAAGGTCGAGACGAGGTCACACGAAGTTCACCGAGCACGGCTGAGCGTTGGCTTAACGTGTATGTACATATATTATATGGTACGATTGTACGAAGTTCGCACGGATCGAGACGTGATGATAGTGAGTGTGAGGGTGAGGGTGAGGGTGAGGGTGAGGGTGAGGGTGAGGGTGAGGGTGAGGGTGAGGGTGAGGGTGAGGGTGAGGGTGAGGGTGAGGGTGAGGGTGAGGGTGAGGGTGAGGGTGAGGGTGAGGGTGAGGGTGAGGGTGAGGGTGAGGGTGAGGGTGAGGGTGAGGGTGAGGGTGAGGGTGAGGGTGTTTTTTTTTAGTGGAACTTGAATTAATATCAAAGAAAAACAAAGGTATGCAATAGCTTTACCGCGGCGGTCTCCGAGAGTCACGTCTTGTATACGTAATGTATAACTAATTATATATAGCCTTTTTAATCTTTGCTGGAGGAATGGCAGCGTGCCAGGAGATTGGTGCAAGGCTGTCATCGTGCCGCTTTACAAAGGAAAAGGGTCACAGCAAGAGTGCAAAAACTACCGCGGCATAAGCTTGCTCAGCATCGTCGGCAAATTGTATGCAAAAGTTTTGATAAAAAGAGTGATGAATGAAACTGAAGGAAAAATGTGGGATGTACAAGCAGGATTTATGAAAGGAAGAGGATGCACGGATCAGGTCTTTTCCTTACGATGCATAGCCGAAAAATTTTTGGCAAAATGTCAAAAGGTCTATTGCATATTTGTAGACTTGGAAAAGGCCTATGACCGAGTGGTGAGGCATGAACTATGGACAACACTGGCCAAGTATGGAGTAAGCAGTCACTTGATACGAGCACTGAAATCTCTCTATGAGGGCTCTAGTGCTTGTGTCTGGATCAACGGAGCTTGCACAGACTTTTTTCACATTGAAAAAGGTGTGAGACAGGGTTGTGTAGCGTCACCGGCGCTGTTTAACCTATACATGGACAGTTGTTTGAAAGAACTGCAAGAGAGTGCGTATGGTTTAAAAATGAATGAACTGACTGTCAAATGCCTCCTATACGCTGATGATGGTAATACTGGCATCATCGGCGGAGGAGTTGCAGTTGATGGTTAACATTATGCATGATACGCTAAAAGGCAAAGGAATGAAAGTGTTTTTTTTTTTTCAATTTGAATTTTTCAGAATTGTTTCTAATGAAAGTGAATGTAAATAAGACAAATGTAATGGTTTTTGAAAGAGAGGAAAGTATGACAGATTGCTCGATTTTTGTAGAGGGAAAACGAGTGAAACAGGTGAAAGAATTTGTATATTTAGGTTCAAAATTTGTGAGAGATGGAAAGTGTGATTGTGACATTGAACGAAGAGTTTTGGCTGGAAATCAAGTGAATGGAGCCATCCACGCATTTATGAGCAGTCAGAACGTGCCTGAGAAGGCAAGACTGGCTGTGCATAGAGGAGTACTTGTTCCTACACTCATGTATGGTAGTGAAAGTTGGGTGTGGCAGAAGAAGCATAGAAGTAAAATTAATGCAGTGGAAATGAGAAGTCTGCGGAGTACAGCTGGAGTTAAATTGATGGACAAAGAAAGGAACAGTGTGATAAGGGAACATTGCGGTATGGTAGAAGAAGTAGTGACTAAGATAGAAAAAGGTATGCTTAGATGGTTCGGACACGTGGAGAGGGTGGATGAAAGTAGACTAACGAAACGGATTTATCAGAAGAGAGTGAATGGGCAAACTAGTAAGGGGCGACCTCGACGTACATATGTCAATCAAATAGAAGACATTTTGGAAAAAGGTCAGGTCAAGAGTACCTTTAACCGGCGTGTGTGTATGAAAACACTTATGAAAGTGGAAGAAGCGAAAGTTGTATGCCAGGATCGTAGCAAGTGGAAAGCCATAGTCTCTGACTACCCCGATGGGAGACAGGCGTGACGATATGTATGTATGTATGTATGTATGTAATGTATAACAATTAAATAAAAAAGGTTGTTTTTTTTTAATTCTGCGCATAACTTAAAGAACATTAGTAATAAAGAAGTAATTTAAAACTAGTTGCATTAAAACTACTACGCTTTAGATTACTACGTGTAAATGGGCGTACCCAGGGGCAGCTGCCCCACCCCTGGCTTTGGTTTGGTCTCCTACTTTTGTCGATAATAGTACAAAAATAACTTTTTCCGATTTGCAATACCCTATACATCTTTTAAAAATCGTGAGGCACGCCCCTTTTAACTGTTTGTTAGCAGTGTTAAGCCGGACTTGAAACGACTAAAAAGCTCACGATCTCTACCTATCAGTTTAACACCCCAGTAACTCCTCGCAAATCCTCCCTGGGTTCCCGGTAGAGTTTGGCAACCATCGCGGCCTCTTTTATTTAATGGTTTGGGCGTTATCCAGCTTCTTTGGAGTTTAGTTTGGATCCCGCTTTTTGAGGCGGTGAGCGAGCGTGAAATTTTAAGGTCAAGCCGCCGCCTTGGACCTGCTTCTGTAAAAACAGTGGGTCATCCAGCGTACTAAACATAGTTATTTAAGAAATTATATCCTGTTTTAATTTTTATGTATTTCTTATTTACTGGTAGACGCACATCGGTAAACTAAAGAACGGGATAAAAGTAGCCTGAGTTACTTCTTCTACATATAATAAGAGTGCCAATGAAAGTCCCGGTTCAGTTGTGTCAGAGATTAGCCGGAACATACAGACAGAGATACACATTTAAAAAATAGTTTTTTTGTTATGTAAACAACGTATTTTATTTATCAAAATCTGAAGACAAGCAAGATGCATTAGGTGTATTCTGCGATCTATTCAAAGCTTTTGATTGGGTTCAGCATGAAACGCTGTGCAGAAATTTACATCACTATGGAATAAGACGCAAAGCTCTCGACCCTCTGTCTTCAAATTCTTCTTCTGTTAATTAAAAAAAAGTTTTATGAAAAAGGTTATTATGCTGTTAGGGACAAGGACGCCTAGAAATTATCTGCTGGCATAGTGAAATAATATTAAATTGTAAATAGGCCATTAAAAAAAAACATTCCTAAATTTCATGCCGGTTCTTCTAAGGTGGGCCGCGTTCTAAACCGGTGGTCACTCTAAAAATATTAAATTAATCTTTAAAACTAGTGTATGATATTTTGGAAGCGCCGTTAAAATGGTCTATGCAAAATAAAGACATTTTTTTCTGTAGTGAAAATCTGTAGATTTGTAATTACAAACAGACATTGTAATTTTATTTATCTATACGTATAGATTTGTACTTAAACAAATAAAAAATTATAACATAAATTAAATTTCAAAATTCAATAATAATAATTTTTATATATACTTATTTTAAGGAACAACCCTTAAAAAGTAGGTACTATTAAACCCAAACACCATGTCTGCTGTGAATTTTCGATGAGTCGGGTTCTCTAGTGAGCATTTTCATTGCAGGCTTAGGTCAAAGTTCTCTATTAATTGTCATTTAACGATTATACTAGCACGCGTTAAGCACTTAACAGAGTAATCACACACCAAAAATGCCTAACGTTATTATAAAAAAAGGAAAGGTGATGATACTCTATTAACCAAATATACCTGAAAACCACCACCACTTAAGAGCTACGATGCCACAGAGAGACACACTCACACTCACACACCGAAATCTACGTTTAGCTTATAACATTAACACTCCTATTTTTGCGGGGGGGGGGAGGGGGGGGATTTAGTTTACCGTTCTCCAACGAATGCATTTTTTATTAAATACTAGCTATGTAAAACTACTTTGAATGTAGTTAAGTTGTCATGAAAACACTTATCAGCTAACTTCAGGGTGACGGTTTTTTCGTGACGGTGGCGCGCGCATCCTAAAAATTTACTCTCATCATTTTTCCCTAACACACCAAAAGAAGTACAACATCAATATTTTTTTTTTATTTCGAATCAATAGTTTCTGTGCTTTAAACCAAACAAACATTTTGACAGATAAAGAAATCGTAGCAAATATATGTTATTCTAAACCTAAAACTGTGTTGAACACGTGTTTCACGCGAAACCTCGCCTTGTGTAGTCCTGTTGAGGTAGGTATGAAGAATGTAAATATGTTAAAAAATGCAATACCTACCTGATGGAAAGTCGTCACCGTAGCCTATGGACGTTTGCAACACCAGAGGTGCAGCACTCGTGCTGCCGACCCTTTAAAACCTTCTCAGACCCCTTTTGAAGATCCCCATGCTGTAGACGTTCGGGAAAACGAAAAAGGCGAGGAGCTCATTCCACAACCTAAGCTTTCGCGAAATAAAGTCAGTATCGGGCCTAACAGTATGTGAACTACCTTCTTTTCATCTTTGAAGTTGATGAATGATGAAGTTGGTGCTGTAGCATATTTTTTTTACACACCTCTTGCAAGCCCACAGTAAGCTAATACTTATATTAGCTTACTTTGGGCTTGACGGAGGTGTGTATTATGGGATCTAGACGACTGATAAACATACTACATTTCAAAATGCATGTATATATGAAACACCCAAACTCCGAAACAAACATTTATAGGTCGCACAAATTTTTGTTGATGTTGAATCGATCCCGGGACCTCAATCGCGGCATTTAGGTACGCGACTGCCGTGTTGAGGTCCCAGGTTTGATTCCCGAGTCGGTACAAATGTTTGTGTGAGTCATAAATGTTTGTTTCGGAATTTTTTTCGAAAAGTTTTTTTCGGAGTTTCGTATATATATTAAATGTATGAATTTAGAAATATATAAGTATGTCTATCACTTGTCTGGATCACATACCACATGCTTATATTAGCTTTCTTTGGGCTAGGTGGCGCTAGATGATATTTAATAACAAATGTCCCATAATATTTAAAAAAAAAACTGTATGTTATACTGATTGTAAACGTCCATATTGGCCTATAAAGTCCACTTTCTCTCAGGTGACTTCTCAATCACGGATCTAGGAAACCCATCGTAGAACGATAATAAGGGAGGGGAGGAGTATTGCACATTTTTGACAACCTGGAGGGTAAGGTTACCTATTATCTGTCCTACATCCCTTTCCTTGAGAAGTTCGTTTCATCATTTCTTCGTTACAATCAGTTGAGGTTATCCTTGACCGTTGTGCGTTGGGATTAGACAATCCATTGTTGTGGAGTATTTTTGACCAGAGGGCTTAGTTAGGAATTCTTCTTTCTTCTTTATGCAATAAGTACTTCTTTAGTCGCCTTTTAAGATACTACGGGATAAATTGGGTTGTCGACATAATATTTGTACTCTATCCCGTCAATTTGTGGCATAAAAAATACCAAGTTCATCTAAAATTATTGGATTTAGGTCGGTGTGTTCGAGGTTCGAGGCTATGGCAAAGACGGGAGCTAATGATAGTTGGTCCCATTACAGCCACACAGATAAATAACTAGGTGCACTTGCCGTCCCCAGTAAGTTTGTCAATATCTATTTACCTTTCGGTGATTATTCCTCCATGGTATGTCCGAATTTATATTTTATATTTTCTAAATCATCTATGGCTAAATGTCGTATTTTGGGTCAAATTTAATTAAAAAGTGTTAAGTGGTTTGGGAGTAGTTCAAGGACAAAGCGAAAAACTGAATCGGGGGTGAAGAGGTTCTCTCTTCATGTTAGCATAATCCCAGTTACTTCCAGGAGGCTTGTTGCTTCTTGGCTGCTAGGAATAGCTATGATTTGGCATTTGATTTGCGCCATTGCCAGGAGCAACTGCTGTCTGAACTCCCAAACTCGTAAGGGCCTGTTTCTTGCCTTTTCCGTTTATGAACAGGTGCAGGTGCACTTGAGATGTAAATCTTCGGTTCATCATCATCATTTAAGCGTCTGTCACAGTTGCGTCTCGCGACGCCCGGGGTCCGTTTTTCTACATTTTCTCCTAGACTTCGCACGGTTGTCAGCATCCCCTGTAGTGAGACCATTGGCACGCATGTCATCCTTTACAACGTCAAGCCAGTACTTCTTGGGTCCTCCCTTCTTACAGGGACCCGGCGGGGCTGACATAGCCAGACATTTGTTTCTCACGTATCGCGGCAGTTGCCGCAAGAGGTGACCATACCAGCGAAGGCGACACTTCTGCAGCTTATCTGCAATGTCACGGACGTGAAGGCTGCCACGTATGCGAGAGTTCGTCACGCGGCCCATCCGCGTGGCTCCACACATCTACTGCAGAATCTTCATAATTTGAGACACGCAGCTCCTGCTTGTGTCGCTCCAGTGCGTGGCCACTCCTCACTAGTCACTACCATGTAAAAGGACAGGCCTAATATCTAAATCTTCGGTTATTGAACTCTAATTGAAATATCTTTTCCGTTCTGTGATCAAAATTGGTGATGAAACTTCAAAGAAACATCGAGTTGACGCCGTATTCTCATTAATTTCCGTAAATCTGAAGTTCTTAAAATCTTCCACGATATAATCGATATACCCGAAACAGCCACGCCTGTGTAGCAATGTATCGCATGTATAACACTCAATATAAATAGACTGATCCCCGATATAGCACCGTGGGTAGCGGGTAGCGGACTTTGTACTTGATTCATGATATTTTAGATACACAACACTGATTGATCTAGAAACAATGACATATACAACTGAAAGCAGAACGTCAGGGGCCCGCGAAGATATTCAGGATAAAGGGGCCTTGTGTAGATAACGTTTTTTTTATACTACTGAGGTGGCAGACAAGTATACGGCCATATAAGTGGAAAGTGGTCACCATAGACTATGGGTGTTTGCAACACAAGAGGTGTAGTGCTCGCGTTGCCGCTTCTGTAAAAATCTTCTGAGACCCACTTTTGAAGAACCCCATACTGAAGATATTTGGAAAAAATATCTTTTAAATATGGGCTCATGAAGTGATCAACAAAAATCCACTGTTCGACGTAAGCCTTTCCCAATAAGTTTGGGAGGGTGATTGGCCTTACGGTACCACGCTGACCCGACTTTGGTACAGGGTTTTGTTCATAGTTTTCCTTCTGTTCACCATGACCTCGTCAGTCAAAAGATGCAGGCAATTCCAGGAATTCATATTCTACTCTAAGACATAATTTTGAAAAGCAATTAGTACCTATGCTTAGTAATTAAAATAAATAAATATCCATCACGCCTTATCCCCGAAGGGGTGGCAGAGGCATACTATATGCCCACTTTTCACCGTGTGGATTCCTGTCCCGTGTGGAAGTAATTAAAGTATCATAAATTTAAGATGCAAAAATTTCAAAACAAATTATTAACATTTCATATTATTGAGTTGATTTAAAAGCTTCATATCTATAAGCTGCAATAAGAGGTTAACCTCTAGTAGTAATATTTCCTAACAAAAATAGAGGAAGATGGGTATAAAGCTAAGCTTAGAATAATGAGATGTGGCTCAGGCTGAGGCCCTTACTATGGTAAGGTTAAAGGCCTGAAATACTTTTCAATACGCTACGTTGCGTAATTTGACAGTAACAAAATAATGGATGAAATGAAAGCAAAGAGCATTGAGCAATATACGAAGCAACGAGATGGTAAACCGAGTGTGCCATATTGAAAGAATGCTCAACAAATTGTACAATATATTAATAACATCTTTCTTTCATGTGTCATATGTGTGAATCTCACTGAATTCACTCACGTGAATTGCACAACATTATTCCCGACGTGGCTCTACCCGCGTAATGAAGCTTTCCCGTTCCCGTAGGAATCTTCCAATTTTTCTCTCCTTCGTTTTTTAATAATAACGTAATTATCACGGATAGAGACCTAGGGATATAAAACCACTTTGCTCACCAAAATTGGAACAGGACTGTTTACCCATCTCATTGTCGCTCACTGCTGAATATAACATGCCTACTCCAAGCACATATTTTTTAAATATTTATTCATTATACTGCATCGAACTTAACCGAATTATGTATGTAAACTTTACTAATATGTCATTGTGCAAGCTTGTTATCGGCAAATGTCCTCAATAACACTGAAAATTGTAATTGATGTTATTATCCTGTGAGCTTTCTGTAAAAACAAATATATATATATAAATTTTTTTGTATTACAGAATACTAATCTGAGATAGGGAAAAACAACTTTTTTGAAAAGGATGACACCCTTTGAAAACGCCGTAAGGCGAAACAGTTTAGGTTAAAAAGTAAATATTAAAAGTAAAGTGTTATCATTCAAGATGTGTAACAAGTTCCAACAAGTGTCATTGATCAACATTTTCTAAATACACAGACTTAAAGAAATCGTTTAAACTTTGAAACCGACATTTGCAGATTTACACAAATGTTTGGTTTGGCACGAATTCGAACCCTACCTATACTATCACTGTGCCACTGAGGCAATTAGAATCCCACCCACATTCCCATTACTGTGACTTCTGTAAACCAGGATCTACAGCAATGACCAAGATCAAAAAATTTACACCGAGCTCGATCTCGGTGAACTCCCATGAGAAGTTAAAATGTCATGGAACCCGCATCGAATTTACTTAGATTAGGGATTCGCAAAATTTCCAGTGTCGCTTTACCAGCCTTCCTATCTTCTGTCCATAGTTCAGCAAATCTCATAAGTAAAATTTTAAGGGCATCCCCTTCAAACTTTGAGATTGCTGGCTTGGAAGAAACTAGAAACGCTTTCTTAAT
Source organism: Thumatha senex (assembly GCA_948477245.1). Taxonomy (NCBI): domain Eukaryota; kingdom Metazoa; phylum Arthropoda; class Insecta; order Lepidoptera; family Erebidae; genus Thumatha; species Thumatha senex. Next base: position 28,843,811 of record OX419727.1, read on the forward strand.
TGCATGCCCAGGTCAAAATTTTCCAGATTCTCCAAATTTACAGAGGAGCTGGGACGACATACATTGTAAATTGATTTATAACAATCTTTTGAGCTGTAGTACAGGTTCGGCGCGTGCTAGGCTTTTGGCTGTGGGTGCGCATGAGGCCGGCTACTGGCCTCACGCGTACCCTTTGTCAAATACAGGAATATTTCTTGAGCCTGACACGCTTCGAATCGCAACCTGTCTACGGCTTGGGGTTCCGGTCTGCGTTCCTCATAAATGTCCCTGTGGCAGTGATGTCGACAAGCTTGGACATCACGGACTGTCATGCCAAAAAAGTGCAGGCCGCTTCTCGAGACATGCCGCACTAAACGATATCATTCGCCGGTCTCTTGCCACTGTCAACGTGCAAAGTCTACTTGAGCCGACTGGTATTGCAAGAGACGATGGCAAGAGACCGGACGGTATGAGTTTGATTCCATGGAAGATGGGCCGGGTGCTGGTATGGGATGCAACCTGTTCAGACACGCTGGCCCCTTCCCATCTACATGGAACCAACAACAGAGCTGGTGCGGCTTGTGAAGCGGCTGAAAAAGCTAAAGCATGCAAATACAGGGGTCTAGGCTCCGAATATGATTTTTGTCCCATTCGGTGTCGAGACCCTTGGTCCGTGGGGTCCTAGGGATACAAGACTTTTTAAAGAAATAGCAAAAAGGTTAGTCGACATCACAGGAGACCGAAGAGCTGGCAGCTACCTCGGCCAAAGAATTAGTTTAGCTATTCAAAGGGGGAACGCTGCCAGTATCTTCGGAACCTTGCCTAAAGGGACTCCTTATATTAATATATTTTAAATTATCATATTTTAAGGTTATTTAATAATTTGTTGTAAATACAAGCATCATTTGTTTTTTAAAAGTTAATATAACTAATTTACATAGAAGTAATTTGAAGGAGTTGGAAAAAGAAATTAATGCCTTTTTCCTCCTGTGCATGGCGGCAGACCTGGAAGGCAACTAGGTGTACATCCTATAGAAAAACGGAAGCACCACGGAAGTACATTACGGGTCCTACGTGAGCTATGTTTGATTCCAGTAATACGTATGGCAGAAAAGTTTAAAAGCACGAAAATTAACCCCAGATGCAACGAGATCCGCGTAGTAAACTACTCCCGATGTTACTTGTAAACTGCTTAGCATGTCATTTCACTCTTTTCGCCAATTGCTACACTCACAGAGTATGTGATGAGCAGTTTGATCATATTTGGCATCAACTGTTGAACACTGACAGAACGGTGACTCGACCTGCTTAAACGAATGTTGTTTGCCACTGGGGCAATTAAAAGCAAAATTTTCATTCACGCCCTTATCTCCGAAGGGGTAGCATTAGCATAGGCATATTATACACCCACATTTTGTAGCGTCGAAATTATCAAAGACAATAAAATAGTATCTACTACATCATTACATTATACTATATGTCTAACAAGTCGAAAGTCTAATAAGTCGAAATAATAGCTTTAGAACAGGTAACTACTAAATAATTTTTGCTACTCATGTGTTTTATTCGGGGGTTTTTCGTGGAATTTTTCAAGGAATGTCAGCGACCTATCCGGTGTTACATAACAAAACACCTCTGTTACGTTAGAATGTAGTGGGTCTTCCCCGAATTAGACACGTGAGTTCAACCATATAATTGTTAAGTAGTGATGAATAACACTCACGGAAGTACTATTAGTATGTGCCTAGTTAATAAACATAAACACAACTTGTTATTTTTTTAATAATAACCTGAGCTTGTCCATTTCGACACGACAAATTACCACCTGTTACATGGGACAAAAAGGTTAGTCGACATCACAGGAGACCGAAGAGCTGGCAGCTACCTCAGACAAAGAATTATTCTAGCTATTCAAAGGGGAAACGCCGCCAGTATCTTCGGAACCTTGCCTAAAGGGACACCTTATATTAATATATTTAAGATTATCATATTTTTAAGGTTATTTAACAATTTGTTGTAAATGTATGTGTTTATTTACGTTCAATATATTATAATATAATACTAGTTGATCCCCGCGGCTACGCTCGTGACTACGTGATTATATGGTTATCAAGGTAGTTCGAAACTTTAAACCACATTGATAATAACCAGTTAATCCCGTTGTTTTTTACTAGGCTAGCCAACATTAAAATATATTTTTTCAATTTGGACAGTTGTTCCCGAGATTAGCGCGTTTAACCTAACAAACAAACAATCTTTATTATTGAATATATATGTATAATCTACACTATGTTACATCATTAAAATACATATATATCTAGGTACATTGTTGTTTGTTGTTTTGTCTTATACATGCATTGTTGTCAGAGGATATTTATTTATACAAATAGTGTAGTGAATTACTCAGTTTCTGAGTAGGTACTCAATGCCAGTGCTAACTCGTAGAACAAAGGTATATAAATCATACTTTTACGAGTCTGTTTACTAGCCTACAGTTTAGCAGAGCACTCAATCTATCTAGATTATTTCATCTAATGATTGCTAAAAACACTGCACTATATCATTAGGTAACCTACTTATATTTATATTTGAACATACATACGTATTGTCACGCCTTTATCCCCGAAGGGGAAGCCAGAGGTGTACTATACTTTATCACTGTATGCATTTTTATCCCACGTAACAGGCGCAGGCTGTGGCGAACTGCTGTTAAAAATTTTCATCATATGGCCTCCAACCAGGTGTAACGACTGTCGAAGTCCGGGTTGGGCGTTTTGAGCAGCCATTGTGCCCAAAATTTCTTCAGTTTAGAAACAAAAATATGCCGAAAATCAACTTTACGTTAGTTAAAAACATCGTGTAACGTCTATAGAAGTCAGTGAACAATAGATTGTTCATTCACCATTCAACTAGAAAATATTTAAAAGCAATTCCGAAACACTCCACCATATATAGAACTAAAAATATGTCCCCTAAACGGTTGCCAGTGTATCCTGTGAGCAGACGCATGACTAAAATAGCCTCGTTGACGTCATATAATGACGTTCAATCGCCATAATAAACAGTAAAAACATTTATTTGGTCAATAAAAGTAACTATTTATTTTACAATGAATACTATAGACTGCTATAAAATGTTGTGCCTAAATAGCTGTTCTGATTTTGATAGCTATCAACAATGGTGATCTATTTTTGAAGTTATTCTTTTATGGCGCGTTAGGGAAAAATAATGAGAGTAATTTTTTACGCTACGCGCGCACACCGTCTAAAAAAACCGACACAATGAAGTTAGCTGATAAGTGTTTCCATGACAACTTGTAACTACATTCAAAGTAGTTTTCAAACACCCTGAAGTTAGCTATAGTCAACATATTAGTGTTTAAAGTTATTTTACGATGTGCGCGCCACCGTCACGAAAAACCGACATAATGAAGTTAGCTGATAAGTGTTTCCATGACAACTTGTAACTACATTAAAAGTAGCTTTTGAACATCCTAAAGTTAGCTATAGTCAACATTTTAGTGTTTAAAGTTATTTTACGATGTGCGCGCATACCGTCACGAAAAACCGACACAATGAAGTTAGCTGATAAGTGTTTCCATGACAACTTGTAACTACATTCAAAGTAGCTTTTGAACATCCTAAAGTTAGCTATAGTCAACATATTAGTGTTTAAAGTTATTTTACGATGTGCGCGCACATCGTCACGAAAAACCGACACAATGAAGTTAGCTGATAAGTGTTTCCATGACGACTTGTAACTACATTCAAAGTAGTTTTCAAACACCCTGAAGTTAGCTATAGTCAACATATTAGTGTTTAAAGTTATTTTACGATGTGCGCGCATACCGTCACGAAAAACCGACACAATGAAGTTAGCTGATAAGTGTTTCCATGACAACTTGTAACTACATTCAAAGTAGCTTTTGAACATCCTAAAGTTAGCTATAGTCAACATTTTAGTGTTTAAAGTTATTTTACGATGTGCGCGCATACCGTCACGAAAAACCGACACAATGAAGTTAGCTGATAAGTGTTTCCATGACAACTTGTAACTACATTCAAAGTAGCTTTTGAACATCCTAAAGTTAGCTATAGTCAACATTTTAGTGTTTAAAGTTATTTTACGATGTGCGCGCATACCGTCACAAAAACCGACACAATGAAGTTAGCTGATAAGTGTTTCCATGACAACTTGTAACTACATTCAAAGTAGCTTTTGAACATCCTAAAGTTAGCTGTAGTCAACATTTTAGTTTTTTTTACAAACGTAGGATAAGGCGAAATGTATTTTTTTAAAATATATTTTTATCTTGTTGCGCCTAAGAAGTATACAGGGTGACTTTAAATAGGTGTAATTGTTTTAAGGGGGTAAGAGTACAGCCCATGGGATGTTCAAAAATGTGTGGAACACCTGGTCGAAATCTACTGGTTTCGGAAATACACGATACTTTAACTTTTTTAGGAAAATTACCAAAATTCAAGAGAAATCCTTAAAAATAAAAATAAATACTGGATGCATGGATTTTATTTTTATTTTATCTGATTGCTGGATATATTATCCATAAAATAAAAACATCAAATGTTATGAATCAGTTAAAATTTTAGAGTTATGAGAGCTAAAACTTGTAACAAAAAAAAAAAATTTGCTTTATCGAAATTTCAATTGATTTTAGTGAAAAATATCCACTCCGAACTGGTCGTACAAACGATGTCATTAAATTCCTTGTTTCCTTAGCTTTCTAAAAAGGTAAAAGGTGTTCCACACATTTTTGAACATCCCAAAACAATTACACCTATTTAAAGTCACCCTGTATATAACAAACCATCGTCCAAAAAATACGGATGACAAAAATGTATAGTCAACGAAACCAACTCGATAGTTAGCCCTTATTATATGGCACGTTACTGCGATGTCTACTTAATTTCAACCTATATACTAGCTGACGCTCACAGCTTCGCCCGCATGGTGCTATTATACTTTTAGGTTTCAAAATAATGTATTAAGGGGTATTGTCAATGCACCTTGGTACATTCGAAACAATGAACTCCATCGGGACCTTAAAGTGGAGCCTGTAGACAAAATTGTCCAGCAATTTGCAGAAGCTCACGAAAAGAGACTTCATTATCATGTCAATCCTGAGGCTATCCAACTTCTCGATTGGTCGGACCTAACAAGAAGACTCAAAAGAACTAAACCTTTTGAATTAGTGTAGTGATAAGTGAAAACAATAAGTGTCTAGTGCTTTGACTTTAGTACACAAGAACAAAGTGTAATAAGTTATTTAAACTCTAAGAAAAATCTTCACGCTGTATCCCTGACGGGGTAGTCAGAGAGGACAGATCGCCAGGCTTCGCGATCCATGCATACTTCTTTCGCTTCTTCGAGATTCATCAATCGCTTTATACACGCACGTCTGGGTATCCGAGTACTTTTGACCTTTCCGTTTTTGAGCAATCTGCTCACGTGGTCTTCATATGTAAGTCTCGGCCTACCCTGACCTCTTCTACCTTCTGCTTTCGCACAATATATATTCTTCGTCAATCGTTCCTCACTCATTCGTTGGACGTGTCCAAACCAACGGAGCACGCCCTTTTCCAGCTTAACGCTGACACTTTCATTCAAACCTGCCATATTGCGTATCACTTCGTTACGTATTCGGTCGGCCAAGGTAACGCCGCACAATTTTCGAAGTGATCGCATTTCCACAGCATTCAATTTACTTTCATGCATCTGCTGACATACCCAGGTTTCGCTACCGTAAAGCAAAGTTGGCACTAGCACTGCGTGATGAATCGCCAGTCGTGCTTCTTTTACGATGCTTTGTCGCTTTACTAATTGGGACAAAGCACCGTTAACTCTGTTTCCGGCAGCTACTTGCTGTTCCACACCCGAATCACATCTTCCATCCGCGCTAAACATACTCCCTAAATACACAATTTCATTCACTTGCTCTAGACGTTCCTGGTTTACCCTAATCTCGCATTTAGTTCTTACGTCATCTCTTTCAAATACTAGAACCTTAGTCTTACTTGCATTCAAGCGAAGACCCTTACTTTCACACTCCTCTTTCATATTAGTGACTAATGCCTGAAGGTCGGCTTCTGATGAGGCCATGAGCACCGCATCATCAGCGTATAGCAGACAGTTTACTGAAAAGTCACCCAAATTCACACCCATATCACAATCTTTCAACTTCTGCAGGCAACTGTCCAGATACACTATGAACAGCCAGGCGGGCATGATACAACCCTGTTTGACGCCTGTACAGACATCAAAAAGAGGTGACACATCCCCCCCTCTACTCGCACGCAAGCCTTACAGTCCTTATAAAGCGACTGTATTGCCCGCAGCAGCGAGCCGTCCACACCATATCCGGGCAGCAAATCCCACAGAGTTTCCCTCACAACGTTATCAAATGCTTTCTCCAGATCCACAAAAGCGTAGAAAACCCTCTGGCTAATAGCCAGAAACTTCTCCGCGATCATGCGGAGAGAAAACACTTGATCCATGCAACCTCTTCCACGTCGGAATCCGCATTGAGCCTCCCATAAATACCTTTCAGACTTTTCTTGCATTCTTGCCGTAAAATCTTTGCATACACCTTACTAGCTAAGCTGACTAAGCTGATCGCCCTGTAGCTGGAGCAGTTTAGGCGCGAGCCTTTCCCTTTGTAGATAGGTACTACAACTGCTATTCGCCAGTCATCTGGGACCTCACCCGTCCACCAGCACAAGTTGCATAACAGACATAGAGTGTCCCAGACGCGCGACCCACCGTACTTGATCATCTCAGCAGTAACTCTGTCTTTTCCCTCAGCCTTACCACATTTCATACTTCTTATCGCTTGTTCAATTTCTTTCATACTAATGACTTCAATGACATCGGGATCCGGAGCATCGAAGTGAGCTCCATTTCCCGATGTGGCATCTCTGTCTTTTCTTGCATACATCTTTCCATAATATTCACTCCATCTCTGCAGGACGTCAGTTTGGTCTGTTAGGACGTCATTGTTAACACTAAGCACTTTGTTCATACTGCAGATTGCTACCTCTGCTTGCCTACCTTTTTCCAGAAGAGCCTGGCATTATCCCGGAAATTGGACGACAACCTTTCATCCGCTTTCATTCTGCACCTTTCACGTGTTAACTTTTTGCAGCTTGTATCTCTCTTTCATGTTAAAATCACTCCACACACTTCTACAGCGGCATTTACCATACTATCCCTAAGGTTCTGCCATACACTTTCCACATTCTCACTACTAACATTGATGTCGCCAAGCTTTTCGGCTACCCTTTCCTTATATTTATCCCTAATGGATGCATCCTGCAGCTTCCAGCTTTTGATGCTATGAGTCGGCTCAGGTTCAGGACACTCGGTGCGATGACGCCAACCCGCGAACAGACCCCTTATCCTAGTTATTACTAGGTAGTGGTCTGATCCTAGTTCAGCGCCTCGATAAACCCTTGTGTCCATCACCTGTTTACGGAGCCGACTATCCATTAGGAATAGATCTATCATGCTTCTCTTTGACTTACATCTCCTCGTATACATATGAATTTGTTTGTGGTTGAACATTGTGTTCGCCACAAACAAATCCTTTTCCTTACAAAATGCCAGTATAAGCTTGCCAGCGTCATTCACCCTTTTATCCCCATACTTCCCGAGTACCGACTCAAAACCATCGCGAGCGGTACCCACCCATCCATTCAAGTCTCCACATACTATAAGTTTTTTTTTCCTTGTATTACATTTAGAGCTTCTCTCATACTCTCCCAGAAGTCCTCTAGCTCACTCGCGTTCGACGAAGATACTGGCGCGTAAGCAGCTACCAGGAATATCTTCGTCAAACCAAGTTTTAGACGGATCCAGAGGATTCTAGGACCTACCAGTTTGTACTCATACATACCGGAGGCCAATCGCGAGGACAACAAAATTCCAACCCCCCGACTGCCATGCTCGCTCACTGGTACTGCAGACCATAGCGCGAGCACCCCACCCGGGAGCTCCACGACTTCGCTGCCCTTGCGCTTGGTCTCTGTCAAGCACACTACATCTAACTTTATCTCATTCATAACATCCATCAACTCATTCATCTTATCTGCCATTCCTCCCCTAACATTCCACGCAGCTACCCTGCACTCCGTCCTCCACTTCCCGCCGTGTCGGGCCGCGCGTGTAGGGAAAATAAAAAATAAAAAATCAGAAAATCAGTGGATTTTTTTCTTAGAATAAGTATTTTAGAAGTTAAAGTCAATGTAAAATTACTTATTAGCCCATTAGCTAGATCGTAATCGCTAAAGTGAATCTACATAAAGTAGCATGCACTTTAAAAAAAAAACACTTATAGTTTAGGCAGCGTACGCTATATAACTTTTCTGGTTGATTTTTTACATCTTGTGTCCGAAAAACCCAAATATCTTACGGAACCCTATTTTTTTTCCATAATAAAATATAGCCTATGTTGCTCGTAAATAATGTAGCTTTCAAATGGTGAAAGAATTTTTAAAATCTGTCCAGTAGTTTTTGAGCCTATTTATTACGAACATACAAACAAAGTTTTCTTCTTTATAATATTAGCGTAGACAACAATTCCACCCACCATATGTACATTACGAGATTTTGTTAATCTCGGAAGGATTTTAGGCAGCATTTTCGTTGAAAGCTCCCAGACGGTACATTTTTATCCGACACCTTTACTAATATTGTCGTATCTAGCCAATATACACAACTAACTAACGAACTAAACAAATTATATACTAAAACATTCCTCGAGAACCACTCTATGCGAAAACAGCACAAAAATCGGTTAAGTTGTTTTTTTAGTTTATCGCAAACAGACAGATACGGCGGAGGACTTTGTTGTATAATAAAATGAAATATTTTGAGACATTTTTTTCTACCGTCTAGTCCAAAGTAAGCTAATATAAGCTTGTGTTATGGGATCTAGACAACTGATATACATACTTATATATTTCTAAATACATACTTTTTAAATAGGAAACACCCAAACTCCGAAACAATCATTGGTGGATCACACAAATATTTGATCCGACCCGGGAATGGAACCCGGGACCTCAGTCGCGGCAGTCGCATGCACTGCCACTGCGCCGCCGAGTCAGTCAATATGTAGTCATAGGGATCATTGGCTGTTACAATATAGGGAATTTAAAAATGAGTGTCATGTCCGTGATCTTCAGGACCCAAGCCTCACCTACGAGAGTGCTGATTAACAGATGAGGTCATAGCGAAGACAGGGACAACTCGAAACAAAACACTGTACGAACCCGTTTGACTAGTGTATATTTATACCAAGGTCAACCACCCTCTCAAAATTAAATTGGGAGAGGCGTACTTCCAGCAAGTGAACTGCGATAAAGTAAATTTAAAAAAAGGCTTAGTTATTGTCATAACATTCGTGAAAACGAAATGAACAAATGAAAATAGTTGTTTTATTGTTATGATCCACACATTTGCACCTTGAAAATAGAAATTGAATTTAACCTATAATATTCAAGAAAGGTTAACAAAGGCCACATACCTAACTCTCTGAAGTAAAATTATTAGGGACTAAACCTTTTAGAGACTACTGTGAGAAACAATTATCTATTTATGGATAAATTTTTAAAGCAATTAGTAATGCTAACTTTCATATAATTTTTTATCTATCACGCCTTATCCCTGAAGGGGTGGCAGAGGCATATTATATGCCCAATTTTCACTATGTGTATTCCTGTCCTGTGTATGTGTATCCTGACCCCTGTATAATTTTTATCATAGTGAAAAAAGACAACTTGGTTTAGCACGGGTTTGATCCCTGACCTTTGCCTAACCAGGGCAATGTTCTAGCCACTGAACTACCCGAACCGTAATGAATATGTTTATAACTAACTGATTTAAAAAAATATCTATAGATTAAGGGGAGTCCGTCGCTTCAATGTTTAAGAATGGTTGTACTTGTAACACTGTTCATTGATATCAGAGTTGTTGAGTAGCTCGATAGAGATGGCTCTGGTCATACTCTTAAATGACTCTTAAAATATACATACATACATACATACATATTATCACGCCTGTTGCCCATCGGGGTAGGCAGAGATTATGCTAGGCTTTCCACCTGCTACGATCCTGACATACAGCTTTCTCTTCTTCTACTTTCAGGAGTGTTTTCATACACGCTCGCCGGTTAACGGTACTCTTGACCTGGCCTTTTTCCAAAAGATCGTCGATTTTCATCCATCCTCTCCACGAGTCCGAACCATCTAAGCATCCCTTTTTATATCTTAGTCACTACATCTTCTGTCATACCGCAATGTTGCCATATCACGCTGTTCCTTTCTTTATCCATCAACTTCACTCCAGCCATACTTCGCAGACTTCTCATTTCCACGGCATTAATTTTACTTTTATGAGTCTTCTGCCATACCCAACTTTCACTTACATACCAGCACTCCTTTATGTACAGCCAGTCTTGCCTTCTTAGACACGTTCTGACTGATCATAAAGGCGTACATGGCTCCATTCACTTTATTTCCTGCCAAAACTCTTCGCTCAATGTCATAGTCATACTTTCCATCTCTCGTAAATTTAGATCTCGTAGATATACAAACTCTTTCACTTGTTCTACTCTTTCTCCTTCCACAAGAATTGAGCAATCCGTCGTACTTACCTCTCTTTCAAAAACCATTACTTTCGACTTGTTTACATTCACTTTCATTCCTTTGTTTTTTAACGAATCATGCATAATGTTTACCATCAACTGCAACTCATCTGCCGATGATGCTAGTATTACCTGATTATCGGCGTATAGGAGGCACTTGACGGTCAGTTCATCCATTTTTATACCATACGTACTCTCTTGCAGTTCTTTCAGGCAGCTGTCCATGTATAGGTTAAACAGCAACGGCGACGCTACAGAACCCTGTCTCACACCTTTTTCAATGTGAAAAAAGTCTGTGCAAGCTCCGTTGATCCTGACACAAGCACTGGAGCCCTCATAGATAGATTTCAGTGCTCGTATCAAGTGGCTGTTTACTCCATACCTGGCCAGTGTTGACCACAGTTCATTCCTCACCACTCTATAATAGGCCTTTTCCAAGTCTACAAATACGCAAAAGACTTTTAACTTTTCGCCAAAAGCTTTTCTACTACGCACCGTAAGGAAAAGACCTGATCCGTGCATCCCCTTCTTTTCATAAATCCTGCGTGTACATTTTTCCTTCATCACTCTTTTTATCAAAATTTTTGCATACAATTTGCCGATGATGCTGAGCAAGCTTATGCCGCTGTAGTTTTTGCACTCTTGCTGTGACCCTTTTCCCTTATAAAGCGGCACGATGGCAGCCTTACACCAATCTCTTGGTACGCTGCCATACCTCCAACAAAGGTTGAAAAGGCAGTACAGCTGGCAAGCTACCACGCCTTGTCCCGCTTTCAGCATCTCGACAGAGATTCTATCAAGTCCCGCGGCCTTTCCCAATTTCATGCTATTTATTGCTTCACATATTTCTTCCATACTTATGACTTCTTCCTTGCCAATTTCATTTACTTCCCAATAACTAGTATGTACTTGCATATCCTCTTTTTCAAACAAGCTTTGAAAACATTGCTTCCATCTTTTTAACACACATAGTTCTCCTTTCACAAGACTACCATCTTGGTTTCTGATATGGTTGAGATGTGATGTCGCCTGTTGACCCCTCACTGTTCTTATGGACTTCCAAAAGAATTTCATATTCTGTTGGAAGTCATCAGATAACCTTTTATCAAATTCATCTCTGTCATTCTCTTTCTTTCTTTTCATCACCTCTTTTGCAACACGCTTATAACTTTTGTACTCCTTTTTCGCCATTTTTAGTTCTACATCCGTTGCCTTCTGCATTCTTTGATTGACTTTTGTAGTCAGCCAATCCAACCATGCTTTCTTCTTATTAGACAATGCCTTTCGGACTTCTACACTCTTTCTCTTTCCCTTACATCGTTGGCTTCTCTTGTTTACCCCACACACTTCAATCGCAACTTCTAAGAGCCCTTCCTTAAATGACTTCCATACGTCTTCGATCTCACACACTTCATCAGAATTTTCAAATTTCTTGCTCAGCTAACTCATAAATTCCTCTTTAATGCCTATCTCTTGCAAATTCTCGACTTTTATGCGCTCTAATACACTAACAGGTTGCCATACGATGCTGCCACCGTCGAAAAAGACCTCTTGCTCGACTAACTACCAAGAAGTGGTCTGTGTCAATCCCGGCACCGCGGTATGCCCCGGTGTCTAACACTTTCTTTCTCATCCTTGCATCTACAATCACAAAGTCGATCATACTTCTCTGATTTCCTTCATGTCTCGTAAACAAGTGGATATCTTTGTGGTCAAACATGGTGTTAGTTACCACAAGATTCCTCTCCAAACATAATTCAAGAAGACTTTCTCCATTTTCATTCACTCGCTTGTCACCAAACTTTCCCAATACACTTTCATATCCATCACGCTTCACTCCAACCCAACCATTAAAGTCACCTAACATTACAATCCTCTCATTTTGTTTGCATCTACTCAAAACATCACTCACACTCTCCCAAAATGCCTGTCGCTCACTTTGGTCTTTTGGTGATCGACGCCACCGCGCATCATGCGGAGCATAAACTCCTACAACAAAGATGCGGGTGAGTCCAACCTTCATTCATATTCAGTCACACATTCATTCATTCTAGCAGACAGTAGTACACCGACACCCTGGCACGCTGGACTGGTAGTAGTGACACCTGACCAGTATGCCGTGAGGGTTCCATGTGTGGTGGTGTCACACCCTTTTCTTTTTGTCTCATTTACGCACAGAACATCAATTCGTCTCTCTCGCATCATCTAGCCTCTTCAATTTTGTCTTTCATTCCTCCTCTAACATTCAAAGTAGCAAAGTGGCTATCGCAAGTTCACTTTTCGCCTCGATGGGAAACGAGACGTGACGGGTGGCGAACCACGTCGCCGCCATTCTGGATTTTATTTTTGAAAACCATTGCGTTCCCACGATTAGCTAGGGAAATATCACGTCCACTTAGACAGAGCCCCGCTTATCTAGGTAAGGCTAGCCTTGTACTGGGGTCGCCCGGTCCCAGGGCAATAAGGCACGTTCAGACTAGGCTCGCCCCTAGCCACGCAGCACATAGGCACGGCAACCATTGGCTTGGCGGACGGAGGATTGGAAGAGGATGAGGTAGGAAAAGGATTTAGGGATGGTACAAGGACGAGAAAGGAGAGGGGCTAGGATAGGGTATATCTAACATTACCTTCTGTCTTTCAAATCTAAATATTCCAGCTGCCAGGACAGTTGTTGCACTCCTTTATAAATATCTCTGCAGTCCGGGCGTAAAATATAGTGAAAAATTTCACTTGTTTCGGTACAGTTCGGGTAGTTCAGTGGCTAGAACATTGCTCTGGTTAGGTAAAGGTCACGGGTTTAATTTCCTTCCTGGACTAAGTTGTCTTTTTTCACTTTAGAAAATCTATTACCTATTTATATTTCGACATATACAAACAATTCAATCCTCCTTCTGCAAATCTCTATAATGAAAAATATAATTCGAACGAGTGAGGAACGATTGACTGAGAATATATATTGTGCGAAAGTAGAGGCCAGAAGGAGTCAGGGTAGGCCGAGACTTACAAATGAAGACCACGTGAGCAGATTGTTCAAAAAACGGAAAAGTCAAAAGTACTCAGATACCCAGATGTGCATGTATGAAGCGATTAATGAATCTACAGGAAGCGAAATAAGTATGCATGGATCGCGATGCCTGGCGATCTGTCCTCTGACTACACCGTCAGGTATACAGCGTAAAGATAATTAATTCATATAAAGAACTTCTAATCTAATCTCTATAATAAACGAATTCCACTGCTCGATATATGTAGGCCTCTGTTAAACTTTTTGAGGGAACAATTTGACCGTACAGTACAGTGTACCGTGGTTTGTTTGGTGGTTACTTTATATACGGCATGAAAAAAAATTCTTTATTTTGCATAGGCCATTTTAACAGCGCTTACAAAATGTCATACACTATTTAAAATATTTAAAGTGACCACTGGTTCGGAACGCGGCCTACCTGAGAAGAACCGGCAAGAAACATAGGAAGGCTTTTTTTTGATAAACTTAGAAAGACTTTTTTTTGATGATGTCGTTCGATATAAGTACACTTGCAGATTATCTTGAAGTCTGAAAATGTAAAGGTGTAATAAATTAAATGTTTCTCTAAACATATTTGTAAGTATACTATGTTTAGTGAGTATAATCCTACTAATATTATAAACACGAAAGATTGTAATTGTGGATGTTTGTTACGCTTTCACACAAAATCTACTAAATGGATTTTGATGAAACTTTAGAATAATATAGCTTACGCGTCAGAATAACACATAGGCTACACCAGGAACAAGTTAAGTGATAAAAAGAAACACCAAGATCAGGAAGGGTTTGAAAGCAACTGGGAAAACACTTAAGATGAAGTGACATTTAATAATATTTGCAGAATAAACATACATACATATTGTTTATCCCCGAAGGGATAGGCAGAGGCATACTATACGCTCACATTTCACCGTATGCATTTTTGTCCCACGTAACAGGTCGTGAGCCCATTGCCGTGTTTAAAAAGGGAAAGGCTGTGGCGACCAGCTGTTAAAAAAATTCCTGCTTTAGGGTTTCAACCAGGCTTAACGACTGCCATTTTACTGGCAACCGGAACCAATGGCTTAACGTCTTTCGAAGCACGGAAACACTCGCAAATGTAAATTCCACAAAGTGGTCACCCACTCAAGACCACCTATAGCGAATATTGCTTAACGCAGTGATCGTTTACAGAACACTGAGACAGCGGGGTCACAAGCGCTTAATAAAATTCAAGTCAAATAAAAAAAAAATACATTTTCCTTATTGTACTAATCAATTACCTACGTACAATTATTTTGATCCCGTTTGCAATTCTCTTCTATTAACGATATTACAACTGGAAAAATTTTCGTAAACATTTATGAATGTTCCAGACATATCCGACATTATCTTAATTACAACCTTGCAAGAACTCCACACAAAGAACATTATGTACATACTATTTTGTTTCCGTATAAAAATTATAATCATACCAAGGATATACATTATGATAACTGGCAGATTAGAGAGCTAAACGTATTGTGAATAGTTTCCTTTGCTTAGATTTTTGACATCTTTTCGTTCAACTACGAGTATAAGTTCTTTTTTGATTTTTCTTGGCTTGATCAATAGAAGTAAACTGTCGGTCTACATCTACAGTACCCATCAATATCGTAACTAAATCTATGATAATACCTAATTTCAACATTCCTTGATATTTATATTTTGTTAATAAGCCATTCTTAAATAATTTTACAAAAATATGAATAATTATCGAATACAATTGACGTTCGGATCATGTTGAATATTCATCGAAACGTTTACGAATGGTTGTGAATAAGTTGCTGATCAAGTCTTTTAGTGCCCACTTGGGATTTGGGAATTGGTAAAGATAAACCTGTTCTCAGGTTGACGCAAAACTTAAAGAAAGATTACCTAATATAAATTATAAATAAGCGCCGCATAGGCATATAGTACGCCTACATTTCACCGCGTGCATATTTGTCCTACTTAACGAGTGATGAGCCCATTGCCGTGTTGAAATGTACAAGCGCAGGTTGTAGCAACTATGGCCGTTGAAATTTGTCAAGCCGCCTAAAAGGCCTTCAACTTGGCTTAACAACTGTTACTGGCAACCGGGACGAACGACTTAACCTGCCTTCCAAAGTTAGGAAACGCTCGTAAATGGGAACTCCACAAAGTGGTCACCTATCCGAGGATCATGCTAGAGCGAAAGTTGCTTAACGCAGTGATCGCTTACAGAACACTGAGTCAATGGGGCTACGAGCGGTTCTAAAAATATAAAGAAAGAAGAGAATCGTTTATTGGTACAACACAAAAGTAAAAGAGAAAAGGCATATGTTGCATTTCCTCTATACACAAAAGCATCCACATATATTAGCATAGATGCATATGCAAACACACGCACACACAAGTACCAGTATAGTACATTCCCCGTCGTCTACTGCCCTGCTGCACCAACTGGGCGAACAGCTCAGCATGATGCCAGCCTGATGGGAGCCTGGCGCTGGTTTGCAGCTGCAACCCATCGTGACACACGGATGCCGAAATCGCCCGCGCTCTTCAATATCCTGGGCAAATACACAAAAACACAAAAAATGATAGAGATGTTTGATACAATATCCATTAGAAAAACGCCTTTATCCCCGAAGGGGTAGGCAGAGGCATATTATGAGCCCACATTTCACCGTATGCACTTTATTCCCACGTAACAGGTGGTGAGCCCATTGCCGTGTTGAAATGGACTAGTGCAGGTTGTAGCAATCTGCCATTAAAATCAAGTCAATCCGGCCATAAGACCTTCAACTTGGCATAACGACTGTTACTAGCAACCGGGACGAGCCTTTCAAAGTTCGGAAACGCTCGTAAATGAAACCTCCACAAAGTGATTACCCATCCGAGGACAATGCCATAGCGATAGTTGTGATGTATGATACAATATCCATCAGAATAAGTTCAATGATTTCAAAATATGGCGCAATGGTGTATTTTTCAACAGGACGTCAGGGCACGTAGCGAATACGTGTTCAGTGCGTGGACTGACTCTGCGAATAAACGTGCGATATTTAAAGATTACACGTTAACGATTTTTGGCGTCGACGCATAGTAACTATTTGTTATGATACCTAGGTACATTATTTATGTTTTCTTTTTGAGTTGATTAGTTGAAGTTAGTTTATTTATTTAATCGTTTTTGTGACGTCATATAAATAAATAAACACTGTGGGTGGGATACTTTCTACTCATTGATGATTTAAAATTCTTTATTGGACAAAGTAAAGTACCTACTTAACATTGATATTATAATTGTTAAAAACAATGATGAACAAAGGCGAGCATAAGTCATAACTATTAAAATTTCAATACCAGGTGACCCCCACGGTGACGCCCGTGACAAACCTACTTCAAACTCCCGTCACCTATTTAATCACGTCGCTTGTAAATTGTAAAATTATGTATAATAATTTGCCCGATTCGTCGACAATTATGATTAATGCTCCGCACTCGAGGGTAGAACCGTTATGATATATAGCTTTCCTCGATGAATGGGCTTATCCAATACAAAAAGATTTTTTCTAATCCGATCAATAGTTCCAAACAAACACAACCTTCTGCTTTATATATTAGTATAGATAGGAAATGCACAAACCTCGAAAAAAAAAACATTTTTAACAAAAAAAATCAAATCCGATATCTCAACATGGCAAGCACCAACATACACACACCACCAAGGTGCATATAGTATAAAGGAAGACGTAATTCAGAAAGAAACAAGTAAAATGGCACTGCTAATTTGTCAAAAAAAAATTATAGTGTGTGTGTACCAGAGTACACAGGTAAGAAATGAAACGTCTTTACAACATTTTTTGCATATTTCTCTCATACGTTGTTGATAAAGAAGTTTGACTTCAAAAGAACATGGTGCTTAACCGATAAACGTGGCGATATTTTTTACAGCTAGAAAATTTCTCTCAACGACGATAAAAAAGTTTCACTTCAAAAAATCTCTTCCAGGAGGCATATTTTTTAGTTGTAATTTTTAAAGCTGATGAGTTTTTTATTATTTTGGTTGAACGCGCTCATCTTAGGATCTACTGGTTCGAATTGAAAACTGCTTTTTGTGTTCGGCAGCCCATTTATCAAAGAAGGCTACCTATATCAACACGCTACTGCTCTGAAGAGCGGAGCAGTAATGTAACTAGTTGTTAGGGTGGGACATTTTTTTGTGGGACATTTTTTTTACGCTGCGCCGTCTAGTCCAAAAGTAAGCTAATATAAGCTTGTGTTATGGGATCTAGACGACTTATAAACTTACTTACGACCACAGAATCTGGGTCTCCGCTTTATTTTTGGTCTCAGAAAGTATGACCATGTCTCAGAATTCCGAATGAGGCTGAAGTGGTTACCCATTAGGCAGCGTCGTAACTCCCACATTCTTTTTCTTCTATACTCTATTCTTTATAATCCTGAATCACCTTCTTGTTTGCGTGATCGGTTTGAGTTTCTTTTCCCGAGAGGCAAACCCTGTCGTAAACCCATCTCTCTTCTTCTTCGAACTCCCCTTCACACTTCTAGTTGTTATGATCGTTATTTTACCATTCGTGCAGTACGCCTATGGAACTCTCTCCCTCACACTGTACGCGCAAGCCCGTCGCTAAGCATATTTAAGAGAAGGGTAAAGGACCTGTTCTTATCACAGACCGGGTAGATGATTTTGGTTGTTACTACCGACTTATTAATGTAATAGGTTTATGTAATTATTTATGTTGAATGTATAATAAGTGTATATATGATTATATATTTATATATGATATGTATGTATGGTATATAGAATAACAATAATAGATTAAAAAAACTGTTCTTTGTGCACAATTATACCCATCCGTAGCAGCATCTCCATTCACCCTAAGGTTTGCTGGTAGAAAACTCAATATTGAGTTAAGCTCGCCTATGTACACTAATATAAGTCACCTTGTATCTAATATATGTTTACTGTGTACCATAAAGAATAAGAATACTTATATAATTCTAAATACATACATGATACATAGGAAACTCCCAAACTCCGAAACAAACATTTGTGGATCAAATATTTTTTTCGACCCGGGAATCGAACCCTGGACCTCAGTCGCGGCAGTCGAATACACTACCACTGCGCCACCGAGGCAGTCAAGGGTTGTCAAAGGTGCTAGATTACATTATTGGATACATTTGTGTGTAAACAATAAGGACGATTGCCGACCAGATTATTACCTAGTTACGTTAAAATTCGATTATGTGTCACGTATATAGCACGTGGACTAAAAACTTATATCATTAACTCTTTGAGGTCATCGTCCGGTAGTAATGTAAGGTTGTTAAATTAAAACAACAAAAATCATATATTTACTTTAAACTTTATACAGCTTATAAAAAAGGAAGGCAAAGAAATATAAATAAATAAAAATATCAAATATTTGTATTATGATTTAATGTATGTAACAAAAACTCATCTACAACACTGTCTACAACAATTTTGCGCTAAATACTCGTAACACTGCAGTAAAAAAAACATAAATATATCTTAGTACACATTCTTTTTTTTTTAAAGTTTGTTAGGTCGTTATTTTAATCTACCTATATACATTGAAGCGCTCGTGGGACCGCGGACTCAATGTTCTGTAAACGATCACTGCGTAGACCAGCCATAGCAACATTCGCTATGGCTGGTCCTCGGATGGGTGACCACTTTGTGACATTTACATTTGCGAGCGTTTCCGTGCTTCGGAAGGCACGTTAAACCGTTGGTCCCGGTTGCCAGTAACATGGCAGTCGTTTTTAGCCCAGTTGGAGGCCTTATGGGCGGCTTGAAAAATGTCAACAGCAAGTCGCCACAACCTGCGCCTGTCCATTTCAATACGGCAATGGGATCACCACGCCACCTATTACGTGGAACAGGAATATACATGGTGAAAAGTGGGCATATGCCTCTGCCACCTCTTAGAGGATAAGGCGTGATAGATAAATAATAGATATATAAAACTATTTAGGAGGCGCAACTGGGTTTGGAATATTGTCGCAAACTCCTCACAGCACTAAATAAATCCATTTTATTCAAATATCACCTTTTGTATTTTTTTTTTATATTATCATGTATTACAGAGGAATTACATAATTCATGCTGCAAATAAAAAAATCAAATACAATATGATGTCAACTGTAAAATGAAATGAAAAATCTAACCTACCTATGAAGACTTTTTTAGCTAAACTGTGTAGCCTGATCATTGAGCCATGATCACACCAGTAAACATATTTAATGATAATAGTTTGAGATTAATGAAGTGAGACTTTCAGATATTAGTCTCTGATTTTTATTTGTATTACATTAATTGATATTAACTGTCTTAAAAAAAATTAAAAAAAATTAAACTAATAGTTCATATTCATTTTAAAATGTGTGTTACAAAATGCAATGTCTCATTTCTGTCGGTCTAACTGTTCAATCATTGTTTGTTTTTTTCCATTGCAGTGAAGTTATACGGGCAGTTAACTGTTAACAATAAAATATCAAAGTAATGTTTAACTTGATGAGTCGTACCAGGGCCGGCTTCGAAGGTAAGGCTTTTAATCAGATTGGAATGCAGTCTGGAAATTGTTCTATGGTGAATTTTATTATAGGGAAATTAATGTAAATTTCAAGGTATTTCACATTTGACATCAGTTTACAATGTCGAATTCGAATATGCCAGCACTTGATTCCTAAAGTTGTATTGAAAGAGCTGGGGTTAACCCCGGCCCCGACTCATAAAGTCTAAAAAAAAATATTTTTTTTTACAGAATGCAATTATTATTTCGGCAATGGGCTCACCACCTATTACGTGAGACACACATGGTGAAAAGTGGGCATACAATATGTATGCCTCTGCCACCCCTTCGGGGATAAGGCGTGATCGATAAATATTTATTTTTTAATTTAAAAATCATATTTTATTCATATCTATAACCAATATATAAACATTTAAATTTGACTAAATATCTGAAAATCTTACTCGGAACTTTAATGTTACTCGGAATACGTAAAATTATTTATCTGTTTTTACTTTATTTTTTCGGTTTTTTCAGTTATTATTATAATTTCTTATTTACATATAGCTACGCAATGATTGTATAATAATTATGTAACTATTTATAATAATGCTATCAGTCCCTGAATAGTCACAACTTATTATTTTCAAAGTCACTCAACAGATGGCGCTACGACTGTGACGTCACTTTCTGACGTTCGGTGTTAAGATTCTCCGTAGTGTGATTGGGTTGGCTTGATTTTCCGAGATAGTTAACTCTGGTTTCCCTTCATAACGCATAAATCTTTCGCCTTTTACTAAAGATTTCCGTGGAGGGGAACACTCAAATGAGTCTTTAATATTTTTGCAAGTCTCGCTTCGGTGAGACTAATAAAGTAACTTTCTCAGAACCAAAGCAGCGGGCCGGCTCCTTCACCCATTTCATCAAATATCTTTAATCCATGCCGGGTTATTTAGATATACATACAAACTTTCCTCCTCTGATTTATACCAGTAAGGGTTGAATTTTGAAAAATCAGACTAGTTAATACATGAACACCTTGTGTTCTGTAGTGTCTGTCAGCTTGGTGTCTTTCCTGCTGATTCTAAACCCTACCTGGAAGAAGACTAATCCTTCTCTATTAGTTGCTAGGCGAGGTATAACTCAACTTTTTATTATTAAAATTGGCGGGATTGAGTGCAATCTGTCCCAACCCCGTAAGGTGCCTGCCCCAAAAACTCCTCCATTGAGATTATTCGCCAATTCACCCATTCGGGCGAGATGGCGTTAATTTATTTAATTTTTAATTATTAGGTTACACGGAGAGCATTTTATCTTACTGCTTGGATAAAATTATATCTAACTGTGAATATGTTTGTAAAATTATATCTAACTGTGAAATTGTGTTTCAAAAAATGGCTCATGTCTAACAATTCCAAATGACCGTAAATATTTTGTTGTTTACGTTAATGATGTCAGGTTACAAAATTCGTCCATGGGTTTTGCGCAGGAAATGTGACGAATGGTCGACATTTGCTGAAGGTATAATATATTATAAAACTAGTGCAATAATCATGTTGTGTAGGAATCATGAATTCTTAGACATAAAAGTTGTGTCAAAGTGCCACAGGAAAAGACAGTGATAATTTAGACAGTTTTATTGCCAGGTTGTTCCTCAAGCTCTATTGATTTGCAAATCTGGCAGTAAATGCAGAAGCCATAATCTTGACGTTACTTTGTGACCTAAATGAATATAGATATTCTCATTTCATTTCTTCAGAATGAAATATGATTTTTCATCTTACTGCGCCAATTCCATTGGGGCAAAACTGACTTTGACTTAACTAAGACGTATAAGATATTAGGTAATATGATGACTAAAAAATATTTCCTAAATATGATTTGGCACAAATGTCAATTTGTATCTGTTTGTTCCAATTTTGCCGTACTATACAAATACCGGTTAGGGCGCGGCGCGGTCGCAAAAAATGATAAAGGAAGGACACAGCATGAGGTTAGAGCTATAGTTTAACTTAAAAAGCGCGCAGCGTAATTCAGTTGCTGAAATCGAAAGTTAATCTACGATACACGAAGAAAGATTTAATGCATTTAATATTTTAGACATTTTAAGACGCGTGGGAATATTCGAACAAAATTTGGACATTGTTGGATGATTTGTATTTTCAAATTTCTTTAACTCCCAATATTTATGTTTCTTTGCCGAATATTTTGATGCGATATTTTTATACACCTGATTTCCCTCGTTGCTAGGATGTAACATAAGAAATTCTGACTTCAGAGTCCAAGGTCCACTCCCAGAATTTCTTTAAGACGCAATTATCACGTTCTCAATAGATGTCTCAATGACAGCAAATTTCTAGATAGTTCTTTGTTGTGATACTTGATACAATAAGCTGTTGACTTATTTTTATCGTCTGAACTGTTATCTTTTTGAGGAGCGTGTGAAAATCGATTATGTTTATCACTGTTGAGGTGCTAATAATTCCGAATTCTCTATTTGGACTTGGGCGAGATACGAGTTGTGAGATAAGAGTCACTGTATGTACAGTTCTGTTATCATCAGACGGGTGTGGTGTTGTGGTTGCCAGTCTGCTCGCACCCAACGCTCTGACAACATACTCCGCTTGTTTTCGACGCAACTGTAGTCACGCCATCAGCGAGTGTTACACCGGTTACACGTACTCGCATCAAACGTTGTTCAATACGAGCGGGCGTGTTAGTGTAGTGTAAGGTATCAGTGTTTTTGTGCAAAACGAAACAACATACTTGTATAAAACATTCTTTTAATCTTCTGGAAGTTTAACGTCTCTAACAATTACATAATCATTCTTACATCTAGATGCTACTTAAGTAGACATTTGGAACAGTCTTACAGATGAGTAATGCTATAACTAGGTAACGATCATGAGATCTAGATCACAGTCTGTGTTGTGGCGGCGCGTTACAGCGCTGCAGCCACGGTTGTCTGCATCGGGACAGGTATGGCTAGGGGAGGAGAGGGAAGAAGTTTTAACACTGGCGCAGAGGGCCTCTCTTTTGCATGTCTTTTGACGTGTTTGGCGAGGTGATCCGAGCGCATGAACCGGCGGTTGCAGACGCGGCAGCCGAATTTTTTCTCGCCGGTGTGGGTGCGTTTGTGGCGAGACAGCTCATCCGATCGAGAAAATCGTCGGTCGCAGCCGGGCCAGGCACACCTGAACGGCTTCTCACCAGTATGTGTTCTCTCATGAGCTTTTAAATGTGAAGACTTAAAATAATTTTTCCCACATCCCGGATGTGGACACTCGTAGAGACGACGGCGCGCCGCCGGAGCGGGTGCCACTACCCATAGAGCTGTGGTGGGAAGCAACGTGCCAGGAACTAGTACTGTAGGTGCCGGTCGCGGGGCCAGGGTCGGCAGACTTCGCAGTGGACACGGTGCCGGGGTGGGATGTAACACTTGCGGCGCTCGCTGCTCATCATTGGATTCTTGTTTTGGTGGGCACTTGACAGTCTTCGGTTTACACTCTGGGTGCGGCGATGGCACCCGTGTCTCCTCGGCTTTAGGTGTAGGTGGACTAGGAGGTTCTACTACGGTCGGTGAAACTACTTGAGCCAGAGCTTGAGTGGCCATGTATTTGTATTGTGAATAGCTCTGGCCTCGGTACATTTTGAATTTTAAAGTTTTCAGGATGTTAATGTCCTGAGGAGGCGGTAGCGGCAGCGGCTCAGGGCTGCAGGTGCCGTCCTTGTGAGCGCGCATGATGACAGAGGGCCTGCAGCACGGCTCCGGCGGGGGCGTGGCCAGCAGCAGGCGCGCCAGCTCGCAGCGCGCCCGCTTACTGAAGTCCTCCTCGCCCTCAGAGTCCGAAGGCTGCGGAGTGACCAGCCCGGTCGGGGGCGGAGACTCGCGGGCTCGTTTCATCGCTGCCTTCTTCAAAGGTAACTCGACCTGCGAACAAAGACGGATGCACGATGAGTGAATGGACGCCAGTTATGCGCACGCGCGCGCTGCGTGATCGTATCGTGCGCGCTTCTACTAACGTACTTTCGTTTGCACAAACGGCGCATAGATTTTCTTTTGACAAAATTTTGATTATGGGAGGGAGCACTAAAATATTTTATTAAAATTTTTAAATAAAGTTTTTGAACTCAAAACAAAAGACACTCACTTTATTTTCCATCAACGGCGGCGTCGACGGTGGGGAGAGGGGTTCGCAAACTTCTAGAAACGTCGACATTCTGATCAAATTAGTAACATTCAATAAAACAAAACTTTCTTTTAATAGATAAAACTTGGTTTTCAGTTGCGCGTACTCAGTGCTGGGAGCCGTGCGGTTCGACTCGCGATCAGCAGCTGAATAAACGGTGTAGTGAGCGGCCGAGGAGCCAGCGTACGAGGCATGCACGGTGAGGCGCGCGGCGGGCGGGCGGCCAATGGGCGCAGGCTGTGCGGCGGGCTCGGCCAATGAGCGGCGGCTGATCACGCAGCGGGCGCGTGGCGGCGCGTGGTGTTCACGTGCTCGGGGTGTGGGGCCGGAGGTCGGCGCGTGACGTCAGCACCGCGCCCCCGCATGACGTCGCGCGCCGCGCAAGGTCGCCTCGCGCGCTATACACAACACAACACTGCTCCGCACCGCTCCACTCACGCCGCCGCATCAATGACACCACTTCGCATCTAGCTCTATTTTGACAGTTGGGGTCGATGACCAGCGCAGCGCCGGGTATTCGCAACTTTAGACAACTATGTCACGGGTGTCGCAACTGACAGCATTAGAAGCAGTTGGCATTGGTGATCCTCAATAGGGTCGATGTTAGCGGCGGCACTTTTAATTTATGAATATTCACAGAGTGAAGCTGGTATTGTGTTGTCTAGATTAGGCTCTGAGAGGCAGTAGACTTCGTGAACATTTTAAATTATTGGTGGTAGTTACTTATCCTAAAATTAATTTAATAGAAAATCATGGTGTATTTTAAATATTGGGAAAATGCCTGCATACAGAGTAGATATTCAAACCGTCATCAATTAATCAAATCAGCGTATCGCAGCGCAGCCAATTTTGGCAGACGTTAAGTCAGCAAGTGCGCCACTTGCAGGTGAGGTGGGCTTCGGTCCCGACGAGTTCTGTAGGTTATCATTGCTGTAGTTTACGAGTATATTAAAATTGATAAGCGCAATATATAGATATTTATTACCGGGAGTTGTATATTGAATATTGAAATGTGAAGAACTATAGCACTGTTTAAAGTCAGAGTAGTTTGTAGCCAGAGAGGACAGATCGCCAGCCTTCGCGATCCTTGCATACTTCTTTCGCTTCTTCAAGATTCATCAATCGTTTTATACATGCATGTCTGGGTATCCGAGTACTTTTGACTTTTCCGTTTTGAGCAATCCGCTCACGTGGTCTTCATATGTAAGTCTCGGCCTACCCTGACTACTTCTACCTTAGAGTATACATGCTTATGTATACTCTAAGCCTTCTACCCTCTACTTTCGCACTATATAATATAGTCTTCGTCAATCGATCCTGCACTCATTCTTTAAAAGTTTAAAGGGTGCCTAATGATATTTTGGACGAGATATATTACCACGATTTTGTCGTGCCTTGTGGTTGTGTGTGTTTAATAAATCAATACTTCTATAGTAATATATAAAGCTAAAGAGTTTGTTTGTTGGTATGAACTGAATACACTAGGTATGTAAGAGCATCCTTAGGTTTCAAGACGACAGTTTTAGTACGAACTTCTAAATTCATGTTAATTATGTATAAAATGTTAGACTGTGTCCTTTTACACGGTAAATTAATTATTTGACATGATTTTCAAAATGGAGTAGGTCCCATGGGAAAACGTGGTTTCAATCCGGTGGCGCCGCTGGCATTATCTCTTTAATGGAAGCAATTTGATGACACAAACTATTGTATAAGTTGCCTACAAAGTCAAAACATTGAGAAAAATCTAGTCGAGCAAAATGAACCAACATTGCATCAGGTTGTACCGGAAGTATAATTTAAATTCAACATTTCAAGAACACGCAAAGTTAAACTGGTACAAAAACTTCCGGTTAAAGAAATATATTTTATACGTCTCTATTTAAATGGTAAAGTAAAACTTTGTATTGAAACGTTTTGTAATATTGTATAGGCATTTGCGTAGTATTTAAAAAGTCTTTGAAAAAAATATTATGTGATTCAAATAATGTGGAATAGGTACTTTTTTAAATGCCTAAGCCTCATCTCGACCATGATGACGGATTACGCTAACACACACACAGGTATATGCACGTAGAAGGGTGTGAACTTGTGGAGGTTGATTACGGTCACATCCAAAAATAAAGCATTTCTGGGGCTCAAGTCAACCTCACTTGCACGACGTGGTGTCTCTGCTGTTCAGCGGACGAGGCAACGCGCAGGCAACCAGACTTTGCTAGGTGGCTCAATTTTTTTTAGTGGGGCGGTACCAACAGGTAGCCCCCAAGTACATAACCCTTAGGTTATGTTCGAGGTTCAGCGCCTGCAGGCCAGGCTTTTGTGAAAATCATATTTCTCAGCAGTCAACCTGAACCTTGAATCCTACAGGATTGGTTGGCTATGATATGATAGCCGACCATCAATCATGGGTCGTCGTCTATGCTTTCCATCAGGCGGGTGGCGCCGTTTTGACGTAACAAATATATATGTAAAAAAAACATAAATACATCTGATAGGATGTAACAATGAGAATAAATTTAAAAAAAAATACTATCTTACTATCTTTAATTTACTTTTTTTGCTAAGCAACCTCTAGACTGAATTCAAAATGAATAAGCACATTCGGAATTCAAATTGCGACGTCCTCTCCATATGATATCTAACTATCATAATCCTAACAATATACCACCAACACACCAACTTATTTTTTAATTATAGAATTAATAACGATATTAGTTAGTTACTGGTGCTGATTCTGTTGTTGAGATCACTAAACTAAATTTCTCTAAAATTTTCTAATTTTTTGTTAAGAGATTGCCAAATGCTATTCTGTTATTATTTCGAACTAAAGTTGGTGATATCATAAATAGCACTTAATTTGTATCTGATGTCACTAAAATTCATTTTATGTGATAAAATTGAACAAGACGTGAAAAATGTACATAGACAGTCGAATGTAAATACATGCCGACTAACTTGGTGATTGAACTGCCTATGTACATTTTTCACGTTACAACGTTTTAAAAGTTTTTACGTTTCAAACGGTTACTAAAATTAATAAACGTCCCACTAAAATTAGTCTTTTTAAAAGTGAAAACGACAAAATTTTGTGTGACGTTAAATTTGTATCTGACATTACTAAAATTCATTTTATGTGATAAAATTTAACAAAAAGTGAAAAATGTACATAGACAGTTCAATCACTAAGTTAGTCGGCATCTAAATACATGTTTTGTTGAATTTTATCACATAAAAGGAATTTTAGTGATGTCAGATACAAATTTAGTGCAGTTTATAATTTCACCAAGTTTAGTTCGACGTAATAACAGAATAGCATTTGGCACTCTCTTAATGAAAATAAAAAAAAATAAAGAGAAAATTAGTTTAGTGGTTTCAACAACAGAATTAGCACCACTACCTAATATTTCGGAAAGGTACCTAAAATTAAATATGGATAGCACATTATTCAACGTTGAATCAGTATTCTATGATTCACGAAAGTGTTAGCATATATTTTGTATATATACCGAGTGAGTTTTATTAGGTATGCGTTTGTAGTGAATATTTGTAATTTTTGCCTAGGTGAATTGAAAGAGTCACCCAGAAAAGGTGTATGAATACGTTGCAAGCAGAGAAAGAGAATTGTGTTACCTACACTATTCTCTGTCATGATAGAATCATCTAAAAGGATTCTAGGCGGGAAAATGGCGCATCTGAAAAAAAATTAACACAATATTTATAAAATAAAATCATTTGTTTGTGTATCTTCACTATATTAAACAAATGATATAGAATTATTTTTAAAAGGTATAAGACAAAGTTAGCATAAGACAGGTATACTGTTTGTTTTATAACCACTAAAATGGCAAACACGCATACCTACTGATGAAAAGTTGCTACTGTAACATATAGTTATTTGGAACACCAGAGTTGTGACCTTAGCGCCACCGACTTTTTGTAAAATATGGATATAAATTTTCAAAAGTCTCTTTTTTTAAGAACCATAGACTTTTGGGAATCCCAGAGAACTCAAGATGTTTCTTAAAAATAAATTATTTCATCATTATAGGTAAACGAACTATTTTGATGTTCTTCGTCACTCCGCTCATTGCTTTGTGAGAAAACGTTAATGATGCTAAAATTCTTAACAAGTGGATGGATCTGGTAACGGTTACGAGGCGAGCGTCTATACAATGTGTGTTTGTGTGGTGTGCGCTGACGCATCGTGGCCTGTCGTGAAAGTGACTCGCATGCGCTGACCGAGTGATCGGCTGTGGTCCAAATGATAAGATACAAGAAGGTTATGTTAAGGAAAATTAAATGGGCGTGGTGCTTTACATTTTGGCGGATAACTTAGAGAGAGCCTCTTCACTTGTCTAGAAGAGTACTCCTCTGAAGTATTGTGGTGGCACAGCAATGTTCTTAGCAGTCTCTGGACTTGTGTCCTGCTCTGGGTTATTGCAGAGGGTGACCACATATTGAAATATCAGGCAACAAAAGAGGTATGGAACATAACCTAGAAAATAATAAGAAAAGAGGATAAACGTAAGAAATGTCAGGAGCAGTGCGATAATCGAAACTAGGCGAAAATATTCTAATTGCTATAACCGGAAGTTTTATTTATAACAGTTGTTGTCAGATTAAAGGGTATGAGCTACGGTGCCGAGTCGTGGTTACTTACAGTGGGGCTAGTCCAAGCAATCATAATTGCAGAGCGTGCTATCGAGCGTGTTATGCTTGAAGTATCTTTGAGGGATAAACTTTGAAATGAGGTTATCCGTCGGAAAACCAGAGTGGTCGATATAGCTCACAGAGTAAGGAGTCAAGAGCTCACGGTGTAGGGACAGGACGTGTAGCCACTGTATCAAATTAGCTTTTTTTAGCTTTTAACTTCTTTCATGTGTACCCTATGATAGAAACTGTGTACCCGTTTGCTATTGTAGAAGTTAAAAATCTTACAAATTCTATTGTCAACATTACCACTGACCTTTCATAACTTGAACCACAAATCAGCTGACGTGTGTGATGTAAATAAACACTGATCTAAACATGTGTGTGTGTTGTTTGGGGAAACCGCTTGCTACTTGAACCCTACACGCGGTGACGCAGCCCGACAACGTTCAACATTACTAGTACCGGTTCTGGGTTCATTTTTATTCGACATTGGTTGGTGATGATTATTGGCTAGAATCTATACTATATATTATAAAGGTGAAGAGTTTGTTTGTTTGGTTGAACGCGCTAATCTCAGGAACTACTGGTTGGATTTGAAAAAATATGTTTGTGTTATATAGCCCATTTATCGAGGAAGGCTATAGGCTATATATCATTACGCTACTACACTGGGGAGCAGAGCAGTAGCCATAAATGTTGACAAATCTGGCAAGGTCGAAATATTCCACGGGCGAAGCTGTGGGGGTCATCTAGTAACTACATATTTTCCATAAACTACTAGTACTAGGCACTAAGTAGTTTGACAAAACAGCAGAGGATAATGTATACCAGGGTCCCAGAAGCAGAGCCATTGCTGTAGGAGAGAACCTCCCTTGGAATATGTATGGTGGAGGATGACTCCCTCCGTCAGGTGGACCGATAAAGTCAATAAAGTCGGGTAGATTGGATTGAATCCTGAAGGTGGAGGGTAACGTGTGTTATGGCGCGTATTGGTAAATACTTATCCAACATTGAACTTCAATAGAAAAGCTTGAGGACTTTTTGGCTGAAAACCGGCCGCATCTGTCTGTCTGTTCGCGGTAAACTCAAACTACTGCATCGATTTTCATGCTGTTTGCACTAGTAGATAGTGGTTCTCGAGGATTGGTGGATCGAATCGGCCGTGTGGATTTAGTCAGCTCAATTTAGTAGTCGTGTTGTAGGTTTTTTAATCAAAGTTATTGCACAAAACAACGGTTCTTTGGAAATAATAAGCAAATGAAAGAGAATTTTTATTTTAGATTTTTATTATTATTAGCTAGAAAAAGCCTTCTAAGGCCATTTGTGAAAAATTCCATAATAGGTACCTGAAGTCGTTTGGGAAACGGAGGGATTGATCTCCTACATAAGCTAAGTGTACACTGAAGAAAGTTCAAAACTTTACCGTACGAGATATATTGATCTATAATGTACACATATGCTAGTAAACTTAGTTCCCTTCGGCTGTAAAATGTGAGGTGAACACAAAAAGTCATACCTATTCTATAACTACGCTATATATAACGATTTTATTTTTAAAACGTTAAACCAACATTGAAAATGGCGAATTATGCAAATATCATGGTAATGATGGTATGCATGAGAATTCACGGATGCGTGGTGTCGACCATTTTGCAATGAGCACAACACGTACGCACTGCTACCATATTGAGGATTGAGGTAAACAAACTGCCACTTTACGCATTGTGGGCTTGTGTCTGCGGATGTGTGTGTGTGTGTCCTCATGTCTAGATGTGTGTTGCTGTTGGGTGTGTCCATTGGTTCGTTGATCAACTGCATTTTGTTTTTTTTAACGTATATAAATACCTACTGACCTAGATGTTTTAAAATATTAGTTTAATTAACAGCTCGGTTTGTTCAACAAAAGTAAAAATAATATACAATGTCTTTATGTACCTAGGTACCTACGCTTTCACTGGACCAGAGGAAAACATTCATTTATTCACATCAACCAATTCAAATCACATTCACACTATCCAGTTATATTTATGTTGTTATTTTTTTATTTTGTTATAGATTTGCGTCGAATAAAGTTGTATTTTTTAAGACGACCTGTCTATTAGGTACGTGCTTTAGAAATTGGCATTGAGGTCTCGACTTCTCGAGGTTAAGTGTAATAAAATATCCACAACATAAAGCGCAAATTTCCTTCGATTTTTTTAAGGTCTTTAGAATAACAGGTGTTCCGTACGTACGTATGTGTTCTGGTACGGTAAGTTACCTAGGTACTAAATTTCAAATCTGAATTTACTAATTTCATAGTGTTATTTTGACGAGTCTAGATTTTAGACGTCTCATTAATAAAGGTATCTACGAAATTTTGGTGAATATACCTACTCCTAAAAGGGTTAAAGCTAGTGGTATTTGCTTAATAATCGTCAAGTTCAACCCTAAGTCATTTGTCTTCTTAAAGTCCTGCAACCACGCTTTGCTGGGTCCTTATACAAATATCTACCTAATAATCGAGTAGTAGGTAACTAATTCTTCTATTCCATCGTAATGAAAACTATCGCTATGTAGGTAGATAGGTAAAATCTACTGTCAACTAAATTCACGGACGCCACACTACACCTCAAGCGACACACATAAAATTAATTTTATATGTATGTTGTTTTGTGGTTGACCTCGCCCAATGTACAAAATCAGCATGGCTTTGTTTTGATACAGTCGTGACATCTGTTTTAAAATAAAAGAAACTAAACTGTAGAAAACTTGATATTTTTGAGTTTAACGACATCTTGTGGAATTTGTTTGAACTATTTGATGACGAACATAATTGAAACTTGTTAAGTACTTGAACTAGAATTCCTACTAGTAGTTCCTAATGCCCCGTGAGGTGGCGCTGCTCTTCAACATATGGTCTTACATTCTTTTTTATTCAACTACTGGTAAACCAACAGGAAGAGTTATAAAGATAACAGTAGTTTTAATTTTTAGATGTAGTTAGGTGAGGTAGGAGTTTATCAATTGTTTCCGGTCATTGATCTCTTTTATTATCTAACTAACTATCTTCACGCTGTATCCCTGACGGGGTAGTCAGAAAGGACAGATCGCCAGGCTTCACGATTCATGCATACTTCTTTCGCTTCTTGCAGACTCATCAATCGCTTCATACATGCACGTCTGGGTATTCGAGTACCTTTTATTATCAACGATGTTAAACCAAAAACAACATAATAATGTATTACCTACTATTACGAAGTAAATTAGATCCCATTGGATTTCTTCATTTTAGCGCTAACTGCAGTTTGGTACGACTATGGAAATATTATGGAACTATGGTATATTTATGTTTTTAGGCGCTTTAGCTTAACAAAATAAAGTATATTTTAAAATAAGCATTATTTTAGAACGAAAATATTTCAGAATAGATATTTAACCCTACCAACACAAAAAATGTCTTTAAAAACAATTTAAAAGAAATCAGTAGATACAGTCAGGAATCGTTAACAAAATATTGAAATTTAGTAAAAGAACTTTAAATGTTGATTTAAATTACCGCCACTGGATGGCGCTGTTTGGTTGTGCTAGTAAAGGAAAATTTGTCAACTGCATGTTTCTTGATTATACTCTGACACTGAAAATGGCTTTTGGTAGTTTTACTGGCTAGTATACGAATTATTTATTAGGATAATTAGTGTGCTACTAGTAAACTCTCTGTTTTACGCTCAAACCCCTATTTAGTAATTCATTTAGATTCAGCGCAAGATTAAAATTTCTACTACGAAATGTCGATGTGTAAAAAATAGTCACCATCATCCGAGCGTCTGTCCCAGTTGCGTCTCGCGACGCCCGGGGTCCACTTTCCTACATTTACTCCTCCACTTCGCACGGCCGTCGGCATCCCCTGTAGTGAGACCATTGGCACGCATGTCATCCCTTACGACGTCAAGCAAGCAGGTCTTGGGTCTTCCCCTCTGTCTGCAATGTCATGGACGTGAAGGCTGCCGCGGATGCGAGAGTTCCTCACGTGGTCCAACCGCGGCATCTTCATTTCCGTGACACGCAGCTCCTGCTTGTGTCGCTCCAATATTGGCCACGTCTCACTGCCATGTAAAAGGACAGGTCTAATGATGGTTTTGTAGACCTGTCCCTTCAACCGAATCGGCATTTTAGGGTCACAAATGACACCGGTCATCTCCCGCCATTTGGTCCACGCAGCAGCAATGCGTGACTGACATCGCAATCGATGTCACTGGACGTGTGAAAAACAGATCCCAGGTATTTAACCTGGTCCGTACGCTCGACCAAATCACCGCCTATGCGGACGGATGTGGTTTCTGTCGAGTTTAGTGCCAAGTACTAAACTCGATAGATCCCAAAATGCTCGACAGTAAAAAAATAGTACATTATTGCAAAGGCCGGAAAATAGGCAATTGCCATTCCGGGCAAGACATATATGTAGTGAAAAAAGTAAAGTGTGAAATGCAGGGAAATAAAACATACTTATTAAATCACTACATATTATAAAACAGCTTATACATTATATTGAAGCGCTCGTGGCCCCGCGGTCTCAGTGTTTTGTAAACGATCACTGAGTTACGCAACTTTCACTATGGCTGGTCCTCGGATGGGTGACCACTTTGTGGTATTTACATTTGCGAGCGTTTCCGTGCTTCGGAAGGCACGTTAAGCCGTTGGTCGCGGTTGCCAGTAAAATGGCAGTCGTTAAGCCTGGTTGAAGGCCTTATGGGCGGCTTGAAAATTTCAACAGCAGGTAGCCACAACCTGCGTCTGTCTATTTCAACAAGGCAATGGGCTCACCACCTATTACGTGGGACAGGAATCCACACGGTGAAAAGTGGGCATATAATATGCCTCTGCCACACCTTCGGGATAAGGCGTGATGGATATTTATTTTATTTATTTATATTATAAAACATAGTCAAAAAAACGGAAAGGTCAAAAGTACTCGGATACCCAGACGTGCGTGTATGAAGCGATTGATGAATCTCGAAGAAGCGAAAGAAGTATGCATGGATCGCGAAGCCTGGCGATCTGTCCTCTCTGACTACCCCGTCAGGGATACAGCGTGAAGATAGTTAGTCGCTTTTGGCTGTCTGTCCCTATAAATGTTTAGATCTTTAAAACTACGCAATAAATTACGATGCGGTTTTTTTTTAACAGTTTGTGTGATTCATAGGGAAGGTTTTTATGTATAATTTGTTAAGTTTTTGTATAAAGATATTTGTTGGGGATGTCGGAAAAAATAAGCCGTCGGGGAGTTTTTAAGGATATAGGTATACAAAATAATCGGCGATGATATATGTCTATCTCTTATAAATGACATTCTATGTATATTTTAATACTATCAAAATCCAGCAATTATAAAGCGGTAATTTTAAGGCTATTTAAACAAATATGCTATTAATCCTTATCATTTTTTCTACGTTAGTTGGCTTCAGCATTTCCTGAAGATTGTCGTCCCTTTACACCTTGCAAATTAAATGAACGTCTTAGGAGATATGGCAAAATCAAAATAATGCGCGAAGAAATTAATTTCGGGTAAACATAATTCGACCGGGCCGTGCGGGCATAGGTACTGGAGTGCGGAGAATTAATCAACTAATTTGGAAAATGTTCATATATTATTGTGAAATTAATAAACGACGGGATTAAATGTTCGAAAGCGAAGCCGGGCGGGCCATCTAGTAGGTAATATATTTAATATTAATAATGTTAAAAGTTACATTCGTGTTTCAGTTAGCAAAGTTGCGCCTTAAGACGTCAAGAGGTGGATTAATTTGTCAGTTTCGGGCAGGTCACGGTGGTGTAGTTGGGAAACGCTTTTGGTGCGTTGAACCAGAAGACGCTGGTTGAATAATTTTATTAAATAATAATTCCCCTTTAAAATTTTAATTCAGAAAAAAATTGCATACTATAATTGCTTTTCAAAATTGTTTCTAATATATAAAGTATGTTTATCACTTGATTAAATCCCCTAATACAAGCTTATATTAGCTTGGTTTGGGTAGCTATAGTATTGTGCAAGAATGTCAAGTGTCAAGCAGGAACTGCGTGTCACGGAAATAAAGATGCTGCAGTTGATGTGTGGAGTCACGCGGATGGAGCGCGTGAGGAACTCTCGCATCCGCGGCAGCTCTTACGTCCGTTACATTGCAGATAAGTTGCAAGAGTATTGTGCCTCGTCCGTTAATCAGCAGGTGCACGCACTAGCACGGGAGGTTGACTTGGGCCCCGGAGATCTTGGTGGGGCCCCTTACATCCTCTTCTCGACTCTTCTGTGCCTGTTAATTCAAAAATTAACAAGGGTGTAATTTATATTGTTGTATTTGTGACATTTGTTGTCATAAGTCAGAAAATTGTGTGTTCAACCCATTTAAAGCGCCATCTATGGCAATTTATATTATACTAGTTGACGCCCGCGGCTCCGCACGCGTGGTGAAGTTTTCCCATTCCCGTTTCCCGCAGGAATTTGTTCCCGGGATAATAAGTAGCCTATGTGTCATTTTGATGTGTAAGCTATATTATTATGAAGTTTTTTCAAAATCCATTAAGTGGATTTTGTGTGAAAGAGTAACAAACATCCATACTTACAAACTTAGTAGGATTTAATGTTTACAATAGTCAAATGCCAGTAAATACGTCAATTACTGTTCGTAATTGCTCGTCGACAGGAAGTTGGCTAGCTATAATAATGTACAAATGGGAGTTGAAACGAACGAAAACTACAGTTTCTTCAGATCACGGCGATGTGAGGTCGTGTGAATGTGATTGTAAATTGTATTTCAGATCTGCCATTGTTTGGCATGTTCAGATTTATGTAAAGTGTATAAATTCAGGCAAATTGTCTCTAGTAGATATATCAAGTATGTATGTATATATAAAGTGTAAAATATATTTTCTCAGATTTTGATTTCAAGTAGTAGAGGGGCTCCGGGGCGCTTCTACAAAAATACACTTTTCAGACCACCATCTAGTGTGCGTCATGCCTCACCATCAGAAACTCGCACAGTACCAAATACTCAGAATATTTTTTGTACGTGACCCTGTACAAGACACTCGCAGCACCGCCATCTCAGTGTTGTGTGATCACTGCGTTATGCAACTTTCGCTATGGCTGGTCCTCAGATGGGAGAAATATGGGCGTATAGTCACATGAATGTACTCAATGTGGAAATTAAATATGTACCTATGAGAAGTTTGGCTCGGAGAAACTTATGTTACGAGTGAAAATTAAAAAAAAGACAATGACTAATTAAAAAAAACATAATTCATGTAGGTTACAAACAAATACTTTTATGAATATCAAGATGATTGCTTCTACATTTACTGCCAGATTCGCAACGTTATAGGTGGAGCCTGAGAAAGAACCTGGCAATAAAACTCATGGCCGCTCTTTTCTAACTGCCAGTAATTACATTAGTTTAATTTACATGATATTTGAACAAATTATATACTTAGTAATGAGTTTATACAAAAGAAACAAAATTTTAATCAAATCATAATGAGAGCGATTCTAGTTGCTAATTCTTGCAGCCAACCCTTATGACGAAGAATCTGGCAAGAAACTCAATTGATACACTTTTAAAATGTAGGCTTACAATATTAAACTTACAATTAACTGTTCTTTTGGAGTAAAGTGAACTGAGTGAAGCTCTCGAAACCATGCTAACTCAGTATGGCTAGTCTCAGATGGGTGAACACTTTGTGGTATTTCCATCTACGAGCATTTCCGTGCTTCGGAAGGCTCGGTAAACCGTTGGTCCCGGTTGCCAGTAACATGGCATTGTTAAGCTAAATTAAAGGCCTTATAAGAAGCTTGATTTTAAAGGCAGCTAAGTAGGCCGCAAACTGCGTCTGTCTATTCCAACAAGGCAATGAACTCACCACTTATTACGTAGGATAGGAATGCACACGGTGAAATGTGGGCGTATGTCTCGGCCACCCCTTCGGGGATAAGGCGTGCTTGATAAACAATAAGATACTTATGTGATAAGCGATCTTTTGTTACATAGACCTTTTAGCCAAATCTTAATTCATATTTCTTCAACCGTCTTTATTATTTTCTAAAATGTCCCCGTCCTCTATGTCTGAGTCAAGTCTAGTCTTAAGTCAAGGTCAGTCTCACTTCAGTATAATAGTAGTTGTCATACTGAGGTTTTCAGTGGATTTAATGCGGCATTTCACTGCATACATATATATCATTGTCTTTCACTATAGCACGTTAACACAACTTATATGTCCGAGAAACCACCACTCCCGCACTTAAAACAAGATAAATGCACTAGTTTTAGAAAATAATATACAGCTAACGTCCGCCCTTGTCAATTTTCCTGCGTAGAATCCAGCTCTTGTTTTCGTTGGCAATAGTAATTTTTTTTTGGACAGACGAATAGGATCTAGTGACAAAAAATATTCCTATTCCGAGTAGGTTAAATACATTTAGAAACACTTCCTTGGTTCACCGTCTCAGTTAGCATCTATCTCCATACTAGTGCTCTAACAGGAATTAGGTATCGTTATAAACAATTTTGTAAAGCAATTAGTATGCTAACTTTTTCTACATTAAAATTTTAACGTGGAAAAAAATTTGCGCTACATCTTAAGGCGGCGTAAGGCGCCATTGTCCGGCACTTAGCAAAGATGTACGTAAGAGGTAAGACGTAAAGAGGTGGATTAATTCATCAGTTTCAGAAAAAGTTAGCATACTAATTGCTTTTCAAAATTTTTTCTAATGTTTAGGCGGGTGTCATCACAAATCGAATGATTATAGATGCAATTCTATACATTCGTACGGTGCAACTTTGCTAAGTGCCGGTCGATGGCGCCTTACGTCGCTTTAAGACGTAAAGAGATGGATTAATTATTTAATTCGTCAGTTTCGCGTAGGTCCCGGTGGTGTAGTTGGTAAACGCGTCACGCCACTATAAAATTTTAATTGGGTATCGTGTTGACGTTGACGTGAAGTGTTCGTGTTCAAGGATCAGCAGCGCGAGTGCCGCACCTCTGGTGTTGCAAACTTCCATAGTCTACGGTGATCACTTTCCATAAATAAGATGAGCCGCCGTATATTTGTCAGTCATCTCAGTGGTTTAAAAAAATATTCAGAAAAAATATTCCGCTGACTCCGTCTTGACAATAAGAGGGCTAGTATGACGTATTTTCGGAACTAACCAATTGTTCTTTCTAATCGATGCATTAATTTGAGTTGTTGAGTCGTCATATTGTGTACCTTTGAGAATGCCGTGAGGCGAAACCGGTCAGGTTTACAAAGTAAATGTGGTGGAACAGTACAAGTGGTATTATTTAATATGTAATAGATGCATTAATCTATATAAATAATAATGAATGGCAAAATATGTTGCTAAGCGCAAAAATCGCAGACGGCTTGACCAATTTGAGTATTTTTTGTTAAATTTATTCCGTGCACTCTAATGAAGGTTTTTAGGGAGAGAACGATTTTGGATAAATTTCAAGGATGTGAAACGGGAACGGGAAAGCTTCATTACCCGGGTGGAGCCGGGGGCATCAACTAAGTACTTGGTTATAATTTTTTTTTTATAAGTTCCATGGATTTAAAACGGACTAAAAAGTTATCTATCCCATCATAAAAATCAGCTATGGTCTTCTCACCAGTCAAGGTAATATTACCAAAGGTTGGCAGTCAATTTGGAGTATTCCTCTCGTTCGTGTGGTATCGACGTATGAGAGAAATTTTATAGCTGTAAAAAAAAACGTATCTCGGTTACGCGCCATGTTGTTTTATCAAAGTTTAGTATAGTGACGTAACGATATAATATATATAATTAAAAAAAAACTTAACTATCTTCACGCTGTATCCCTGACGGGGTAGTCAGAGAATACAGATCGCCAGGCATCGCGATCCATACATACTTCTTTTGCTTCCGGTAGACTCATTAATCGCTTCCTACATGCACGTCTGGGTATCAGAGTACCTAATTTTGACTTATCCGTTTTTGAACAATCTGCTCACGTGGTCTTCATTTGTAAGTCTCGGCCTACCCTGACTCCTTTAACCTCTATAGTTTCAAAGTGATAAAATAAAAAAAAAAATCTAAATTCAAGTGAATTTAATAAATAATATATTATAGATAAAATACTGCAGGACATTTTTTTGAATTTACA
Organism: Thumatha senex; assembly: GCA_948477245.1. Classification (NCBI taxonomy): domain Eukaryota; kingdom Metazoa; phylum Arthropoda; class Insecta; order Lepidoptera; family Erebidae; genus Thumatha; species Thumatha senex. The sequence continues at coordinate 28,883,015 of OX419727.1, forward strand.
ATAAAAGTGACAGTAATAATTTATTTCGATTGATTAATTCAACACGTGAGCGTGATTTTAATATTTATATGAGGTTAACCTCAGTTTTTGATTGTAAGTATCAGTAAATGTATATAAATCTGTAAAAATTAGCAAGTATTTATAAATATATACCTAGTCTTTTTTTTTTAATAATTATTTAATGGCCTGGTTTCTAAGACCTTTTAGCCAAATCTTATTTTTTATATCATATTTCTTCAATCTTATCTTCTAATTAGTCCTGTCCAGTCGATGTCGTGTCCTCATTGTCCGTCCTGGTCCTTGCCCTCAGTATAATGGTGATTCTTATACTAAGGTTGTCAATGGACGTTTCGCGGCAAGAGAGAAAATAGCATTTCACTGCATATATATCATTGTCTTTCACTATAGCACGTTAACACCACTTTTATGTCCAAGAAACCACCACTCCCGCACATAAAACAAGATAAATGCACTAGTTTTAGAAAATAATATAAAGCAAGCGTCCTCACTTGTCACTCTTCCCGCCAAACGTCATATACCTAGTCAGGTCATAAGTATTGTCACACAGTAAAAACTTTTCTTATAGAATGCTGACCACAAAAAAGTTTATTGAATTCGAATTTCGAATCGTACATGAAAATAAAAATGTATACTTTTTAGAATTTTACTCATTTTTAAATATGGAGTGGACGCTTAAAGAAGACCGTGTTGCAGTTATTGCGTTGCATCGTTGCGGTTACGCGCCAATTTAAATTTTTGACATACTGAAAAATTTGAATATAACCAAAAGATTCGTTTATCGTACCATCAAACGATACAATGAAGACTCTAGTGTAGATGACAGGTCAAGAAGTGGTCGCCCTCGGTCTGTTAGGACTCCAGCAGTGATAAAAGCTGTGGAGGCGCGAATTCAAAGAAATCCTAAACGTAAGCAGAAACTGTTGGCCCTTCAGATGGGGTTAAGCAGAACCACGGTGAAAAGGGTGTTAAATGAAGACTTAGGGCTTCGGTCATATCGAAGAAAAACAGGACATCGTTTAAATGCTCGTCTAATGGACCTGAGACTGAAGAGATGCCGCGCTTTGTTGAAGCGGTACGCGGGAAAAAATATCCCAATTTTGAGTCACTCAAGACATCCTTGATTAAGGCAGCCGCCGCTATTGACATGGACCTCGTTCGTGCTGCGATAGACGACTGGCCGCGCAGATTGAAGGCCTGTATTCAAAATCACGGAGGTAATTTTGAATAAACTTTGTTGTCATAAGAATCTATGTTTTGTTAAGTTCATTTTGGTATATAAATGGTTATATAATGAATAAACTTGTTTCGCTTTAAATATTTTAAATAGGGTATGACATTTTGTAAGCGCCGTTAAAATGGTCTATGCAAAATAAAGATATTTTTATTTTATTTTATTTATTATTTATTTTATGTTTCAATTATTTTATATTAAACATGTGACAGAATTTATGACCTGACTAGGTATGATGAAAAAATGATAAGTCGTAAAGAAGTTTCACTTCTTACCTGTGTATGTACACATTTATTTTTTGATCAGATGATGTAGTAAGGTAGAGTAATAGTTTTTCTAGATAGTAATGAAAAAATATCCCGAAATACATTTTTCTTTTTAATATATTACCTATAAAACAAAAAAACAAAAATGAGGTTCAAGTATACTCAGTCTCCCCTACTCTGGTAAACATACCTACATATTTTTTTGAGCTTTTCATTTTCACCATTGTTAAAAGCGACTGCCGTCTGACCTCCCAACTCCCTAAGGGCCGGAGCACCGTTAGGTGAGGTCGCTTGGGCCTCGGAGATATTGATGAAGCCCCTTACACCCACTGGTAGTACTGTAAAGTAATACTGTGGTGGTCAATACACCTCTGCTTTTCTCTTAGCTTTCTTATATCTTCAACTTTAAAATACCAACAAAACGGAAAAGTTAAAAGTAGGTACTCGGATACCCAGACGTGCATGTATGAAGCGATTAATGAAGGGAATTAAGAATACAGGAAGCGAAAGAAGTATGCATGGATCGCGAAGCCTGGCGATCTGTCCTCTCTGATTACCCCGTCATGGATACAGCGTGAAGATAGTTAAGATACGTCTTTTAAGTTAAAATACCTAGTACTTATTGTTTACTATATATATACTAGTTGTAGTAGGGATTACTTTTCAAAACAAATAAATTGTCCTTCCAATTAATTATCTACTAATAAAAATATAATAATCATGGTTAACCATCAAATTTTAAACTTCATTAAAAAGAAGAATTAGTTACAACACTACTTTTATAAACAAAAAATAATATATAACACCAAGTTACAAATTACTTACATCTCTATAACATTCCATCTAAAAACCTACACACATTAAAATTTTATCTAACCCTTAAAAGTAAAAAAAAAGTACAAAGTTCTACGCGGCTACGGGCTATGTGCTACGGAGGGGAGGTGGGGAGAGATGGATAAAGGAGGCGGTACTAGACCCAGCCCTCGGTGAGTCTCGCGAATTGGCACCTCCGTGACTCGCCGAGTCTCGTCTTGCCAGAACGCCTCCATGCCAGTCGCGTTCCGACGTCCGCCGGAGCTCGCCGCGTGTGATTGAAAAAAATACTGGTATCGTGTTTAGTGTTAGTGTGTGTCATGTTGGGAATAGCTGGAGCCTCGTGCTAGGTCATGTCACGAAGGAAGCAGAGCAACCCCAAACCACTGAAACGTAAGTTACTGTACTTTATAAACTTTTTTCAACTTTATTCGAGTTATTCAAAATCAGAAGGCAAAAAGTTCTGTTATTTTTGTTAGGTACAAACTTTTTATTATATATAATATACTCTGTCAAAAGTTATAAAGTTGAGTTCTAAATTTAAATGTATTCTGTTATTATTGACAAAGTCCAATTCATAATGTGTTTAAACTTTTTATACTTTATACTAGTTTATTTATTATTTTCATTGCGTTTTGCGCGTGTTTACATTTTATTCACAAATAAGTTAAATACCCGCTTGTATTTACTACTTTCTTTCGGACTAGATTTATCCCAAACATTTTGGTATAACTTATACTTTACAAACATTATGTATCTATGTACAATTTAAAACTTAGATGAAACATGACTACATTTATTGGCGTAAAAATTATAAATAACATTTTAGTAAATGAAAGGCTTAAAAAAAAATAAAAAATCTATGTAAGTAAATAAAATCGAATAGATATCTAGTTTTTTTAAGTACTTCTAAGTATAAAAGTAGATTATATAAAAGTAGTAGCTTAATAATAGGTACAATCTAAACCAATGAATTTCCATAAGGCCTATCGAGATCTTCGGAGCTCAAACCAGGTTCTGCAAATGGTACCCTAAATGGTACCACAGACGAGGTCATGTAGCAAAGAAGAAAATCTCAAAACAAAATCCTGTACCAATCCATCTGGTCAGTAAGTGGTAAGTTGGTTGTCTTACTGTAACACGCTGACCCCTTAACCTCCCCAAATTAAATTGGGGAGCCCTCCATCTCCAACACTAGATACATAATTGGCTGAATTCATTGATTGAGAAACCGAACATTGAGATGAAGCGAAGATAGTATAGTAGGTAATAAACCCCACGGTTTCACCCACGTAGTGCTGTTTCCTCTAAGAATTCTGGAATAAAATGTAGCTTAATTTACACCTTATAACATCAGCTATCTGCCAGTGAAAATCCCGTTAAAATTGGTTTGGCTGTTTCAGAGACCGACAGACAGAGAAAAAAATATTTCAATTTTTTTTTATGTATGTGTCGTTTATACCGACTTCGAAAAGATAGTAATTTTGAATTATATACACGATTACATACTACAATTTTATTTATCTGTATAGATATTTTATACCTATAGATTGTAAGACATTTTATTTATTGTGGGCCATTTTTTTACACACCGCCGTATAGCCCAAAGTAAGCAAATATAAGCTTGTGCTATGGGTTCTAGACGACTGATGAACATACTTATATATTTCCAAATACATACATATTATAGATAGGAAACACCCAAACTTACCCATAGATGTTGTTAATGTAAGTTTTTCACATAAAAATACATAAAAAAATTGTAAATTAGTTTAGCTTTGAGTAGCACTGAACCAATGATTCAGAACTTTGTAGTCTCATTAAAAAATAATTTTATATCTTTGCAAAATATCAAATGAATTAGTTTTTTTTATTAAAGTGTAAAAAAAAAGACAATTACGTTCGAGACGGGGATTGAGCCCGTGACCTTTGCCCAACAAGGGCAATGTTCTAGCCACTGAACTACCCGAACCTCCGTCAATTTTTCAATCCCCGTCATGAACCAAGTTGTCTTTTTCACTGCAATAAAATCTTATGTGAAAGTTAGCATACAAAATTGCTTTAAAAAAAATTATGAATAAGTATTAGTCGTAAAATTTTTTGTATATTTTATACATTGATCAAACATTTCTCTTATTTATTATCTTAAATTACCACCATGGAGGTCGCCGGCAAGGCAGAAATGTGGTCCATGACTAAAATGTTAAGCTGAGCTAAACAAATTGGAACATCTTCCCTTCATCTTATTGCGTTTTCAGTTGCTTCCACGCCCTGAATGAATTTAGAGTCTGTCTGTTTATTCCGGATAATCTCGGAAATGACAGGGCCGAAATTAATGAAACTTTCACTAGTAGATTACTGATGTTATAAGGAGTAACTTTGGCTTCATTTGAGCGAGTAAAACCACAGGGCGTCCACTAGTTATTACTAAATTGAAATTACATCAATATTATTGTATTTTTTCTTCTTTCTTCGTCAATAACATCATTTCAACCAGCACATAGTCAATAGTCAACCTATATTACATGAATTAATAAAAGAATTGAAAACTTGACTGAAACTGAAGCGCTCGTGGCCCCGCGGTCTCAGTGTTCTGTAAACGATCACTGAGTTACGCAACTTTCACTATGGCTGGTACTCGGATAGGTGACCACTTTGTGGCATTTAGATTTGCGAGCGTTTCCGTGCTTCGGAAGGCACGTTAAGCTGTTGGTCCCGGTTGCCAGTAAAATGGCAGTCGTTAAGCCTGGTTGAAGGCCTTATGGGCGGCTTAAAAATTTCAACAGCAGGTAGCCACAACCTGAGTCTGTCTATTTCAACACGGCAATGGGCTCACCACCTATTACGTGGGACAGGAATCCACACGGTGAAAAGTAGGCATATAATATGCCTCTGCCACCCCTTGGGGGATAAGGCGTGATGGATATTTATTTATTTATTTAATTTAATTGAAAACTTAGTTAAAAATTAACTAAATGTTACTATCTTCACGCTGTACCCTTAACGAAGTAGTCAGAGAAGACAGATCGCCAGGCATCACGATCCATGCATATTGCTTTCGCTTCCTACGGATTCATTAATTTTATTGCTTCATACTTGCACGTCTCATCCGAGTACTTTAAACTTTCCGTTTTTGAGCAATCTGCTCACATCTTTTATTTTCTTCTTTTTTAAATTTTATTATACCTACACCAATAAGAAATAAATTATCTTGATGTGTTATTAGTGTGATTAGCCTTCGTATTTAAGTCTCGGACTACTGTTACCCTAACTCCTTCTCTTTTCAACTTTCGCACAATATTCTTAGTCAACTGTCAATGGTTGAAAACATAAAATTAATAAAAACATTGTCAATAGTTATGACATCCTCATTATATTAGACCACCTCGGTGGCCGGTGGCGTAGCGGTAGAAAATACCACTGCCGTTGTTAAGATTTCGGGCTCCAATCCTGGGTTGGGACAAATATTTGGACGTTTTCTAAGCATAATAATTGATACCTCATTTGAAAAATCTGTGAAGTAGTTTTGGATTTAAAGCAGAATTCATTATTCATATATACAGCAAATGTTGCCAATATCTTTACTGTTCCTGTTAGCTTTGAAATGGATGAGTAAAAACATATAATCGAATCGAGAACCTTCTTTTGTAAATCGGTCGAAAAACTTGTCTAGGCACACATCTCAAGCACATTAATTTTAAAATGACTATTAAAATATGGTGAAAAATATCAACTTGATTCGATTCGGTTCGGGTAGTTCAGTGGCTAGAACATTGCCCTGGTTAGGCAAAGGTCACTGGTTCATTCCCAGTATCGAATCGAATTGTCTTTTTTCACATTATTAAAAAAATATAAGACATTAATTTTTGTTTGTACTGCCCAGTACGAGTTCGTTAAACGTTTATCGTTAAAATTAATATTCTTTGATTGTGTGCTTATCATTTACTAAGATAGCATGAACTCTAATTATTGTGGTAACGGCCCGATAAAGTGACTGATCACGTTGGGGTGGCCACGGTGAAAGTGCGAGGGAGAATGGGGTAAAATGGACTTATAGATTCTTTATGGGAAAATATTCCCTGCGCTGGCTGGGTGATGTATCGATTTTGATGCGCTATCATAAATTAAAAGCGATATATCTAATAAAATATTGCGTCGATCAAACAAGTTTTTTTAATATTTTAAATAGTAAATATGTCAAAGTACTGGATACAGGAAGTATACATACCTGCATTTAGTACATGTCCTAAAATAACCGATAAGTGCGAATGGAACTCGCCCACCGATGACTCCGTACAAATTTTTAGGTACACATTATAAACAATTCCATTTGAATATTTTTTTATGATTGAATTATATATATAGGTATAGTTTTCACATATTTTTCCCTATACTTGTAGCATAAGAGTACCACACAGAATACCACTTACCAAATTTCATAGTTCTAGTCAAATAGTTACATATTCAACGAGACATACCCCATAAAAAATAAAATATAGCGGGACACTGTTAAAACAGCGCCATTTAGCCTAAACTAAGCAATAAACTCGTGCTATGGGATCTAGATAACTGATATACATACTTATATATTTCTAAATACTATACATAGAAAACACGCAAGCTCCAAAACCAACATTTGTGGAGCACACAAATATTTGTTCCAACCCGAGAATAGACACGGGATCTCGGCATGTCATTCGTATACACTACCACTGCGCCACAGAGTCAGACAATATAACTTAAGGTGATATACGAGTATATTTTTTTATTTTATTATGCAGGAACAACAAACAGATATACTACGTAATATTATTAGAAGTAATAACAGTAGGTTAATAATAATGTAGCCTACAGCGCTGTTCACAGATTACCAAAAGGTTTTAATTAAATTTGAGTCGCTCGAAGCTCGAAATGAAATGTAATAAAATATAAAAGAAAATAGTTACAAACATGCTAAAATTAATAAGTGATTTTCCGAATTAATAATACCCGCTATTAATTTGTGCACAACTTTTCGTAAGTCAGTTGTCGAAATTTATTTACTGAACATGCAAATATGTCGATGTCCTCAAAAGTGTTGTTATACGAGTCAGTTAGTTGATGCAGGGGTGCACGCAACCCAGCATTACATCAGCATACCCACCGCAAATAGTTTACCTGCACGTACCTGGCGCCTATGAACAGTTCTAGGGACTAAGTAACACAATACATTATTTAGGGCAAAACAAACAAAACGACCGTGGACAATATTAAACAAAGTCATTGCCTCCAGCTATGTGCGCCTTTCACTCAACTTTAGAAGCCCATACTCGCTCAACAACTTGTCATAAGACAGATAGAAACCGCGACATCTGTAGTGCACCGCACGCAAATACCTACGTTGAACATTCTCAACCATATCTGCGTACTTATTGTAATAAGGGTTCCAGATGGAAACACTATACTCCAACTGAGGTCTCACTAAGGCTTTATAAAGGTAAAGGTATGAAGAATGATGCTTAAAATCAGTAGTGGATCTCATTATAAATCCGTACATCTGAAATGCCTTATTGACAATCTTTTCGATGTGCGAATCAAGGCAAAGCTTTGAATCCATTTATATTACAGTTAATCTATTATTTTGCAGCTGTATTTTGAGTTCGTTAGTTGTAATGTAATGCAAAATAAATATACATACATACGCGTATTCTGCCAAATACAATCATTTATGAAAAATATTAACTTATGCATCTGGTATTTTCAAGTACACCTTTACCAGCTGTTGAGATCAAGTGAACTAGATAAATATGTTTAATTATAAAATTATCAAGAGATTAAGTTAATAAGGTTCTAACATACATAATTTTATCACTAAAACGATCTCCTTAAGCAGATGTAATAATATCAACATAAAAAGAGCATAACATAACAATTATTTAATATTATTAAAAATAATTATAACACAAACATACATATTGTCACGCCTTTATCCCCGAAGGGGTGGACAGAGGCATACTTATACGCCCACATTTCACCGTATGCATTTTTGTCCCACGTAACAGGTGGTGAGCCCATTGCCGTGTTGAAATGGACAGGTGCAGGCTGTGGCGAACTGCTATTGAAATTTTTAAGTCGTTAATAAAGCCTTTAACCAGGCTTAACGACTGTCATTTTACTGGCAACCGGGACCAACGGCTTAACGTGCCTTCCGAAGCACGGAAACGCTCGGAAATGAAAATTCCGCAACGTGACCACCCATCCAAGGACCACCTATAGCGAATGTTGCTTAATGCAGTGATCGTTTACAGAACACTGAGTCAGCGGGTCACGAGCGCTTCAAAAATAATTAATACTTATGTAAAACTAATTAATTATTTAAAATAAGAGATAGTGTTCTAAATTACCCTTATCTACTCTGTAAGGTATATAAACAAATATGTCTCTACCTAATAATAGTACCTATCTCTTCATGTGGTTTTGTGGATTTTTACTCAAACTTTGGTTTTTCACTTTTGACCGTCATTTGTCATTTTTCAAGTCAATCACTTTGAAAGTTTATTCTCATAAAATTTTAATGGGATCAAAATAAATGTATAGGTTATATATCAACACGCTACTACCTAAGAGAGCGGGGCAGTAATTATAATTGTCAAAAAAATTACAATTTTTTTAATACTATTGAAAAATTAATAAATATTCGAGATTAAATGTGTGCCACAGGAATCATAGTATGTCACTGGCAAAGCCGCGGGGCTCAGCTAGTTGTAGAATATCAAGTTTTATAGAATAAGTAAGTAATTTATTAATTATACCGAAAAAAAAAAATCGCCGCGACCTTTTCAAAATGAAAAGCATCTAAACCGATAAATAAAATTAAAGTGTCTTTTTGTAATTCCAAAACATCCAAAAATAACAGCTTTTTACTATTAAATACGCATTTACTACTTTTTTTTTTTCTGTGTCAATCTGTCTAATCTCTGAAACGGCTGAACTAATTTTAACTGGACTTTCACTGGCAGATAGTTGTAGTTATAAAGAGTAGCTTAGGCTACATTTTATCGCCGTATTTCCACGCGGGAACGGCCAATACGCGGGTGAAACCGCGGGGCGGGGGCGTCGGCTAGTCTACAGTAAATATTTGTCGAGAATTACTTGTTTTCGCTTTAGTAACTATTATGCAATATTTGATCAAGTTGCTGATACCGTCCGGGATAGGCAGAAGAATTTCTATACGGAAATTGAAAAGGCTCGGATGACCGGACGTGGATAAGACGTGTTGATATACGGGTATGTACGTAGGGTTGACAAACCCCATCTTCAAGAGTAGAATCATCTATAGCAGAGATAGTGTGGCTTTTTTTTCATGTAGGTGCTATGCCGGATTCCTACTAAAATAACTCGGGATCCTTCCATGTGCCTGTGGCCGACAGTCCCAGTAAGCTCTCGGAAAGATAGCTCCCGACAGACATTGCCCGTCAGTGCAGCCTCGACTCATAGGCCATTGATAAAACATAAGGAGGCCGAGTCTACTATTGACGAGCCATAGAATAGAACCAGATTCGCTATCTTTAGCTGTAAAAATGTTATAGTTTGACCAGAACCGCTGTACCGCTCACTATATACAAATTTGTACGCAGTGAGCGGTACAGCGGCACTGGTCAAACTATAGTAGACTATCAAAAATGCAACTGACTAGCGGCCACTGGCGCGGTACGTGTTAGTAGACTTCTGTCAGCCAACCGATAGAAGTCTATTAGAGTACGATTGTAATAGTAGAAAAACTGACAAAATTGTACCGGTGGCTTTCTACAGAGCGATGATTTCGACACGATTGAAATAGCAGACTCGGCCCCTTAGGTTGCATGCAATCTATTTAGCTGACCGGAGTCTGTAAGTAATAATTATCACTACGGTCAGTCCTGGTAACAGTTTATGGTAATTTTGAACGATTACATATTTCGGAAGGCACGTTAAGCCGCTTAGCCAGGGTGTTAGTGACATGGTCAATGAACCCAAGTTGAAGAAGGCCTTGAAAAATTTCAACTGCGTGTAGCCTGTCCTTAGCCCTTTCAACACAGCAATAGGGTCGACATAGTGAGTGTAAGGTCTCTGGTGTTGCAAACGTTCATAATAATAATAAATATTGTTGGACACTTTTTACACAAAGCCATCTAGCCCAAACTAAGTTATAAGCTTACAAGCTAACAAGCTAACTTAATTTGGACTTAGTTTTGGTTTTAGTTGTCTAGATTAGTACACTATGGGATCTAGACAACTGTTATACATTCGTATATATTTCTAAATACATACATATTATACATAGAAAATACCCAAACTCCGAAACCAACATTTGTGGGTCACACAAATATTTATTCCGAGATCGATGGCAATGCGCGTGGCAGTCGCATTCACTACCACTGCGCTACCGTGGCAATGCATAGGCTACGGTGACCACTTTCGATCAAGTGTTCGTATGCCTGTCTGCAACTTGATTAGGATAAGAAGGCCCTCTGTCTACACTGTCTATTGTAATGACATTCCTGATGGTGTCTGGACCGCCATACAATTCCAAACATGGTATGAAGAATTGAAGAGTCAGTGAATGAGACTGCTTGAAATGAATGAATATGAAAATGAAAATAGTACCTGTTTGACATTGGGGCTCATACACATTACACATATTAGGGTTGCTACATACACTACACATACACGCTATAGAAGACATTATTTCCATGTGTGTTGGATTATCTTGAAGAGAGAGAAAGAAGAGAGAGAAGAAGACAGAGAAGCTCCTATCGTGGAAGTCATAATAAAGTTTGCAAGGAGAATTCCGTTAGTATTCTAGTATTTATTAATTATTAACTACATTGAACGAACTCGAGCGCTATTTCATTAAAGATTGTAGAATTTATAAGGTTAAGCAAAACCCAACTAACATTTGGAGCTACTATAAGAGTTAGAACAGATATATAAAAGAGCTAAACAGATCCTAAGGTCATCAATAAGTGCTATCACATAGGAGTTATAGCGAGCTATAACTTTACTATACCCCCGGATTGGGCACAAATTCTTATGATCTTAGGTTCCACTATGGCAATGTCGTGGAGTCATAGAATGAATTTTAGAGATTTAGAAGAGCAATTATGGAGGTATAATATCGCTAACTGAGACTAAAGCGCTGTAAGAGTGGTATTTTAGTGACCATTGACTCCTCAAGCGATGTAGTAGAGCTACATGCTGCTTACTGACTCTTTGAGCGTTATAAAGAGAGTAAATTTAAGAATATAAACTCTACAAGAGGCATAGTTAGTCTATTGTGTATCTTACTTACTGTTATAGCAGTTAGAGGGTGGCAATAATGCAAATTGTAACCCCTTGAGTTGCAGTATAAATCTACAATAGGAAATTATTACGTCTAAGTATATCTTATTTTTCATAGAATTTTATAACATGTTAAATGATTAAGAGTGATATTCCCATTTCAATGGGATCAGTAAAACCATAGTGGTCTTTACGAAAATAAATGGCGGAGTTGAATGCAAAACTTTTAACTGATTTTTAGTGCAAAATGAAGCGGAATTTTCATTGCGAAGGTAAGTTAATATGTGTATATATTATTAGCAAATAATTGAAGTGCCCACTCTTTGCGGTGTATTAATCTAAAAAATATTTTGCTTCACATGGAGCAAAACATTACTTTTCCTAAATTTGTAACATAACTTTGCCTATTAACTTAAGAGTCTTGACCCTGTTATTAGAATGCTATAAAAATAAATACCTTCATTGTATTATGTTACCTTTTACTCGTAGTCCGTTTTACCGTTTTTTATTAACTTCATAATCTAAAAATGGTGGACCCATGAATTTGGAGATCCGTAGTAATTTTTCAAAACCACTATCTAGCCTACGCACGACTATTACACATAGGTATCTCCTAGTTGGACGAGTGCTAAATTGTTTTTATTGTTTGATTTGCCAAAAATTGAAAAGATTTGGAATTAAATACCTACATATTTCTGTCTACAAAATTAAATACTGTAAAATACTGCCATTTAAAGCTTTTGAAAATTTTTAGCAATGGAATGTTATTATTTTAATGGAAGTTTGACTTTATTTCCAGCATTTTTTATCCCTTACGTTCATAAACGAATCGTCAATTGTATAAACTTTGCATGTGATACTAATTAGCTTTTTTGTACCTACACAGCGAGAGCAAGTCCGGTTGCATTATATAATACGTAAATAAATTGTAATAGGGTTGCTAAAATAAATAGGAGTACAAGACGACATAAACGCTACTATATTTTATTTGATTCTGTTACAATTATATTTCAATTTCAGAATGCCGTTCAAAATAGTAAGAACATTAGAGAAAGGACAATACAGCCACTGTACGAGTATTGCACACGGATATTATTCTATCGTGATGTAATAATTTTGTTTGTAAATCGATTGTGAAGCGTACGAATGATCAAACTTATAATAACACATAATGCTCGCACTGACTTAGTTGAGCGTGTTCATGGTGGTTTTGGATACGGCACCCGCAACGCTGAAGGAGAAACTATCCTCAGAACGTGTGCGGCTGCCGATCTGGCCATTGAGACCAGGGAGAAGAAAGCCCTCTTTAAAAAGTGGCAAGCGACCGGATCTCCCGAAGACCGCATCACCGTCGGGGTACACCAGGGTTTTGTCCTTAGTCCGCTTCTGTTCAGTGTAATATTAGACGAATTGTCGGACAGCATCAGAAACCCGCATGAGTAGCCTCCATGGTTGCTCATGTATGCTGACGATATTGCGCTGGCAGACGCGGACAGGGGCAGATTGGTGCGACGTGTAAAGGCGTGGAAGGAGACGCTTGAGAACGGCGGTCTGAAACTAAATGTGGCGAAGACCGAGTATTTGGCACTAAACTCGACAGATCCCACATCCGTCCACATAGGCGGTGATTTGGTCGAGCGCACGGACCAGGTTAAATACCTGGGATCTGTTTTTCACACGTCCAGTGCCATTGATTGCGATGTCAAGTCACGCATTGCTGCCGCGTGGGCCAAATGGCGGGAGATGATCGGTGTCATTTGTGATCCTAAAATGCCGATACGGTTGAAGGGACAGGTCTACAAAACCATTATTAGACCTGTCCTTTTACATGGCAGTGAGACGTGGCCGATATTGGAGCGACACAAGCAGGAGCTGCGTGTCACGGAAATGAAGATGCTGCGGTGGATGTGTGGAGTCACGCGGATGGACCTCGTGAGGAACTCTCGCATCCGCGGCAGCCTTCACGTCCGTGACATTGCAGACAAGTTGCAAGAGTGTCGCCTTCGTTGGTATGGTCACGTCTTGCGGCAACCGCCGGGCTACGTAGGTAACAAATGTCTGGCCATGTCAGCCCCGCCGGATCCCGGTAAGAGGGGAAGACCCAAGAAGTGCTGGTTTGACGTCGTAAGGGATGACATGCGTGCCAATGGTCTCACTACACGGGATGCCGACGACCGTGCGAAGTGGAGGAGAAAATGTAGGAAAGCGGACCCCGGGCGTCGCGAGACGCAACTGGGACAGACGCTCGGATGATGATGATGCTCGCACTGACTTAGTGTTTTATTTATGTCAATATTCACTATCGCCACCTAGTATTTGTATTAAAATATTTTTTTGGTGTTTGTAAACTAGTTCGAGGATCTTTTGTTGGAATCCAAATCTGTCATTTAAGATCAACATCAAATCTTTCATAAAAGTTTTATTTAATATTCTTAATAGCTCATGTCCTCAAATTTTCACTAAAATGAATGATACTTAATATAGTCACTGGTATTATTCACATCATCACTACTCAATGAGTAATAACTGTCTCCTTCAGAAATATCAAAACTTGCAGTTGCGATTTCACTTCCATTACATACGGAACAATCATCTTAGAAAATAATGAATGGAGCTCTGTTGCGGCGCCATTTTATGCTTTCATGACCGCTTACATGACCAATTAGGGGTACTAAGGTGGTAACGAACTCAATAATTCAACCTTAAATAATATAGAGGCTATACTTGACACTATACGTTCTATTTATAGTGAGAAATGTCCCTAATATTCAGCCCTAAACTATACAATGGACCTTTGTATCCCTTTAAGAGTTGTAAAAGATTTATAAAACACCTTTGTAGAGCTAGTAGCGTTGATTGCTCCTATTGTGCAACTATCAGTGCCCTGAAAGAGTTTATGGTAGCTTGCTTAGAACTTTAGAAGTCAGTAATAAATGTTAATTTCTAATATAGATCTTATAGTAGTAAGATTCACTCAAAGCTATAACACAGAAGCTTTGGTCTGTATTGTAGGGATAATAATCGCTGCTCTACGCGTTTAACCTTCACACATTGCTCTAATAAACTTGCTTTGTCACTGTAAGCGTAATATTTTAAAAATCCGTCGCAAACTATAATTGCAGCTACTACTCTACTTTCATAACACTTAAGGTTCTATGGTAAGCTCTATTTGCAGCCAAATTGTTTGTTGGGAATGGACCAAGAATACTGCCCTGGGGCACTCCATGTGCCTTGACATTTCAGAACTTAGTAATCAATCAATAAAAAAAACTGACCAAGGACACGGCCCTAGACATAACATGTACTTACATTTGCAATGATTATTCACGCTCAACAAGGGACAGCAGATAAATGTCCAGTCACCTTCAAAGTACTCGTTTAAAACAATATTGGAGACGATGCGATACAGATATTCACAAAGCGAGTGTAAAAATAATGATTAAATCTCTGTTTACTTTAGCGCACGATAAAGGGTCAAAGATAGCGTATCTGCAGTTTACTTTCTACATTAAATACTTGAAGCATTTCATCATAACGGAGATTTTTCATAATGTTTGCTTTCTTTTTTTAATCTATATCGCTTTGGGGTGTATAGGGGGCGATATCATGTGCTTGGAATAAGCCCCCCTTCAAGTAATCAATTGAATCTACTGGACGTAGAACTGGATGCAAGGGAAGACAAGACTTGTGGAAGTCAATTCAAAGACCAAGACCATGATCTCCGAGGCCCAAGCGACGACACTTGCTATCTTGCTATCGGTGCACCTGGGGGCCGAATCTGCTATTACAATCTTGTCGAAATAGAATCGAAATCGTCGCTCAATAGAAAGTCACCGGTACAGTCTTGACAGTTTTTCGTAGTCTTCTATTACAATCGTATTTCTATAGGTCGGCCGATAGAATTCTACTAACACGTAACCGCGCCAGTGGCCGCTAGTCAGTTGCATTTTTGATAGTCTTATAACGTTTTGACAGGTAAAAACTACGATTCCGATTCTATTCTACTGCTTGTCAATAGTAGACTCGGCTCCTTTATGACTAACGGACGAGCAACAATGCAGATACTCTTAAAAGGTTGGAATGTCAAACGGCGCGGCGGCGGTCTTCTTCTGCTTCTCTTTCTGGACTTTCTCGGTTTGAGCAATGCCAAAATCAAGTAATTTGTTTCGTTCTTGTTAACATGTTTAAAGTATAAGGGCCGTATTCCAGAACGTTTCTCAATACTCAATCGACGCTTGAGGCTAGTTTTTGCCTTATAAATAACTACTCTCAAGTGTTTCTTGAGTATTGATAAACGTTCTGGAATACGGCCTTAAATCTTCTTCAAATAAAATACGTTCATTTTAATTAGATAATATGAATCTTCTTTTTACAAAATAAGTAAATTATTCTTGTTGACAGCATGTATAGGTTTGTTCAAAGTTCTACAAAATTAGGGTAAATTTTACGTCAGTTATATGTGGATTTTTGGAAGGTAACATAAAATGCCGCGTACCACTGATTTATAAAATTTCACAACATCTTTTGCACGTTATCGAAGCCTTTATGTTTAAGAAACTATCATTTTTACAAATAAACACTCGAAAATACACTAGTTCCGCCAAAATCCGCGACAGATTTTCATTCCAGATTTCGTACTTAACCCTAAACTTTTTGAAAATCCAATATAGCCTATGGTACCAACTCACGAAGAATGTAGCTTTCGTAGCTTTCTAATGGTAAAATATTTTTTCAAATTGGCTCAGGAGTTTTTAAGCCTATTCATTACAAACTTGCAAATCTTTCCGTTTTATAATATTAGTATAGATTTCGTAAGCGCCTTTGAAATGGTCTAGCAAAATAAAGACTTTAATATTTTATTTTTATTATATAAATTTCACGAACGAAGAAGTTCTACGACGTGTCAAAAAATCGCGAGAACTCATGTCACTCGTTAAGAGAAGAAAGGTAGCTTATCTGGAACATGTATTGAGACATGAGCGGTACCATCTCCTCCAGACAATTATGATGGGTAAGATTGAGGGGAAAAGACGCGTCGGAAGAAGAAAGCTATCCTGGCTCCGCAACATCAGGCAATGGACCGGTATCACCAACGTAGAGGAACTTTTTCGCCTCGCGAGAGATAAGAAGCATTACGCAGAGCTGACGGCCAACCTCCAGTAGTGGATAGGCACTCCAAGAAGAAGATTATATAAATTGTAAATTAATAAGTACATATAAAACTTTATTTGCAAGAAACGAAGATATCAGTAGTAGATCTTCAGGTAACAATAATATATCATTAGTCATAATTTATTATTTCATTTCCATAATATTATAAATAAAACATTTTGTTATATCGACCTTGGTTTTGTTTATGTGAACTTTTCAACCATAGAGCTAAGAATGTTGCTAGCTCTCTCGCACCATTGATTCTTTGCTCTATTGAAATGAATATGCTGATGTCTATGTATGAAGCCACGTGGAAGGAGCTTCTTAACAACTCTAGCATCCGTGACAGTCCAAGATATTACTTACGTACTTAACGGGATTCGCCTCCACGTTTGCAGATGCCACATAAACACTCAGGAGTATGCAATTCCAGCGGGAAAGTTGAACCTAAGAAATAAAATAACTAAATAAATATTGAAGGGGCACTTTTATTTGCCTCTAGCCCAACCTAAGCTAAAATAAGCTTTTGCCATAGAATCTAGGCAACTGATCAACATAGTTATCTATATATTACTAAATGCATGCATACATATTATATATAAAAAACACCCAAACTCTGAAACACACATGTGTGGATCACCCAAATATTTGTACCGACCTGGAATTTGAACCTGAGACCTCATACACACTACCACCACCTTACGCCACCAAAGGCAGTCAAATCTTGGCTAGATATAATGAGAAATTTTTAAAGCAAAATTTTTATCTAAATTTCTAAAAAACTAACTAACTATCTTCACGTTAAAATAAATAAATAAAAATAAATAATAATAATAATAAATTTCTCATATATTTTTTTAATAAAGTGTAGATAGACAATTCGTTGCGAGACAGGGATTGAACCTGTGACCTTTGCCTAACCAAAGTTAAGCAAAGGTTAGGCAAGGGTCACAGGTTCAATCCCTGTCTAGAATCGAATTGCCTTTTTCCACATTATTAAAAAAAATATATAATGAGGTCTTAATATTTGAAAATGGGGACCCTGAGGCCTGACACATGTATGGACTTAAAGACAGGATATTCTTGTCGTATTAAAAAGCTTTTTTTTTAAAACAAAAATAACCAGTTTTACATGCAATCTACTTATCACAGACTATTGACAATTTATTTGCAGTTTTGTTTATACGTGAAATTACATCATTCTGTGTTTAGTCTAGCGTGATGTCATAACAAACTGACTGCCATAAGTGGCAGTGTATGCGGCTGCCCCGCTTAGGTCTTGGGTTCGGTTTCGGTCGGAACAAATATCAAAGTGATCCGTAAATGTTTGTTTCGGAGTTACATTGTATAATACGAGTATGTATGTATTTACAAATATATAAATTTGTTTATTAGTCGTCTAGATCGTTTACCACAAGTTTATATTGACTTACTTTGCCCTAAAAATAAAAAAAAAACGGCTCATAACATTCTATTGATCCATTTAATTCATTTATAATGTAAACACCCACTAACAAACGATATTTCTAAATCCTACCCTTAAGAGGTTGAAATTGGGCGTTAAAGTTTGTCAAAGTATGGCACAGACAAAGTCGGAGGACATAGCTAGTTATTTAAATATTCATATACATACATACACTCTATCAAACACCACATTTAAGATTTATAAGATGACGTTTCCATACTGTTCTTAAAATATACTACTGAACTATAAATACTTCCAGCATATCGGCCTAAAGCCCTTATCATCCCATTACACTGAAGTGGTAAACACTTGTACTTATCTCTTGAATAAAATCTGTATTACATGCACAATTACATTCGTTATCATCGAAGCTGAATTGTAACCTATCGTTCTATCACTTATAATGTACTTTAAAGTGAATCAAGCGCTTTTAATGCCTCTTCGAGAAAAACAGAGATGATAAACTGTATCAGCTGCTGTTACTTATCAATCACGCCTTTATCTCCAAGGGGTGGGAGAGGTATGTTGTCCCATGTAACAGGTGGTGAGCCCATTGACGTGTAGAAATGACAATGAAGCGAAGGTTGTGGCGACCTACTGTTGAAGTCTTTTTACTTCAACTGGGCTTAACGGCTGCCATGTTACTGACTACTGAGACAAACGGTGTAACAACCTTTATTTTTTTTTGTCATTATTTTATAGCCTGGTTACGAAGACCTTAATTTATATTTCCTCAATCTTTCTTATTATCAGCAATGTATCCATCCTCTACGTCTTAGTCAAGTCTAGTCTTAAGTCAAGGTCAGTCTAACGGCAAAATGCCACAGAGTGGTCACTCATCTAAGGACGACCGTCATACCGAAAGTTGCTCAACGCCGTGATCGTTTACAGAACACTGAGTTAGCGGGACTACGAGCGCTTCATGGGCTGTAATGGAAAGGCACCGTGAGGCTTTAGTCGGTAGGAGTCCAGTTTGGCATCCATGAGGATTTGTTTTCGTAAATATGAAGACCACGTGAGCAGATTACTCAAAAACGGAAAAGTCAAAGTACTCGGATACCCAGACGTGTGTGTTTGAAGCGATTAATGAATCTACAGGATGCGATAGAAGTATGCATGGATCGCGAAGCCTGGCGATCTGTCTTCTCTGAGTACCCCGTCAGGGATACAGCGTGAAGATAGTTAAGTTTAAGGATTTCCATACTTAAAAAATTAAAAAGAAAACTTCTACTGGACGAAGGTCTCTCCTAAATTACACCAAAAATAAAATAAAATGTGGGGGGGGGGGGGGCTGTCTACTTAAAGGGCTGTTCTCCTACTTTACATTACTTTTTCTAATTTATTCGACTGAGTTGGTATCGGTCATTGACCTTTATTAAACGAACTTCATGCCGTAACCATTTGGTTTTGATTTGCGAATTCCACAAAATACGTATAGGTCCTTAAAGTATACAATATGAAAGTAGTTCAATCCGAATGTAAAAATTATACACAACTATAATTTCAAAATAAGTTAATTATACACAATAATAATTTCAAAGTCTCCAATTGTCTATTTACACTTTCTCATGAAAGTTCATAAAATCAAGTTAAACGTATATAAAGTTACCCGAATCCCCAGAATTGCATTGTCAAGTAAGTGTTTTATCACAAAATTTACAAAAGCGTGGGAAATTTAAACAACTGTGTTAAAAAATCTTTTCAACACACTTGCTCGTAAAGTGGATCTAATATCGCCGGTTGGTTTTAGACTCAAATAGTGGAGTTATATTCTATTACCGCACTATTTGCTTTCTTTTAATCAGCAAAGGATTGTTATAGAAACAGTATGTAAATATTTTTGTTAATATATAAAGTCTATTAGGTAGGTACTTAAAATATAACAAATAAACGTCTTGATACCATTAGCTGATTCAATTCAGGTGTTGCAGAAGCCCCCTGAAATATAATTCAAATCTTTTCATCTACGTTGTTTCACATACAAGAACATTGTAAATACCAAATAAGACAATGGTTACAGATTAAATGGCGTGTAATTCAGTGAGATGCGCATGCCGCCATCATTTGCGTACAAAACGGCGGTCGCTTGACGCACAATACTCTTTGATCTCGCCGCCGTACAAGTCAGGTGACATTCGGTTATGTTTGTATGGGAGTTATTATTTATTTCCGTGTATGATGAAGTTCAGTCAACTCTGGTTCTTTCATTTTAGCAGTAATGGGCTGTTTGGGCTGCGACAAAACTAATTATACCTGTTTAGCCTTCACGGTATAAGCCCCCAAATGTAGTTGTGTGAGGCCAGGGAGCCGAGTCTGCTCTTTCAATCGTGTCGGAATAGAATCGAAGTCGTCGCTCATTAGAAAGCCAAAGGTACAATTATGACTGTTTTCGTTGACTTTCACATTCCAATAGACTTCTATCGGTCGGCGGATAGAATTCTAAAATAAACTAACACGTGACGCACTAGTGGCTACTAGTCAGTTGCATTTTTGGTAGTCTACGAACATTTTGACAGCTAAAAACAGCAATTCTGCTATGCAATTCACAAATCTTTGATCCAAATCCGCTACGGCGCAAATGTCATTAATATTCGGTTCTATGAATATCGATGACATTTGCGCCGTAGTGGATTTGGATCCGAGATTTGTGAATTCCATAGCTAGTTCTATTCTACGGCTTATCAATAGTAGTGTGGAGGAACGGGTGGATATGTTCCTCCGACACAAAGGGAGGATCCTCCGACCAGGCAAGGTGATCACGCCTGGCGGGCCGCCGCCCTACGGTTGATGTTGGGCTGTTGTATATATCATCCTTCAGCGTGAGAACTCTCATAGTGCGATGTAGGATTCTTAGTATCGATGTAGTTCGATAGCTTTACGCTAGGTGGCGCTGGTCGCCACATCACTCCCCTCCGAGACCGGAGGTCGATTGTGAGTATGAGTCTGGTGTCTTCGTCTGTTGTGATTTGCGCCAGTGCCAGATTGTGTAGTCCCAGTGAGTCGGAACTGTATGCCGCTGATCCCAGTGAGTCGGAATCGTATGCCGCTGAATCAAGTGAGTCGGAATCGAATGCTGCTAGTCCCAGTGAGTCGGGGCTGAGTGCAGTGCTGCGGTGCGCGGTGAGGTAACCCCAGTGAGTCGGGGTGGTTGCTGCGTAGTGGCTGGCTGCTGCGTACACGGGAGAGGTGTGCTCTTCTTTCATTGACCGTAGTGCAGTGTGCTGTGCCTAGACGCTGATGTGGCCAACGAGGTAACCAGGCTGGAGCGGTCGCTTCTAGCTAGTGGTATCCCTGATGAGGCCGGAGGTGCTGGCTGGCTGAGACTAATTACCCTCATACTGGAGTGCTGTGATGGTGGCGATAATGCTGCTGATCTGCTCCGTGAAGGCTGCTTCCAATCACATCGGGGTCACCACTGCGGAGGAACGGGTGGAGATGTTCCTCCGACACAAAGGGAGGACCGGGCAAGGTGATCACGCCTGGCGGGCCGCGGCCCAACGGTTGATGCTGGGCTGTTATTGTATATATCATTCTTCAGCGTGAGAACTCTCATAGCGCGATGTAGGATTCTTAGCATCAATGTAGTTCGATAGCTTTACGCTAGGTGGCGCTGGTCGCCACAGTAGGCTTGGTCTCCTGTTTTCAGCGCTGGCTGATTCGATTGATTGTATGGCGTAATATTAAAAAAAAACATTAAACACTATCTAGGTACTACGCTGAGAAGTTTTCAAAGAATTGAGAAACTCTGTACAAGAAAAAGCATTTACTGGTAAAAATGTAGTTTAAATGAAGTATGGGATCATGATTCCGATAGCCAATGATACCGATTCAAGGTCATATGAGAATAAGATGGTGAGCTGTCCGAAGCGCCTTTATATCGGAAGGGGCTAACAGAAGCATACTATACTCCCATATTCCGCCACTAGGTGACCCACACGGCTTTGGCCGTGACATATTTTGACTGAGCGTCGCAATTATTTAATCCCGTTGTTTATAAATTCTTTAACAATTTAATAATGTATTAAAATTTGCCCGATTTGTCGACATTTATGATTACTGCTCCGCCCTCCAGCGTAGTAGCGTGATAATCCAACCGTAGTTCCTGAGATTAGAGCGTTTAACCAACTCTTTCTAAAGTATTCGGCCTATCCCTAAATTTAATAAGCCTGTAAATATTCCTAGTTTTAATAATAGAAAGAAAGAAAGAAAGAACAAACAAACAAACAATGATACCGATTCAAGGTCATATGAGAATAAGATGGTGAGCTGTCCGAAGCGCCTCGTGGCCCCGCGGTCTCAGTGTTCTGTAAACGATCACTGAGTTACGCAACTTTCACTATGGCTGGTACTCTGATGGGTGACCACTTTGTGGCATTTACATTTGCGAGCGTTTCCGTGCTTCGGAAGGCACGTTAAGCCGTTGGTCCCGGTTGCCAGTAAAATGGCAGTCGTTAAGCCTGGTTGAAGGCCTTATAGGCGGCTTAAAAATTTCAACAGCAGGTAGCCACAACCTGCGTCTGTCTATTTCAACACGGCAATGGGCTCACCACCTATTACGTGGGACAGGAATCCACACGGTGAAAAGTGGGCATATAATATGCCTCTGCCACCCCTTCGGGGATAAGGCGTGATGGATATTTATTTATTTTTATTTAGAAAGAAAGAACAAATTTATTTTCAAAAAACACATCACATGATATTTTTACATTTACATTTGAATAGGTGACATGTTGTGTGAAGTAGAAAAAAGGTTGCCTCCTCAGCTAAAATGCTGCGATGCCATATGACATGCAACGCTGGTATTCTGGAAGCACCTTAGCAGTGACGCCACATTCAGAAGTTAACACCATAAACTTTTAAATATTTTATCACAAACAGACAAATACAATTACTTACAATATATAATAAAATAATAGTACACAAAAACGCACAAGATACACACATTCATGTAACACGGTCATTAAGGATCTGTGCATAGACGGATGTAAGAAACAATAAATAAATAAATAAAGGGATAAAACGGCATCTTACAGTGACAAATGAGAAATCCTATCCAATGTCCCTTGAAGAAACCGAATACATATGCATAGCGTTGCTCATATAACAACAACAAACTAAATAATACACACAATAAAAAATAAATAATAAATCACAGTTATCGCTGCTTACCTACGAGCCCAGGACCCTCATCTCAATAGCAGCTCCGATCCAGTCTCTTAGAATATATCTATAGAAGAAGATTGATTAAATAAATTGTTACATACATACAAATACATAATTTACTCATGAGTGAAACCGTTTCAGAATTTTATAATATTGACGCCCGCGACTTCGGCTACATGGAGATGTTTTCCCGTTCCCGTTTCGCACAGGAACTTGTTCCCGGGATACAAGTTAATAGTCTGTGTCATTTTTCTTTTTTTTTGTTATTCTATTATTTTAATAGGGACTTTGACGCGTAGCGTATGTCAGTCCCATCGTACCCTAACCCACAATTTGCTGTCTACGAAATCTATGAATACACAGACGTGATAGACGCCATGAACTCAAAAAGAGCTCCTGCATCATCGCCATTAGGTTGCGATAAGATTTTATGGAAAATATCTACATCAGCTCTGTTTAAATTCAAGACCCTTATCAGACTATTTCTAATTGATTCATTCCGGCCACACTCCATCAGTAAATGTTGCAGATCTTCGACCACTCCACACTGCTTACAACGAAGTCTGTTTTCTTCATAAGGAAAGTAAACTTTTTACATGGAATGTGCCCGGATCTGAGTCTATGAGCTGTAACTACAAGTCTCCTACTCAGGTTACTGTTCATACACCAGGGCACACGAAGGGGCTGACACTGTATGGTATTATACCATATACCCTTTTCGATTGATCGTGCATCGAAATATTCCTTCTAAAGATTATAACAAATGTTTTTAAATTTAGGTAAGTATTCAAAGTAATCTAATTATAATTCAAAATTTTTGCAATTTTTACTCCCGTATTTTGCCATTAGGTTAGCCCTTTCATTGCCCTGCAGTCCAATATGCGATGGAACCCATTGCAATCGCAGTTGAACTCCCCTTTGTATCAATTCGTCAATCTTGGATAGAATAATATAAGCTATCGAAGCTCCTCTGAGCCCAGAGGTGCATCGAGCTATATGTTGAAGGGCACTTCTACTATCTGTCAAAATAACATACCTTTTGTTTTGATTATTTTCCAACAATATAAATGTGGCCTAGCGGTCTCAGTGTTCTGTAAAACGATCACTGAGTTACGCAACTTTCACTCTGGCTGGTCCTCGGATGGGTGACCACTTTGTGGCATTTACATTTGCGAGCGTTTCCGTGCTTCGGAAGGCACGTTAAGCCGTTGGTCCCGGTTGCCAGTAAAATGGCGGTCGTTAAGCCTGGTTGAAGGTCTTATGTTATATTATATATATAAAATTATTTATACTTAAATATATAAAACTTCAACAGCAGGTAGCCACAACTTGCGTCTGTCTATATCAACACTGCAATGGGATCACCACCTATTACGTGGGACAGGAATCCACACGGTGAAAAGTGGGCATATAATATGCCTCTGCTACCCCTTCGGGGATAAGGCGTGATGGATAATTTTTTTTTTTTTTTTTTTTTAATATAAATGTTAGTGCCTCTGAGATTGCAATCAGTTCCAACGTCATAATCGAAGTTTTCTCACATATTTTGTAGTAACCTTCCTGTTTATCCATTCCGATACTAGGTACATAGTAGGCCGCACCGTGACCTTCTACACTTTTTGAGCCATCAGTAAATATAAAAATCCAACCAAAATACTTTACATGCAGTTCACTTATAATTTCAAATTTTAATACGTTGTGGTTATATGAACTTTTAGGATCTCTCATTGTTTCCAAAAATAATACAATTATTTCATGAACATTAATATTGGTTATCCAAGTTCTCATTTTAAACATTAATAAAGGACTCGATGCTATCTGAATCTCTTCGAGTTTATTATTTATGAGTACAATCAATGGGAGGGTCTCATTTTTCCAGAAACTGTTTCTACGGAGAGTGTGGAGCTCATTTAAATGCTGAATAATTATATTATTCTGTACTGATTTTGTTTTTAAACAAAATTTATATGCTAAATATTTACGCCTTAGGTACAGCGGAACTACACCAAGCTCGCTCTCCATCACATGAATTGGAGTCGTTTTGATAAACCCACCTATTAATCTTAGAGCTTGATTTTGAATTTTATTTAATTTATCTAAGTGGCATTTTGCACTCGCATCGTATAAAAAACAGCTATAATCAATACGGCTTCTCATTAGTGCTACATATAGGTGTTTTAAATGCTTAGGGTGCAAACCCCAAGAGGCCCCAGCTAATACCTTAAGAAGGCTAATAGTCTTTTGTACCTTCTCTACTATCGTGTTTACATGTTTACCCCAACGTAAGGACCTGTCTAACCATACACCTAAATATTTGTAATTATCTACTACCTCTAAGCTATAATTTTGTATTTTAAGTTCTACATGCAATCTTTTAAAACCCCTACTGAAAATACAAATCTTAGACTTGGTGTATAATATTTCCAATCCCATCCCATCTAAGACACTAATAAATGTATTTAACGCTAGTTGGAGTTTACTCTGACTTGCCTCAAGATTCTTAGAAGAAGAGTATAGTACGAAATCGTCTGCATATTGGCACATGGTTACGTTTGTAATGTTGTGAAAGCATTTAATGGTGGCTATATTAAAGAGGAGAGGAGACATTGGATCACCTTGAGCCAAACCTTGTTATGCATATCTCAAATAAAAATTATTTTCATTAATTTCATTTTTCATTGAAAGATGTCTTTTACTTAGAAAGTTCCACAAGTACTGACATATCCTCCTACCCATACCCATTTCATCCAAAGTTTGACTCAACGCATCTATTAAAACATTATTATAAGCATTTGTGATGTCTATAAAACAAACTACCGTCGGTGTTTTGGTAGAAAATCCTAAATAAATTTGGGTTACTAATTTAACTAAACAGTCTTGACATGACTGACCTCTTCTGAAACCTGATGTATATGGAGATAATAATTCATTTGTTTCAATAAACCACTCAATCCTTTTTGTCAACATACTATGAAAAATTTTACATACGCAGGACATTAAAGATATAGGCCTAAATTTAATATTATTACCATGTGTGACTTTTGGTATCGGTGACACTAGAATGTCACGCCACGTGATGGTATATACCCGGTACTAAATATTTGGTTATATATTTTTAATAAGTATAGTCTACTAGCTGGTGAAATATGATAAATAAGGGAGTATGTTATCCCATCATTACCAGGTGCAGTATCCTTTCTCTTAAAGCACTTATACATCTCTTGTAAAGTAAAACCAGCTTCCAGTGTCTCGTTCTTGGACTTAAAATTAATGGGTTGTACACATCACATAATCTGGGGCAAGATTGCTAAGCAATTCGAGCTTTTGTTCGTTTGAAGCTTGCAAACCTGATGACCTACGACCTTTAACCCAACCCATGCGTTTCCACATATCCGCACTAGACGTTTTTTCATTAATACTACTACAGTAACGTTGCCAATCCCAGAATTTCGCTAATCTAATGCCATTTTTTGCAGCTTTGGTTTTGCATTCAAGAATATTTAGGTTTAATGGTGTAGGATTTTGTCTAAATTGTTTTAAGGCCAATCTACGTTGTGCTACGAGGTGAGATAGTGTTGAATTCCAGTAAGGTTTAGGTCGAAAATCATATTTTGATGAGTCACAGCGTTTTAGATAAGGTATGTGCTCATCCGCCGATTTGTTTACCTGTTTAATAAAATTATCGTACAAGTATTGCACATTGGCCCCATCAGACGATTGTGCTAAATAGTTTTCTAAAGACTTACTGTACTCTGACCAATTTGCTAATTTAAAATTTCGTTTTTTAGTTGTCCATATAAAAGGAGTACTACTGTTACAGTTATATAAAATTTTAATAAATAAGTGGTCACTCCCTAAGTTTTCATTCATGGTATTCCATTTAACGAAAACTGGTAAATCAGAGGAAACAAATGTCAGGTCAGGAGTAGTTTTCTGAAGAATACCATTTACCAACGCTATCCTAGTTATGCTACCGTCATTAAGGGGTATGAATCCTGAGTCTAACGCCGCGTCGTGTATTTGGATGCCTCGTCCATCAGTCTTAGTAGACCAAACACTATGATGACCGTTAAGGTCCCCTGCTATAATACACTTTTTGGAAAATAAAGAAAAAAAATGTTCCCAATCAAAAACTGTGGTGCGTACTGAGGAAGGACAATAAATTAGAACTATATTCTAAATTTCATGAAATTAAGAATATAGTTATATTCTTAATTTCATTGCAACCGAATAACTGAATTGCCATTATTTGAATGTCTAAATTGTTAATACTAATATTACGTTTCTGAAACTTAATAGACTTACAAATGAACATAGCTATACCTCCATACCCATCTATTCTATCCTCTCTAATAATATTATAGCCACTTACATTTAAAGATGACTCTGGTTCCAACCAGGATTCCGATATTAACGCAATATGTATTTTTTCTTGGACCAATAGTAATTTAAATTCATTAAGTTTGGGGCGCAAACTCCGTGCATTCCACTGTACCATGCGTAGTGAAAACCGGTTTCTAGTGTCTTTAGCCATTATTAAACATTGAAATAATTTTAGTGCAGATGTCATCCTTTTTCACAAGTTTCATAATCCATTGGCTAATTATTTCTAACATTAGTTTACCTAATTGTTGTATTTTATAACACCAATCATTTTCAGAAAAACAAATGTCCTTAGCTTTTTGAAAAATATTGCATATATTTTCTAAATTACAGCTGAATATATTTTCTTTGAATTTTGTAGGCGTTCCCTTTTGCACGTCCCTTATTTCTGTCTCCACATTTTTATTTCCTCTGGAGTGATTTTTCTTAGTTAATTTGCTCGTTTCTTCTGTATATTTGTTGGGCGTACTATAATCTTGCTGCTTCTCATTCTGTCTTGATTTTTTCTCACTCGTACGGTGATCTGTCGCCTCTGTAAGAAGTATGTCTCTGTAAGAGGTTTTCTGAGTTCCCTCCACACTTTCATATGACTCACGTTGGCTATTACCCGTGTTCATAGTGCTCAGTTGACACGTGCTTGCAATGTTTACTTCTTTTATTAACTTTTGTGTAGAATACATTTCCGCTCCTTTCCGATATGTACAATTTTGTTTCGCCATTACATTTCTAATTTCTTTTTCTTTTAAGAATATTGGACACCTTTTATATATTGCCATATGCGAGCCTTTGCAGTTAACACATACGTATTTGTCAGTATCACAACTGGGATGCTCACCACCACATTTCGGGCATATAACTTTTTTATTTGGACAGGACCTTGAGAGGTGACCAAACTTCCAGCATCCTGAACATTGGGAGACAGGGAATGTATAGGTATCTACTTTAAATCTGCAGCCATATCCAAATACATATGGCGGTAAAGTGGAACTATTAAAACCTACTCTCACGGCTTCAGAATTTATCCATATACCATTGTCAGATATTCTTTTGAGCCTCTTTACAGATATAATACCGTACTCACATGAGATATTTTCAAAAATCTCTTTCCTTTCAATTTCTACATCAATTTGATGGAGTACTCCGTAACACAGGCTAATTTCATTGGTCCTCTGTACTCTGTATCCTAAATTTGAAAACCTATCGCAGTTTAATAATTTTGTTGCATTTTCAATATTTTCAAAATAAATCAGAACTCTAAAGGCACTTTTGTATTTCATTTTAACTATATTTTAAATATTAAGAGATCGTAATAGCTTAGCCATACCAAATTGTGTCGGTAAGGCATCTTTTCCAGTCACACAAACAATGACACTTTTTTCCTGACTACCCTCTCCAACCAAAGTAGTGGAATTTTGCCTATTTAGCCGCTTATATCCTCTATTAACTGTAATAAATCCATCTTCTTCAACTATTTCCTCGTCATCTTGTCGTCCCCTCTTTTC
The DNA here is from genome assembly GCA_948477245.1 of Thumatha senex. Taxonomy (NCBI): domain Eukaryota; kingdom Metazoa; phylum Arthropoda; class Insecta; order Lepidoptera; family Erebidae; genus Thumatha; species Thumatha senex. The sequence continues at coordinate 28,912,310 of OX419727.1, forward strand.
TGCGAGTCGTTGCTCCCTGTTTTCTTTGTCCTCCATAATAGTTTTATTTATTTTCGTATTTACTTGTTTTTCGCTTTCAACTTCTATCTCTTGCTCCAAAATACCATCACAACTTAATACAGACGAGTCGGTATCGTGTAATTCATCCATTTTGCAAAATTTTAAGCATATTTAGCACGTGAAAAGAATATCACAATTAAATCGTAAAAGTGAAACGGCCAAAGTGCGCGTTCGACTCGACGGCGCGATGGACACTGTATGTGTTATTCTGATGTGTGAGGTATACTATTGTTTATAATGTATTGTCTTTTGGCAAAATCCATTCAGTATAGTAGTTTATGCATGTAAGAGTAGGTAACAAACCTAGATCCATACATTCTTACAAACTTTCGCGTTTATAAAATTTGTAGGATCATTCGAATATTTGGTCCCGGTTGCCAGTAACATGGCTGTCGTTAAGTCAAGTTAAAGGCCTTATGGGCAGTTTGAAAAATTTCAACAGCAGTTTTCAAAAATTTACCCCTGCGTCTGTCTATATCAACACGGCAATTAGCTCACCACCTATTGCGTGGGACAGGAATATACATGGTGAAAAGTGGGCATATAATATGCCTCTGCTACCCCTTCATAATGAATATATGATAAGTCACGATATACTCGCAACACTTATTTACCGCCTACTTACAACCGTTGATTCAAAGATTATATCATTATGGCAATCAAACCGGTATTTTTATTAGTACAATCAATATGCCAAGTAGCTACTTAAACGTAATTAGTGGAAACGTAAACGTGTGCATGTTTGTTAGGACGGATGTTTAAAGTCTTCATCAATGTATTTTACAATGACTGCCTCTGTGGTGGGAGTACATCCGACTGCTACGCAAGAGGTCGTGGGTTCGATTCCCACCCAGGATAAAACTTTGTGTGATGAGCACGATGGTTTATTCTGTGTCTGGGTGTTATTTATCTATTATATGTATGTATTTAGAAATATATAAGTATGTTTATCAGTTAGCTGGTTACCATAGTACAAGCTCTGCTTAGTTTGGAATCAGATGGCGTTGTGTGAGGTTGTCCCAACGATATTCATAATGTATTATTTTCTTTTCCATCCTCAGACTACATCAATAACCCTACTAATATTATAAAGTAGTCGACGCCCGTTGCTCCGCACGCGTGGTGAAGTTTTCCCGTTTCCATTTCCTATAGGACTTGTTCCCGGGATAAAAAGTAGGCTATGTGTTATTCTGATGTGTAAGCTATATTATTGTAAAGTTTCATAATAATCAATTAAGTAGATTTTGCGTGAAAGAGTAACAAACACCCATTCTTACAAAATTTCGCTTTCATAATATTAGTAAGAAGTAGGATGTGCAAGTTTATTTGGATGTTTGTTAGGTACTCTTTTACTCAAAAACTAGGTACTAAATGGATTTCAATGTAACTTTACAGTAATATATTTACAATATTATTTACTTAATATTTAAAACTAAAGAGTTTTTTTGGGTTGATTCGCTAATCTCAGGAACTACTGATACGATATGAAAAATTCTTTTTTTTGGATAGCTCATTTATCGAGGAAGGCTATATATCATCACGCTTCTTCTACCCAGGACCACGCAGCAGTAATCTTAAATGTCACTTGGGCAAATTTCCAAACATTATTGTAAAAGTAATAAACGACGAGGCAAATGATTGCGACTAGGGTTAGAAGTTATTTGAAATACCTACTTCCTAGTAAATAAAAACAAATGTAAATATTGTGGGACATTTTTTTTACACAGCGCCGTCTAGACCAAAGTAAACTAATATAAGCTTGTGTTATGGGATCTAGACGACTGATAAACATACTTATATATTTTTTAATACATATACATTATACATAGGAAACACCCAAACTCCGAAACAAACATTTGTGGATCACACAATCAGCTTTTCCGACCCTGGAATCGAACTTCTAAAAAACTCACATGAAAAAAAAATGACCATAGATTATTTAAGTAGGTACTGTGATTCCTTTTCTGTAGTCAACAGTAACAGGAGCACGAGTGTTGACACTGTTGATTGATGGCACTTGGTGGAACTTGCTACACATCTTGAACTAAAACACTTACAGGTTACAAAGCACATATTGTATGTATTTCGGATGTCATTGAGTACAATATGATAAGTTACAACAACAATGGTTTAAGTAATAAATAAGTGAAACAGTACAAGTGTTTTAGTTCAAGATGAGGAGTACGAGGTTGTGGGCTTTGCATCTCGCCGGTAATGGATATTTTGCTAGACCACGCCCATTCCAGATCTGGGCACGCGCGACGCGGAACCATTCAAAGTAACATTTAAACACAAAACACAATGTTATATTACGATATTTATTATTTAGGATTATAGCGTATTTTATGCTAAATTAAACTGTTACTTTTGTTGATATATTGAGTATCAGTATCAAAACAGAATTTAGAAGTCAACACACATTTCCATTTCAACAAGACAAGACACCACCTGTTACGTAGGACAAAATGCATACGGTAAAATGTAGGCATATAGTTTGCATCTGTCTACCTCTTCGGGGTCAAGACACAGACAATATGTATGTACATATGTATTGCGTAGCCCTGATCCCGATTACTAACAGACATCCTCCGCACGGCATTAATAACAGGTTAGGTGGGAGACCCTCATCCTTAGGCGACAGGGATACCTACTTACTAAGGAAACTTTGTACTTGTAAAACTTTAATACAAATTTACTAAATACCTTTACAGTGTATCCCTGACGGGATAGTAAAACTGGAAAATTACGAAAAAGAGAAAATTCGGGACGGAAGGAGTAAAATTAACAAGACTACTGAAACCCTGCGTAGGTATCGAAGATAACCTCCCCACCGATTTCGAACTGTAAGGTTCCCATAAGACTGGGAAACAAAACCTTACCGCTCAATTCAAGTGCTTTTGATTTATTTTATTTTGCTCAATGCAACCTTTTTAAACCATTATTGAATTTATCTCAAAAAGAAGTTAAATGGAGAATCTTCACGGTCTTTATAACCATATGTTAGCGGTAGGGGTGTCAACCCTCGCCGTTTGTGTCCCCTTAGTTCCCAGGGTTAACGCGTGCCACGTTTTGACTTTTAAGGGTTAACTGCGTAAAAATAATAGGGATGGTCCGTGATGTAGGGTTGTATTTCAATTGGGGTGGTTATAGAAGGTGCGATTTAGTTAAATATGTTTTGGTCCATCAATTTTCATGCCTTTTTGTGACAAGAGAAATTTACACTACCACTTGAGGTCTTGACTCAGTCTTGATTTAATTTCTCACTCAGGACAAGTTTTTTTTGTAAGTTTGTTCATGAGTTTTTGTTCGTTTACCAGTGATTGTTGTCTGTGGTGAAATGCAATTGCGCACATTTACTACTGCTTCAGCAGAGTGGTTTTGTGTAAGACTTCCAGTCGTCTTTCGTTTCCGTTCCGAGGGGCCGGACTACTCACTAAATCGACAACGGTGTTTTGCTTCACTACTAACGAACTGCTGAATAGGTTAAGTTGCTGCAATTCGGCAAAGCGATACTCCGAAATTGGGCTCTCCTCGAGGATGCCACATGCACGGTCAACCCAGAAAACTTCAGTAGAAGCATATATCAGTCTGTGACTATCTGCCGGCACAACCTGGTCGAAACGTGAGGCAACAAAAGGTATGTGAAATGCCCGCGTTTAGCCACGTTAGTAACAAATATAATTAAAACAATACTCACGTCTCCACGGCCAATTGCTTTCAATGACTTCTATGGGGCGCTACCTTAGTTAAAAGTAAGTGGCGAGTGAAGCTGCGTAGCCTGGGCGAGTATTTATTACATTTTAACTTCACCACATCGTTAAGCAACATTCGCTATAGGTGGTCCTTGGATGGGTGACCACCTTGTGGAATTTGCATTTGTGAGCGTGTAAAAATTTCAACAGCAGGTCGCCACAGTCTGCGCCTGTCCATTTCAATACTGCTATGGGGTGAGCCCACCTGTTACGTGGGACATAAAAAAGCATACGGTGAAATGTGGGCGTATAGTATGCCTCTGCCTACCCCTTCGGGGATAAAAGCATGACAATATGTATGTATGTCTTGACCTGTTTCATTTACAAGTCATTTAGCAAATGATTAAAAGCTACTTAAGATGAACCGTTACCGCAAAGTGAACTAAACAAGGTACTTTATCCTTGTTAGTCCGCTGGCAGTAAATAGTTTGTTTTTAGTATTCGTAAGTGCATTACTAATATTTTGTCCTCAGTATTTGAAGTGCGTAGTTTCCATTTTACAGAGCGGAAACTTTTAAGTTTACTGTGAATTTTGTTTCACAGGTTAATGTCAATTTTGATGGTGCGGGCCACCTTCCGTCAAATAAACTCTAAGCGTGAACTATGAAATGCTTAAGAATTAACTAGTCACAGATTCAAAGTACCTAGCTAATATGTTTTAGTTTTTTATTTGTAATTATTTTATGGCCTGGTTATCTTTAAGCCAAATATTTTTTACTTATTTCATATGTTTTCTTAGTCTTCTTTTTATATAATATCTTCGTCTTTCTACGTCTTAGTCTGTCAAAGTCAGTCTTGCCCCAGTAAAGTGATAGAATCGTTACTGAAGCTTACAGTGGAATTTGCGCGTCAAGATGTAAAATCACATTTCATTGCGATATATCACTGTCTTTCATTTTGCAGGTTGACACAACTTTTGAGTCTACTATTTAACACATAAAACTAGGTTAATGCAATAGTTTTTGAATATAATATACGTACAGAAAGCGTCCTCTATCTGACAAGTTCCCGCGCAAACTACAATTACTTGAATTAGGGTATTATTGATTTTTGATATGTGGATTGCTGGTAAAAAGCAATGTAACTATTAATTCGAATGAAAAATCCCTCTATTTGATAATAAGCTATAAAATAAGTAAATTTCACTACTGTGTAGATTAAATTTAATTTTTCTACAAACTTATCATCTTGATAAGAATAAATTAAGTAAGCATGTGATAAGTGTTATCGATGGAGGATTAAAATCGCTCTGCTACCGATAGCGATCTATCGATAAAAATATCGATAAAGACGCACACTAGCCCACACTATCTAAGGCTACTGGGTAAGTACACCTGAAAATCAAATTGGATTATCGAATTATATATCATTATTATTCTTTATCAGTTTCAAATACATATTGTTAGACCGCGTTTACATAAAACCCAAATGTTAAAAAAATAAAATTCTAATTAAATAACAATCAAAATCTCTTTCATTTCTTTAAAACATTAAAACACGTCAATCACTGCACCTTAGGGGAAGTAATGACATTTCCCCTACGTTTGACGTGACGCAACTACCGAGAAAGTATGCCAAAACACTCAGCAAGAATCATTTTAAAAAAGTAGTTGATAATCTTTGAATAATTCTTGAACAAAGCCATTTCAAAATCTGCATATTTGTTTGAAGTAACGAATGAAGTTAGTAACGAAGCATATTAGAATCTCCCGACGACGATGTTCAGTGTAATAGGTCGGACAAAAATTTGGTGCTGATCAAATCGTTTACAAAAAAGGCAACGTGTTTTACAAGAATTTAAAATTGAACTAACAAGTCTCCTTTGGATACTCCACCTCATTCACATACCTCATACACACACAAAAATTTACAGACGTTTTTTGACATGAGCTAGAATATTTCTACGTCATTATAGAATTATTGTAGATCATGTCAAAAAGGTCTATTGTAAATTTTTTAATAAATTACGTCACTTAATGATAGTGGAATGATAAAAATTCACTTTCTCATTTATTTGGAAACACAAATTAAGACGTACGTACTTGCTGCTTGCAATAATACAAATTAATAACAGTTTATATATACCTATTTCATAAGACATTTTTAACTAAGTCACTAACACATAATTGAGAATACATTTACACAATTCAGTGTTATCAATCAGAATTTGTCTGATTTTAGGTTACCTTACAGCCAACTGCAACAGGCTGTTCCTAAAAGTGAGTTAGAATATAAAATAATGACGCACTAAAGACTAAGCTATCTAGCTAGATAGCTTAGCCTTAACTTAAGACTAAGACTTAACTTAGACTTAAGACTAAGCTATCTAGATAGCTTAGTCTTTAGTCCGTCTCAGAAATTGGAATGCCTTCTCCTTTGCCCACCGTAACCATTACTATCCATGTAACCTGATCTATATCTAGTAATCGCTGAGCGCCTTTATCGATATCGATAACTATTTGATCGATCATTTCTAGATAAACATTTAGATAACGATTGTTATCGATACATGGAGATTTATAATTTTTTACCTTTATTACTGGCTTAGAAATTCCTGGTTATGGTGATTTAATGTACGACGCTGTTGGTATTTTTCTAGTGTTTTATATGGTTATATGAGAAATGAAGAGGCAGCAAGAATCCATTTTGGATCGTGTTACAGTTCAAACAATTTTCGAAGGTAAGATTAGATGATAAAGTGATTACATTTGTAGGTTGTTTATAAATTGCTTAGCTTCATTGTGTTGCGTACATAGGTACCGTCAAGAAGGCTGAAAGTTATGTTTATTTATAGTTTTTATTGAATTGTTTTTCTTTATATTTATTTTTTTTTTGGGATAAACATTTTTGTAAGATACACGTGTATATTTATCAATTCAAATTCAATTCCTTTTAACGTAATAACCGTAACCAGAAAGATGGTAGATCTTAAGAAAGTGTTAGTTTTAATAACTTTTAAGGTTGCACTAGTAGATATAAGTAAAAAGTATAAGAAAAAGAAACCAATAGATTGAATAGATAACCTCCTCGTTTTTAGAAGTCGGTTAAAAAATATAAAAATACTGAAATAATACTCAAGCTATTGAATAAGTACCTATTTAATTTACATATTCGATAGGATCATTTTGATTGAATACTCTTAATTTTATTGACATTGACTGAACTGTAACTAAATAATATTTATCCAGCCCTCTCTAATATTCTAGTTGCTTGACACCCTTTATTCACCTGTAATACCTTACCATATACGCAATAAAATGCCTATATAATATGTACTCGAGATTTTAGAGCCACGAAATTACAAACAGGCACCTTCCTGCTTTTACCAAGAAATTGTAAAAGTAGACTGAGATCCCTAACGTGGTCATAGACTGCTTTTATTATGACGATTTTATCCAAAGCCACACTCCAGTTACAATCTTGATAGTGCGTCGTTTACCACAACGGATCAGATCGCGAAGTAGATTGCATTTAATTTATTATACCTCAGTTTGATAAACAGGGAGATCTTATCAATTAAATGCGATTTATGTCCTGTAGGTGTACACGTGGGATGAAGATGTACCTTTTATTTTGTATTAGTAACAATTCCTGTCACGAGATGGCGTTATAACCAAAATTTTAATGTGATTTGAAGTTTGCAGCTTAACCTTTTTTTTCGTTTTTTTGGCAAAGTTTGACTTGCAACATTCCAATTTTAACACGTCAGGTTGACACACATACTTTCTTGGGTTTCAGGGTTTTCTTGTAATTATTTATTTATTTATTATTAAAGAATAAACAAAACATTTTTGTGAACAATCAATATTACCAAAATGGCTATACAAGCCAGCATTTAGAAAATACTTACTAGTACGAGTACTAAGGTTAGTAAAAATCTGACAACATGAAATTGAAACTAATTGCCGTGACTAGGTACCTACCTAAACACTTGTGTAAAAGAATCTTTTCAGCAAACACTGAAATGTCAGTAATGAAATCATATTTTCAATACATTCACTACAGAGGACATATGTACTGTGCAGTTCCTAATTGTGTACGACAGATGGAGTTTGAGGTATTTCTGGTCATAGTCGTTAAGCCTGGTTAAAGGCTTTATGGGCGGCTTAAAAAAAATTCAACAGCAGGTAGCCACAACCTGCGTCTGTCTATTTCAACACGGCAATGGGCTCACCACCTATTACGTGGGACAGGAATCCACACGGTGAAAAGTGGGCATATAATATGCCTCTGCCACCCCTTTGGGGATAAGGCGTGATAGATATTTTACACATCACTACAAATCTTAACATTTGTATATTTTAATGCACTTTTATACACAGTATATCTATTATAATTGAAAGTGGTGAAATTTGGGCGAATCGATGTCAAATAAATAGGCGTGACTATATGTTTGTATGTGTATGTATATACTTGTACACAAAAATACTATTATCGATTCGTAAACGCGTATCTCCACATCGGTAGCCAGCGATCTGTAGATAAGAACTATTATCACCTTGCTATTCATATAGTACAAGTCGTGAACAGCAATCATGTATACACATTACATGTGTTGGTCGCGATTATCTGGGTCTACATGGTGATATAAAATCACTTATTCTTCATTTCGACTTTTTTTGTAATTATATTATGGCCTGGGTACTAAGACCTAGTATATATATACACTATATATACGCCATATCTTAATTCATATTTCTTCAATATTCTTTCTTATTAGAAGATTTTTAGATTAAAGAGAAGAATACTAATAGGAGTATTCTTTCTTATTATCAGAAATGTCTCCATCCTCTACGTCTTAGGCAAGTCTAGTCTTAAGTCAAGGTCAGTCTCACCCCATAATGGTAGTTGTTATACTGAGGTTTTCATTGGATATTGCGCGGCAAGAAAGAAAATCGCCATTCACTGCATATATATCACTGTCTTTCACTATAGCACGTTAATACAACTTTTATGTCCAAGAAACCACCACTCCCGCACATAAAACAAGATAAATGCACTAGTTTTAGAAAATAATATACAGCAAGAGTCCGCTCCTGTAATTTTTCCCGTAAAGAATCTCATTTTGACTTTCCAGTTACTTTCAAATACTTCCTAATTTGTAGCCTGGGATTTTGCGACTACCGTCTAAGATCCCATCCCCATAAAGGTGCCACTGCCTTCTGTTGATAAGAAGGTGTACCACTTGCAGTTGAGGCCATATGTGATTGAAGTTCCGTTACAACCCGGTATACCACTGTTATGAGGTTAATTAATTAGATTAAAAAATCTAGTGTATCGATTTGACCAACATGAGAACCTGTTGAACACATACCAAAAACTAAACATAATTTTAAAAGTACCTAACTTCCAGGCAGTAGCTAAAACGCAGCATGGTATTGCTTAAGCCCCAGACAGTAGTATAAAAGTAGCATGCATTTTACCCTGGACCAGTACTCACTGACCAGGGGGCCGAGTCTACTATTAACAAGCAGTAGAATAGAATCAGAATCGCTATTTTTAGCAGTCAAAATGTTAGTAGACTATCAAAAATGCTACTGACTAGCGGCTACTGGCGCGGTACGTTCTAGTAGAATTCTATCGGCCGACCGATAGAATTCTACTAGAACGTACCGTCTATTGAATACGATTGTAAGAGCAAACTATGAAAAACTGTCAAAATTTTACCGGTGGCTTTCTATTGAACGACGATTTTGATTCTATTTCGACACGATTGAAATAGCAGACTCGGCCCCCTGGATAGACTCAGTACATTTATGAGAGCTTCTTAATAGTAGTAGATATAGGTGTAGAGGTGCCATTGTTAACAAGTTTGTTTTTCTAATTATTTTCAAACACAGATCGCAGTCTACGATCGTAACTGGCGCCGATAGCGAATCGCGAGCGACGTGAGAATGTTTTATCGGCGCAAGCGCATCCCGCCCGCCATTACTCAGCGATAAGGCACGAATATTAACCGACACCGAAATCTGATGCTGATCCCCGGATCAACCGTTTTGACTTTCAAATGAACCGTGTGCTTGATCACTTATCTATACATTTGCCGAGTAAGAATCTTTAAACTAATAGTAAATACCTAGTCCCTGATCAGACAAATAGTACCCTGAAGAAAAGAAATTATTAGACAGAATAAAGTTTATCCCTTTCTCCTTCCTTCAGCTGGTAACATCAGAAGATCAATAGTGATTGTTACGTGTCCCAAGCAGTCTCTGTTGTTTTCAGTTCTCCGTTAAGTCAAGTCAACTTAAGATACGACTTATTTCTTAGTCCATCGTATTTTTTGTCCTCAACTAAGCTCATGATGTAATTTCTTTTTCTTTTTTTTTATACCACTGAGGTGGCAGACAATATGTCCATTGTATGTACTTATGTCAAAACACGAAGCCTAAGCATTCAAACTTACTGTTTTTGATATTATGCACTTATTGCTGGGTCATATAGACGTCCTGGATTATTGTTTCAATGTGATATTTCAGATTTCAACTGCTGCGGAGCATGCAAAAGTAGTACAACATTCAAAATACTATTAATGTCTTCTTATTTTGAACATTCTTATACAAAGACTTAATTTCATTTTTATCATACGTAACTAATTATATTTAATAATAAATAATGTTGACATCGAGTATAATACATCGCGATCGTATGATAACGTACACACAGTGCTGTGTTAGTGATAACCAGATAAGTGTGTGGGATGACAAACGTTTCATTCAGATAATGGTTTTATTTAAACCTACAATGTTGGAAATTAAGAAGTATTTTATCGATGACCTTTTTATTCGATATCATTACCCGGATATACCACGTGACAGTTGTTTACGTTCCAAATTTCAAATTGGATTTGACAGTCAATGTCTATTGGGGGGCTAATGCCATATAAACTTATAGCAATATAAACCAAAACTAACTATCTTCACGTTGTATCCACGACGGGGTAGTCAGGAAGAATAGGCTACATGATTTATGCATACTTCTTTCGCTACTAGATTCATCAATCGCTTCATACACGCACGTCTGGGTATCCGAGTACTTTTGACTTTTCCGTTTTTGAGCAATCTGCTCACGTGGTCTTCATATGTCAGACTTGGCTTACCCTGACTCCTTCTACCCTCTACTTTCGTACAATATAAATATTCTTCGTCAATCGTTCCTCGCTCATTCGTAAGACGTGTCCAAACCAATAGTGCAATATTATTTTGAAATTACTTTAACTATCATAGCGTGAATCGGAACGTGTAATCTTCTTCTAAAAATGTGTTTTAGTGTACTGTGTAATCAATAGTTTGTTTTAAATCGATAAGCCCCGCCTATTTTTCGAGTCGAATTAACTTAGTCCTCTGACCTAAATATGTTCAAAAAAAAAAAAAAACAAAAAAACTAGTGTAACTTGAATATTAAAACGAACTCTTATAATACAATTTATGAAGAATTAATGATTAATTTTTGAACATTTTCCCCTAATTTCATATTAATAATTATCTCTCTAAGTTGCCCACGTTATTTTTTTTTATTGGGACTAATCTCATCCACATTCCCATTACTGTGACTCCTGTAAACCAGGATCTACAGCAATGACCAAAACACCAGAAAAGTTACACCGAGCTCGATCTCGGTGATGTCCCAGGAGAAGTTAGCATGTCTTGGAACCCGCAACGAAATTAATCAGAAGATAATGTAAGGAAGTCAGAAAATAACGTCATGTCTCTTCCCTCCTTTGCAAAGCGGGAGACCTGGAAAGCAACTAGGTGTAAATCCTATAGAAATAGGGAAGCACCACGGTAATAGTATATTACGGGTCCTATGTGAGCTATGTTTGATTCCAGTAATATGTATGGCAGAAACGTTTAAAAGCACGAAAATTTACCCTCGATGCCACGAGATCCGCATAGTAAACTACTCCCGACGTTACTTGTAAACAATTAAGCACATTATATCGCTCATTTTGCCAAATGCTACACTCCCAAAGTATATGATGGGCGGTCTGATCATATTTGGCGTCAGCAGTTGAACACTGACAGAACGGTGACTCAACCAGCTTAAACGAATGTAATTTGCTGCTAAAGTTACCATGTCCCGTAAGAAATTGAGCAACACAGTTGCACACGTTAGTTAAGGTTACAGCTTCTGTTCAGTACTATCTGCCGTGCGGCGCTATGGTACTTCCCAAATTTAAATCGGTTACTAATTCCAATTTCCAATTAAAAAATCAATATCAATATCGGTTGAAAATCGCCACTTGCGAGGTAAAAAAATCTCACACAGAAAAGAAAATTTGGCCATTTGGAAAGGAGACTCGCTAATTCTCTCGGTCATTCATATTCTGTACTAATACCTTTTTTTTTTAATTTTTTTTTTCCTTACTTAAAATATATTGATGATATTACCCAACAAATAGATAAAGAAAGTCGAGAAACTAAGAGAAGAAAGTTGAACAATAATTAGGTATTTCAGAATCGATTATAATCGTAGTGATATCGCGACATGCGTCCATCACGTGTCACCTGTCTCCCTCGCACTCAAACTATCGCTATTTCTGTCTTGTATGAGCTATTAAAAAAATAAATAAAGTAATGAGTGGTATCGTTATCACCAGCATCCGCTAACGTATCAGCGATGATAACTCGGCATCTGGCTGTGTCAACGGTCGCTGATTTGTGCCGTTCTATGTCCGATAATGCTTGTGTAATCTCCACTCACACAAGTATACGATGAACCGCGAGAGTTTCACAACGGGCTGATTTGAGGTCAGAGATCTATCTATCTATCTATCTTCACGCTGTATCCCTGACGGGGTAGTCAGAGAGGACAGATCGCCAGGCCTGGGGTTCAATGCATACATCGTCCGCTTCTTCGAGATTCATCAATCGCTGCATACACGCACGCCTGGGTATCCGAGTACTTTTGACCTTTCCGTTTTTGAGCAATCTGCTCACGTGGTCTTCATATGTAAGTCTCGGCCTACCCTGACTCCTTCTACCCTCTGCTTTCGAACAGTATATATTCTTCGTCAATCGTTCCTCACTCATTCGTTGGACGTGCCCAAACCAACGGAGCACGCCCTGTCAACGGTCAGAGATGTTGTTAACATAGATGAAAATAACCTATGAAATTGTTTTGTTAGACTAACTACTCGTAACTTACTATCTTCACGCTGTATCCCTGACGAAGTAGTCAGAGAGGACTGATCGCCAAGCTTCGTGATCCATGCATAGTTCTTTCGCTTCTTGCAGATTCATCAATCGCTTCATACATGCACGTCTTCGTTTCCGAGTACTTTTCCGTTTTTGAGCAATCTGCTAATGTGGTCTTCATAAATAAGTCTCGGCCTACCCTGACTCCTTCTACCCTCTACTTTCGCACAATATATATTCTTCGTCAATCGTTCCTCACTCATTCGTTGGACGTGTCCAAACCAAAATTTAGTCAGACAATGATTGGAATAAAGTCACTCTGCGTGACTCGGCGATCAGTAAAGCACAACATGACGGATTAGGCTCTGCCACAGAATCCCGTAGAGGCATTGAGATAACAAATGGTAGTCGCTTCTAAATTGAACTTCAAAAACAATACCAAATCCACTTTTTCAAATATCAATTAAAGATTCCTTCCCTTCTGGACCCATGGCTCCTCTGAAAGAAACCAGTAGAGGTGCTATGGGAACTAGGTTTGGACTCGTGGGACATTCTAGTGAGGCATATGTTGCAGTGCTTCTGAATGTATCTACTTACGAGTATATGTGCATAAACGTATAAATATTAAGTGAACCTATATGAAATTGCTCTTGTATGCAAAACCTAAAATAAAACATTGATTATGAAAGTATTGACAATTATGTATAAATGCAATTTTGCCTTTTTATGGCGACAAATGGTTAATCTTTCTTCTGTAAGTCCTAGAGACGGGAGAAGAATTTACTATCCACCGTTATTATTTTTAGGAGGTAAAAGGGTGGTGTAGGGTTTGCTTATATTTGCAATACATTTTGATATGACTAATACTACTAAAATACTTCGAAGGTCGGTACACCTTAGCAGAATAAAACAAATTTGTGGTAGAAGTGAGTAAAGCCTCCGCTATTTGTGATCGCAAATAGGTATGTCTAACCAGTAGGCTACGCTTTGCTTTCTCAAACATAAACTTTGTACCAATGACTATATCTCCGAAGATAATAAGGATTAGTTTATTTGAAACGATAAAAGCTCATTGACTATCGGGAATACGCACAATCGACCTTTAACTGTTAATCTGTGGTTAGATAACCTTTGACCTTAGATAAACTTCTTGACGATAATCAGATACGAGCACACGTACCCGTGCCGTGTGTTTAGTGATATGCCAGCTTGGGCACATGACAGCGATCACATATTATACAAGACAATATGTTAGACAGTCACATATTCTTGGAACCATTCAGAGTATTATCCTTCTAATATTATAAACGCGAAAGTTTATACGAATGAATGTTTGTTATTCTTTCACACAAAATCTACTGAATGGATTGATGAAACTTTACGATAATATAGCTAACTAGCTACAAAGCTAATCAGAATAACACATAGGCTACTTTTTATCCCTGGAACAAGTCACCGTGGGAAACAGGAACGGTAAAACTTCACCACGCGTGCGAAGCCGCGGGAGTTAACTAGTCTATAAATAAAATAAATAAACTTTTTGTCGATAACAATACTAACAAAAAATATAATTAATTATAAGTGACTTTTATTTTTTTCGTGCTTCGGACGGCACGTTTATCCGTTGGTCCCGGTTGCCAGTAACATGGCAGTTGTTTAGCCAAGTTAGAGGATATATGAGCGGTTTCAAAAATATCAACAGCATTTCGCCACAACCTGCGCCTGTCCATTTAAACACGCATGGCAACACGGCTTACTAGTACCATCTGATTGTCATGTGAGAAAAAGTGGTTACAGTGAAATGTGGGGATATAGCATGCTTCTGAAACCCCTTCGGGAATAAAGGCGTAGCTTATAAGTGTAAATGATTTTGGGACATTTTGACATGTGATATACCCAATATCAAGAAATTTTCCCTCACGATGTTATAACAGTGAACCGAAACCGAAAGTTTATCACAAAACTTAATTTCTAAGAACCACACCATGACATTATTATATTGAAAGCCAAATGTAACGTATGTTCGTTTACGTGTCTTATCTACAGAACTATATCGCTGAGACAAAGCAACTCATGATGTAAGCCATGCATTTGTTTTACAACCAGTTATCGGCTTCTTATCAGTAAAAAATACTTACTTAGTAATTAGAATCGGGTTAGAAAATGATGAGGTTATGTTACGAATACATTGGCTACAAATACAAATGATGATTTGAAACATATACGAAGAATAACGCTCATAATTACTTGGATTTTAAAAAGAATGTTGAAAGCTAATAAAATAAATTAGCAAAGTATAAAACAAAGTATGATTTGTTGCTATCAAGTCTGACGATCTGTCCTCTCTGACTACCCCGTCAGGGATACAGTGTGAAGATAGTTAGTTCACTCTATGTTTTAAATCTCAACTATTGCATATGACTTTACGAAGAGATGAACTCATTTCATAGGAATATCAATCAATCAATCAACCAATACGGCAGTTCACTGCTGCAAGTAGGTTTCTTCCAATTTTACTACAACATAGGTACAATACTGCACCTTCCGCATCCAATAATAATGTATTTCGATATTACTTATAACATGATTATTAATTAAATGAATATTTCAAAACAAACTACAATAAACAGAGATTCATTACTTATATCTTATCAGAGAGACAAGGCACCATTACGAGAAGTATCTCTCCTTATCAACCGGTTATCGCCAGATGAGAGAACAACCAAATCGGTACATCGATAATATGACGTTGGTTGTAAATTCATATTTAATTATTAATATATCTAACTGTGGCATCTACAAAGTATGGAAAATAACAATATGTGTATAAAGAAAGTGAGGTGTGTAGGGTACCTTAAAATATTTTTTTTTATTTTGGAGGTCTTTGGGAGCGCGCCCTCTGGTTAAATCTCCAAAATACAATCCAATAAGATTTTTCGGCATCGTCGTAGGCAACGATTTATAACATACTATTTATATCACATATAATTATCGTACAATTGATTATTTTACACGTTAACCACTTAAAATTAAACATAATTTTATATTTCTTTATGGTACTGCTTACCTTTACTACCCTAAGTCAAAAGTCGTAAAGGTGTAGCACTGCGTTTTTCTTCTTAAGCTACGTTTTAATTCTTAAGAAGGCCTGTTAAAACGGTTTTTCCAGGTTGCCAGTAACACTCGGTAGTCATTAAATCAAGTTGAAGGCATTATGGGTGGCTTGAAAACATTTAGATCAGGTTGCCAGAAACTGTCTCTCTTCGTCTCAATATAACAATGTAACAACTCTGGTGTTCTAACCGTCCACAGGTTACGGTGACCAGTAACTTTCTGCTATTTCAATCGTGTCGAAATAGAATCGAAATCGTCGCTCTATAGAAAGCCACCGGTACAATTTTGACAGCTTTTCGCAGTCTACTATTACAATCGTACTCCAATAGACTTCTATTGGTCGGCCGATAGAATTCTACTGACACGTACCCCGCCAGTGGCCGCTAGTAAGTTGCATTTTTTATAGTCTACTATCGTTTTGACAGCTAAAAACAGCGATTCTGGTTCTATTCTACGGCTTGTCAATAGTAGATTCGGTCCCCTGGTGGGCCGTAAGCTTGTGTGCCAGCTTAGTAAACTAAAATAAATAAATAACCCATCAAAATATACCTCAATCCGCTGATCACGTAACCCTTTTCGATTAATTTTAACAAATTTCTCTTTTTACAAACTACAATTTAAACTCGCTCAGTTACGTCAGGAAGAGGCTCAACCTCAACTTTCTGATATTATCGCCGCTTTTTACCCGCCGTGATTAAACAATGGCGGGTGTAATCGAAAAAATAATTCGCTCAATTTGTCCGGCCGGTTGAGTGATGCCCGCCCAATTTATACTAACAGATAGAGATGGCCTGATGGTTAACTCGCTCCGAAGGTAATTAGTACTATTTGTTTTGGCCGTGTTATCGCGTCAGTGATCGCCTTGCGTATCATAGAACAATGGAAATGCGCCGGATTTCGAAATGATTTTATTAATTTGATTACGGAACGATGTGATAGTGATTTGTTGGAGTAATTTGTTTTTTAAAAGTTTTTTAAAGGATTTTTAACTATGTTTTTTTTTGTAGCTAGGAATCTAGAGTGGACGGCACACGTAGGTATAACTTGTCGAGCTTAAAGCTGGGTTTTAAGGAACACTAGCTTGTTAATTGGAAAGTTTTATGTGGTGGTGAATGTATTTCACAGTTAGAAGTACAGGGCTCTACCTACTCCTTCGAGGATAAAGGCGTGACAATATGTATGTGTGTATGTACATCTAGCAATGGACTGTGAAAGGCTGATTTAATAGAAGCTGTTTGACTCAGAAGTCGTCATCGAAATCACTACATACACTACATCCGATATAGGCTTTATTCAGCGAACGCTTAGATTGTGGAATGAGCTCCCTGCCTGGGTTTTCCCGAGCGTCTACAGTATAGGGTTCTTCAAAAGGGATCTTAAAAGGTTTATAAAGGGTCGGCAGCGCGAGTGCTGCACCTCTGGTGTTGCATATGTCCATAGGCTACGGTGACCACTTTCCATCAGGTGAGCCGTATGCTTGTCTGCCACCTCAGTGGTATAAAAAAACTTACTGACCTGGAGCACAGATTCTAGACACAGTATATATTATGACCTGGGTGACTAAACATATTCGTACGCTCGACTGGGTCATTAGTAATGTGGACGGGTGGCCATCGGAGAGTTGAATGTGTTTTAGGCAAGTCTTTTCTGCATTAGCTTCAAACAGATAAAGAACTACGGCAAAATTTGCTGACGAAAGGGATCTCTAAAGAATTTGTTCCTGTTTTGTCTCACATAATTTAAATCTGTTTTCAACTCAGGTTTTAATACTGTTTCATATCGAAAATAATATAAATGATTTATATTATACACTCCCGAACACCTAAATCGAGCCACCTTGATTTTTTTGGTTTGGAGTACTGTAACTTATAAAATATGTATGTAGAAGGAAAATGTTTTGATACAGTTTGGGAGCTGGTATACTCATCATTCATTTAGAGTGCCACTGTTCTAAATTTGAACAACAGTTTATTAAAAAAGTCGAGTTACGTTGAAACAAGTCCATATTTGCCTTTTTCAAGGAAAAAAATCTAATCGATTTTTAAATAAAGACATGTTTTACATGAAAAGAACTGTATATTTAGTAACTTGTATTGCCTCTCTGTGCATTTATGACAGCTCTAATACGGTTTGGCATAAAATTAATCAATGTCGTTATGACATGTTGAGGAATGTCCTCCCATTCTTCCAAAATTACATTTTTGAGCTCTTGCATGGTTTGCGGGGCAGGATGATGAGCTCGAACACGCCTCTTCAGCTCATCCCATAGATGCTCTATAGGATTCATATCAGGACTTCGCGCTGGCTATCTCATAACAGTGATACCAATGTCATTTAGTACTCCCTGACGATTCCCGCAGTATGGGCCCTTGCATTATCATGCATTAAAACGAAATCTTGGCCAATAAATCCAGCATATGGCATCACGTGGTTCTCTAAACATTGGCGAATGCATCTATTGCCATCTAGGGGCGGCAGTCGTGGTCCCGTCACTACCTCTAGCTCAGTTTTGCCTTCCATAGAGATTCCTCCCCAGACTGTCCATGATCCTCCACCATAACTCACTTTCTCGTCAATACAGCATTGCGCGAAACGCTCGTTCTGTCTTCGGCACACCTTACTCCTTCCGTCATTACCGTATAGCATTATCTTGGACTCATCTGTGAAGAGAACCTGGCTCCATTGATGTCGAGTCCAATTTAGATGTTCGCGCGCAAACTCTAGACGGGCTATTCGGTGTGCTCGTGTCAATTTGGGTCCATTGGCTGGCTTATGGGGCTTTAAACCACGTTCATTGAGTCGCCTTCTAACGGTCCGAGCACTTACAGCCACTTCGTGAAAGTCCCTGAGCTATTCTTGTATCTGAACAGAGTTAAGGCGTCGATTTCGTAAGCTAGTAGTGACAATGTATTGATCTTGTCTCGCCGTTGTCACTCGGTAAAGACTTATGTGAAGTTGTGAACTCACATCTCCCTGACTTAGTCCAGATTGAAGAAGTGCTACAGCTTGCGCGGCTACTTCAGGTGAAGTATCCATAATTTTATAGTCAAAAACGGTTCAAATTAAAGAAAAATAACTAATCTAAACTTTGGTTAACAACAATTGCGAAAATTCAAACCAAATCGACATTAAATTGCTTCAAAAGCAACTTTCAACAGTCATTATTTTTTTCAAATCATTGACCAAGCTCGGATTTTGTTCTTTATTTTAAATTCTAAAATTCAAATTTGGAATAATACATACGGAAAAGACGATGAAATATGCTAGCATTAAAAATGCATAAAAACTTTTTTGTTATATTGTATATTTTTTGTGTATTGGGCTTTTAGGCCCGGGAATGTAAGGTGGCTCGATTCAAGAGTCCGGGAGTGTATTTTTATTCAGTCCCACATTTTTCATGTTTCGCAGTTTCATGTATAATATGTTATAAGAAGTTTTCTACAGACAGATTTTTTTTCATCTTTTTTTATTTTTTTGTAGTTATTGCCCGCGACTTCGCCCGCGTATAGAAGTTTTCCCGTTCCCGTTTTCCACAGGAACTTGTTCCCAGGATAAAAAGTAGCCTATGTGTTATTCTGATGTATAAACTATATTATAGTAAAGTTTCATTAAAATTCAGTCAGTAGTTTGCACAAACCTTCGCGTTTATAATATTAGTAAGATATAACCAGAAATGTTGGTCCCGGTTGCCAGTAAAATGGCGGTCGTTAAGCCTGGTTGAAGGCCTTATAGGCGGCTTAAAAAATTTCAACAGCAGGTAGCCACAACCTGCGTCTGTCTATTTCAACACGGCAATGGGCTCACCACCTATTACGTGGGACGGCAATCCACACGGTGAAAAGTGGGCATTTAATATGCCTCTGCCACCCCTTCGGGGATAAGGCATGATGGATTTTTTTTTTAACCAGAAATTAATGCTTGACTCAACAAAAGCTCTTAAAGTTTTATTACAGTTACTTTTTATGCGATTTAACTTGTATTAAAAAATACTCATGTGGTGACGGGATAAAATACAAATATCACCATCTCTATGCACCCCGTGCTCGTGCAAACCACTTTACCAAAAGTACCCATTGCGTGGACAAAACCTCTAAATAAAATCCTTTGCTAAAACTTTTCGTCAACAATTTGAAGTTAAAATTTAATATAATTACAAATAAATGGCGGAGAGCGAAGGCTTATGCCAGGCAGTGGTCGTCAATCGAACGATATTGTTAAAAGTAAATCTCTACGTAGGTATAGACATGTAGTCCGGTTGTAACTAAATACTCCTTAGTTGTTTCTCAGTATAGCATCGCGCGGGTGGGCACCGTGACCTAACGATGTATCTGATTCACATTCATGGTTGATGTAATATCAAAATAAGTGTTGCTTAAGGTACACAGCTGTTATAGGTATATAAACTGTTGGCATGTTTTAATATCCGTAAGGTAGCCAGAGGTGTTGACATTTTTCTCATTAGGCTATGACCTATATGGTAGAGGCAAGTAAAGCACAAAATAAATGGTCAGATTGTAAAAAAATAGGGTGCGATGTGGTGTTCGTAGAACGATTAATGTGACATAAAATGTGAGTTTTAGTAGATGTATGGATGGCTGGACGTTTGTAACTCTTTCACGCAAAAACTATTAAGTGAGTGGATTTTAATGAAACTTTATATACAGTTCTTAGCCATAGCTAAGATCCCTGGTTTCCTTGGTTATTATTCCGAGGGCTTACTCGGGAATCCCGGCCATAGCGAATGGAAGGGCGCCGTGTGGTTTTAGTCGGTAGGAGTCCGGCATAACATCTATGAGGAAAAAAAAAGCCGTAGCTAAGTTCTACTTCATATTTATCTAGCTGTATTTCCAGATGCTTCCAACCGAACTAGGTCGTGGAGCCAGGTGTTCACTTTTATTTAGCTGCAGGAGCCACTATAGCTTTGCTTTTGGTTTTCGGCATTGTTGGGAGCAAATACCTTATGACCTCCCTACACCATAGCTTCGTTAGTCAGCTTCGGCTCCGGAGATTGTCTTGGGGGGGCCCCAAGACAATCTCCGGAGCCGAAGCTATGATACCTTATGACCTCCCTACACCATAGCTTCGTTAGTCAGCTTCGGCTCCGGAGATTGTCTTGAGGCCCCTGTACTTACATAACATAAACATACTTTCACGCCTGTATCCCCGAAGGGGTAGGCAGAGGCATACTATACGCCCACATTTTACGTATGCATATTTGTCCCACGTAACAGGTGGTGAGCCCATTGCCGTGTTGAAATGGACAAGAGCAGGCTGTAGCGACCTGCTGTTGAAAATTTTCAAGGCTTTCAACCAGACTTAACGACTGCCATTTTACTGGCAACCGGGACCAACGGCTTAACGTGCCTTCCGAAGCACGGAAACGCTCGCAAATGTAAATTCCACAAAGTGGTCACCCATCCAAGGACCACCTATAGCGAATGTTGCTTAACGCAGTGATCGTTTACAGAACACTGAGTCAGCGGGGCCACTAGCGCTTCTGCTAGATGTAGGCCTCAGTAACTATCATATTGAGAGTTTTTTGAGACTTTAATATTATGCATATATCATGTTTTGGAAAATATGTATGTCAGTATGACTGTAAGTTTATGATTGCGAATTTTGCCAAACAATTTGTTGGGGTATAAACAATAGCTAATAATATATGTGATATACGTCATTCTGTTGCCACAACCTCTACAGTTTGAAAGCATGGTAACCTAATCAGGCGTTTCATCTCTCCTAAGCAATTGCTCCATGTACACATCGATAAGTAAATTTGAACCTTAATGTGATGACTTGGAGTCTTGTTTCCTCTGGATTGTTGCGCTTTCTCGACCTACGATCTCGCGATCCATTTCATCTCTTCGAAGCATAAACTACATTATAGGCGTCAATTGTTAACAACCTATCGATTCTCGTGAATCGATATGATCGATTACGACTCTTATTTTCTCGCACTATACGATTGTTTTATTCGATTCGAATTTTGTATGACGGAGGCGTCGGGCTTCGTGTATTTTACTGAGTATTTATGATAGATGTTAGGAATTTATATACTTATTAATTATTTATTTATTTATTATTGGGAGTCTTAGAGGTTTTAGCGGGGTAACCAAGCTTTGTTATATTTTTAGCACTTCTGGTGTCATGTCATGGATCAGCGTTTAAAATATCTACGCAATGGTGCTGTAATAGGGATTATAATAATTTTCGGAAAATTTCGTTTCAATATATAATGTTGATGCTCACGGATCTGCCCACGTAATGACGCCTTTCCATTTTCCACGGTAACTTATTTTCGGGATAAAAAGTACCCTAAGTCCTTTCTCGTGCTCTATGACTGTACCAAGTTTCATTTAAATCTATTTAGTAGTTTTGGCCTGAAAGCGAAACATGAGAAACAGAATATTTTTTTCCACATTTATAACACATAATAATATCATTCAAAATTTTAATGTGCCAATAACAAAATCATTAATGTAGTCATAATTATTATGAATATTATTAAATTAATATAGAGTGTGGTTTAGTTTTCTTTTTGACATCATTTCTTTGTGGGCTTCAACGGCATATCCTAGTCCGTTAGTCAATTGGGGCACCACTGGCAGGTCTGTGAGGGCTGGCTGGCCCCAAGAGTCATGCATCAATGCATTTACAAGTTTCGTAATCCTGCTGGGGTAGCAGTCTTGGCCTGGCGCTTGAAGGGAGGCCAGATTACTCATTAAACCACTGTTCCGCCTCATCTTAACCGGGCAGTTTTGGTCAGAGATAGTCCCTGCAACGTTGAAACCTTGAAAATGGTCTCCACGGTAAGCAGCCCTCTTCGTGGGAATACTAACAAGTTCGTTTAGCTTATTTAGGAGTCCGGTATCCATTCGTAATAAAAAAAGGGGTTAGCGAGAATTTTATTTACAGAAAATAAAATCCTCACAATTTTTTTTCCAATTTTAATATTTTACACCTGTCTTTATTATCATTTCATCTCAAATAACGAATGGTAACTTTTCATTACTTCATATTTAAAACTTAAAATGTATTGTTTTAAAGTTCAATATTGAAAACAGTTCTGAGTGTATTTTTTATGGGTTTATTGTTAAGGACAGTATTCATTTGTTTTGACAGTACGTGTACGGTTACGGGTGACTACGATTATGAGATTGTGTGGAGCGTTTAAGATCGACAGATAACAGTTCTGACACACTGGAGATTGGGTCAGGGAGCAAACTAATAAGTTAGACAGTTTGTTGGTTTTAAGGTAGTTTTTAAGGTTCCGTACCTTAAAAGGAAGAAAAACGACACCATTATAAGATTACTTTCTTCCGTCCGTTTGTCTGTTCGTGTGTCGTGATTTTTTTAGAAGCGGTTCATTCTGTCTTCCCCAATGGGAGACATGGATTTCCACTTACTTCGATGCTGGCATCCAATTTCACTTCTTCTACTTCGTATATGTTTTCATACACGCTCGCCGGTTAAGGATACCTACCTTCTCTTGACCTGGCCTTTTTTAAAAAGGTATTCGATTTGATTGACATACGTACACTGAGGTTAAACCTTACCAATTGGCCATCTTACTCCTTGCATAAATCTGCTTCGTCAGACTATTTTCATCCATCCTCTCCACGTGTCCGAACAATCTTAGTCACTATGTTTTCTGTCATACTGCAATGTTCCCTTATCGGGCAGTTCCTTTCTTTGTCCGTCAACTTCACTTTAGCTATACTTCGCAGGCTTCTTATTTCCATTGCATTAATTTTACTCTATGCTTTTTCTGCCATACTCAACTTTCACTGCCATAAATAAGCGTATAGACAAGAAATTAAGTAAAGAACTTAATTTCTCTTTTCCTGACAAAATTCTTCGCTCAATGTCATAGTGACACGTTCCATCTCTCGCAATTTTTGAATTTAAATATATAAATTCTATCACCTGTTCCACTCTTTTGCCTTTTACACAAATCGAACAATCTGTCATAATATCCTCTCTTCTAAAAATTTCTATTTTTAATGAGCATGAACCACTAGGATATACATTGAATTGAAATTAATTAAAAGAGTTGAACCCGACGAATGTATCGGAGATTACCTATGCTAGTCAAACTTACTATCTGTGTGTCTGCCACCGTGCCAAGCAGACATCGCTAGCCGTGTCCGGCTACGGTCGTATTTTTGTTCGGCCGTTAATGGCTCGATGCTTAGATAAGATAAAAACAATGTTTTAGTTTAATTATATACGTGTTTGTGTTATTCAACTACTAATGATTGTTATTATGGTTGCTACTTGGGTTTCTATGCTCGGTTTGTTTTAAGGCGTTAAGTTGAATCGTTATTTCAATATTAAATTTATAATGCTGCCAGCACAAATCAACAGTTCTTTATTATTGGCATAATAGAAGACGCACGCGTCGTGTAGTTTCTCACAGGAACCAATGTGTAGATCCAGCCATTTGAGAGTCAAAGAGTAACAAACAAATACTCACAAACATTCCCTTTTATAATAAATACTGAATATTACTATATTTATAATTACCGTAGATTTTTGTGGGTTTCCTTTACACTCTAAAGGAAACCCACAAAAATCTACGGTGCCTAAGTCAATTTCACCTATAAGTGTGTTATATAGTGCTGATGGATGAATGAGAATATGATGCAAGCGTATGTAAAAGAGAGAGACAGCGGGCACTGAAAGCTTAAAAACTGCTCAAAGCTGGTCCCTGTTCCTAGATATTACCTATTCTGTAAATAGGTAATATCTAGTGGTCATCAATTGGTCGAAATTTGATCATAATTCTTTTAATTTTTATTGGTATTGCCAAAGCCTGGTTTGATTGAAGAACTCAAACTTAAACCAGGCTTCAAAACCTGCCTCGATATAGAGCATGCTTTAATTGCTAGACAGAAACAACTTTTATTGGGTTTTTTACTGTCGGCATGTTGACTTCCAAACTTCTCTGTAAGGCAGCCTCGTCTCTCAGTACACTTTAAGACCTCAGTATACACCTCTGGGGCTCCAGTACACCAAGTTCTAGGTCTAGCATTAGCATTTAGGGCTATACATCCACATTCATAATTTTTTATCCTAAACTAAAAGCATAAATATGTTTATGTTAATCAATCACGCCTTATCCCCGAAGGGGTGGCAGAGGCATATTATACGCCCACTTTTCACCATATGTATTCCTGTCCCACGTAATAGGTGGAAAGCCCATTGATGTGTTGAAATAGACAGCTACGAGTAGACGCAGGATGTGGCTACCTACATTTGTTTTTTTTCAAGCCGCCCATAAGGTCGTCAATTTGGCTTATCGACTGCCATGTTACTGCAACCGGGACCAACGACTTAATGTGCCTGCCGAAGCACACATAAATATACAAATCGAAATGTAATTAATCTGTATAGAAACACTGTATCCAGTACAATACGGCACAGATCGTCGATACAGCCTTAATATTCGCCCACGCACTATTGTCTAGAGTTGTGCGTTAGTTGCGTACGCGCCGATACGATCCAACAACAAAAACAGAGTGCGTCTCTATAAGGACCGTGAATATCGTACGATATGCTGTATTTACTTATCTGTTCTTTATAGGGTAGGCAGAATCAGGACAGCTGTATCGAGAGAAGTTTTTGGATTTGTTGAAAAGCGATTGTTACTTATGGATCGTAAATAAGTGACTAATTACGGAATGAACAAACCAAACCAACGGTGAGGAACCGTTGGTTTCCTTATTTGAAAATTTAGAAAAATATTTATTTTACTGGGTGATGCTATTTTTGCATTTTAACTAGACAAAGTGACGTTACTCCAGGCGTCGGCGGTTACAAAACGTATGAAGGATTTGAAAGCCATACCATTAGAATATACATATTTTTTTATAAATGGGACTATTTCCATTCGCACCCCTATTATTCAGATTTTTATCAACCAAGATCTATAGCAAAGACCAAGACCAAAAAAGTTACACCGAGCACATACTAGACAAAACAAAATCCCATGAGGAACTTGAAAATGACACGTTTTTATATTTTCCATTGCGATGTGCCAAAACTTTATTTGAATTTGAAGAGGTCTATGTTTGGATCGCAGGTGCTACTTAGGTAACCAAATGCAAGGTAATCCATAATCGGGGCGGTGAGACCCTTAATAGAAGATTAGCTTGATAGGTACCAAGATAGCCTTTTCTACAGGCTAACGTAGATAAACACTGAGGGCACGGTTGCGATGATGTGTTTCTGAACCTGATATAGTGAGTATCAATGCTTGATTGTCTCTACTCCTTAGGTTCTTTCGAGGATACGGTGCTTTACATGTTGGCAGAGGCCCAGTTGCACGGAGCAACAATGTGGCCTCGTGGTGGTCATGGATCTGGGAAATCTTACAAACAGTGCATGTAACTCTAGCATGTGAACAAACGGAAAAGGAATAAGAGAGGAATAGTACTCTTCCATGCCACAAGACTCATTAGAAGCCGGAGAACCATCTTGGTTTTCTATGAGCTTGAAGATACTGAGGTCACCATAGAAGAAAGAGACAAGGCGGAGGCGCGACGTGTTCTCTTAGTATAGTGTGTTGGAGAATTTATCCCATGTTAACGGGGATTACCAGGCGTTGACGACCATGACTGGGCAGGACTCCAGAGATTTCCTTTTGAGTATACCCTCAAAAGAAAATCCCTGGAGTCTGAGTTCCCTACAGAAAGCCCGTAAATTTGGTCGGTTCAGGTCCGACATAGACTCTTACGGTTAGGGGTGAAGTTCAAGGTGGGCTCCAGAAAGCCCGTAAATTTAGTCGGTTCAGGTCCGACATAGACTCTTACGGTTAGGGGTGAAGTTCAAGGTGGGCTCCACCTGCGGTTCAGGGGGTAATCAGCTCATAGTAATTTTCTATTGACAGTTTAGTGTAGACTTAGAGGGTGGAACTTTTTCATTATGTTAGGACATCAAGTAATTTTGTCACCAGTATAAATTTTTCATTATTGTTGCTTGCTTTTTTAAATTTTTTCATATTATGTGTTACCGGTTCCACGCGAGCAGATTGCTCAAAAACGGAAAAGTCAAAAGTACTCGTATACCCAGACGTGTGTGTATGAAGCGAAGTATGCGTGGATCGCGAAGCCTGGCGATCCGTCCTCTCTGACTACTCCGTCAGGGATACAGCGTGAAGATAGTTGGTTAGTTAGTTGTTACCGGATTTTTTTTTACTTTTATGTTTCATTTTAAGTTTCTTTCATTTCTCATTAAGACATAATATATCTACCTTTTCGTTTATTACTTAAGCACGTACCTCACTAGGTGTAGGTACATATCTAAACATTTAGACAATGCTTTTAAATATAGCCCAGAGGCTGATTTTATCGTAACTCTGACTACATACGTAAAAATCTATTAGCGGGTCATTATTTGCCCTTACATGTCAGTGTTATACAAACACTTATTTCAAAATAGTTGTGTTGTCAAAAAGCAGATTGTAATCTTTGAAAATTATCGAGTAATCGCCTGCGTTGCGCCCGCGCCGGATGCCAAAGCAAAGCTTTATAACCAGACCGAATTCATTTTTACTACTGTCAAAATTGAAATCACTCTTATTTTTATAACCATACGGTTCATTTTTATTATTAAACCATTTAATGTCATATGATTTGCTTTTGTGTCATAATAGCAGTTACCTGTCATAAGTGTGACATTTTCATAGATTGAAATCACGTTATTAAATGGCTGACCGATGAAACAGTTGATAAAAACGTGGTTTATTTAAATGGTAGACATATTTTTTTGATCTAATGGTGCTTGTTATAAATACGAGTATGTAATGCCTACTATGCTCAAAACGGTCACGAAAATATAGTTGTATATTATACAGAGAGAGGCTCTGAATTAAATATGACGTATTAGGGATATTATTATTATATTATTATTTCAGGGATACAGCGTGAAGATAGTTAGTTATAAATAAATAAATATCGTTGGGACAACTCACACAACGCTATCTGATTCCAAACTAAGCAGAGCATGTACTATGGTAACCAGATAACTGATAAACATACTTATATATTTCTAAATACATATATATTTTATACAAACAACACCCAGACACAGAATAAACCATCGTGCACATCAAACAAAGTTTCATCCTGGTTAGGAATCGAACCCACGACCTCTTGCGTAGCAGTCGGATACACTCCCACCGCGCCACAGAGGCAGTCAATTAAATTAAATTATTACCAACACTTATTTAAATATCACGGGTATTGTATTTGCACCCACACTGCTACCCATTCAGTACATCTTTATGAAAGATGGGGAAAAATTATAGCCTTTTGGCTAATTATATAAAGACTACCACTAAGAAAGAAGCGCTGTTGGCCCCGTTGACTTAGTAATCTGTAAACGATTACTGCGTTAAGCAACATTCGCTAAAGGTGGTCCTGGATGGGTTCCACTTGTGAAATTTACATTTGCAAGCGTTTCCGTGCTTCGGAAGGTACGTTAAGCCGTTGGTCCCGGTTGCCAGTAAAATGGCAGTCGTTGAAGCCTGGTTGAAGACCTTAAGGGCGGTTTGAAAAAAATTCAACAGCAGGTCGCTACAGCCTACGCCTGTCCATTTCAACTCGGCAATGGGCTCACCACCTGTTACGTGAGACAAAAATGCATAGAGTGAAATATGGGCGTATAGTATGCCTCTGCCTACCCCTTCGGGGATAAAGGCGTGACAATATGTATGTATGCACTACTAAGAAATACGGATAACATAATTCCCGTAAATTCCTAAAGCTAGGACTTTCAGTTAGAGCCCTAAAAGATTTAGTTTTAGAAACCAAAATTATTACAAAATTGAAGCTATAAAAAGTTTGATCAAATTTCACACTCGTAAAAAGTTTCTAAAGTTGTAAATAGACCATGGATTTTTTAAAACTACGATCTGTTTAGTCCTGATAACTACAAATTTAATCTAGTATTAATTGAGGAGCCAAAAGGCTTAAACTTCTGGATCTGTTAGCTTATAGGCCTTACAAAATTAGCCGTTTGTCAGCTACGTCATCATTTCATCAGTGATTTATATTTATGCCTGCCATAAAATCTTTTATTATTATTTTTACTATGCGTTGAGAACTTCAAACTTTTCCATCTTGACGCCACTACTGCGACTCGTGTAGCCCAGAACCTAAAGTAAATATTTACTTTAGGTTCTGGGCTACACGAGTCGCAGTAGTAGGTAATATTCGTTATTTTTAAAAATACGCGTCGTATAGGTACCTACTGATACTTAATATTTTAGGGCTTTTCTGTATATACTATTCGGGATTTTTAGCGCATCTATCCATGCACATTTTGAAATAATGAATATTATATAAATAACTGACATCAAAAGTAAAATAAGTTGTATAAATGTTGGACGAATTGGAAAATATAGTAAATCCTACTTCTGTTTTAAATAAAATAGCTAACAAGAAAAGTTCACTTCTACTTATTTCACTCTTGTTTTTGACTTATGTGTTGTAATGTAGTAAAGTTAAACTTCTTATGGCGCGTAAGGAAAAATGTTGGGAGTAAATTTTAGACCGTCACGAAAATCCGACACCTTGAAGTTAGCTGATAAGTGTTTCCATGACAACTTATAACAACATTCAAAGTTGTTTTTAAAGACCCTTAAGTTAGGCAACATTTTATTTTTTCTACAAACCTAGGAGAAGGCGAAAGATTTTTTTTAAGTATAACTTCTACCACGTGTACACACACTTTTTTTGATTAGGGTTCTCTTATATGTTATAATGACGGTATAATATTTAGATAGATTTCTTGTTAAGCTATTATTTTAATATACTGTATGGTACCAGCTAGATGTACATAATGATTAACAACATGGTATGATATGACCTAGTCCATTGCGAGTGCAGAGTCGACTGCTGCGCCAAACGAGTACCTAAGTTCCTTCAATTCCAATTATAATATTGTAGATCACATAATATATTATCATCTACACTAACTACCATATATAAATTATACTAGTGTAATAGTTATAATTTAGAGATGACAGTATATTGCTACTTGCTAATTCAGTAGATTACTGAATACTAAGCTAATAGATGATGTCTAGTTTTCTGTTGGGAGTCCTGGAACTATTTATTTTCCAGAGTGTCTGGTGCTATATAGATAGGTAGATACCGAATCAACATGCATAATTTAATTGTTCTCTGCCGAGTTCTTAGGTTTTGTAGCGTGATTATATATAACCTATTTATAGAGCCGAACTCTTGTCTCGAAAATTATAATTTAATCTATTGAGCAGTTTTTGCGTTTACCCGGATATACACATGTAACTAATCATTCACTGCCGAACCCTTAGGTTATGCAGCTTGATAATATATAGCCTATATGTAGACCCGACGTATTATTAATACTCGTGCAAAATTTTCATGAAATCCATTCAGTAGTTACTGAGTTTGGACATGCTATAAACATATTTATGTAGATGGAGGCTTGTTATAAGCAACTTGTTTTACTATAATTAATTACACTAAATGTATTATTAGTCTGTAAGCCTTCTTCAATAGTTAATAAAAAAAAATGCATACATACATACATATTGTCACACCTTTATCCCCAAAGGGGTAGGCAGAGGCATAATAAACGGCCACGTTTCACGTTTCGGACATGCATATAAATACTCGTACCTAATTGTTCTCTGCCGAGCTCCTAGGTTATGGAGCGTGATAATATATAGTCTATGTGTAGATACGGCCTACTTTTAATATTTGTGCAAACAGAGAACTATTATGTACATATTTATATATCTAAGCGAAAAACGCGAACACTACTGAATAAATTTAGTTTAATCTTACATGAATGTCAACAAGATTGGATCTACATAGGGGCTACATATTATCACACGATAATCGGTAGACAATACTTACCCGTAGCCTATGTGTAACAGCATGTTCAGCCGTAGATAGCGATAATTATGGTCTCTATCGAATTTCTCAGAGGTCACACAAGGTAGTAACACCTCAGAGCAAAGACAATTTTTTTAAACCGCTTTGGAAAGCGTTGTTTTGGGCTAGCCTCACGGAAGCTATGAATCCTGAATTAGGTAAGGAGATTCTTCACGCAGCACTAGAAGTGTTCTCCAAGAAGCAGTTTATTGTAAGTACTTACGAGTACTACACTTGCTTAATGCTATGCATGATGTGGTATTCGCATTATGATTGTTCTGAGGTAAGGCGAAGCCTTGAGCCACTGGCGTAAACAATAATTTTCTTGGCTGCATTTTACAGATCTACCATAGTGAGAAGAAAATTATGTTACAGGTGCTCAAGGATTGCCCTCATGTCACAAATAAGGGACGAATATAAAATGTTTTATAAAAAAGCAGTGGAAACAATTACAGAAATTTACCATAACTTTACGAACAATAATTAATTGGTGTCACAGTTTTGTTCAAAAACGAATCACCGAAAACGCTATCCGTAGTGACCCGAGGAATCAGGTCGGAAACAGTTTTTATTATAATTACAAGTTTATATGCTGTACTTGACCATCAATTTGATAGCCCAGCTGGGCGACAATTTGCAAGCTCATAATGTCTAAGAAGTTATTCTAAGTATTTGCTAAGGCACTCTACCAGAGGCCGTCCTTTATTGATAGACAGTGTCGGACAGAGAGAGACAGAGACTTTAGTGTAGGTTTTTCTCTCTGAAATTGATAAAATTATAGCGGTTTACAAATATTGTAGTCGGTCAAAATAACGACACAAAATCAATCCTTAGCTTTTCTTCTCTTTTACAGAAGAAAAAAAGTGTACTGCTAGCGTACACCACCAACTGAAAGTCGGGCTACCGATTCTGGTTCATCTAAATCTATCTTCTTCGATATTGTGTAACTGGACGTATATTACGAGTATATACAACTCAATTTCGAAAATTCCGATGAGTTATGGCGTCGGCGAGCCAGTTCCTCACAATTATCCCTTTCCAATTTAAGCGCCTGCAGTTCCTGTGTACCTAAGCTTTACAGAGGCTCTTAGCAAGACACAGAGGCAGACACTTCATGGTTAGCTTCGGGTTTCAACCTCAGGTTAAGTTGCATCTAATTAAACCTTGAGAAAGCGGTGTCCAGTTATTCCCACAATTGTACGTCGGTTTTAACGCGTTACCAGTCCGGCTTATCGGGTGGTATTTTTGGGCAATGATACGATTATATAGAAGTTTTATAAACATTTAAACTTGCTGTTACTGTTAGTGTAGGAAGGTGTAGTTTTATATTTTTTTTATTAATGTGAAATACTACAACTTGGTTCAGGACAGGGATTGAACCTGTGACCTTTGCTTAACCAGTGCAATGTTCTGCGCTACTAAACTACCCGAACCGTACCGAAACAAGTGAAATACTTCACTATATTGTAATAATCATCATAACACTACTTTTCCGAGGGACTCGGTAGAGAGTTATACAAATTTCGCAAACAAAGACGCGGGCAACAGCTAGTTAATAGAATAAATTATACATGTCAAATTAAATTAGCCAACAATGGGGTCGCCATCTATAAATTATAAAAATATTTATAGCTTTCAACATAACCAACAGAGGTCGTTATTCTCAATTTAAATTTCTTCGCACAAACTACAATTCCTGACTTATGTGATTGTTTGCATTTTGTTCTATAAGATCGATCAATTTGCGAAGCGTTGTAATGATTTAAGGGCTGGCGAAGGGTCGTGTCGATGGTGGATACGACAGCTCGAAGGTTATAATTAATTTTTGTTTTTGTTACTGCACGCCTTGTTTGAACTATAAAACTAACAAATCCAGGTACGGTTTGTATTTGTTTTGTTGAATATTTATATTTATTTATAAGTTTATTGGGTACGATTTGAAAAATATATTTATTTGGATGAATATTGAATGTAATATTGGTAGATAATAATTGAGGTTTTGTCTATAGCCTCTACTTTTAATCGGAACGAATTACTGAATACTAGCTGACGCCCGCAGCTTCACCTATGCGTCGAAGTTTTCCTGTACCCGTTTTCCACAGGGTTATAGTCAGCTATCGCTAAAGACAGACATGTGCCAGCGCGGACTTTCTTACGCTATCATCTACTGACGCTATCTGATCGGCTATACAGACTTATGTGGTTTTAGGACTATCCCGTTCACATAATTCCTATATATCTAATTGTATGTTGGCACATCGCTAATCAGATTTGTGCAAGATATATTATAATGTAATTTATGGAGGTTACAAAATCAGTATTATAATACGTTTTCAATAAAGATTATAAAAAAGATATACTTCCCTACTGGGTATTAAATTATAAGTAATATAGATTAACAAAATGGATTAAGTAAAGATAATAAAACTGGCTACAATATGCCAATATTAAAGTAAAATCTACAGGCCTTTTGTTGGAATGTACAAAATAAGAAATAAGACAATTACCTGATGGTAAATGTAGCGATATGGCGGGTTGCAATCGGCTCAACGGCCACAATCTTCCCATCGGTAATTTGGTAATAAAATGAAAATACGTTCACCCCTTATCTATAATCCACTCTATATAAATATCCTTCACTATATAAACATTTAATAAGAAAGTAAACAACATCTCAACAACCACTTCAGTCATCAAACGAATATAAACTTTACAAACGTGCTTTTGAAACTTTAAAACCATTAACGAACATTCAGTACTCGCTTAAAGGTAATAAACTTCAATATTGCTTGATCGTTTAAAGTACGTTTTACTTACGTGAATTCGTTCCGATTTCGCATGGCTGCAAATTAAATATTCTTTAATAAGCTTCTAAAAGAGCACTCACTAGAAAAAGAAGCCAGTATTTAGTGCAATAGAGTTTAAATTGGTACGTTTAGTGGTTCAGTGTTGGAAGGCATGTATCGAGATAAAGAACATGTTTCATCGGTCCCGATGCAAGTGCAGATAGGCGCCCCGCCCATGCTTTTTTCGTGGTTTCTCCTAAGTAACAATGGGTTGATCTGCTAACTAAATAACGAGAGAGATGAATCTTGAGGAGGCGATGCAAGAACAATGTTCGCGTTTATTTTCTTCTGAAGCTGATGGGATGGTTCGGAAACGAACAGGTTTTGATTTTTATAGCGGGATTGTTTGATGGAAAGCTGGCGAAGCTTGTCTTGTCGATAGTTCGTTCACATCGTTCCTCGTTTCTCTTCTAGTTATGTACTAGAATGTTGTGCAAAACCATTCGCGGGAAGCTGGTTTTATTGTCGTTTCATTGAAACGTTCTATGCGAATAAGAGTACATGCATTTGAAACAGATTTATAATTGAATGAAAAATTGAAAAAAAAAATGAATCTGTGGGAATTAGCACTGCATGCCGAGATACAGATTTCCACCTAGTTCGGCTGTAGATGCTCCCAAAAGCCATACTAAACAACTTTAATTATATTTACCCTTTGCACATTTAACATAAATTGTAAAATACCGTGTTGTGATTGATTGTACGTAAATAAATAAATAAAATAAATAATTATAAAAAAAATAAAAAATAACTAGTTGGTTTGTCACAATGACGTGGATCTTTTCTAGATCGAAAGTTTTGGCAGAATTCACATTTCAATTCATTATTAAAATAAAGTCATTGTCTTAACATAACATAACATACTTTCACGCCTTTATCCCCGAAGGGGTAGGCAGAGGCGTACTATACGCCCACGTTTCACCGTATGCTTTGCTTTTTGTACCACGTGCCCATTGCCGTGCTGAAATGGACAGGTGCAGGTTGGGGCGACCTGCTGTTGAAAATATTTTTGGGACAACTATCCTAACTATTGAAGCGCTCGTGGCCCCGCGGTCTCAGTGTTCGGTAAACGATCACTGAGGTACGCAACTTTCACTATGGCCGGTCGTCGGATGGGTGACCACTTTGTGGCATTTACATTTGCGAGCGTTTCCGTGCTTCGGAAGGCACGTTAAGCCGTTGGTCCCGGTTGCCAGTAAAATGGCGGTCGTTAAGCCTGGTTGAAGGCCTTATAGGCGGCTTAAAAAAATTTCAACAGCAGGTAGCCACAACCTGCCAACCAACCCAATATTTATTTTATTTTTTATTTAAACTATCCTACTTGGACACTTTTTTTTTATTATATATATTTGACGATGGTTATGGGGGTTTGGGCTGCTGTTGATGTACTCGTAGAATAAAATCGCGGGTAAGGTCACGAAGGGGAGCTAGTTTTAGTTAAATTATGTTACATACCTAGGTAAGTATTAGCTTGGGGAAGGGATGGGGCTCGAAGTTTATCGCGAGCAAAGCGGTAAGCACAGCTAGTATCTATGCTAATATTATAAAACAGAAGAAGACTTTGTTTGTTTGGGTGAACGCGCTAATCTCACGAGCTACTGGTCCAAAGTGAATCTTTTCCTGTTGGATAGCCCAATTTTCAAGGAAGGCTATAGGAGCCGCGCAGTAACCATAAATGTTAACAAATCGGACAAATTTTACATACCTTATTGTAAAATTTATAAACGACGGGATTAACTGGGTGAGACGGGGATTTGATGTACCTATGTCACGGCACGGGTAAAGCCGCGAGATCTAGTTGTTGGAGTCTATTCATTCCCGATTCGGATTTTCTCTTTTGTCCTCGAACTCGTCCCAAACCACTCAACACTTTTGGATCAAATTTGACCCATAATACGCCATAGATGGTTTAGAAAAAATGAAATCGAAAATCGAACATACAATGGAGGAATAATCACCGAAAGTTCGTGTTCGGAAATGATGACGGCAAAACGCTTCGCTCCATTTATACTTCCCGGGAACGGCAAGTGCACCTAGTAGTAATATAAGTCCGTTAGACAGATATAAATAGGTTCATATAGGTACAAGATGCCTTATTTATCACGAGGAAACTGCCGCTATACACGAGATTAACCTCCTATAGGTTCGCGGTATAACATAACACATAATATTATCGATGTATTGGATGTTTCATACTTATACACCGTTAAATTTGTTCATTTTATCCTCCTGTAATTAAATTGAGCTGACATTTTCCTGGTTTTTATCACAAAATACTAGCTGTAAAGTTGTTTGTTACTAAAACTTAGTAATCATATAGATTCTCGGTAACATTATTATAGTGAAGGAAATCACCACACAGCGTTCGTGATTTGAATCACGTCGACTTTGATTGTTGTTATTTGTCTTCGCCCGTCTTGGGCAGGCAAAGAAAACTCAGTTCATACAGCCTTGTAAATAGCACGCTAGTTTTTTTCTTATTACTTTTATCAATCATGCCTTTATCCCCAAAGGGGTGGCAGAGACATATTACATGCTCATATTTCACTTTTCACTGAACTAACTACTTTCACTTGGAAAATAGTGTACATATGTAAAATGTTTCAGGTTTTGTTCTCATTTTTTTTTCATTCTCTTTTCAATAAGGAATAGTTATAAATTGCTTAAAAAAAACAATTGACGAGTCCGCCATTCTTCTACTTTTCATGCAGACTCATATTGACAGCGTAATTGTTTTCACTTTTTTTTTTAATTCCGGCGTTACGTTAACGCTATTACCAACTACAAAATGTATTAAATCTCCGTTTTCGCATAAACTATTACATTCTGTCATCAAAAAATATTAATATTTATCATATTTATTTTTAATATTTTTAAATCAAACTGTCCATCAAATAGCCCAAATCAAAATCTAAAAAGCTCAAACTAAAAGGATAGCTTACTATTATACTATAAATAATAATTATTTTAGTTTGACTGTCCATCAAATAGCCCAAATCAAAATCTAAAAAGCTCAAACTAAAAGGATAGCTTACTATTATACTAGTAAGCTATATATATAGTATAATTTTCCCATACCAGTGTATGGGACAACTACACATGCCTTCAGTTTCCGCCGCGTGGTGTAGTTTTGTAGTTTCAGCTTGTAGAATATAAGTAAATTACTTTACTTTCCATCAGGTGGGCCGTATGCTTTTCTGCCACCTCAGACGTTTAAAAAAAAAGCAGAGAAGAACAGAACAGAATAGTGTAACTAGGGAAATTAAATAGAGGAAACAAATCGTTATCGTACACCAATCGAAGTCACAGTTTAGAAAAGCTTTCTTAAAAGATTTGTATAGTTGGATTATTGTTAAAATGCAACATAATTATTCAGAGTTCACCGTCGTTATTTATTCAACAAAAAAGCTATTTGTTAAATACTTCAAAGAAAAGTGTCACAAAACTGACAGCCCATCAGCGTGATCCGTGTTCCATTGATCAATGGTGTTCGACGCTTTACAAACAAATTAGCAGCCGAGGCCTGCGGATGCCGATGGCGGGATTGTTATTAAGAAATGAATTGAACACGCTGCATAGGGTTGCCAGGTGACAATATAAACTAAGTATTTATAGGGTCCTCAAAAGAAAATCAGAGCCCTTATAGGATCACTTTGTTGTTCGTCCGTCTGTCTGTCAAGACCCTTTATATCGGGATAAATATCGAGTTAAATGTAAAAGTAATTACTCAAAAAAGTGATGGCTGTTTAAGGCGCAAAAAATGTGCTTTTCGACACTCTCAAGGGAATGAAAATTCGCCGGCGAACGCAGCTAGTTATTTATATCATAATAATCAACAAATTTTAATAGCCCTCAGTGGTCTAGGCCGATTCGCGCTTGTTCGGTTTTTTATCTGAGCTTAACTTTTAAATCCAGTTCTAAGCTCAGGGCTAAGAATTGAACTTAAAAGTTATTTAAATAGTTATCGGATTCTTTATTTATTTTATAGTGCTAGTATTTTATAAACCCAGCCTGTTCTCGGCTATAAGCCAAGTTGAGAAAATTAAGGCTAAAATTATATTTGTTAAGTTGAAATATTACCTAGTCCGTGTGAAATTACTAAGTCAATCGTTTTATAATTTTTAAAAAAATAATAAAATTATATAATATAAAATACGGCGTTACGAATCTTTTTCTGGAAAGAAAACTTTAATAAATTTTGTGATGTAAACCCTACAGACAAGTCCGTTGCGTCGCATATAAATTACAGATTTACACATAACGTTTCATTTTTCACAATCCGTTAACCTTAGACAATTGATATCACAGTATTTAAATCAACTGTAAATTTGAACCAAGGTTTAAGATTATAATTGGCAATGAAGAAATGTTACAGGGGAGAACTGAATAAAGATTATGTATGAGATTTTGAAAAATTATATTAGAGATTTTTTTACCTACCTGAAGGAAAAATGTGTACTGTAGGTTATATGTGTGTGCCAGGCACATACGTACTTTAACTGGCAATTAATGTGTGTGCGCTGTATATATTTATAGATATTGCCGGAAAAGTTCACAGATATAATTTAATAAACAATGTAGGTAAGTATAATAAATACGATATAAACGTTACTAATTCATCGAATTTTGATAAAATGTTATAAATTCCTTGACGATATTTGAAATTTTCAATTCATTTTCATTATGTAAACAAACCTACCTAATGCAATTACTGGCGATTAGAAAAGATTGGTCATAAGTTTTATTGCCAAGTTCTTTCTCAGGCTTTACCTATAGCTTTGCGATTCTGGCAGTAAATGTAGAAGCAATAATCTTGACGTTCGTAAGTGTTACTTTGTGATGTTTATGAATGAAGTATTTTTAATTTCATTTTCATTTACCATGTGTGTTACGTGCCATGGTTACGTAAGAACTCTTCCTTCGTTTGTTCCTTCGTCATGATCGCGCTTACAACAGTGCTGAAATATCAGTAACATGGTAAATATCCGTTTAACTCTTTAATACGAATATTTAAACATTTTATCATTATGTATCATTTTTTTTTCTTTTTTTTTATAACTCATAAGAAGAGCTCGTGGCCCCGCGGCCTCAGTGTTCTGTAAACGATCACTGAGTTACGCAACTATTACTGTGACTGGTCCTCGGATTGGTGACCACTTTGTGGCATTTACATTTGCGAGCGTTTCCGTGCTTTTGAAGGCATGTTAAGCCGTTGGTCCCGGTTGCCAGTAACATGGCAGTCGTTAAGTCAAGTTGAAGTCCTAAAGGGCGGCTTGAAAAATTTCAACAGCAGGAGCCACAACCTGCGTCTGTAGATTTCAAAACGGCAATGGGCTCACCATCTATTACGTGGGACAGGAATACACATGGTGAAAAGTGGGCATACAATATGTATGCCTCTGCCACCCCTTCGGGGATGAGGCGTGATAGATAAACTATAAACTATCATACTTTTTCTTTAAACGAACAGCTTCGAATTAAAATTAGTTTTTTATTTGTTTAGAATCGTGTTACAATAGCACTTTCTGATATCTGTGCAAAAGTTAATGCAATCACAAAACGTCATTACGTTTAACTGTTTAAAATTCGCGTTGATGTTTCCCGCGCGATTTGTAAACATGGCGTTACATCCGGTGAGGCCGCGGCGGAAATTCGACCTCCCATCTTTGAGAGGGGAGGTGATGGAGTGTGATCTTGCTGTGTCATTTTATATTATTTACAAGTAGACAGATATTGTAAAGGATTTTAATTATTTTGTGCTACATGCTTAAACAAACATTTTTTATTAAAATACTAGCCAATTCCCAGCGGTTTCACCCGCGTAGAATCCGTTTTCGTAGGAATACGGGGATAAAGGTATGGCTTAAGTTACTCCTTGAAACATTAACTATCTGCCAGTGAAGGTCTCGTTAACGGGCGTTTCAGAGCTTAGCTGAAACAAACAAACAGAATAAAAAGGATTTTTATGTACTACATTTTTACTAGTTGACGCATGCGGCTAAGCGCGCGTGGTGAAGTTTTCACGTTCCCGTTTACAACAGGAACTTGTTCTCGAGATAAAAAGTGTCTATGTATTATTCTTATGTGTAAGCTATATTATTGTAAAGTTTGTGTAACCTATGTTGGTCCTAAAATTTCGTGACCTCATAAGAACAAAGTGTCTGAATAGTATCCGTATCATTTTATGTCTTTATAGTTTTAATGAAAGAATAATTACTTTCATTAGGTTATTTCTAGGTTATATACGTCTATTTTTTTGCTCTGCTTTTATGTCCGATTAGATTTACTGGTAAGAGGCAGCTGGGATTAGGCTAGATTCTCCATCCCTTTCTACGGGACGTGGGCCTCTATCTGAGCCCCATTTATCAATGAACCAACAGGAAAATGACCGTATGCACCCTTACCGTACCAATACTTTTTAAATATTCGGAAACATTTTAGCTTTAGGTACGCTTATCATCCACAAATATCAAAGTAGAAAGTGTACCCCTTGGTAGAAATATTTGGATGCTTCTGGTAATAAAATGTGTTTTTTAATAGTTAATCTATAATAATTCCGAATAACCGCAACTTATGTATAATACGATCCTTTATTACCTCTTACGTAATAAAGTCATCCTACAAAACAAGTCCTTAATCTGTGGGTAAATCCGATGATGAAATACAGAATTTTCCTTCCCTGATTGGAAAAATTTACACATATTTGGTCGTAGGATTCCCGGAATGAAAGGATGGATTAATTCGGGGAAGTCCCACTGTAACAAGGCGACTTCTTAGTGTTTCGCTCCAGGCCGCTTTGAAAATAGAAATTATCAACTTCTGATCTGAAAATTTAAATTTTCTCAGATACTTTGTTGCGAGAATTTGAAACTAAATGTTTGGTCAATTTAAGATCATTTGTGGACGAATTGACCACTCATCGGTAATATTTTTCTACTGATATATAGTATATGTTTAGTAGCGACTTGGGAAGCAGTACTGTGTAGGTACAACAGCTTCAGTAGCTAGATAGTATTGACGACAATCGTGGTTACGGAAGCATGACGGTGGACAGTGGCTAGGAAAGTAGTTACAGTGACAGACATTCCTTGCCACGGAAGGCTTATTTTCTTGTCTAGATCACATCGCTGTTTACCCGAATATGACATAACCAAATTGAAGTTTATTGAACTTTTGTTGTCATTCTGGTGATTGACGCAAAGGCTCTAACGAAGTTTGGAGGTCTGACTCATAACAATGTTGAAAATTCTAAAGCCAAACAATATCAGCTCCTCACAGGCAAATAAAAAAAAACCACGAGGTGGAAATCTAGGTAAGATTTGGAAGCAACTGGGAATACACTAATATAAAGTAGAGAGTGTACATGTGTTACATATTGTCACGTCTTTATCCCCGAAGGGGTAGGTTATAGGCTCACTTTACGCCCACATTTCACCGTATGCATTTTTGTCCCACGTAACAGATGGTGAGCCCATTCCCGTGTTGAAATGGAGAGGAGCAGGCTGTGGCGACCAGCTGTTAATATTTTTCAAACCACCCATTAGTGCCCATTACTTTATAGTTCTTCTTTAATTAATGCTCGGGCCAGAGCTAGTTCCAAGGACTCTAAATTCTTCCAAATTCAAATATCTTGTCATCAGTCTGGCCAACACATTAAAAGAAAAACATTAAATATTCACATCCAACACAAAAGCATTTTTCCATAACTTTTATTAATAAATAGGTACATTCGAGGAAAATGGTGTTACAGGGGGAAAAAATATAATTAAGCTAATTGGAACAAAACGCATAACAGGTACTATAACTCAGCGCTTAATGTCTTGGCCATTTTGTTAATGTCCTAACATTGGAATGTGAAAAAAAAGTTACAATTAAAAATATTTTCTTAGTAATGACTTCGTTAAGGTTGTTAGCGTAAATGTGTGTGCCTGTGATTTTATATTAGCAGACAGGGTTTGAAAAAAAAAACAATTTAGCTCTCGGTCTGCTATATAGAAATTAACCCAAAATCATTGAAATTTGAGCTTTGGTATATAAGCAGCACCTACGTAAACTACTCTAAGAATTTTACCTATATGTGTTAATAATTTGATAAGTAGTTTTTAAGTAAAATTTTCCAATATATGCAGGATTTACTGATAAAGTCAACTATAAGTGCAATCGAGTATAGGTGAATTAACTAACCCTCTTATAGTATATAAAAGAAGCGCTCGTGGCCCCGCGGTCTCAGTGTTCTGTAAACGATCACTGAGTTACGCAACTTTCACTATGGCTGGTCCTCGGATGGGTGACCACTTTGTGATATTTACATTTGCGCGCGTTTCCGTGCTTCGGAAGGCACGTTAAGCCGTTGGTCCCGGTTGCCAGTAAAATGGCAGTCGGTAAGACTGGTTGAAGGCTTGAAAATTTCAACAGCAGGTAGCCACACCTGCGTCTGTCTATTTCAACACGGCAATGGGCTCACCACCTATTACGTGGGACAGGAATCCACACGGTGAAAAGTGGGCATATAATATGCCTCTGCCACCCCTTCGGGGATAAGGCGTGATGGATATTTATTTATTTATAGTATATGTTCACTACTAAATAATTATAAGGCTTACTAGCCTATAATTAATTTTCTAAAACCAATAAATATAGTTTTTAAAAACTATCTATAAAAGGTACTTCGTACTTCAGTTTATACATAAATACAGGCATATAAGATATTAGATAGGGAAGCACAACCAAGGACAGTGGCTACGAAAGCACTACGGAGAGTGCTATTAGCTACGAATGCACGACAATGGCTGGTAGCTACAGAAGTACTATGGGGGATAGGGACTACGAAGTCACTATGATGAGTAACCAGTTGTAACCTTGTAAGTTGAACAACGGAATCCGTGGTCGCTACGGATGCACTGCACTACGTACGGAAAATTGATACGGAAGCAATTCAACGGATAACGGTTACAGTGTACGGGTAGTGCGTAACTCTTAGCCAAAACCGATTTTCTTATTTTTTTAAACTTTAATAGATTTGCAATTAATGATAACTTTAAAGCAATATTTTTTTTATGTTTCAGGTAAGTGTAACGAGCTGTACCTTGATTTAACAACCTTTACAATAATGTAAGTGTATGTAAGTAATATAACTTAAATTAGTTTATAAGTATCTTCACGATGAATCCCTGACGAGGTAGTCAGAGAGGAAGTCATGCTTTGCGATCCATGAATACTCTTCTGCTTCTGCGAGTGCTTCCTGTAGATTCATAAATCGTTTCATGCATGCCCGTCTGGGTATCCGTGTACTTTTAACCTTCTGTTTTTTGAGCAATCTGCTCACGTGGTCTTCGTATGAAGATTCGGTCTACTCTGCCCTGGGTCCTGTGTAAGAGGTTGCCAGGTAAACCTGGCCACAGTCTAGGTGGAGACAGATTTACCTGGCAACCACTTTCTATGAGGTGGGTTTAGTACAACGCGTCGCCTACTTGAACCTTCTTCTGCTAGGGCAAAGGGGAGTCGCACCCGTCGACCCCAGGTCTGTTCTCATAGAGGTATGGGTGATCTATTTGCCTCTTTTTAGCGCTGTGAGATATAATATTTATAATTTAATTATAAAATTAAAAACTAATATTAAATATTACTATTCTTTTGCTCCAAAACGATTATAAATTCAATGTACCTATGTTTATAGTCTAATATGAAGCAAAAGCATATTTTTTGCAAATGAATTTATGTAATGAATTTCGTGAGTGTTTTCCATAATAATGAAACCTATCGTA
Organism: Thumatha senex; assembly: GCA_948477245.1. Taxonomy (NCBI): domain Eukaryota; kingdom Metazoa; phylum Arthropoda; class Insecta; order Lepidoptera; family Erebidae; genus Thumatha; species Thumatha senex. The sequence continues at coordinate 28,955,907 of OX419727.1, forward strand.
GCATAATTGTAGTCGTGCTACTCAACTACAACAAACAGGTGAGTTTAATAACTAAATCTTATTCATACTAAGTTTCTTACAATATATGCTGATTAACACATCCAGCCAAACAACTGCCCTAGCGTGAAATTACACATAAAAAATTGTGTGTCAATATAAATATTGTGGGACATTCTCACTCAACGCCGTCTAACCCAAATTCGGCAAATTTAAGCTATGTACTATGGGATTTAGACAACTGATAAGCATTCTTATATGTTTCTAAATATGCGTTTTACTAGTTGACGTCCGCGGCTCTGTTCACATGAAGAAGATTTCCTCTTCCATTTTTCACTAAAACTGTTTACAGGAATAAAAAGTAATCTATGTGTTATATTATACTGATTGTAAAGTTTCATCAAAATATATTCAGTAGTTATTGCGTGAAAGAGTAACATACCTACATCTATACATTTTTACAAACTTTCGCGTTTAAAATATTAGTAGGATATATAGTAAACACCCAAACTCCGTAACAAACATTTGTAGATCCCACAAATAAATATTTGTTCCAAACCCAGGACTCGAACCTGAGACCTTAGCGCGACAATCGCATACTCTACCATCTACGTCACAGTGGTTATTTCGATTTCCGGACACTCATATACCACAGCACAGGCAGAATTAATAAATCCTATGTCTTTCCAAATGAAATCATTAAAAATGGAACACAATGGCTTAACAAACTTCGAACTGAACACGAGATACCCCACTTCGTTTAGCTTAACTATTGTTCACGCCCGACGTCGCCCGCACATTATGCGCCGCATTTCAATTGTCTCCACAGATTAAAAAGTTTGTAAACATGTGAGCTCTTTTGTTGCTTAGTGATTTCAGTGAGCTTTATTTGTTTGTACTGTGTGTTTGTGGCTGTATTGTGAATGGGCCTTTATGCGATTAAAAAAGTTAATAAAAAAATAAAGGGCAATTTTTTCTAGAGTTGGATAGAATCTACGAAATCAGAAACTGACTGACTGATCGATAAACACACAGCTGAAACCTCTGGGTCTAGAACGATGAAATTTTGCACTAACATTCCTTACGGCGTAAGTGGGCGCTAAGAAGCCTCTAAGGGAATGAAACAGGTTTGCAATGTGTGTATGGAACAACTTTTCTTTTACATACATGTGTACTTATTGTCACGCCTTTATATTTATATATTTATTTTATTCTTTTAAAAATATTGAAATTAATTTTATTCCATTTTTCAATATTATAAAATAATAAAAGGGGGTTGCAATATATTTATCACCTTTTTTCGAAATCGGTATTAAATCTCTTAGTGCAATCGATTATTGACATTGACATATTTGAACACCACCTTTATAAAAAAAAAATTACACTGTAATCATTTAATAGATTTTTAAATTTTAATTTTACTTACATACCTTTTATTTTGATAAAACTTATTGTATTTAGTGTATTAACATCTTTGATTAAAATTTCGCCTACCGAAAGACGAAGTTGCGGGCATAAAAACCTAATATAAAAGCGATAAATTATACGATAGCCATACCTGTCATAGAGAATAATCTGTCTTTGGGCAAACACCTACCCCGGTGCATTCTCTAAAAGTGCCTCGCCGTCATGGTGACTGGGCAAGCCCGTGCCCAGTGAGGAAATTAACACAATACGTGTACAGCATCCCAAGCGGACCATTGCGTAATACGTTCCGTTCTAAAACACAAAGATTGTCATCTACAACGTGTGCTCAGGAAATATGAAGTTAGATTTCTCACTTAGGTACCCAATCATAAATTGTCACAGTTTGTACTACGAGTATGTTCGACTATATGATTTGGACTCGAGAACATTTAAATATTTAAGTTCAATTTTATTTTTTATCTTGGTCTCCATCCAAAGGATTGCCTGTAAGAGATTGCCTTGTGCGATAAGGCCGCCAATTGTATTACCGATAAGTTTTTATTGTAATCCAATGCTGTAATATTTGTGGTGTACAATAAAGAGATAAATCAATCAATCAACATTTTGATGTCATTAAAATTAAATCGCTCGTAGCTTTGCCATCTCTGTGTTCTGTAAACGATTATTGCGTTTAGCACCTTTCGCTAAAGTGGGCCCTTAGATGGGCCACTTTTTATTAAAGTGATAAAATTGTATGAAAGTAAGCATACTAATTGCTCTAAAAATTTATCAATAGATTGAGTGGAGTCAATCGTATCAATGTTTAAAAATAGTTGTAACGCTGTTCATTGACATCAGAGTTGTTAAGTACTACTCTTCTACCGAAACAAGTTAAAATTCTTCGGGTAATTCAGTGACTAGAACATTTTCCTGGTTAGGTAAAAGTCACGGGTTCGTCCCCCAAGTTGTCTTTTTCACTTTAATAAACAAATATATACGAAACTAATTGCTTTTAAACTTATTCTTAAATGGGCGAATGCTTTATGGCATTTCCATTTGCTTAGGATGGCACATTAAGTAAAAATAAGTCCAGAGGCTTATAGTCACATTATCCGGGACATGTCATGCGATTCCGATTCCATGGTTCGGATCGCTGTTGGCGACACGAAACCCTTCTCCATCACTGTCGGGGTACACCAGGGTTCTGTCCTTAGTTCGTACAGCATCTCGGATTCACATGAGCAGCCTCCATGGTTGCTCATGTATGCTGATGATATCGCGCTGCCAGACGCGGACAGGGGCAGGTTGGTACGACGTGTGAAGCGTGGAAGGAGACGCTTGAGAACGGCGGCCTGAAACTTAATGTGGCGAATTAAACTCTACAGATCCAACATCCGGACGGCCGGGATGCGGACGCATAGGCGATGATTTGGTCGAGCGCACGGACCAGGCTAAATACCTGGGATCTGTATTTCACGATTCCAGTGACATCAATTGCGACGTTAAGACACGCTTTGCGGCCGCCTGGTCCAAGTGGCAAGAGACGTGGGAGATGACTGGTGTCATTAGTGACCCAAAAATGCCGGTCAGTTGAAGGGACAGGTCTATAAAACCATCATTTGACCTGTCCTTTTACATGGCAGTGAAGCGTGGCCATTGCTGGAGCGGCACAAGCAGGAGCTGCGTGTCGCGGAAATGAAGATGCTGTAGTGGATGTAAGGGAGTCAGATGGATGAATGGACGAGAAAATGTAGGAAAGCGGAACCCGGGCGTCGCGAGCCTCAACTGGGACAGACGCTCGGATGATGATCAGGAAGACACGTTAAGCTATTGGTCCCGATTGCCAGTAGTAACATGACTGTCGTTAAATCAGGTTGAAACGGTGAAATGTGGGCGTATAATATGCCTCTGCCACTTCTTTGGGCATAAATTCGTAAATGATAAGTGAGAACGCTAGGCTCCATCGAACTTGGATTCTTAACAAATGGTTGGATTGAATGAATTTGAATCAGAAGTACTAATAACAAGAAAGCAGTATCAAGACATGGCGATAACGGTACGATCACGTAACGCTATCGTCCGAGTCACATTGTTCGATATCAACGCAGTGCACTCGCTAGATACGTAGGGATGTGGCACAAATGCAATATCTCTATAAATATTCTTGATAATAGTCAGTTTCGAGTGGGTCTCGGTAGCCGAGTTGGTAAAGCGTCTCACCCGGCAAGTGAGAAGACGCTGTATAGAGTCTAGCTCAAGACTGAAATTCTTTTCCTAATTGTTTCTGATTCTTAGATATTCCTTTATGATCAATAAATAATCAATAGAATTAACAAATACTCTGTCCGTTTCTTCCGACTGGCCCAAATATTCGCCTGAACCCAGCGATTCATAAAATAATTTCTGTTATAGACACTGGGAATGTTGTGAATGCGTTTGCCTGTTTTACAAGCTCCAGTTCTTCAATCTAAGCATGAAGAGACACATCACTAGACCGTAAACTTGACGTGAATTGTGAGTGTGGCCCTTATTTCAGTTGATATCAATGCTTCAATCGACTTATGATCTCAGTTTCATATGTTAATGGGACTGTTACGTGGGACAAAATACACATGGTGAAATGTGGGCGTTTAATATGCCTCTACCACCCCTTCGGTGATAAACGCATGACTGATTGTTTCCCCATATGATAGAAGTAATGTAAAACAATTCAATAATCACATTTCATGGTATCGTCATATGTAACATTAAGGTATCAAACTAGCATAGACTCACCTGAAATCGATCGAAAGGGATCAACGAAGCATGAAGTTAAGCAACGATATAAAAAGTTGTTAGATGGTACATTCATCGTCATTCGAGCGTCTGTCCCAGTTGCGTCTCGCGACGCCCGTGGTCCACTTTCCTACTTTTTCTCGTCGGCTCGGTCATCGGCATCCCCTTTAGTGAGACCATAGGCACGCATGTCATCCCTTACGACGTCAAGCCAGCACTTCTTGGGTGCACTCTTACCGGGACCCGGCGGAGATGACATGGCTAGACATTTGTCTCACACGTAGCCCAGCGTTTGCCACAAGACATGACCATACATTAGATATCAAATGTTACATTGTGAAATAAAATAAATAAATATCCATCACGCCTTATCCCCGAAGGGGTGGCAGAGGCATATTATATGCCCACTTTTCACCGTGTGGATTCCTGTCCCACGTAATAGATGGTGAACCCATTGCCGTGTTGAAATAGACAGACGCAGGTTGTGGCTACCTGCTGTTGAAATTTTCAAGCCGCCCCATAAGGCCTTCAACCAGGCTTAACGACTGCCACTTTACTGGCAACCGGGACCAACGGCTTAACGTGCATTCCGAAGCACGGAAAAGCTCGCAAATGTAAATGCCACAAAGTGGTCACCCATCCGAGGACCAGCCATAGTGAAAGTTGCGTAACTCAGTGATCGTTTACAGAACACTGAGACCGCGAGGCCACGAGCGCTTCTTGTGCTTTAGCACAATTAAAAAATAATAACCTTAGCAAAGCAATCAAGAGGCTAAGGGGATTTTAAGAGCCTAGCCAATGAATGTGACAAATCCTAGAAGAGAGGGAGAAAGAGATGCATGACAGACCGGTATGGTTATGATTGTAAGTCAGATCATACTTAGTAGTAAAAAGGTTTTAATGTTTGATCTTTTTTTTACAAACTCTAGGTTAGAGGACAAACGGAGTTAAGTTTTTACAATATTGATGTACAATCTAAGTTAATAGGTACTTCTCCCACGGTTTTGAGACATGTTGAGTCACAAAAGTAATAAACAAATCCTTAGGCTTACTAAGAAATATTATAATGACAATAATACTATTGATAAACTAATAAAGAGTCAGGTTGATTATGATTAATTCGCTGCATTTATTTCATAAACACATCCAATGATTTTAGCAATATGTAGTAAAAAACAGGATGTCAAAGAAGAACGTTTTAAGGATGTTCGGAAAATTTAGTTCTTAATTACGTGCAGTACAGTTAAATATCAATGTAGAATTGAGACTGTACAAGAAGCTGATAAATCTCTGGTTATAAAAATATCCATTTCACAGTGACTATTTTTGTTCAGGGGCACCGTATGCTTGACTTTCACCATAGTGGTAAAAAAAGAAAAACAGTGGAAGATGATGATGATGCTTACTTACTACTGCTAACGAACTAAAATTGCACTAAAAAGTCTCGACGATCTAAAGGTTTTTAAACGGATTTATTTAACTTGACTCTGCATTATATGATTCAAAGTTTACGACAGTCTCTACGACTTGATCTACTAAACCTATGTTTTATTATATAGAAGCCTATGTTTTATTATATCGAGAAGCGCTCGTGGCCCCGCGGTCTCAGTGTTCTGTAAACGATCACGATACGCAACTTTCACTATGGCTGGTCCTCGGATGGGTGACCACTTTGTGGCATTTACATTTGCGAGCGTTTCGGTGCTTCGGAAGGCACGTTAAGCCGTTGATCCCGGTTGCCAGTAAAATGGCAGTCGTTAAGCCTGGTTGAATGCCTTATAGGCGGCATGAAAAATTTCAACAGCAGGTAGCCACAACCTGCATCTGTCTATTTCCACACGGCAATGGGCTCACCACCTATTACGTGGGACAGAAATCCACACGGTGAAAAGTGGGCATATAATATGCCTCTGCCACCCCTTCGGAGATAAGGCGTGATGGATATATTTATATTATATATTATTATATTTATAATAATACTGTATTATAATAGCTACTATCTTTTGCCTGCAGCTCCACTTGTATAATATCGTTCAACTTGATTGCTAATGATTGTCCATTAGTTCTGAATCGAATATATTTTTTTAGTTTTTATCTTTTTTTGTATACCATTGTGACCAGAGACTAGCAGTATATACTACGGACGTTTTGTTTTGGTCTTACACGCGCGGTGGTATTCCTCCAAAAATTTTCTAATGTCAGTGTAGACCATGGATATCTTAACCAAACTTTGTATCTAACCGCAGAGGTCATTCCACACCCTAAGCTGACGCAGGAGGAAGCCTCTATAAGACCTTACCGCCCAAACCTTTCGAACTTAAAGTGTAAAAATGAAAGAAATTCACATTTACATTTCACCCTATAAAGTCGGTACCTACTCCGAGCTTTTTGTTCTTTGTGACTGCAGTTATTAAATACAAAACAACAACTAAATCGGTATCACTACAGGTATTAATTCCTTTGTACATAAATATTTTTAGATAGAAAAATTGAGAAGCACGTTTTATATTTTGTAGGAAAATTGTCAATATTCAAAGTAATTTTGGTGGCCTCACAACGAGGATTTTCATAAGAGTTAGAAGCTTTTACCTTGCATTAACGTGTGAAAAGCCCTACGAATGTCATGCCGGACCAAAACCACATTGTCCTTACCTATCTGTCTATCGCCAGGTACCTAGGACTCCCTGGAAAATGTACCATGGTTCCCGGCAGTCTTTGGCTCTCAGCGCGGTCTTACCTATGAGCTCCGGTCGTTTTCTTAGAGTCTTTGGCTTGTTTCTATATCTTCTTTCGTATACGCGGCCGTACGTTTAATTCGTATAATTATTTTGAAATCTAAAAAAAATTATAGCCCTAATATATGAAATGGCGCGAATTTTTATTTTGAGGCGGGTAACCCCGATGGAGTTGTATGAGTCGCCATCTTGATTTGTAGTGCAGTTGGACAGTTGAACGCGTCGCGAGTAGACACAAAATTATCGCCTTCAAATCGAATTAAATTATTGTAATCGCGTGTAATTTTGAATTTTGAAACATATCGTGCAATAAATTAGATGAATACAATGTTGTATTTATTTTGTATTCCTGCAAATAATAACGCTTAAAATAGACGGTAACTATATTGAGACATTGGATTATGATAGTAAACCGTTGAGCTCTCAAATGTGCTTTTTTAAAAATGAAAGCCGAATATTTGTGTTTGCTCTTACCTTAAGTTATTTTTTCAATTTATCAAAAACTTTTTGTTGAGCTTACAGCCCTGCAGTGAGAAGCTGCAGACGATAGTGCATTGTCCGCGATAAACTTGTTATTCCCTGATAAAGTGAAAGTTGTTATCACAGTATATTTGTAAATATACATTTAATTAGTCACACAAAGGTGACTTTATCGATATCTCTTTTTTAAATGATGATTCTCTCTCTCTCTCTCTCACTCTGTCCAATTTTCAAATGTTTCAATTTGAGTTAGGAACGTACTGGTAAATGATCTGGTTTTTGTATTACTACTTTATTTAGTCATAGTATATACTCGTATTTGATCGAAAGCAGTAAGGAAACTAGGCTTACATCTAAAATTACGTACCTATATATTCTCCACTGAATCGTGAAGGTTGTCTGTGAAATTATTATAAAATCGTAAGGATTTGAAAAATTATTAATTACGCTTTACCAAGACAATAGCAATGGCACCTTAAATTTTTTGACAAAATTCTATTTAAGTTTGTTTAATGTCTGTTGATGAGTATTTTTGATATAAACAATACGAAGCAATACGAAGGGTCTTTTGGGATGCTGAACAACCTCCCAAATAATCTTTGGTAAAATATTCACAGGTATCTATCACGAATAATCAATGCAATATGCGCTGACATAGCACCGTTTGTCGAAAACGAAGAAAACAACGGTAAAAATACTATTTATATCAAACATATATTGTGATTTTAGCGACCACGCAGGACAGACCATTAACAAAATTCAATGAGCCGTATACCTACGTTGAGTCAACCGTGCTTGAGCCGGAGGAATACAGTGGAAACTGGCCAGCAGGGTTCTTGGGACATCCTTCAGAGGGTATAGCACCGTGTGAAACGTATCGATACTCACACTTATCGATATGCCGAATTAAGTAGATAGAGCTTCCGGAATTTACAACAAACTTAAGTTAAAAAAAATTTGGACAAATAGTTTAGCATTTTAGAAAGTTATACATGGCAACACAGGTTCAGAAAAAGAAGAAAGTAAGAATTAATATTTGTTTGCATCAATTAGAACATTGTAGAAATATAATTGAAACAAGGTATCATTTATTAGTAGACTTTGTATCACTGATAACGTTATTGCGTATCGTTTATTTTTATCTGTGGAGATATTTAACTGTACTGCTCATTACGATAGTGGAAAAGTAATATTATTGATTTTAAAAGTATCTATAAAATAGAGAAAAAAGCAGCCAAACCTTACATGCCAAATCTTAAGCAATCACCGAATATTTGACTGCTCTGTGGCGCGGTGGGAGTGTATCCGACTGCTACGCAAGAGTTTGTGGATCCCACCCAGGATAAAACTTTATGTGATGAGCACGATGGTTTATTCTGTGTCTGGGTGTTATTTATCGATTATGTGGTTACTATAGTACATGCTCTGCTTAGTTTAGAATCAGATGGCGTTGTGTGAGTTGTCCCAACGATATTTACTTATTATTTTGTAACTAACAATCATTATTAATTAATCAATAGCTCTCTTTTACGCAGAAGTAAGGTAAAACGCCTGCTTACTGAGCGATCCGATGATCTAAATAATTCGCGCAAAGGGCCGGATTTGGACAGCGGAGAATGTATCATGACGCAAATAGAAAGATCTATCTATATCCAGTACATAAATTACGCCTTTATCCCCGAAGGGTTGGCAAAAGCATAATATTATACGCCCACATTTCACTGTGTGCATATTTGTCCCACGGTGTTGATGTGTTGAAATAGAACATCGCAGGTTGTGCTACTGTTAAAATTTTTGAAACCACTTATGATGCCTTCAACTTCGGGCCTTCGGTGCAAATACTGACTAAATAAATGAAAAACAAACTCGAAATAACCCTGTACTATCTCATATGACCAACGTGGTACAGAATACCAATCATACATACATATTGTCACGCCTTTATACCCGAAGGGGTAGGCAGATGAATAGGCCCAAATTTTTCTGTATACATTTTTGTCCCACGTAACAGCTCATTGACGTGTTCAGAAGATCAATCACCATCCAAAAATACAATTAGGAGAGGTCTACGTTCAGCAGTGAGGCTGATTTGGTTGATTCAGTAGGAGACTGGATTCATAACAAGAGAGAGTAGCTTTACTCTTTCACTCTTTCTGGGAATTAATTGTTGGGATTTGAAGGCAAAAGTAAAACACAAGCCAATCTCAAAATCTTAAATAACAACACAGACTTGAAAGTACACAAGCAAATCTTAAATAACAACACAGACTTGAAAACTACATACTTAGCTCGAATCGACATAGAAATTAGTCACAAGAGTAACTCTAACTAAACTCTAGTAATAAACAAATCACAAAGATTAAATAACTATCTTCTCGTTCTATCCCTGTACTCAGAGAGGAAGCATACTTCTGTCGCGTCTTGCAGATTCATCAATCGCTTCATACATCCACATAGATTTTCAACCAATTTAAATCTGCATTAGATCGAATCTTTCAAATTATGATACTAAACTTCAGAATTTTACAACATCATTTTAATACAGACTCGCAGTAAAGGCAATCAGGCGTAACAAGGTACCATTTAGGAGGTCGTTAGCGGATACCTACAGGATCGTTGTGTAAAAATCGCAATAATCTGGCAATCAGTTAAGGCACTGGAATGGGATATAAATCAGTCGTATCAACGCCGCCACCGCCTCTGTCAATAGCTTTGAGGTGGCCCCCGCGTTAGATTTGTGTGGATAAGACGACCTAATATTATTCTAAATAATATCCCACCAGCTAATAAGACCCGAAATATCATAAATATGAGTGAAAATCGCGAAAGTTTAAAAACATTAATTATTTATACTTGTCATATGATTTATATTCTTGGTAATTTAATTCTATGTGTGAGAGTTAACCTATGTAAATGTTATGTGGTAGTTTAAGCTTGATATATGAGGTTTTGTAGAATTTCGAATTCAGATGTATCATGATGAATCCTCATTTTCGATTTGTCCTCTCTGACTACCCTATCAGGGATACAGCGTGAAGATAGTTAGGTAGTTAATCATTTTAATATGCAAGCAGTGAAAAACAGGAGAAACTTCATCACATACTACTCCAACATTGCGGCCTGATCACAGATTGTAGGGATTGTTAATGTTGAAAAGTGACAGAGAGTGTTATGTTATAACTTAACTTAACTATCTTCACGCTGTATCCCTGACGGGGTAGTCAGAGAGGACAGATCGCCAGGCTTCGCGATCTATGCATACTTCTTTCGCTTCTTCGAGATTCATCAATCGCTTCATACACGCACGTCTGGGTATCCGAGTACTTTTGACCTTTCCGTTTTTGAGCAATCTGCTCACTTGGTCTTCATATGTAAGTGTTATGTTATAAGGTGTGAAAATTCCTATATAAGAGATCTGCTTTTACCTGAGTGATAATTCTTAGTAGTATTATTTATGTCCCATATTTCATGTTTGTTTTCATGAGTTATTAAAGACTAGTATTACTTCCTTCGATGCATACTAGATGGCGCTGTAAGTATGTATTCGTAAATGACAGACCTCATAAATGTTGCCAAAAACATTATCACTAATTTGTGAATTGTTAGTACCAGTAGTTTGTAGCCTAGTTGAGTCTAAACTGAACTCCGCTAGTCCCAGGTGATGTCTCCACTTTGAAAATCGGGAGAAATATTATACAAAGGATTTAGACACACTTAAATAATATTAAATTGAAGCGCTCGTGGCCCCGCGGTCTCAGTGTTCTGTAAACGATCACTGAGTTACGCAACTTTCACTATGGCTGGTCCTTGGATGGGTGACCACTTTGTGGCATTTACATTTGCGAGTGTTTCCGTGCTTCGGGAGGCACGTTAAGCCGTTGGTCCCGATTGCCAGTAACATGGCAGTCGTTAAGTCAAGTTGAAGGCGGATTGAAAAATTTCAACAGCAGGTAGCCACAACCTGCGTCTGGCTATTTCAACATGGCAATGGGCTCACCACTTATTTCGTGGGACAGGAATCCACACGGTGAAAAGTGCCTCTGCCACCCCTTCGGGGATAAGGCGTGATGGATATTTATTTATTTAAATAATATTAAGCACGATCCACACTAATCTACCATTCGTATGAAGTCCATTATCGAGTGGCGGAGATCGGGTGGATAACGGTCATAATTTGCAATAAATATAAGGGTGGAAGTGTCGGTGCCTTTTGTTGCCAGGTTCGATTCCTCGTTCTGTCGATTTTGAGTTTAACTCGATTTTAGATAATCGGATCTGGAGTTAGTGTTTTGTGAAAATTATTATTATTTGAAAATCAGATATAGTCTACTTCATTTTTTTTTCAAGTCAATATGTTTTAGACTTCTAAACCCTTAGAAAAGTCTTAAAATATATGGCTCAGTCTATCCGTCCGTCCGTCTGTGCCCATCTATTTCTCAGAAACCATAAAAGATAGACTGCCTCGGTGGCGCAGTGATAGTGTATGCGACTGCCGGTACTGAGGTCCAGGGTTCGATTCTCGGGTTGGAAAAAATATTTGTGTGATCCACAAATGTTTGTTTCGGAGTTTCGGTGTTTCAACACAAACGTATATTAGCTTACTTTGGGCTAGACGGAGCTGTGTAAAAAAAATGTCTCACAATATTTATATTTATAAATAAATGTTAAAAAAAAGAAGAGAAATGGTTTGCGACATTCGATTTCAGGCAATGGGCTCACCACCTGTTACGTGGGACAGAAATGCATACGGTGAAACGTGGGCGTTAAATATGCCTCTGCCTACCCCTTCGGGGATAAAGGCGTGACAATATGTATGTATGTATGTATGTACATCATGAATACGTACATAAGAGATTTTGAAGTTATCCCACTTTCGGTTTTGAAACTGGTTTCGATTTAGAAGTTGTCTGATTTTTTCGATTTTCGATTACAATAGTACCTAAATACTTGTTTCAGTATCGACTATGGGCTGGGTCTGTAACTAATTTCTGGTACCAGAGGTAGTAAGACCTAAATTCCTTTCAATCAAGTCGTAAGAGGAAGTCCCTTCTTCAGTACTAGGACAGTAATTATTTTAATTTTATTATCCTGGGGGCTTATCTACTAATTCAATCGCGTCAGAAGAGAATAGAAACTATCGCTCTATAGAGAGCCTACAGAAAAAAATTACAGTTTTCGTAGTCTACTATAAAAATTACGCTCCAATGGAAGTCTATCGGCCGGCCGATAGAATGTTGTTAACACGTGCAGCTCCTGTAAGTAGCTCCAATTTGCATTTTTGATAGCCATCTTGTCTCTATTCTGCAGCTTGAGAAGTGTGATTGTAAAATATATATTATAATAGTTTTAGCAGACTACCTAGTTTTGGACTAATCGCAATATAACCGTTTTAGAATAGAACTAGAACGGCTTTCTATTTTAAACTAGTAGACTTGACCCCCAAATCTCCTTTCATTTTCCTTTCATATTATTTATTTCTTTCCGGCTTTTCAATAGGAACCTGATAATATAGATCCAGTTATTTTTTCTGAAACAGAAGCAACCATGTAAACATAATTCACAATGTATCATTACACACAGTAATTTAGTTCCTGTACTCTATTAGATGTAAGACAAAGAGTTATTTACAGAAGGTATTTTAAAACTGTGTGTTATGCAAATATCTAGTACCGTACACAATTAGTCTAAATATAGTCTTATCATTTATCAGAAAGTCTGCACAGCCATGATAAGATGCTGATAAGATAAGTCTGATAAAATCTTACACTTTGCCTTTATTACTGCGAGCGTACAGAGCGATAGAGATGTTGACATCTAAATTATTTCTTACTATGTTATCGATCTGAAACGTGTACGATATTTTTCAGATGTCATTGATCTTAAAAATGCCTTTAGTAAAAGTTTATTATGTGTCCTTCATCACCATTATCTCGTCCGCCAACTGTTGGGCATAGGCCTGCGTTAAAGGCTGTCACTACGTTTGGTTATCTGTCGCCCTCATTCAGTAGGCTCCTATAACCTTTATTAGGTCTATCTACCCTACCCACTCTGCGTTATCCGGTGTGAGGTCGCGACTCAAGAACCTTTTGGACCTATTAACCGTCAGTTAGTAAAGCAATATGGTGGGAAAAGCAATAACCGTGTATACGAAATTTCGTCTGAATTTGTTGAAAAAATCTGCTTCAAAATTGGGTTACACACAGATATATCATACAGTTTTATCTATCACGCCTTATCCCCAAGGGGTGACAGAGCCATATTGTATGCCTACTTTTCACCATGTGTATTCCTGTCCCACGTACCTAATTGGTGGTGAAGCCCATTGCCGCGTTGAAATAGACAGATGTAGGTTGTGGCTACCTGCTGTAGAAAATTTTCAACTTGACTTAACGACTACCATGTTTGTCGATTCCATTTACATTTCATTTCATTTTTAAAAATTTCAACAGCAGGGCGTCACAACCTGCGTCTGTCTATTTCAACACGGCAATGGGCTCACCTCATCACCTTTTACGTGGGACAGGAATACACATGGTGAAAAGTGGGCATATAACATGCCTCTGCCACTCCTTCGGGGATAAGACGTGTTAGATAAATATAAATAATTTTCTAACTGAGGGTCTTAAGAGGTAACCAAATAAAAAATATACCTTTATACCCTTTGTGAAAGTTACTTAAAGGTAATGTTTGTTGTGAGCAATGAATGTCTTTGTATACTATAGTTTATCAAGCGTAACCGCAATATCGTACGGAATCAACAAGTTGCATACATTTGGGCTCGTGCCCTATCGCCGTACCATCTCCCATTAGATTACAAAGTTGCATTACTGCTTCGCTGTACTTTGTAAGTTGCGATAAAGGCAGGTGTTTGTGTCGTAGACGATACTATGACCTAACAGTTGACACAATTGTTCGATTTGTAACTGTAAATGATAACAAGTAAATTAAGTAATTCAAAATTACGGGTTGCATTCCGAATGTGCCGACAGAAGTTAAAACTTACTTTGGCGCGTTAGACAGTTTTTAGATGGATACAAAATACATTTAATATTCTTGTATGAATCATCGTTACCAATTTATATTTATTTAGAGGCGTTCACGGTCAGTTATTTGTACATGCATATATGCACACACTATAGCTGCGTCTCGTAACGGTGTGGCGAGTCCAGAGATTTTATTTCATCTAAAAATATGCGTACCGCGCTAAAAGAAGTTTTCAATTCAAAAATCCATGCCCTTAAAAAGTTGTTGACTCCTTAACCTTTTATAATAAAACTAGCTGACCCCCACGGCACTGCCCGGTGGTGACTTCAAACCCTTGACGCACTCATTTACCTCCGTCGTTTATTACATTTAAAAAAAAATAAGTAATATTCCGATTTTTTGACATTTATGATTATTGCTCCGCTCTTCTGGATAGTAGCATGATTATAATATGTAGCCTTGCTTGATAAATGTCAACACAAAAATAATTTTCCAATTCGGACCAGTACCTACTTTCTAAGATTAACGCGTTCAACCAAACAAACTCTCCAACTTTATAATATTCTTTATAATATAGAAGCGCTCGTAGCCCCGCTGATGCCGTGTTCTCTAAACGATCACTGTGATAAGCAACTTTGGCTATGGCTGGTCCTTGGATGGGTAACCACTTTGTGGAATTTACATTTGCGAGCGTTTCCGTGCTTCGGAAGGCACGTTAAACCGTTGGTCCCAGTTGCCACTATAATGGCAGTCATTAAGCCTAATTGAAAGTCTTATGGGTTCACCGAAAACGTCTACAGCATGGGGTTCTTCATAATATGTATATATGTACTATATATGGTCCTTAGCGCTGCCGATCCTGCAAGAACAGCAGGATCGGCCGCGCTAAAGTGCAAAGGTTACGGTGAACAAAGACAATCAGGTAAACCATATGCTTGTCTGCTACCTCAGTGCTATAAATTTAACTACGTACATATCAATATCATTATAGACACACAATTGCATACGTATTCTATTACTTTATGTTGCAGTCAGATTTAAGAAGCGAAGCGAAGCTCCCATGGAGCGACTTTATTGGCGTTTGTAACACCAGGCAGAACTTCGCCATTTCTTATCCGTTTTCGGATTTTTATATGCTACGGAAATCTATTCAAATTATGCAGGTCGTGACGAAGCCCGAAGTTCAAAATTCGATCTAATAAAAAAGTTATCCGCAAAAATCATGTTGTCTATGGAAAAATACTTAGTTTGATTTAACGCTTCGCTCAAATTTATGCTGCTAGTATAGGTTACACCTTTGCGACTGCGGCTATCTAGTTAAATATAATACAAACTCTAGACTTAAGATACAAGTTACTACGATGTGTAAATCGCGTATCTCCCTTTACACGCTTGAGTATTGTCTCTGACATGTTTGTGTTGCAAGTTAGAAAGTCACAAACGATTGCATCTCAGGAGTTAAGTTAAACCACCCAACCAACTTATTTGACTGTTAGTACATTGCGGACATTCTGTTCATATAATTAAGAAGTTTTGATATGAAAATGAATAATGATGGTATGAATAATGATATTTGTACTAAATGATTTCTCTACCTAAATGTGTCCGTGAACGGTTGACAGATGATAACCTGTTTAGAACCCAAAACTACATGGAGAGCCTAAATATCATCAATAAGAAACACATCAAGGGCTCAACGCTTGAGGCTAGTTTTACTTTATAATACTACTCATAAGTGTTTCTTGAGTATTGAGAAACGTTCTGGAATACGGAATAATATAGAGTCACGATATAAATACAATTATACAATTATATTATAGGCCATCTAAGTGCAAACCAGATACATCTGGAAGTGGTGCACCTTCTGTCGGAAGGGTGTAAGCTGAAGAAAAGGAAACCTCGTCACAGCGTGGTACAGTAAGAATGACCACCCAGTCTCAAAATGATTGAGAGAAGCGTACGTCTAACAGTTGAATATAAAATATTCTAATTTGATCGAGGGTCATTCCTCATTCCAGTTGCTTTGAAAACTTAGGGTTTTATATGATAAACTTATATTATATTAAGCGATATTGTCAGTCATTATCCTTTAAACAATCCAAGATGGACAAAACCCTCAACCAGCTCACCTGTAATATATCAATTAGAACGAAACTTAGCGCGTTGTCTGCATGAAGTGCGGACTGTATCGCGACGGTTAATGGTGCGAAAATCGCTGATAACGCTCACCCCCTCCACCCCGTTACACCCCCTATCGTCCCGATTCACCCCTCGCCGTTTACCCCCTTCCACTCGGTAGTATATCAGGGAGTTAGAGATCTACGATTAGTGTAATTGTCTGGTAATAGATAGGTACTACAAATAGTAACTGCTTTGCGCCGCGTATTCGGAACTGCTTTGCGCCGCGTATTCGGGAGTAATCTCATGAACACTATATTTTTAAAGATGAATCGAACATGTAGTACGAGACTACCAGGACTTTAATTGGTCGTGGTAATTAGTTCTAGCACATAAGACCTTTTAGCCTTTTTGCTACCACCTCACTAAAAAGGCAACGGGTTCAAAATTTCTTTCAAATTAAACATCTAATTTAGACACATTTTATTAAATTTATTCGTCCCTTTAGACCCACCCTAGTTCCGTGCTTCGGAAGGCACGTTAAGCCGTTGGTCCCGGTTGCCAATAAAATGGCAGTCATTAAGCCAAGTTGAAGGCCTTATGGGCGGCTTAAAAAATTTCAACAGCAGGTCGCCACAGCCTGCGCCTGTCCATTTCAACACGGCAATGGGCTCACCACCTGTTACGTGGGACAAAAATGCATACGGTAAAATGTGGGCGTTTAATATGCCTCTGCCTACCCCTTCGGGGATAAAGGCGTGACAATATGTATATATGTATGTATGTATGAATCGAACATAGTAATGTCATGGGGTGTAAAGGGGCCACACCATGTTCTCTGGGTCCCAAGCGATCATCTGCTAGTGGTGCACCTGGGGGCCAAGTCTACTAATTAAAATCGCGTCAGAAGAGAATAGATATCGTCGAATAATAGAAAGCCACCGGCACAATTTTGTCAGTTTTTCGTAGTCTGCTATTACAATCGTACTCCAATATACTTCTATCGGTCGGCTGATAGAATTCTACCAACACGTACCGCGCCAGTTGCCGCTAGCCAGTGACATTTTTAAATGAACTACTAACATTTTGACAGTTAAGAACAGCGATTCTGGTCCCCTGATGACCAAAGGACGAGGCAAGGAGCAGGCGTCCTTTCAGTGTTATACTATATATGCAGCCTTGTCGTCATAATGTTTTTTTCTTAATTATTTTAAGGAACCAATGTAATAAGTATGTAAAGTACGTTGTGCTATTTGAAATTTGCAATTTTTTTTTCTTTCTTTCTATTACGTACTAAGTCTCAAAAGGCCACAAAAAAGTCTTAGTACCAGTGATCATTATAATGCTTTAAGTATATCGATCTGCACCCCTAGGTACCACCTACCTTTTCTATTACGTACTAAGTCTCAAAAGGCCACAAAAAAGTCTTAGTACCAGTGATCATTATAATGCTTTAAGTATATCGATCTGCACCCCTAGGTACCACCTACCTTTTCTATTACGTACTAAGTCTCAAAAGGCCACAAAAAAGTCTTAGTACCAGTGATCATTATAATGCTTTAAGTATATCGATCTGCACCCCTAGGTACCACCTACCTTTTCTATTACGTACTAAGTCTCAAAAGGCCACAAAAAAGTCTTAGTACCAGTGATCATTATAATGCTTTGAGTATATCGATCTGCACCCCTAGGTACCACCTACCTTTCCTGATAGTCTCCTATTCGTTCAATCATTCCGTTATCACCCCGGCTATCAGAACATTGTAACACATTTTCATAAGAGATTCATTTACCTTGAGTTTTTGCACACCCATCCTGCGTCTGTTTCCATTGTATAATATGAAAGATTTGGCTTGGATATTACACACCAAAGTGACCCAGCATACGTTACTTACTATGGAATTATTAATGTTATTAATCTATTTATGATGTTTCGGCTCTTATTTGCGATGTATATTATTAGGTACAAAACCTACATTATACTTCACGACGTTTCGACCGAACACCAGCCGTGGTCCCGGTTTGTTTCCTCAAAATTCAGTATCTCAAAGAACATACGACCAGTGATGTCAGAGAACGCTGGCGTCACCAATCAGGTATGCGACACTCCAAACCCCTCACCAAGGGTTATTCGCATTGTTACTCCAGCGCGAACGAAACGCCTCACCACATTCTCTGCGACTGCAGCCCTCTCATACACAGACGATGCACTTCCTTTGGCCAACCCCTGCTTTAATCAGAGGAGTTACAGCACATCGCTGCTAAATACATTCTCAAATTCATTACTGTTAAAAATATCAGCAGCGAATTCCAAGATTTTAGGCGAGTACAATAGACCTATTTAGGTCGCAGTGCTAGGACTTTCTAACCGGCCACAGCCTCTTTGTAAATAAATATGTATATTAAAAATAAAGCAGTTCTCCTCGACACAGCACGCAGGCATTTCTCCTTGACACGGCACGCATTGTGAAGAGATTCCTGTCTCTGGAACCATAACCATCGGTGAACTTCTTTTTTCGACAATTTTTGACAAATTTAATCTTTAATTGACAAAAAGAATTAGATCTCTAACCTATGTAGTTGCTGAGATCTCCGTGGCCGCGCAATCCTCCACGTTTCATTCGCGCGGCCAACTTTAAACCCTAATATCTTCTTTATTTCTACTTTGACAAATTTTTGGTTTGTTGCATTCGATTTTGACAAATTTCGACAAATTTTTGACGGAGTGCTTTTTATGATTGGACACCGTGGCGGAGCAATCTAAACGCACACCGTTTTTCTTCACGAGTGTCGTCCGACAATGGAGCCGCGCACACAGGACGGGTGGCTGGCGTGTGCGATAGCGCTACCTTTGTTCCGATCGCGTATCTCCCGCGTAAGGATCATACTAAATTATTTATCCTTTTCCCTAAGGGGGAAGTTAGAATTCATTATTGTATACCTACTTATGAAAGGTACTCCAAATCGATGTTCAATATTTTGTATTTCATTAATAGTCAAGATAAAAGGCTCACCCCATAACACTGGAGACGAATGAGGATGACTGGTGAAATGTGGTCGTCGGGTTTAACTTTGCGTACTCCTTCAGGAATATACGCGTGAGTGTACGTAGGTATGTGCTCAATGGTTATATGGCAGTCCGGAGTGAGCCCTTCAAAGGATAACCCCAGGGATCCCAATCCCAGGGTTTTATCCGCCACAATGGCCTCACCTTAAGGGTTCTGTAGTTTGTCACCTTATAGCTACCGATTGACCACAACCATCAACATTCGATTCTCTCATTTCATGATAACATCACAAGTGTTCTACTTAAATCGAGATTCTTCACAACCATTGATTTCACGTCAAATCGATTACCAAGCCGATCGTCAATGTCAAACAAATATCAATTACAATCGGAAGGCGTACTCGGTCGAGGTGCCGCGGCAGGTGACTCGATAACGTCACCGGTGATCAATCTGCAGGCCCTTTTCAATATAATCTCATATAAAATATGTCTTGTTCTGAAAGTGATATGGTTGAACTCCGTATCGGGTAGCTATTGAAGATATAGGTTATAGTATAAAACTACTACATTTTTAAACCGTTTATTATGAGATATTTAAAACAAATCATTAGTAATACGATTCTCTTATCGCTTGACCAACCTCTGGCTTATTCTATGGCACGTTTTAGGTGGTTTAGTGGTTGTCTTGTTATTTCCAGGGCTTAAGGGCACAGACACGTTACAATATTCGATTTTAAACTAAAATTGGATTTTTAAAAAGTTTAGGGTTCCGTATCGTGAAAAGCAAAACGTCACCACGCGGGCGAAGCTGTTTTACACATCAAATATTTTTTCAAGACTGATGTATTTTTTCAAATGTTTATGTATGTGTCGGCATACATAAACATTTGAAAATACACCAGTCTTGAAAAATTATATAATGCGTCGTCTGCAGCTCCCGCCAAAATCCTCTTGAAAGCTTAATAAATATAAACATACGAGTATAAAATTATTACTTTACAATGGAGTTCCGTTACGTCACCCTTTAATTTACGTCTCCAATCAAAAACACACTTTATTTAAAAACAGAAGCATGCAAAGTTTACGATCAAAGAATGCCTCTAGATGTGGCATCGCGGTAGTTAGTTGAAACGAGCGGTGTCGGCAAATTGTGCGTGACGATAACGGGTCTATCGCACCACCTTACTGAATAAGGACATTTTAAAAATCACTCAAGTGTGTTTTTGAATAGGCTTAGGTGAATAAGGTTTTATGGGTCGACTCTAATGGCCGTCTTTGGAAAGAACCTGAGCTTCTTTTGGTTCTTGTAAAATGTGGTGTATTTAAGAAATAAGATAAAATAGTTATTTGAAAGGCGTAGAAAACTGACAGTACGGCTAATAAATAATGTTTTATCAACATCATCATCCGTGCTAAAGTCCTAGTTTCGTCTCGGAACGCTTGAGAATTGACTTTTCTACATTGTCCCCTCCACTTCACAAGATCTTCGGCATCATGCGTGTAGTGAGTCCGGTCCTACGGTCTTATGAAATCAGCCTCTCCCAATTTTATTTTAGGAGGGTGCTTGGTTTACTGCCGTCTGTTGGGACTGGTCAGCGCATAGCTGTTATAGCTATTATTACAAATAATATTATTTAAATTTAAGGCAAACTAAGTTTAGTCGACTGTTCTCACATAAATCCAAAGGATTTATGTAAGTGTAATTTTAATGAACACAACATTGATTTTGTTTTATTTTTGTAAAAATTCATTACTGTATAATTGGTTAAATATCATGTAAATAAACAAACGAATGTAATTACTGGCGGTTAGAAAACAGTGGCCATGAGTTTTATTGCCAGGTTCTTCCTCTGGCTCTACCTATTGCTTTGCGAATCTGGCAGTAAATGTGAATGTAGAAGCAGTTATCTTGACGTTCATAAGTATTACTTTGTGACCTACATGAATAAAGATTTTTGATTCATTTCATTCATTCACTGCTTTACTGTACCACCCTGGTAAGACGAGATGGTACAGAGTTTTGATTCAAGTTTTCCCTTTCTCTCTTTCTTATGTGCTGACTAAAGGCTTTACTAATTGCCTTCATTCTTGTAACATAATATGAATTGAACATAGTTTTGCTGATATTGACACGCAAATAAGACGAATTTGACAAGACTGATGTATAGGACTCTTATACCCTTTAACCAACTTACCTTTAAAGTACTAAAATTTTAGCTTGAGTAGGTAAACATCGGAACATCAACAAGCTAACTTCCTTATCAGGCCTCACACCCTATTGAGTTGAGTGAGTTCTAAGTGAGACACCTTTAAACACGTTTTATAGAACACGGACTTTTTATCTCGTAATTGTCTAAACACAGAGATTTTTCTGTTCAATGACTATGTAACTCTATGTAGCGTATGCTATGTGTGTTAAGTGTTTTTAAACTCACTTTTCACAATATTTGTTTCAAGTTTACTTTTAATTAGTTGTTCACATATATCCATTCAATGAGACTACCAGGACTTTAATTGGTCGTGCTAATTAGTGTCTCGCACATAAGACCTTTTAGCCTTTTTGTTACCACCTCACTAAAAAGGCAACGGGTTCAAAGTTTCTTCCAAATTTAACATCTAAAATAAATAAATAAAATAAATATCCATCACGCCTTATCCCCGAAGGGGATAAGGCAGACAACTGATTAAATAGACACATTTTATTTATTAATTTTTTTCGGCCCTTTAGACCCACCCCAGTTTCGTGCTTCGGAAGGCACGTTAAGCCGTAGGTCCCGGTTGCCAATAAAATGGCAGTCGTTAAGCTAACTTGAAGGCCTTATGGGCTGCTTTAAAAAATTTCAACAGTAGGTCGCCGCAGCCTGCGCTTGTCCATTTCAACACGGCAATGGGCTCACCACCTGTTACGTGGGACAAAACTGCATACGGTGAAATGTGGGCGTTTAATATGCCTCTGCCTACCCCTTCGGGGATAAAGGTGTGACAATATGTATGTATTCAATAGAAGCTAAAACTTTTATGTGTCACAAACTAAAAAAAGAGCCAAAATAATTCTATTTTGTATATCGTCCTCTGTGACAAAATTCATAAAACCCCTAATATTATGAGCGAACATCTCTATTAATGTTTAAAAAAATCATAAAATACTGTCCAGCGTTTGTGAA
This sequence comes from Thumatha senex, assembly GCA_948477245.1. NCBI lineage: Eukaryota > Metazoa > Arthropoda > Insecta > Lepidoptera > Erebidae > Thumatha > Thumatha senex. Next base: position 28,978,574 of record OX419727.1, read on the forward strand.
GTGTAGGTGTGACCTTTTTTGTCATTTCACTCTATACCTAATATATTTATATATGTATAATCCCGGTAACAGGTTACCCGGAGTAAAAAGTAACTAAAAATTACTCTAAAAATCAAAAGCAGAAGATCAATCAAAATCAAGAGCAAATAGAAGCACGGAATCCGCTACTCCAAATTTTATCTTAATTGGTACAGCTGTTTGAGCGCAAAGTAGTAACAAATAAAAAACACTCACAAATTCTCGCCTTTATAATATTAGTACTGCTGACTCAGTTCATAAACAGCTAATTAAAATTTTAAACAACCCTCTTTTTGATAAGATATACTCTTACCTATTGTTACATTCTTCCAACACAATATTATTTGCAACCTCCATTTATTAATAGTCGAGAAGCTCGCATACATACATCAAAATTCATATCTGGTTATCTAGGTGTCAGGCGGGGTGGTGCCTTGCAACACGGAGATAACAGTTAAAAGTGAGGCTGGGGTTGTTTGTCATAACGTATACTAAGTATGTACCTACCTACGTCACTGTTTATTGGATTTGAAAGGGTTTGTTCTTAATTTAAAACGTCGATTTTTGTTTTTTTTTTATAAATAGTCAGTATTATGGCCTTATTTTGAGTCGTTTAGTTATTATATTATTAACACAGCGATTAAGATACAACACTTAATAATATTACTACTTATTAGCTGTCCCCTACGGCATTCATTTAATCGCTTTTACTTTTACAAAAATGTATCAAAATTTTCCCGATGTTTTGACATTATATAATTACTGCTCCGCTCTCCTGAGTAATAATAATAGCCTTTTTCGACAAATTGGGTCCTATAAAAAATAAATATTTTTTTAATTCGAACCAGTTGTTACTGAGATTACCGCGTTCAACCAAACAAACAAACTATTCAGATTTATATATTAGTATATATTAGAATAGACTAGCGGATGACACCGCGGTTTCTCTCTCGTGGTGGTCGTTTCCGTAGGAATACGGAGATAAAGTTACTCCTTATAACATCAACTATCTGCAGTAAAAACCCCATTAAAATCGGTTCAGCCGTTACTGAGAAACTGGAACAAACAGACATAGAGAAAAAACCTGTAGATTGCTAATTTGGAATTACAAACAGACACTTCAATTTAATTTATCTGAATAGATACAGACATCTTACTTATAATCTTTTATTGTGAAAGATGTAGAATAAATTAGCAAAAAAAAAGAATACTAAAAAGTTTGTCCACGTGAAGGAAAGTATTTAATTACGAAGAGCAGTGGGTAATTTCGCGAATTACAAGGTGATTCCCGCCAGGGGGCGTTTGGTAGGTGATAGAGCGGGGTAATATCCGCAGCAACAGGCTTTATGTCAAGTACACTGGATTTTAGAACCTGTTATTATATTAATAGGGTCGTTTTTGAAAAAGTTTATGTACAATGTATTTTTAAATGGCAATACAAAATAAATAAATATAAATATCGCTGGGACAACTCACACAACGCCATCTGATTCCAAACTAAGCAGAGCTAGTATTATGGTAACGTAAAAGATAACTGATAAACATACTTATATATTTCTAAATACATACAAATTATAGATAAATAACACCCAGACACAGAATAAACCATCGTGCTCATCACACAAAGTTTTATCCTGAGTGAGAATGAACCCACGACCTTGCGTAGCAGTCGGATACACCCCACCGCGCCAAAGAGGCAGTCAAATATTCATGTTCAGCATAGTATTGAATTGTTTTTTTTTTACAAAAATTGTGTAATATCACACAATTGACTCTGGCTTCTGAGATTATTTGCACATTTCAAGTATCTTTATCATATTAGATACATATCAAATAGGTATATTTCAAGTATTTAGTTGAAATGGACATAATACAATATACCTATTATACCCATGAGTAAACACAGACGCGTATTAGGCGTCCCTATTATTTACGCAAAATAATAGTATTGCACGGACATTTGGCGAGAAGAGTGACAAGCTTGCTTGCTTTAGATTATTTTCTAAAACTAGTGCATTTATCTTGTTTTATGTGCGGGAGTGGTGGTTTCTTGAACATAAAAGTTGTGTTAACGTGCTATAGTGAAAGACAATGATATATATGAGGTGAAATGCTATTTTCTCTCTTGCCGCGAAACGTCCACTGACAACCTTAGTATAAGAATCACCATTATACTGAGGGCAAGGACCAGGACGGACAATGAGGACACGACATCGACTGGACAGGACTAATTAGAAGATAAGATTGAAGAAATATGATATAAAAAATAAGATTTGGCTAAAAGGTCTTAGAAACCAGGCCATTAAATAAATATTAAAAAAAATAATAATAGTATTGCATGAGTCTGAGGTCAATGGGATATTTTATTTGCCACTAGGTGACCCCCACGGCTTAGCCCGTGACATACTTCGAGCTCCCGTCGCACCTATTTAATCCCGTCGCTTATAAAATTCTACAATAATGTTTTTAATTTTGCCCGATTTGTCGATAATTTTTATTACTGCTCCACTTTCCAGGAAAGTAGCATAATGATATATAACCTATAGCCTTCCTCGATAAATGGGCTATCCAACACAAAAAGAATGTACTTTTAAATCCTACCAGTAGTGCCTGAGATTGGCGCGTTCAAGCAAACAAACAAACTCTTCAGCTTTATATTATATTAGTGTAGATTCAGTGCATCGGGGTTCTAACGGGAACTTGAAGACCTAAGTCCAAAGCAAGAACAGAAAAGGGTGTAGGGGTTACAAAAATGTGATTCTTCTATGTCGGCAGGAAATAATATGTAGATCCATTTCTTCATAAAATATATTATTTAGTCTGGTACCAGTATCACACTATATAATTTACTATACGATATAATATGAAACGATCTAACCCATAGTCTACGGGGAGACGACTGCAGCGCCAAACGAATGCTTGCGCCTCGGTATACAAAACTCATGCGTCAGCAGTGTCCCAACAAGGGAACTTGAAATAAAAACCTGTTCTAATCCATCATTCACCTTAGTGTATTAAACCTACCTGGATTTGCCGTTTGGGGTTCACTTTCATTTAGCTGATAAGAGCAGCTATCACTATCATTGTTGGGATCGACTGACCTCCCATCCCCCTACGGGCGTCTGCGTTGTTACCTCATCTGTCGTTACTCATCAGGGACCTTACAAGTAAGGTAAGGTAGGTAAGGTTTATACGGTACTTTATATTTACTTTACACCCCTTGCTATCGTCCAATCACCCTGCCAAAATGGCCTACGTTTATTTATTTTATTAAATAAATTTATTATTCTTAGTTATATCATACCCAGAAGAAGGGAGAAGTTGACCTTAGTATACGTATTTTGATGTCCATCTTTTACAATACTTCGCTTTAGATCTGGCAATTATCTTAAAACTTTATAAGCTACCATAGAGAAACACTTTAATGAAGCCTTGTCTGCTTTTTTAAATGAAAACGTGTTTTAATTTTTAAACATGACCGGATTTGTTTACGGCATTTTAAAAGGTTAACACATATCTTAAACATCATATATTAAAAACTTACTAACTCTCTTCACGTTGTATCCCTGATGGGATAGTCAGAGAGGACAGATCGCCAGGCTTGGTGATCAATGCATACTTCTTTCGCTTCTTGCAGATTCATTAATCGTTTCATACTAGCACGTCTGGGTAACCGAGTACTTTTGACTTTTCAGTTTATTGCAATCTGCTCACGTGGTCTTCATATGTAAGTCTCGGCCTACCCTGACTCCTTCTAACCTCTACCATATGTCATAGAGTACAATAAATGAAAATCTCCTGTGGGTAAACAAAAATATAATAATACCACTTGATAATTTTATTCCTAGCAAGTTTCACCAAAGTACCTTACTTGGTGAAACTTGCTAGGGTAGGAATCAACAGTATATACAGCATGTCTGTTTCATCATCTCAGAAACTACCACGTTAAGTAAACCTCTACCTACCACTTTAGCGAAATAGGTCCTATTGTGTATTGTACAACAGTGTGTACCGACCATGAGCGTTTATCGCCACCGCCAGGCGTGATGTTATCACTTTAATTATGAACAAACAACGTGAAAAATATGTCCGGCCCACATCAAGACGCACCCTTATCATTGTGATTAATTCAGGTGCCGTATACCATTGTTGGGCCTTGGTGGCTGAAGATACCTTGGTAAGGGTTACCGGTTTGATTTCGATATTGGTTATTGTCGAATTTGGTCATTTTAAAAAGAAAGACACTTGCAGGGATAGTGTGTGTGACTCGCGACCTGGAAGAAAGGTCATCCCACCCGTTAAATCACCGCAGTGTTCTATTTTCGCATAAACCGGGGAAGGCCAGAGGCTAAGACGGGTTTGGGCATAACTTGGAAAACATTTATTGTGAAGAAAAGAAATGAATCTTAAGTGTTTTCCCAGTTATGTCAAAATTTTGGTGTTGGAGTCACAATGACTTAAGCTCTGGTTTACCCTCCGGCCCGGTTTAAGGTGAGACAAATCCCTGGACCTCAGTATGGTAGTCGCATACACTACTATTGTGCAACCAAAGCAGTCAGTCATTCTGATATAATCTTTATTCAAATGAGATACGGTTTAATTTTGATATTCGCTAGGATCACAGGATTTGATTAAACAGGATCGTCGCCTCTATATTATTGACGCTAACTCTAACTGAAGTTATAAAGGATCAGTTATCAGAAAAAGTAAAAATATAATGGCTTCCATGCACTTCATCACCAGATATCTCGCAACCTCCTCGTATCAGAAAGGCCACCAGGAAATGCGGGGCCTTGCGAATCGACAGTAATAATGTTTATAAATCTTGTATCCATAAACAATTTCCGTTTTGATTCTAATGGATGTGAATTTTGTGTTACTAAAGAGGCAAATAATGTTCAGTTTGATATGAAATCGCTAATGTCCCAAGATGGTTTCCAATTAAAGGACCCGTATCTTGGACTCCTGGACAAACCGCATAACCATAAGGTCAAGGTCACATAAAATAATTTGTTTCGAATTATATAGAAGATGGATACTTCTATAATCTCCGATGCAGTCAGGTCTTCACAAAGGAAATTTGAGGTTAATGCGGATGACGCAATAAAAACCTATCTCTAATAACCTTACTTCTCCCCAGTGTCTATCAATAGGACCTACCGCTTACCACGGATATACTTTGTATGTAAATTGAAAAGAACGTGTCCCTATCGGCCGATCTCAATAACCTATCTATCTTTTACTATTGTCTAAAATAATGTCAAAATAGTTACCATCGGTACCTATCGACGAATCTTTCGGATTCAATAACCAAAGATAGATAGAAATATTTACCTACGACATTGAACTATCTGTCACAAATGTTAAAAATCAACTGTTTATCTGTGGTAGCGACCTATGTTTAACTGAAGGTAGAATATTTAAATCGGCCATAAGTATATAAAATAATCCATTTGAACAAAAATAAAGTATTGTTTGTTAGTACTGTGTATACGTATGACTGTGTGTGAAGCATCTCAGTCGATAAGGATGTATTAGCACATTCCGCCGGCGAGCCACTGTATTTATTCTTATCCGGAATAAGGCAGGTTACACCCCTAGTGACGTGACTGATATCGATAGTGTCCGTAACTGAGAGTTTGTCACGTTGCTGTGGATAACACGTGTCGATATTTTTGAAATGTTTTATTTAATTGCGTTGCAAGTAAAAACTGTTTTGTATTATAATTTATATCTAGTTGACGCCCGCGGCTTCGCATGTGTGGTAAAATTTTCCCGTTCCCGTTTCCCACAGGAACTTGTTCCCTGGTAAAAAAGTAGCCTATATTCTTATGTGTAAGTTATATAATTGTAAAGTTTCATCGAAATCCATTCAGTAGATTTTGCGTGAAAGAGTAACAAACTCCCATACTTACAAGTTTCGCGTTTATAATATTAGTAGGATTTCGTAACGATATTCACGTTAGTAAATAGACGAATAACGACGAATGAAAATATTTGAAAACTAATTAAGTGTGGGGTGAAAGTGATTGCATCAGTAGTTCAAAGAATGTTACGGGTAAAGCACGGGATTACCCATATTTTACCTCTAAGTGAGTAAAGTAGAGGTTGTAAGTCCATAAAGGAAATTCTTCATTTTTAAAATTAGCATCACCAAAGCGTATCACCAGTATACGTGATTCTGATAAAAAATAAAATCAAAAATATTTTTCAGGATTTTCCGAAACTCAACTCTTAAGGGTGTGAAATAAGGAATCAATTTCAAGGTTAAACGTGTGAGTTGCAACGGGTGTTCGAAGAATGTCACGAGCGACGCCGGGGAGCTCAGTTGGTGAATAATATATTCCTTAAAAGCATTTTTAAATCCCATATTTTAGAATATCTTTTTTTTTTATCTCATGGAATTAAAATCTTACATCCACTTAAGAGTATCGTAGCTGTGACGACAAAGAAAGAGTGGTATTAGATCAAAAACAAAAAAATGCTTCCTTCATGGCACTAATACTCACTTACGATTAAATATCCAGGTACTTCAATTGCAAGCGCTTGTATTTATGCGAATAGAAAAATTCATGTTTCATCGACTCGATCCCAACACTGTTTTCCACTGAAGGGGGTGAGCGTCGCTTGGCTCTGTGAGATAGCGCCGATAACATCAGCGGGTGCCAACCCTGATAGTACGAATAATAATAATTTTATTATCGCGATCCAGGGCTGCCGCCTCTTTGTTATTCGATAGTGAATTTTCAGAGTTATAGAGTGGCGAGTGTTATTATTGTCGCAAAAGAAAAAGTGAATAATGCTTCTGTAGGTATGTGTGTCTCACTTTTGTGATACTTAAGTAGACCTCGTAACTGTTACTTTTACTCGTAACTCGTAAATGTTCTGTAAACGATCACTGCACTAAAGCCACTTTCGGTATGGCTGGTGCTTTGGAAGACACGTTATACCGTTGGTCTGGATTGCCAGTAACAGGCAATCTTTAAGCCAAGTTGAAGGTCTTGAAAAATTTTAACAGTAGGTCGCTACATCCTGCGCCTGTCCATTTCAACACGGTAATGGGTTCATCACCTGTTACGTGAGACAAAAATACTTACTGCGAAATGTGTGCATACAGCCTATGTCGTACCTTTGGAGATAACTTCCACGCACTTAAGTATATCCATTAGATGGATGATTGATGCTGGATATGCCTACCAAATTACACTGAATCTTTTTTCCGCACTGCCACGCATTCACAGAGCAGGTGGGTATGGGTTTGCTAGCATCTTCAAAGCTCCTGCATATCGGGTTATTGATGAGCCCCTTCTTGTGAAGGTTCTGGCTTGTTACGTAATTGCCAGCTAGTGCTTCGGTCTACTAGAGTTACTGGCCGTCGTATACGTTAGTCCAATCCTAACTACCTGTGGCCGTCCATTAGCGCCCAATACCTCTTCCCCTTAGACGCACCGACCAAAACTAGTACTTTCAACAAATCACCGTCATCATTCGAGCGCTTGTCCCAGTTGCGGCTCGCGACAGCCGGGGTCCGCCTTCCTACTTTTTCTCCTCCACTTCGCACGGTCGTCGGCATCCCCTGTACTGAGACCTACACCTACATAGTACTTTTTATAAATATATACTCTAATTAATTCTTATAACATTTAACTATCACTGCATCGCTCTAAAACACTCAAATGAGAGAGTGTTAAAACCTATACCTACATAAAAATGAAAAACACACGCAGTGACCGTCAAAAACCATTCTCGCATCCGGCTTAGCAGTGGGGTGAGTAGGGGGGAGTGCCGGTAGGGGGCGGGGGTGAAACTCTTATCGCGGAGTCGCAGATTGAATATATTTCATGTGTGAGCTAATACGAGATCCGAGTACTTGAGAGATATCGCACAGTTTTACACTAACATGCTTTAAATGTACACATTTGATGTCCTTCTCAATATTTATTTTTATTTTTGTGACAAAATGTTCTTTTAGCCCCAAATTTAACACTTTAAAGTTTTTTTCTATCTTTCCGTTGTACCCCTGAAGAGGCATTGAGAGAGGACAGATCGCAATCGATCGGCTTCGTGATCCATGCATACTTCTTTCGCCTCCTGCAGGTTTATAAATCTTTTCATATATGCACATCTGGGTATCCGAGTACCTACTTTTGACCTTTTCGTTTTGAGCAATCTGCGGACATGGACTTCATTTAAAGTCTCGGCCTACCCTGACTCCTTTTACCCTTTTCTTTCATACAATATATCATATTCTTCATCAAACGTTCCTTACTCATTCAGTTTTTAAAGAATGCTCGCAACACTAAACTTTATTATTTTTTATTTATTTTTTATACCACTGAGCTGGCAGACGAGCATACGGCCCACCTGATAGAAAGTAGTCACCGTAGCCTATGGACGTTTGCAACACTAGAGGTTCAGCACTCGCGCTGCCGACCCTTTAAAAACTTTCTAAGACCCCTTTGGAAGAACTCCATTCTATAGACGTTCGTGAAAACCCAGGCAGGGAGTTCATTCCACAATCTAAGCGTACGCGGAATAAAGCCTCTATCGGACCTTAACGGTGTGCGAGCGCTCCGTACGCAAAGTGTGAGGGTGAACTCCTGTCTATATGTATCTAGCCATTCTAGGGCATCATATCAAACAACTCTTTAGACCAGACTTTATTACTGAAGTGTAGTTCCACCGGCGTAAGGGGTGTATGGAGCTCAACCAGCATTCCCAGGGCCCAAGCGACCTTATCTGCTAGACCTGCACCTGCTGACTAACGGACGAGGCTACGTCGCAGGTGTTGGGAGGTCAAACGACAGTTGCCCATAATAATGCCAAAAACCAACACCAACACCTTAGCTGCTCCTAGCACCCAAATAAAAGTAATCCCCAGAATTTAATTCTAAGTAGGATTTGAAGTAACTTGGAATATAGTACGATGAAGAGAGATCCAAAATTGTCGTGGCAGACAAGCATACGGCTCACCTGATGGAAAGTAGTCATGGTAGTAGGGACGTTTGCAACACCATAGGTGCAGCACTTGCGGTGTTGACCTTTCAAAAACCTTCTAAGACCCCTTTTGAAGGGCCCTATTCTGTAGACGTTTGAGAAAACCCAGGCAAGGAGTTCAGTCCACAATTTAAGCGGAGCGCTCCAGATACTAAGTGTGAGGGTTAACACCCTGTCTATGGCGAGCGGAGCGATGATAGAAGGTCGCCGTGGGCATCATTATGTCAAACGTCGCATTTTTTTCTGTAGCCTTTAGAATCGATAGCACTCTATGCCATGTTTTGCTAGAGCTGTATCGTCATTCAAGGTAAACAAATTGTCAACGGATGCCCGATAACCGTATTATCGACAAATACGTTGTTCATTAACTGATAGTTATTCTCTTATTTTACATTTAAGAACTATTGATAACGTACCTCGTGAAAAGCATACATTTTATATCAGTAACGATGTTTGCATATCTATCACAATTAACACAACATGTACACAAACTTATTTGCAAAAATATATAGCTACTAAATAATGAGTAAAGATGGTAGTAATACGAGTAGATAATAAAACAGGTTTTTAGGGTAACGTACAAAACATTAAAAACACTATAGTCGTAAGTTTCGCAATGGTCGTTTTACACGCTGACAGAGAGAGAGAAGGGTATATAAATGATTTTGAAGCAGAAAGCATATGGGTCATCTGCAGACCGAGATACAAAAGCCGTTCTATTTCAATTCTATTTCGATTCTATTGCGGTTAGTGCAAAACAAGGTAGTTTATTAAATGTATCAAAAATATCAAAATCGCACTTAAAAAGTAGCAGAACAGAACCAGAATCGCTGTTTTACGAACGAAATTTTTGTTGCAAAAATGCAACTTGCGAGCGTCCACGGCGCGTCACGTGTCAGTAGAAAACTATCGGCCGGTAGAATTCTATTGGAGTGCGATTGTAATTGCTGACTTTTTAAATTGGGACTAATCCCACCCGCATTCCCATTACTGTGACTTCTGTGAACCAGGATCTACAGCAACGAAATCAATCAGAAGGTAATTTAAGGAAGTTGAAAAAGAACATAACCCCCTATTCCCTCCTTTGCAAAGCGATCTGGTAAGCAAATAGGTGTAATTCCTATAGAAAAAGGGAAGTACCACGGTAATAGTATACTACGGGTCCTATGTGAGCTATGTTTGATTCCAGTAATATGCATGGCAGACACGTTTAAAAGCACGAAAATTCACCCTTGATGCCACGAGATCCGCATAGTAAACTACTCCCGATGTTACTTGTAAACGACTCAGCATATTGTATCGCTCGTTTCGCCAAATGCTACACTCCCAAAGTATGTGATTGAAGCAGTCTGACACGATTGAAATAAGACTCTGCCCCCGAAAGAGTTTCTATAAAGATAGTTTATTTTAACGTAACTTTTTAATTGGTAAATGTGTGCGATAGTGTTGACATCGATAGTCACTCGTGTTTATTAACTGATTGTTATTCGGTAAGCTAACGAAATGTCGGTAGTATTACAATTAACTGATAAATGACACGACATTTCTAGAATAGAATATTCTTTATCGTACCTACACTACAATTATAATGAGTATTAACTAATTAACTAATTACTATTTAGAATGTAAGTACAACTAAGTAATAGTATTTTTAAAACGTCCTAGAATATTTTTAAAATATATTTTTATGGAGTATTGGGTGCCTTGTGTGAATTTAAAAATTTAAAGATGGCGGTACGGTCCTTATATATAGGCAAAAAATAAATAAATTTGACGTTAACATCTATGGGCTCAAATGAAAATTTGGGAGCAATCCGGTTTACCCCAGGAAAATCCCAGAGCGTAGCTGTCTAGATAGAGTTTGCATAGACTCTCTGTCTCTATACACTGTCGTACAGTTTTGTGATATGGTCAGAGTGACTTATCATTTAACCCGACTGACCAAAAAAAGAAAAAAGTTGAACAGTTCGGTGAAGTTGGGTTGCGCAGCGCCTAAAACTTTAAGGACGTCTACGAAAGCTATATAAAAAACATACAATGTAACAAAAGGCTGATGCTATCTAGCGATCTGGCAGCGTCCTATTCTGGCGCGCATCGGTGAAAAACGTGAAAAGTGACCGCGATAACGTTAGTTTTGGCGCGAACGATACTACCCGCGCCTTTGGGCACGGCGGCCATATTGTATTGTTGTTATAGCTATTATGTTCGAACTTTAAAATTGTTTACACGTATTTCTTATGAATCATTAACCAGTTATATTTTTTACGTCCACCTGATGGAAAGTGCTCATCACCACTTTACAGATTACAAGCATTTAAAAAGGAATTCTTCCTTAACCGTCTTAGAAGGTTTTTGCGGGGTCTGCAGCCCAAATGAAGCACCTCTCTGCAAATATCCATAGGTTACGGTGACCACTTTTGGTCCGGTGGGGCAATATGCTTTACCTAGGTATAAAACAACTCCCCTGTGGTGAGATTGGCACACATATCAACACTTACAACGTCAAACCAGCACTTCTTGGGTCTTTCCCTCTTACTAGGACCCAGAAGGGCCGACATGGCTACACATTTGTTTTCCACCTAGCTAGCAGGTCAAGACTTACAAACTATGATCCTTACTATGATATCGATCCATTACTACAGAAAACTTTCCAATTATCGAGCTAGGTTTCCTTGAAACCCTACTTTAACACGACAAGTTATACCTACGTGTGCAGTCCACTCTAGATTCTACGATAAAGCTGTTTTGCATAATACTGCAGAATTTTTTTCAACATTACATACGTATAAACTTCGTTCGCTAATACTTGTTGGTGTGTGGTAAAAGATTATAAGAGATGGCGATTCTCGCCTCGATGGCGCAGTGTTGTTGGGGTGTTTCCTATGTATAATATGTATGTATTTAATTACTGTGTAAAAAAAATGTCCCACAATATTTATTATTTATTTATTTATGACTCGATTGGATCGATGGATCGACTCTCTCCTACTGAACACAGCCAGAATATGATTACGCTAGCTATTTTTATATACTACTCGGGACTTCTCGCAAAAAAATATTTATTTTCATTCACCGAAGTTTCCAACGCATTGCAGTGGTTGTGGCTGGACTGGCGATGAAGGTCGAGAGTATGCTTGGAGTTACTTTCGTGCGGAACTATCCTCTATTATTATTAAAATGAACGATACACATGATAACGCTATTGAAACAGTCAAGATGGCAGACTAGTTATTTTAAACGCACTGTTAAAATATGGGTACGAGAAATAACAGGGCTTACTGAGCATTGCTCTAAAAATAAAGTAATATCACTTTAAATTCAATATGTTGGATTACTAAAGATTTTGGCTTAAGTGCTGCTTTCCTGCAGTATAAGTATCAAATGAAGAGTCTTGCTGAGAATTATAATGACTAGCGTATTTAAAAAGTTAGTTTTAAAATAAGAATTTTATCAATTTATTAATTTATAAATGTGAATTAATAATTTATAAACTATTGTAATCGCTACCGCTCGTGGCATAAACCTCGAGGTCAACCGCAGGTCGCAGCCCACAGTCACCTCGTAATGATATTTTAATGTACTTAATTTAATTTGTTTTTTTTTCTAGGTAAGTAGGCCACATGTGCCATTACATCGGGTAATATGGAAGCGCTCATCATTGGCCGTACAGGTATTTTAAACAGGATCCTAATGAGAGTTCTGAAAGGCGCACGTAAATGATTCGCGAGGCTATGTGGATTCAAATTGGGGCTTTGAGAAAGGTGCTTGCAAGTACTTGTACGTGCAGTTTAAGTGTCACTCACATAAAACACAAAGTGAAATTATTATTCGTTTCTGTTCTGAAACGATTGAAATAGTAGATTTAGCCTCCCTGGGGGCCGAGTCTACTATTTTCCCATAGAAAGCCGTTCTAGTTCTATTCTATTGCGTTTCTATAGCGATTAGTCCAAGACTAGGTAGTCTTTTATTTTCGTGTGGATATCCTCACGGATGTCATGCCGGACTCGAACGGACTAAAACCACTCGGTCCCTATCTGTCTGTCTATCGCCGGGCACCCCGGGTAACTCCTCGGAAGGATGTCCCAATTAGTAGACTACCTATAACTAGGTATTCTACTAAACTATTATATATTTCACAATCACACTTCTCAAGCTAAAGAATAGAGACGAAATAGCTGATTATAGCTATCAAAATATTTATATAGACTGCCATAAATGCAAATTAAGAGCTACTTACAGGCGCTACACGTGTTAATAACATTCTATCGGCCGGACGATAGAATTCTATTGGATAAATAAATAATAAATATCCATCACGCCTTATCCCCGAGGGGGTGGCAGAGGCATTTTATATGCCCATTTTTCACCGCGTGGATTCCTGTCCCACGTAATAGGTGGTGAGCCCATTGCCGTGTTGAAATAGACAGACTCAGGTTGTGGCTACCTGCTGTTGAAATTTTTAAGCCGCCCATAAGGCCTTCAACCAGGCTTAACGACTGCCATTTTACTGGCAACCGGGACCAACAGCTTAACGTGCCTTCCGAAGCACGGAAACGCTCGCAAATGTAAATGCCACAAAGTGGTCACCCATCCGAGTACCAGCCATAGTGAAAGTTGCGTAACTCAGTGATCGTTTACAGAACACTGAGACCGCGGGGCCACGAGCGCTATTGGAGCGCGATTATAATAGTAGACTACGAAAACTGTAATTTTTTTCTGTCGGCTTTCTATTGAGCGACGATTTCTATTCTCTTCTGAAGCGAATGAATTAGTAAACTTGGCCCCCTTATCAAATGTGGTTATCGTAGCCTATGTACACTTGCAACACTCGCAGTATCTATAAATATAGTTTACTAGTTGACGACCGCGGCTTCGCCCGCGTAGAGAAGTTTTCCCGTTCCCGTTTCCCAGAGGAACTTATTCCTGGCATAAAAAAGTAGCCTATTTGTTATTATGATGTATAAGCTATTTTATTGTAAAGTTTCATTAAAATCTATTCAGTAGTTTTTACGTGAAAGAGTAGATAACAAACATCCATACAAACTTTCGCATTAGTAATATTATTAAGATTTAATGTAGCTTTTTAATTAGGAATAGTGTTCTACAGTGTTGATATCATTAGTCAGACCAGAATCGAATAATAAATATAAAAAGCCTTTTGAAAAAAATTTTGGAAGGCGAATAGACAAACTTTATTAAATTGGTTATGTTTTGTTTAACTATCACGCCTTATTCCCGAAGGGGTGGCAGAGGCATATTACTGTATTAAATTGATCAGAGTTTTCTTTATATAAATCTGCGGACATGGACTTCATTTAAAGTCTCGGCCTACCCTGACTCCTTTTACCCTTTTCTTTCATACAATATATCATATTCTTCATCAAACGTTCCTTACTCATTCAGTTTTTAAAGAATGCTCGCAACACTAAACTTTATTATTTTTTATTCTCGTCTGTTAGTCAGCAGCTGAACACTTGCAGATGAGGTTGGCTTGGGCTCCGAAGATCTCAGCACCATTGCACCCCACTGTAGTATCAGTGAGGTGGTAAGTAATAGGAAATTCATGCTCCAGAGCGACAGGCTTTTGGCTCTTAAAGCATTGTACCTGATAGATAACAGGTAGTGTATGCGACTGCCGCGCATGAGGTCCCGGGTTCGATTCCCGGGTCGAAACAAATATTTGTGTAATCCACAAAAGTTGGTTTCGGAGTTTGTGTGATTCCTGTATGTATTTAAAAATATATAAGTATGTATATAAGTTGTCTAGATTTCATAGTACAAGTTACTTAGATTGGGCTAGATAGCGCAGCGTAAAGAAAAATCCACAGTATTTGTTATTAAGTCCTCATGTTATATCGGAAATCTTATCTTCTATCCTTTTCTTGTTTCCATATATCTTAATGTAGAGTTATCAACTACGTTATGTTTCATAAAATTCAACGGGGAATCCCCTCTCATTAACCCTTTATCTGTACTGAACTTCTCGAAAAAGTTTGCGTTAGAGATAATTCGTCACAAAGACACTGAAGTTATTTTTATTTGAGAATATCTTCTTGTCTCTAGATATTATGGCGCACACATTCCAACTTCTAAATGTATGTAAGTGTTGGGAGGGTGTGTCAGGGGGTGAAGGCCTCCACGGTGAGCGAGAAAGGGGGGGGGGGAGCATGCTACAAACACAGCAAAAGTTCACGTCCGTCTTATCTCATCTGTTTGACGGATTCCTGCCGACAACGCTGCGTATTCATATTTTGTGTAGATTAGTTAAAAAATACAGAGATAATAAACTTTGTAAATATTTTATTGGGTAGGGGCAAGAAAAGCGAATAACTGTTAAAAGAAATTCGGTATTCCTTATTAGTATGTTATATACTTCTCAAATACAATATACGTGGGACAGGAATACACATGGTGAAAAGTGGGCATACAATATGTATGCCTCTGCCACCCCTTCGGGGATAAGGCGTGATATATAAATACATAAATACAATATTTATTATGAAATTGAAAAGTTCTAAAATGGAAAACAGCAATGGGGCCCTAATGAGATGTTTAAGGCCCAAGCTAGTGTAACCTGCAATTGGTGCACCTGCTGATTATCAGACGAAGTCATGACGAAGGGAACCTCGAAATGTAACCCTGCACCAACTCGTCTAGCCAAAATGGCACAGTAACCCACTTAAAATTTTTGATGAAGGTCTAAGACTGGCGTGCGATAAACTGATTTGATTAACAGATGTTTTTCATTGCGTCACTGCTTTTGCGTTTGCGTTTTAAAAACTGAGCTGCACTGACTAAAAAGCAGCTCTAATAAATCCAAAATTTTTAAAATAAAACTCCTTACTTACTTTTTATAATAAAACATCCTAATTTGGAACTTGCTTTTTGTTTTCAAATAAATCTTACTAATATCATAAATGGGAAAGTTTGTAAGAATGGACGTTTGTTACTCTTTCACCTAAAACTACTGAATGGATTTTATTGAAACTTTACAATAATATAGCTTATACATAAGAGAGAAAGAGAGATTGATTTATATTGTGGGATTGTTTTTTTACACAATGCTGTTTAACCCACACTAAACCAATATAAGCTTCTGGAACGGGTACAACTGATAAAAATACCTAAATATTTCTAAATACATACATATTAGACATAGGAAACACCCAAATTTCAAAACAGACATTTGCGGATCACACATGTATTTGTTTTGACCCGAGAATCAAACCCGGGACCTCAGCACGGCAGTCGCATATACTATGACTTACGCCACCGAGTAAGTCAAATGTTTCTTATAATCTAATACTAATCTACAATTTTAAAAACGTTTACATCCATACACTACTCTGTGCCGCCCAAGATCGTCGACTCTCGCTACCGATAACGCGAGCTATTTAATCACAGATAACATCTGTAGGGCGGGCGGCGTGTTATCAGCGCCCGCGGCCGCCTTATCATCGCCCGCCCGCCCTTATCGCTACCGTATATAAATTCTTATCCAGCTTTCAAGAACGTCACTGTTATTTTCGTTCATACTTTATGTTCAGTTCAATAAAGCTACAAGATTGCTTTGTCGGATTGATTGCTGTGTGTCTTGAAGTTTTTTAATTAGGAATTTCGACTCTATACTAATATTTCATAATATAGCCTGATATTGTAGATACATGCACATTTGTTATGAAGTAACTATTAAGAGTATTTATGTAAGTAAGTATCAAGAGTGGTAGAAGTAATAAGTAAATACTAAAAGTATTTTTTGTAATTAAATTATCCTATAAAGGGAATCCTATAAGCTTTAATTGGAGCAAAGTATTGCTTATAATTATGTCTTACCAAATAAACCAAAAAAAGTTGTCACAATGTATATTTTCAAAAAATATACATTGTGACAACTGTCCTCTTTTTTTTTTTACACTCGGTTAACTCCTCCTAAGGATAAGCCAGGATTGATCTCGAACCTTTTTTGCTTCTGTAAGGAATGATCTTAACCATGTACTTCTTTTTTATTTTGCTTACAATTTATAAACATTTTTTAAACCACTGAAATGTACTAAGTAATTAATTTTCTGTTTGAATAAAGATATTGTATCATCCCCACCCCCCACCTAATATTCCACTGCTGGATCAGTACAGGGTTTTTGTGAGTCATTAATGTCAAAATTGACATTAATGATGTTAGTGATCACATCACCATGGAGATAGGTGGCCACCATGGTGATAGGCCTTACTCGAAATCTGGAGGACAAGTAAGAATTTTATATTTTATTTTTTAAGGAATATTCGCGGTTATGTGTCATACCTTTCTGTTGTCAGATGTTTCACCACGGTAGATACCTAGTGGAAACGGTAGGCAACAAAAAGGTATGAAAAAAAAACCTTAAGCCTGTAAAATTAAATACCTAACTTTAAGTATTTAAAATTAAATACTTAACTTTGACTGCCTCTGTGGCGCGGTGGGAGTGCATCCGACTGCTACGCAAGAGGTCGTGGGTTCAATTCCCACCCAGGATAAAACTTTGTGTTATGAGCACGATGGTTTTTCTGTGTCTGGGTGTTATTTATCTATAATATGTATGTATTTAGAAATATATAAGTATGTTTATCAGTTATCTAGATCCCATAACACAAGCTAATATTAGCTTACTTTGGGCTAGATGGCGCTGTGTGAAAAGTGTCCCACAATATTTATATTAATATTCTAAGCTTAAAGTAAAGAACTTTATAGTTAAAATGTAGGTAATATATTTAGTGCTTGATTCTCCATTTGTTAATCTAGGGGTTTTAGTACCCTCACGTCGAAATGTATCCAAATTGGTCTAGCTTTTTGAGCGTGTAGCAGTAACAATCATCACACACACTCACAAACTTTCACTTTTAAAATATTAATCTTAATATATATAAATTACGTGTCAGTTGTTTGTCCACGATGGACTCCTAAACTACTAAACCGATTTAAATCAAATTTGCACACTGTGTGCAGTTTGATCCAACTTGAAAGTTAGAGTATATATCATCACGCTACTACCCTGGAGAGCGGAGCAGTAGTCATAAATGTCGACAAATCGGGCAAATTTGTAGAATTTATAAACGACGGGATTAAACGGGATACGTCCGGAGTTCGAACTATGCCACGGGCGAAGCCGGGGGGTCATCTAGTTGGATATAAATACTACTTAAGTACCTTCTGACTTGCCACAGTCTACATATAATATTGACACAGTTCTTATAAAATACAATTATAATATCAATGTGTTGGTACATTTGAAATGTCCTATGTTATAAATATAATGAATTAAGGAAAATGAATACTGTTTGTCGAGTTAATAATTAATTTAACGTTTGAACCGAGTAATTAGAGTTGACTTTTGACCTCTGGTTTAACGGATTGCTGAATATCATAACTTTCAACTTAAAAACTTGTTAATATATATACATTTGTCCTTTTATAGGTAAAGCGCATTTGCCACAATGCCTTAATTAACACACTCATTGCACTTACCGAAGTTTAGAAATATTTGTACGAATATATATTGACACGAGGGTCAACTCTATTAGTCATTTTCGCTCTGAGTAGGCTCTGGTTGATCTATTTTACTGATATACTTAGTATGTCAGTAAACCAAATATACCTACAGAAGGTACATTTTTTCGACCTTTTACATTACGTTGACATTCTTAAACTATGTCATATTGTGTGTAAGAACGTCACAAGACTGAACCAAGTTAAAATTATTAGGCGAATTGACGTTCAGCAGTACACACCTAGCCAAAATGTAAGCACCTGCATTGCATAATGCACCTACATGTGATCGGGTCCATAGATTAATCTAAAATGGATAAAGTTTTCTTAAAGGAATGATGTATATGCTAAATTTCTCATAAATTTTTAATAAAGTGAAAAAGCAATTTGATTCGAGACGGGGATTGAACCCGTGACCTTTGCCTAACCAGGGCAATGTTCTAGCCACTGAACTACCCGAACCGTACCGAAACAAATTGAAATTCTTCACCATGTCGTAATTCAGTGGCTACAACATTGCCCTGGTTAGGCAAAGGTGTTCAACCCCCGACTCGAATCAAATTGTCTTTTTTCACTTTATTTGAACAAATAATATAAGATGTTATGAGTGCGGTGACTACAATAAAAGGCAGTGCTTCTGAGTGCACGTCTACCTTACAAAATTTTTAGTCTGTTGCATGTTTCATGGATCACAGATATGAAGCTGCGAGTTCCTCATCATTATCCATTAGCTATCCCAGGTCAATCTGAAGCCTTTACGTCTATTACTTAATTTTTCTCCAGTTTTTTAGCATACATAATGAGGCTTTTTAAGTCTCCCAGTGAAGGATGCAGTGGAAAGAAGAGACTGGTTGATGCATTTAAAACGAGCGTGTATTTTTTGTAAATCAAATCGAAGATCTTTTGGAAAAAAGGTTAGGTCAAGAGGTCCTACGCTTAACCGGCGAGCGGGTATGAAAAAATTTATGAAAGTAGAAGAAGCGAACGTTGTATATCAGTATAATAGCAAGGAGAAGGCCATAGTCTCTGCCTATCCCGATGGGAGACAGGTCTGATGTTATGTTGCTGCGTGTGGATGCTGTAAACGTGACCACATCAGCAAAGTCAACTCTTGTGTAGTTCATTCGTAATGTGAGGCTTGCGGTGATATGAATATCCTCTACACACTTCATGCGTATAAGGTTCTCTTTATGTCTTCGTCTAAAACACACATAGTTCTCGCTTGCTTGCTCTTGCATCGGTCACAATACGAAATAGACATGAAGCAAAAACTGTGTGATATTCGTTTCACAGTTATAAATTATTGTAAAGTTCAAACTATAGAAAATAAAATAAATATTTGAAAAAAAATCTATCATAGCTAAACCGGCTCGTGTCACCGAAGATTTTTTTTTTAAATAAATATTATTAATAATTTTAAGTAATTGTTTTTATAAATATTTGATTATTAAACTGAGTTCAGCCGCTTATGAGGTATAAAAATAAAACTTTGTTTTCTTTAATTACTTGTATATGTAGGTACAATCTACTAATCCAAGATGGCCGCCACTTCATCTACGTACTACATACACACATTTAATTTGTCGTACATTTAAAATGTTAATAAACACAGTATCTATTTCCTGTTGGTTAAGATACGCTCGATTGTATCGGGTTAATTAGAATTATCGTAGACCAATTATTTATAAGTACAGCGCTTATCGCTTACTGCCATTGTGTTAAGGTACTGTGATACACCGCTTAAGCGTTCTGCTAACATGTTCGATATCGAAGCTGTAATTAATTGGATGAGTGGGTTTAATTGGGTTTTGCTCGTACGAAACGATCGTGCATCTGATATTTTAGTATGCCTAGAAAATAATATTTTTATTGCTTTTTTATTGGTGATATAAATTCATAATGTTGGAATCGCATTTAGTGCTCTATTCAGTCAACGTAAATAAAGTATTTGAAAATGCTATATGTGAAATTTCTTAGATCAGTGCAAACCTGTCATCAGCGCATGTCGCACATTACACAATATTGGTTAAAGGCTAAAAGTGTACGCGAGTAATACACTTTCATGCAAAGAATTGTGTTCCAAGCGGTGCTTCTGTATGCGTACTCACCTTAAAGTTTATATCTCCGTGGTTTGTTTTAAATTGTCCTCAATTCAAATTCTAACGTCACCTACAGAAGGTACACCCGCTGATCAACTCACGTAGTTGTGCTGGAAATACCCCTAGAGAAGTCGAGAAATGAACGCCTAATTATAACTACTCTAATAGCTCATAAAAGGAACTTGAATAGTTCAAAATCAAAATGGAACATTCGAATACAATACGAATTTCAAGCTAAGAATTTTTTTAAAACCCTAGTTTGATTATGAGCAATTTTAAAAATGTTACACATCCATAGTAAGACATAATGTTGTGCACGAATCTTTTATTAAACGTTGCACATCTTATTTGCTCGTGTGTAACAGTTATGCTTATTCCTGATACGTGCTTATGTACGAAGTTTCCTTGACACACAAAATCAAATAATAAATTACTCGCATTTACTACATAGGGATGTACGACCTAGATGTTTTATCAGGACGATTATAGTGAGGTTCTTTCAATATACCAATTAAAATTTTAATTATTTCAAAAGCTTACCATCAACCTACTACTATTATCATCGTGTTGAAATGTGACTAAAATAATCTAAAAGCTTTTAGACAAGAAATATATATTCAGAAATATTGGTTCATAACTGTCATAAAGATACATCATACTTGAGTTGGAAATCTCTTTTTTATGAAGTTGGTTGTACACTCCTTTTGGTGTTTGACGTTGTGTTGGAATTATAAAAAGAACTATTAAAAACACATGAATTTTGTAAAATATAACTTGTATATCTTATCTCTGCTAACATTAGTTTAAGTCGGAAAAAAGCTTACAAAATTAGGTACAACCGTTTTATTGTTGTAAAATCACAAAACTATAGAATATTTACAAAGGTTTTATATACATTAAAACAGTATTTTCTCGGACATCAATTGCAAATTGCAACGCTTGAACTGAATATATGGCCCATAAAAATGTTAATACTGTAATGCCAGTGCACAATTCTCTTGTATGTAATTTGCCATTTTGGACACTAAACTACGCTAGATATGTGACCCAAAGATTAAGCGGTGAGCGGGAATGTTCGGAAAATACGTTGAGCAAGGTGCCAATTTATAAAAATTTAAAATGTTTTTGTAGAAACACTAAAATTACACATAACCTAATAATGGGATTCGCTGGTTTAACATTTTTTTTATTTCTCTTTCTTCTTGGGCTTTCTCGATTTGAGGATTTTGCCAAACTCATGTTTAAATTTTATTGAAGTTGAGGAATCAAAATTAGGAAAATTAGGAATTCAGAAACGTGGGGAAAGGACTTATTATGGATAGGTTATGGAAATGATGGTTTATTTTAAACATAAAAATATAATAGATATTTATGACATAGTTTTTCATAATTTTGAATGAACAAGAATTGTTTCTTTTTGGAATCAAGTTCCTTACGGCAGGCTTGGAGGAGATGGGGATTTTGCTTGCGGACCGAACTGAAAAAAATGTGATAGTAAAACCGTAAGAAAAACACCGTAAGAAAAAGACCGTGGAATAAAAGCGTTAAATGAGACGTGCACAGGCGCGGCCGTCGTATACACAAGCGAATAGTGTATAATACCTTTCTCTTTCTCCCTCTTTCAGTGAGGGTGGAGTGAGGGTGAGAGTGAGGGTGAGGGGTGAGGGTG
The DNA here is from genome assembly GCA_948477245.1 of Thumatha senex. Lineage (NCBI taxonomy): Eukaryota > Metazoa > Arthropoda > Insecta > Lepidoptera > Erebidae > Thumatha > Thumatha senex. Next base: position 29,000,877 of record OX419727.1, read on the forward strand.
AGGAGTAAGGGTGAGGGTGAGGGTGGTTTTTTTTTTTACTTCGTTCCTACCTGGTGTCCCACGACACCACATCTTTTTTTTTATTATTATGTTTTATTAATTATGTAATTAGGTTTTTACGACTGCATTAATTACAAAGTTTAGTGACCAGGTTAAAGACGTTTTCGTAGAAGATGAAAATCAGTGTCAATTTATTGTAAAAATATAGGAGCGTGATTCCTCTTTACTGTGTGTTTTATATTTCGGTAGCAATGGAAAGTATTTGAAATTTTATGACATTATATTGTCCTGTTAAAAACCGCGAAAATTGACTGTTGCATCAGTTTTCTGTAAATTTAATTAGATCTGACTTTCAGCACATTTTTTTTACTTAATGTTCTTCACTCACTCACTTTTTAATATCTCTTGAATGCGTTAGAATACGAAAATTTTGTAATGGGTTTTAATTTTTTTTTTTAAATAATGTATTTTATTTAGGGTTATTGGCGTATCCAACGGAGGCCGTTTAAAGGGCTGTGTGGATTTTTTATTTATTTTTTGTACAGCAAGTCGTATTCTTCTTAGATGGCAAAACGACTCGCATGATGGAAAGTGTTCACTGTAGCCTTTGAATTTATGCAACACCAGAGGTATACATAGCTATACCTTCCTCTTGAAGCTTTCGTTGGAAATGTATGAAAATTCATTAGGTAAATAATTGATTTTAGCGTGAACACATAGACAGGTAGAAACGGGAGCGGATTTAGATTTTAATATGTATGTAGATTATTGCGAATAATAAAATAATATAAATAAATAAAAATGTTGGTACACTTTTGATACAGCGCCATCTAGCCCAAACTAAGCTAGAAGCTTGTACTATGGGAACTAGACAACTGATATCATACCTATATATTTCAAAATACATACATATTATACATAGAAAACGAAGCGAAGAAACGAAGCGCTCGTGGCCCCGCGGTCTCAGTGTTCTGTAAACGATCACTGAGTTACGCAACTTTCACTATGGCTGGTCCTCGGATGGGTGACCACTTTGTGGCATTTACATTTGCGAGCGTTTCCGTGCTTCGGAAGGCACGTTAAGCCGTTGGTCCCGGTTGCCAGTAAAATGGCACTCGTTAAGCCTGGTTGAATGTCTTATAATGGTTTGAAAAATTTCAACAGCAGGTAGTCACATCCTGTGTCTGTCTATTTCAACACGGCAATGGGCTCACCACCTAATACGTGGGACAGGAATCCACACGGTGAAAAGTGGGCATATAATTTGCCTCTGCCACCCCTTCGGGGATAAGGCGTGATAGATATTTATTTATTTTTATACATAGAAAACACCCAAACTCAGAATCAAACAGTTGTGGATCACACAAATATATGTTCCGACCCGGAATCAGTGCGGCAGTCGCATACATTACTACTGCGTCAATGACTGAATGAACTCCACTATGTAAGGAATCACGAGCACAGCCGCGGGCCGCAGCTAGTGCATTCGACACTCCATGTTCATTTACTTACACGAAATCCGCTATCGCTTGTGTATTGATTATGTTATAATAACTTATGCATTGGATTACAGTGTTTTTGAAAAATGCTATGTTAATGAATGTATAACCGATGTATTAGTTTCATAAACGACACGATTACGACACGACTGGGAATCTAACTACCATGTTAGAATATTAACTGCTATTTTACAATAGTTTCACATAAGTTCTTTGCAAAGTACGGGACTTGTGTTATCATATAGGTACACTTTTGATATGAAGAATTATAATGATATTTGTTGCTACAAAAAGCAGCTTGGTAGCGTTACATACTGGTATTCTGTGAACAGCAAAAATTATATATAGGTACTAGGAGGACTTGCGTGCTTCAGAAGGCACGTTAAGCCGTTGGTCCCGGTTGCCAGTAACATGGCAGTCGTTAAGTCAAGTTGAAGGACTTTTGGGCGACTTGAAAAATTTCAATAGTAGGTATTACAGGTCTATTTCAACGCGGCAATGGACTCACCACCCATTACGTGGGACAGGAATACACACAGTGAAAAGTGGGCATGCAATATATATGCCTCTGCCACCCCTTAGTGAATAAGGCGTGATAGATAAATAAATAATATATAAATATTTTATTAGGTCATATTTTTCTAAACCTAAGTTATCAGCTGCTAGTCCGAACACTAAAGCAGATAAGTCTGGTAAGAATCGTGTGGTTTTAGTTTGTTCGAGTCCCTGAGGATTTCCACAAGTATAATAATTTCCAGCGGATTTATGTAACCCGAGAGTACCCTATGTGATTTCTTTCGCTAAAGATCAGTTCTGTAAATTTTTAATAATCATTTCTGACCTCAGAAGAGATATATATAATTGGGTATGAAGAATGATATCTAAAAGCCTTGCCTGCTAGAGTAGAAGTAATGCTCAGTATATTATGTAGCATTTCTGATGGCGATATTGATGTACATACATACATTTTGACAAGCTTTATACCCGAAGGGGTAGGCAGAGGCATACTATACGGCCATATTTCACCGTATGCATTTTGTCCCACGTAACAGGTGGTGAGCCCATTGCCGTGTTGACATAGACAAGCGCAGGTTGTGGCGACAAGGTGTTGAAAATTATCAAGCCCAGTTGAAGGCCTTATGGCTATAAGGCCTTTAACTGGGCTTGAAACGACTGTCATTTTACTGGCAACCGGGACCAACAGCTTGAAAATATAAGTAACACATCAATATATATGTATATATATATATATATATATATATATATATATATATGTGTGTGTTAAAATATATAGATATTCATAGAAAAAAAGTGGCGTGATATAACGAAGGTTTATGATAATCGTCGCGTGTAAATGGCTCCCAATAAACTGCGTATCCGGTTATATCGAGAGGGTGCCTGTGCTTGCCAAAACGTCGATGTATGCACGCCGGCATTTACTTGTGCCAAAAAAAACGACTTATGCGATATTTTTGGCATTCATATAATTATAAGTATTTACTTCCATAAAACATATACAATACAATCTTAGAATAATTTTATATATTTATTGATTATGGAAAACTTTCAGCTTACCATACTAGCTGTGCCCCCCGGCTTCGAAATGATGAAATGAAATTTTTTGAACACCTGTTGCACCATACATTCAAACATACATTTGACCCTTATAAATATACAAATACATTCGTATTGATCTCCTATTTCACACCCTTTAGGGTAGAATTTTGGAAAATCCTGAAACCCGTGTTTATTTCTTTTTAATCAGAAGTAGGTACGCGAAGTTTGGTGTTGCTATCTTTGAAAGTGGAGAATCTAACATAGAAACTTAGAACCCCTACTTTACCCTTTTATAGATAAAATCAGGCAAAACCGTGAACCACGTGTCTATTTATTCGTAACCAGAAATAAGTGTACGTAATTTTATGTTTCCAACTTGAAAAATGACTAGGTCAAATACACTAGGTCCATGGGGTCGCGGCGCACATGGTCTTTTTACGGCTTTAAGTAAGCGTCTGAGGGAAGAAACTGGCGATCCTCGTGCAGGTAGTTTTCTCGCGCAAAGGCTTTCCATAGCTATTCAGCGTGGGAATGCTGCCTGCGTCATGGGTACCCTACCGAGGGGACCCAGTCTAAATTATAATAAATAGGTTAGGTAGTTTTTTTTTTTTATTTAGATATAGTTTTAATTGTTTTTTTTAACTAAGATTAATGTTAAATCATATTATTAATAAAAATAATGAATATTGAAAAAAAAATATATAAGTATGTTTATCAGTTGTCTAGATACTATCACAATATTATATTAGCTTACTTTGGGCTAGAAGCAGTTATGTAAAAAAAATATATCGTTAACTTTCGTACCAAAGTTTATCCCTTATTTTACCCTCTTACGGTTGGAATTTAAAAAAAACTCTTCCTTAGTGGGATCCAACTATTTAAGGGTAGCTAACCGTTAAAAAAATAAGCTCGTTGGTCCAAGGGCTTCGTCTGGACGTTGATTATAAGTATGAGTCACCCACTAATTTTATTAATAAAAGACAACCTCCATTTTACCACTTTAAAGGTAAAAAATTGCAAATCAGCGATGCACCTGTCTATTCATTTGTAATGAGGAATGGGTAATGGGAATATGACCAACTTTCATACAATCGTTTATGCCTTATTTAACCCCCTTAGGGGTGGAATTTTAAATATTCCTTTCTTTGTGGGTGCCTATATTATAAGGGTAGTTTACCCTACAAGTTTCAAGTTCCTAGGTGCAAGGGTTTCGGCTGGGCGTTGATAGATGAGTGAGTCACACGTTATTTTATTAATATAGATAAATCTGATTAATGACAGAAAGCCAATTACAAGTTTTACTCGCAGATAGCTGATTTTATGTAATGTAATGTGAGTAATTTAGGCTACATTTTATTCTCGTTTTTCACACAGGAACGGAAACTACTCGTACGTGGTTGAACCCACGGGATTACCGGTAGTATTTCAAATTAATCAAAGTATTTGTAGTATGCCTCTGTCTACCCCTTCGCGGATAAAGGCGTGACAATATGTATATATGTATGTAAAGTATTTGTACCAATTCACGTCTACTAATCACCATGTAATCTATCACAATCCACGATACTTCATGGCTGCGTGCATAATAAAAAAGAATTAATGATACCCCCAAAAAGAGTGTGTCGAACTTATCTGATAAGGTTCCAACACAGAACCTTTGACTTTTATTTGATAAGATATAGTTAGGTATGTTTTTAATTCACTGATTATATTATCTGCAGTCGATGGGTTTGGCGCCAACTAATGGACGCGATGGGGTTGGAGCAACTCGGTTAAGTTCGATGGTTATTTTTCTAATACTTGTATGTGTAAGTAATTTGTTCAATTGCTGTGTAGGGGCAAGCAGTTCCATTAACAATTCTAAAAAAAATCAACGGAACCAAATAAACCCTTTGTAACTTGGAAATACTACAATAAAAGGGGGACGTATGGTCTTGCAATCGCCATATACAGGGCTAAGTACTTCGGGAATCCAGGTACGCTCCGAGAAATCACCAGCAGCTTGAATAGTTTGCCGGCGTTCTTCGACAAGTTGGTGTGAATCGAGTAAAATACCCACCTTCACGCAAAAACAGCGCCTTGACGTGGGACAATACAAGGGGGACGGAGGATTTCAACTCACATTTATAAGTATCTATTAAAAAATAAATTACATGCATACATACATATTGTCACATAATATATTCTGTGTCTAGAATCTGTGCTCCAGGTTTATGGTGATGACAATGACGACTTCTGAGTCAAACAGTTCTATAAAATCAGCCTATCGCAGACCACTGCTAAATGTATATACATACATTCATATTGTCACACCTTTATCCCCGAAGGGGTAGGCAGAGGCATACTATACGCCCACATTTCACCGTATACACTTTTGTTCCACGTAACAGGTGGAGAGCCCATTGCCGTGTTGAAATAGACAGGCGCAGGCTGTGGCGACCTGTTGTTGACCTGAACTTGGCTTAACGACTGCCATTTTATTGGCAACCGGGACCAACGGCTTAACGTGCTTTCCGAAGCACGGAACTGGGGTGGGTCTAAAGGGCCGAATAATATTTATAAAATGTGTCTATTTTAGATGTTAAATTTGGAAGAATTGTTGAACCCGTTGCCTTTTTAGTGAGGTGGTAACAAAAAGGCTAAAAGGTCTTATGTGCTAGACACTAATTAGCATGACCAATTAAAGTCCTGATAGTCTCGAACTAACTAACTATCTTCACGCTGTATCCCTGACGGGGTAGTCAGAGAGGACAAATCGCCAGGCTTCGCGATCCATGCATACTTCTTTCGCCTCTACGAGATTCATCAATCGCTTCATACACGCACGTCTGGGTATCCGAGTACTTTTGACCTTTCCGTTTTTGAGCAATCTGCTCACGTGGTCTTCATATGTAAGTCTCGGCCTTCCCTGACTCCTTCTACCCTCTACTTTTGAACAATATATATTCTTCGTCAATCGTTCCTCACTCATTCGTTGGACGTGTCCAAACCAACGGAGCACGCCCTTTTCCAGCTTAACGCTGACACTTTCATTCAAACCTGCCATATTGCGTATCACTTCGTTACGTATTCGGTCGGCCAAGGTAACGCCGCACAATTTTCGAAGTGATCGCATCTCCACAGCATTCAATTTACTTTCATGCATCTGCTGACATACCCAGGTTTCACTACCGTAAAGCAAAGTTGGCACTAGCACTGCGTTATGAATCGCCAGTCGTGCTTCTTTTACGATGCTTTGTCGCTTTACTAACTGGGACAAAACACCGTTAACTTTGTTTCCGGCAGCTACTCGCCGTTCTACATCCGAATCACATCTTCCATCCGCGCTAAACATACTTCCTAAATACACAATTTCATTCACTTGCTCTAGACGTTCCTGGTTTACCCTAATCTCGCATTTAGTTCTTACGTCGCCTCTTTCAAATACTAGAACCTTAGTTTTACTTGCATTCAAGCGGAGACCCTTATTTTCACACCCCTCTTTCATATTAGTGACTAATGTCTGAAGGTCGGCTTCTGATGAGGCCATGAGCACCGCATCATCAGCGTACAGCAGACAGTTTACTGTAAAGTCACCCAAATTCACACCCATATTAAAATCTTTCAACTTCTGCAGGCAACTGTCCAGATACACTATGAACAGCCAGGCGGACATGACACAACCCTGTTTGACGCCTGTACAGACATCAAAAAGAGGTGACACATCCCCCCCTACTCGCACGCAAGCCTTACAGTCCCTATAAAGCGACTGTATTGCCCGCAGTAGCGAGCCGTCCACACCATATCCTGGCAGCAAGTCCCACAGCGTTTCTCTCACAACGTTTCTCTCTTTTTTTCTTAGTCTCGGACTAAGAAAGAAAATAAAATTAGATCCTTTTTATTCTTTACCATTTGGAAACGCACCTTAAGAAGTACAAGAACAACAATTTCCCCAAAGTGGTAGGCACAGGCCCAATACTATACCCACTTCATTTATTGACCCCGTCTTGCGTAAAAACCCTTAATCTGAGTAAAAGTCAGTTATTTCCCAAGCTTAACAGTCCGGCCTAGCTTCGCGACTGAAATCTAGCACTCTGACATCATTAATCTAATGCTATCTACACATGGATTTTAAAAATGAAATTTACGAGAAATGTGAGGCACGATTCTGATAAGGCACTCGTTACAGGCGATAGCATCTCTTAGGTATATGATTTACTGATAGCTCTTTAAGTACTTAAAACCTTATTTAAAAGATTGGGCTATCGACTTCAATCTCAGCAATTGAAAATAAAGCAATTATTATGCTAAATTTCTCATATTTTTTTAATAAAGTGAAAAAAACTCTTAAATGATGATTAAAATATGGTGAGGAATTTCAACTTCAAGATACGGTTCGGGTATTTCAGTGGCTAGAACATTGCCCTGGTTAGTTCAATCCCCGTCTCGAATCAAATTGTCTTTTTTCACTTGTATTCATATAGGTCACAGAGTAACACTTATGCACGTCAAGATTATTGCTTAGATTTAGCAATAGGAAGAGCCTCATTTACTACCAGATTTGCAAAGTAATTGGTAGAGCCTGAGGGAGAACCTGGCAATAAAACTCATGGGCACTCTTCTCCAACCAAACCAAAAAAGTTTTATTTACTTAATGACTATAATAATATGCTGAACTAGTTCTATATATATTATATAAAGAGTTTAAACATGAGAAAGATGAGGCCCATTTCGGGGTATCGATTTGCTGGGTCGGAGTGAATTAACCCTTAGCCTATTTTATGGACCGGTTAAGGAGAGACAGAACGTCGCGGTTTTTGAAAAAATAATAACCAATGACAGTGAGAATAGACGGGTTAACTCTCTTGTTGAGTCCTTACTCTTGAAAAACTGCTCAATCAAATTGATTTGACATCATTTTTTGTCTCAGAAAAGAGTTGTACTTAACAACCAATAGAACATTATTTCTCAAATTTTTCTATGATTTTCGCTTTTAACTTTGTTATTTTTTGATTCTACAACTAGAGTTACATTACTTAGGTTGTAAACATTTTTGTTTGCTACAAAAATGTTGTAATATTTTTCGTGAGTCCTACAGTTTGTTAGATAAACTATAAAAAACATATTTTTACTTTTCCAAGAAGACGACTGAGAGACTGGAGCTGAGGAGCAACCCCGTTAACTTAGATTTAGCTTTATACCAAACCTTCATTGATGGGAGCCCTTTCGATCGCATAATCTTTTTCAGCATAATGTAGTTTGGCATAACAGTTTCAACATAAAGTTTTCTCTCATAAATTATGATAAGCAGAGTGTTATAAACGCAGAATGGTTTTATTGGCATAACTTTAACTTACTCTAATTTTTTTATCATAATTTTAATCAGCATACATGTAAAAGGTATAATTATTTTACGCCTAAAGATAATTTATCATAAAATACAAAACGCATAATGGAGGTATGCATAACCGTTTAAGACATAAATAAATAATAAATTTGACAGAATATTTTAGAAATGATAAGACAACATTGTAAATATTCATCTCGCTCATAGCCAAGTTTGTAAGCTGTAACATATGAAATTATATTTTAATAATTTTAGACTTGTCTTCAGCAAAGTCGTAAATAGGTACGACGTCGAGCGAAGCGAGGAGGAGTGTTAGGTCATTTGTGACAAGAACGGGCGAGCCGAGCGAGCGAAGCGAGCGTGCCGCGGCAGCGGCCGGCGATGCGCCAGAACTGAGTCGCTTATTTTAATCGACCTACTTAGTTTTGTATTTTATTTATATATTCTATATATAAGTGTTGAAATTTTGAACTTCAGTATAGTGACATTTTTAACCAGGCATTTTAATCTCAGACAGTTCAAGCTTAGATATAAAAATAAAAATATGTACTCGTTAACATTATGGTATTTTATATGTATGACTTGTAATCTTTATGCCATAGACTGAGATGCCAATAAACTTTATGATTAGTAATTGTAATTGTAAAATAAAATATGCGTAAACATTTTATGCGGGTATATCATTATTATAAAGAAGTTGTGGGAAAATAAAGTATGCCTAATGATTTATTCTGTTTGAACGTTATGCGAAACGAAGAGTATGCCAAAAAACGTTATACAATTTAAAGTTATGCTTCTTAAATTTATGCAACCCAATACGGACCCCTCATTCATATATATAACAAATAAAATTCATCCTCTGACAAATGCAACACCAAATGTAATTCGTAAATTTGTAAATTTCGAAGCGCTCGTGGCCCCGCAGACTCAGTGTTCTGTAAATTATGACTGCGTTAAGCAAATTTTGCTATGGCTGGTCACGGTTGGGTGACCACTTTATGGCATTTACATTTGCGAGCGTTTCCGTGCCTTGGAAGGCACGTTAAGCCGTTGGTCCCGGTTGCCAGTAACATGGCAGTCGTTAAGTAAAGTTGAAGGCCTTATGGGTGGATTGAAATATTTCAACAGCAGGTAGCCACAACCTGCGTCCGTCTATTTCAACAGGGCAATAAGCTCACCACCTATTACGTGGGACAGGAATGCACATGGTGAAAAGTGGGTATATAATATTTCTCTGCCACCCCTTTGGGGATAAGGCGTGATAGATAAATAAAAAAAATGTAATTTTTCAATGAACTAAACAATTCGTATGTAAGTTGTTGATGCCGGAAAATCTGTCTGCGAATATGAGCACCATTTTAAATTGATCGTTTTTTTGTGTGGAATTTATTTAGTAATAATTATGCAGATTTGCAATATGAAGATTAAAGATTATATTTTAAATATCTTTGTACGACTGTGGTAGGTTAGGTATTTTAGCAGATTCCGATTTTTATTTCGTTTAGAACAAACACGAACCAGTTTTTGCCACGTGTCTAAAATGTGAGGACCATAGAAACTTGGAACGTTCAGCTAATGCAATTATTTCCTTCCTCTTAAAACCTCGGTTTCTTTAAGAGGAGTGTGAAGACCCACATCATTAGGCCGTCATTTGGAGGACCACTATCGTTGATAGTCTTGTAAACATGGTCTTTTATTAGGTCGACGGTGTCATTTTGGAAGTATAATATTTTTTGGCATTTGGACTACCTCGGTGGCGCAGTGGTAGTGTATGCGACTGCCATGACTGAGGTCCCGGGTTCGATTCCCGTGATCGACAAATGTTTGTTTCGGAGTTTGGGTGTTTCTTATGTATAATATGTATGTATTTAGAAATATATAAGTATGTTTATCAGATGTCTAGATTCCCATAACACAAGCTTATATTAGCTTACTTTGGGTTAGACGGCGCTGTGTAAAAAAAAATGTCGAACAATATTTATTTACGTTTGTATGTATTTACTATATTACAACTAAAAGGTTAGTATACCTTTTTATTCCTCGACCTTTCGACAGGGTTGCACCTGTCGTGGTCCCGAGGCAACTCGTCAATGAAAAAAAAATGTTCTATCCTTTGCAAATTTTAGTCTAAAAGGAAACGAAAACCCCGCAATGCCGTCAGACAATAATCGCCCGCCTTATGTAGGAGAACGGTAATGGACCACCTGAAATGGTAGATAAATTTTCGTTCGTTCTCACCATTTCGGAAAAGTATTTTAGATAGACATATTTATACCATCACTATATTCAACCATGCCTACTAACTTAGTAATATAAAACAAATTGCAAACAAAAACTTATTAAACTCTGTATTTTAATGATTCCGACTTCAGACTAGGTACTTACAAAAAGTTCTAGTGCATACTACTAAAATTAAATAATAAAACTTACTTTAAATTGCTCATTTATGTCCAACAAATAACGTACAATTTGTAAAGCAACTACACACTGTCAATAAAATAAACATAAAACATAAACACGCAAGTATTAATAAACGGACAGTTTCAGATAGTAATCAAATAAAAATCTCGTAGAACAATATTATCGCCCGTCAAGAAAAAGGGTGCAACGTAAAATGGCCGGAATAATGCGTAGAAAAGAGACAGAGAATAAAAAAAGCGAAAACTGCCGCCGCGAGCGCAGGTACCAGAAGAAATTGATAAATTCTACTGCACCGGCTTTGATAGTATACATTGACGGTTACACGGGTTGTTCGTGTTGAAGATATAGAACAAAAAGAGTAATGGACATCTAATTGTTTCGTCCAGTTGTTCGTATTGTGTCCGTTTATTGTATAAGCTGTATTTGTTGTAACAAATCGTTCATTGTTTAAAGTTTGAAACACTAAACGGTACGTGGTATCGGTATACGATCTGGTATTGGATTGTCGCCATTATTTTCTTGTTTACTGGGATAATAAATTTTGTTGATCGTATTTGGTTCGCGGTTGTGTGGGTGGTTTAGATCTTATATCTGTTTATTATAATTTTGATACCATTTAGATTCAATTTTATTACTGTAACGTGTAAACAAGGTAGATGCTAAAATGTGTTGGGTGAGAGCTTTTTAACCATTTTTTTTCCTATTTTTCCAGACTTTTTGTGACGTGTAGAAATCCCAACAAATGTTATGCCAGACTCGAACCTACTAAAACCTTACGGTCTCTACCTAGATAGGTAGTGACCGTAAGGAATGGAGCGCTTGGCACGAGACAGATAATATCTGTCTAATGCCGAGCGCCCAATAAATTAACAATTAAATTAAATCAATCACTGCGCTAAGCAACTTTCGCTATGGCTGGTCCTTGGATGGGTGACCACTTTGTGACATTTATATTTGCGAGCGTTCCCGTACTTCGGAAGGTAACATAAACCGTTGGGACCGGTTGGCAGTAACTAAAATGGCAGTCGTTAAACCCGATTGAAGACCTTTTAGGCGTCTTGAGCGGCATTGAAATTTCAAAAGCAGGTCCGTGTTGAAATGGACAAGCGCAGGCTGTGGCAGCCTGCGCTTGTCCATTTCAACACGGCAATTGGCTCACCACCTGTTACGTGTGGTAAAAAATATGCATACGGTGAAATGTGGGAGTATAGTATGCCTCTGCCTACCCCTTAGAGAATAAAGGCGTGACAATATGTAAATAAATAAGGTATGTACGTATGTATGTATATAAATAAAAGCTTATGATGCTGAGAACCCCAGACCTTGACGTCAATGTCTGGTTTGGTCAAAGTTTGATAGTTTCTGGTATAGTTTACTCTTAAACACTATCTAAATATTTTCAAACCCTCCTCAAGGCTAACTAACATAATCGTTTACAGAAAATTGAGTAAGCGCTTCTGTTGAAACAGATTCCATAAAAAAAATACTTGTATTGTATCCACCTTTCAAGATTACTTACACCTTTATTCAATCAACCAGATCAGATCAAGGTGTAACTCGATCTTAACAAAATGGTTGACCCGGTAACAAATGTGTTAAACTGTATGTGGTTATAAGCACTAGCGCCTTTGTTCTCCGATAGATATCGTTCTTGGATGCAAGTATGACGTGTATCGCAGTAGCTCCAGTGACAAATGGGAGGCTGTGCCCACCCAACGCGACCGGGATACGAGATCTATTATTTTTGATTCAATTGTAATAGTATGTAATACATTGTTTCGAATTGAATCGATGTTTTCAAGTTTTGTTTGGACACAAAAACCTGTTGATTATATGGTTCGATGTTCAGTTTTTCCAAAATATATTATGCTGCAGTATGCTGCTAGTATTCTGGGTACAGTTGTGATTGACAAAATAAAAAATAAAAATATCTATATTTTGTATAGACTATTTTAACGGCGCTTACAAAATGTCATCTTACCCAATTTAAAATATTTAAAGTGACCACAATCGATGTGGATTCGTTTTTTAATGCCTAAATCATATTTGTTTTTTGAGATATTTGGATACGTTAGGTCATCATCATCCGAGCGTCTGTCCCAGGTGTGTCTCCCGACGCCCGGAGTCCGCTTTCCTACTTTTCTCCTCTACTTCGCACGGTCGTCGGCATCCCCTGTAGTGAGACCATCGTTAGGTAAAATATGATTCTTAATCATTCAATACAACCGATTAAAGATAGTACAAGACAGGTTTCCCTATGTATGCTTAGATCTTTAAAGCTACGAAACGAATTACGATGCGGTTTTTTTCAAAGTTATTGTGATTCTTTTAGAAGGTTTTTATGTATAATTTGTTAAGTTTTTGTATGCCCAAACTATAAGGATATTTGTTAGGGATGTCGGAAAAAATAAGCCGTCTGGGAGCTTTCAACAAAAACGCTGCCTAAGCCCTTTGAGATATAATAAAATAATGTATGGTGCAATTGTGTATCTTATGTAGGTCTAAAAAAAGTCCGCGACGATATGTGTCTATCTCATAAGAGTAACATACTATATCCATTTTAATACTTTAAAAAACCATCAATTATAAAGCGGGATTTTTGAAGGCTATTTACACAAATATGCTATTAATTTTTATCATTTTTACTACGTTAGTTGGCTTCAGCATTTTAGGAAGATTATTTTTTTAGTTATCGCAGATTCAAAATAAAGCGCAAAGAAATTAATTTCGTGTAACCATAATTCGACCGGCCCGTGCTGGCGTAGGTAGGTATAGGTACTGGAGAGCGGTGAAGTAATCAATGAATTTGGAAAATGTTCATACATTATTGTGAATGTGAAATTAATAAACAACGAGATTAAAAGGTTGGTGCTACGGGGTTATATGTGTATGTCACGGGCGAAGCTGGTCGGGACAGCTAGTTAGATATATTCCAGTCTTTTTATGCAGTCCCTGCTTATAAAATACTTACTAGCAAACTCCCCGGCTCTGACCGTTTATGAACATGTCTAGTACCTGTTTCCCTGTTTTAAAAAGTAGACTTTTGAACATTGAAATAATAATTAAAGTCAGTTGAGTAGCTCAGAGATTACCCCCTACAACCTCACAAACTCACAACCTTCGCAAAATCTCAAATTTTACCTCTGTATTAAATAAGTATAGACTAGTTTACATAAACTTATATGCTATTACTTAGTTTAAGATTTTAAATCATCATGTAAGTCGGTTTAATAGTAATATTACATAAATATACAAACACATATGAAAGCCGAGCACATACATTATTAGTTTAGAATTTGATATAAAATAATATCAGATATAATTTAACCCCATAACTTCATAAAACCACCTCTTTTTCTAACACACGTTAGATCTCTATTAAATAACATTACGCCATCTCTTTCTAACATGGTGTAATCAGAGTTGGTGATCTTGTTTAAAGGAATAGTATCGGCGCTCGATAGTGTTTGGCCATTTTTCTTGTGAACAACAAAGGATGAAATCGACCGTGAGCTGCACGTGCTACCGTTGTTTAAGTCACAAGCGGAAGCGACAAGCTAAAATATATAAATAAATATCCATCACGCCTTATCCCCGAAGGGGTGGCAGAGGTATATTATATGCCCACTTTTCACCGTGTGGATTCCTGTCCCACGTAATAGGTGGTGAGCCCATTGCCGTGTTGAAATAGACAGACGCAAGTTATGGCTACCTGCTGTTGAAGTTTTCAAGCCACCCATAAGGCCTTCAACCAGGCTTAACGACTGCCATTTTACTGGCAACCGGGACCTACGGCTTAACGTGCCTTCCGAAGCACGGAAACGCTTGCAAATGTAAATGCCACAAAGTGGTCACCCATCCGAGGACCAGCCATAGTGAAAGTTGCGTAACTCAGTGATCGTTTACAGAACACTGAGACCGCTAGGCCACGAGCACTTTATTTTTCTTGTGAACAACAAAGGATGAAATCGACCGTGAGCTGCACGTGCTACCGCTGTTTAAGTCACAAGCGGAAGCGACAAGCTATTACTGTTATTCGTAAACCTTGTCCTAATCGAACACATACTACTTTGGTACAATAACAGAGAGTAACTGAACTCTCTGGGCAGTCCTATTAGTAAATTATATATTGTGGGACTTATTTTTTTTTCTTACACAGCGCCGTCTAGCCTAAACTAAGTTCATATAAGCTTCTGTTATGGGATCTAGACAACTTATATACATACTTATATATTTCTAAATACATACATACTATACCTACATAGGAAACACCCAAACTAGTGTTTCTTGAAAATTTAAGGTTTAGCTATGCGACTATTGGGTCTCAAAATAAGATAGTTCATTAGATATCTTTTTCTTTGCACCACTATCCCTGTTTAGTTTATAGCTGTGTTCAAATACTTGTTTAGAGATTTTATACAATAATAAAGTTTCAAAAGACCTTTTAACCTTAACTTATATCTCTAAAATATTTGCTATTCATTGTGTATGTATATTAATTTCATAATTCAATGTTTATTGAATAACATAAATACAATGATCTTTTTAACTACCCCGTCAAGGATACAGCGTGAAGATAGTAACGGTAGAATATAATAAAACCTTAAAATTCAACGTAGCAAATAAATTGAAAATTGGTTCGATGTAATAAAATTCCTCTACATCGAAGAAATCGATTAAAACAACGATTAGCAATTTTTAAGCAATAGTTCAGTCCACTTACCATAAATAAAATCCAAGGCCGTCTTTCAATGTTGTCAATTTTTTTTATACCTCTGAGGTGGCAGACAAGCATACGGCCCACCTGACGGAAAGTGTTCACCGTAGCCTATGGACATTTACAACACCAGAGGTGCAGCTCTCGCGCTGCCGACCCTTTATAAACTTTCTAAGACCCATTTTGAAGAACCCGATACTGTAGACGTTCGGGAAAACCCAGGCAGGGATTTCACAATCTAAGCCTTCGCTTAAATTATTATATATCTCGCTCGTAACTTACAAATTAAGGCTCACCTCACCCGTAGTGGGCGACACGTCACCTCCGCCCTCTATCCGTGTTTAATGATTCACTCGATGCAGCTGATTACCCCACATTATATCCTATACAGAGTGTTATAACACAGTATTTTCACATCGTGATCTATAAAAAAAATTCAAAGAAACGTTAAAAATTAAACAATTTTACTTGACTGCCTCTAATGGTGCGGTGGGAGTGTATCCGACTGCTACGCAAGAGGTCGTAGGTTCGATTCCCACCCAGGATAAAACTTTGTGTGATGAGCACGATGGTTTATTCTGTCTGGGTGTTATTTATCTATAATAAGTGTGTATTTAGAAATATATAAGTATGTTAATCAGTTATCTGGTTACCATAGTACAAGCTCTGCTTAGTTTTGAATCAGATGGCGTTGTGTGAGTTGTACCAACGATAACGATACGATAAAATTTGTAATATAATTTTCATAACATATTTGGAGAGGAACAAATGGTGATTCCTATTTCCTCGAATGGTTAGACATAGATATTTGCCTGACTGACTGACCTGAGTACCTCGGTGACGCAAGGGTTAGTTCTCTTACGCCATCAATATGCAGTATGCGACTACCGCGCCGAGGAAGACCTGGGAATTGAATCGAAATCGGTACGATTTCCAGGTTGGAGCAAATATTTGTGTGTACCACAATTTTTTATTTTTTTGAAATTTGATTTTGTGCTTAATAACAAACTAATTAGTTAAATAATGGTTTTTTACACTCACACGATTTGTACAATGATATTGGTTTTCGGGTCTTTTTCGTGTAAAATTAGCCGACGTTTCAATAAACCTATTGCAATAGCTGTAACGTCGAAAGATGAGAGAGTTCCCCAACGCGCCAAAACAAGTATAACTTTTAAAACGAATGAAGGTTAGGCGGAAGCCCAAAATGAAAAACCAAGCGATAGCTACTGCCAACATCCAAATGTAAGTGGACCCAGATCCAAATGCAGGCAGGGTTTGGAAACCTTTAGGAAAACACTTAAGATGAAGAAGATACATACACATAATTTAAGCGGACAACTTCATATCTAAGAATTATGTAAGCATATGTAAGCAGAGGTTTTTACTTCATTCCCAATATAAATTATAGAACCAGTTTTCCCAACACTAAATCTATCAAATATTAAAGGGAAATGATAAATTGCGATCTATCGAATTAATAACCGGATTTTAAAATTAGTTCTATAATATTATACTAAATATAAAGCTGAAGAGTTTTTTTGTTTTGTTAGTTTTAACGTTCTACCCTCAGGAACTACTGGTTCGAATTGAAAAACCTTTTTCTATTAGATAGCCCATTAATTGAGGACGATTATAGGGAGTATACCATCACGCTACTACCCAGAAGAGCAGTAATAATAAATGTCAACAAATCAGACAAAATTTTATACAGTATTGTAAAATGACTCGTAATAACGGCAATATTATATAATATAGGGTTACACGGATAAAGCCGCGACGGTCAGCTAGTGTATACTAATATTATAAAGAGGAAAGATTTGTAAGTTTGTCTGTAATAAATAGGCTCAGAAACAACTGGACCGACTTTAAAAATTCTTTCACCATTATAAAGCCACATTCTTCGTAAGTAAAATAGGCAACAAACGAGGAATAAAAATAGTAAAATAGAGTTTTTAATTTACTTATTGTGACATGCACTATAAAGTCTTGTCTTTACTTATTGTGACTTGCACTATAATGTACCTAGGTTCATTTTCTCGTTAAGGGATTAACTTTACTTTGCATTGCGGATAGGCATTAAGTGCGTCAATACCAAATTAATATCTAGATAGAAGGATAGAGCAACACCAATAAGCTTCCCCTTGGGATTCCCAACTAATACAATATCGACATCTGGCTGACGGAGGAATACTCCTAATCTCCGCTGGTGTGGCAAAGCACATCTCTACAACAATTAAAGCTGCTCCGTTGGAAAGTCAATAACCCTAGAGTCTAAAGTGAGAACTTTAAATGAAACTGAGACTTTGTTCTTCCAAATTTATCTGCAATCAGTGCTGTGCACTATAAGCAAATGTGTGGTAATAGTTCACGTTTAGAGGATATCCTCCAGCGAGGGCATCTACTCTCTTCTTCAATTACTCTACAGGATGTCTTTCCTCTTGACGCGTCTAGCATAACTGCAGAGTGTCAGTCGTGTGAAGCTAATAAGTTCGGATGGGTTTTCAATTTCTGTCGGTAGTTTACAGTGGTATTTTTTATTTCCTCTTTCACTGTTGTCATCTGTAGATATTTGTGTATTTCCGAGTTAGTAGTATACCATGGCATATTGCTTATTGTTCGGAGGATCGCATTTTGACTTGACTTGGGGGATCGTATTTTCACTTTGACTTGAAGTCACAAATACTTGAGAGTCTTACCGTCACACTTCTCTCTCATACACAAAATAGTGTACGTGTCCATTCGACCCAGCAAACATGAGTACAATCATGCTTATTTTCCCGAATGGGTGGGCAGATGCCTTGCTTGCGATGGGATAAGCATGTTACCATGTCTAGAATTCACTTAGTTAAATTTTGGTCCTACGTTACAGGTGATTGGTGATGAGTAGTAATAACTCAATGGATGAGACGACCATCTCACTGGTGAACTCTAGAACACACACACACAAACAGAAGATTCACTATTCAGGTGCTGGTAGCTAAAAAAGTTGTCAGATATAGTAAAAATAGATAGGTTACTCAGCGCAGTAGTGTAGTTTCCTATATATTTAGCTCAATGATATTACAATACAATAGATTAGACCTTTTAAATATCATTGTATTTAGCTCGTCAAAATGACGCCACAAGCCTGATGGAACGCTATAGCGACATCCAACAAATTGTGTCATTATCAGCCCATAAACTATCCCACCAAACTTCGAACGTCCAATTTCATATTAACCCGAGATGAACAGCACCTGATGCATTCTAAATGACTATAACACCTGTATAATACCGTTTTACTTAACTTGTTCAAAAGTCGTTCACCAATGAAATGATTTTCTGCGTCCGGTGAGTCAGGGAGGAGTGGTGACGTCAGATTGAGTCCAGATACATGCATGTTCCTCAGCGGACACAGAGCGAATAACACTCGATCGGGACCAATTTCGCAAAAACTACACAACGCGATCCGTTGTTCAGATAGGGTTTAGTACGGTCCACAAATTAAAGTGAAGCTTTTAAGCGTATTTAAAATTAAATTCATAAAATTGTTAAATTTATGGCGTAGGTAATTATGCTGGCGTAGGCCCATTTACGTTTGCCCGTAACATGGCAGTCGTTAAGTCAAGTTGAACGCCTTATGGGCAGCTTGAAAATTTTCAACAGCAGGTAGCCACAACCTGCGTCTGTCTATTTCAACACGGCAATGGGCTCACCAGCTATTACGTGGGACAGGAATACACATGGTGAAAAGTGGGCATACAATATGTATGCTTCTGCCACCGCTTCGGGGATAAGCCGTGATAGATAAATAAAAATAAAATAAAGTAAATATTTGTAAAGCTCTCGTAACTATTCTGTAAACGAACTCTGCATTTAGTATTTTATGCTACGTTCAGACTTAAGGTGGATGTTATATCCATAGGTAGCCGTGACCAAATACGGGGTGGACCGTGTGCTTGTTTGCCACCTAAGTAGTAAAAAAATAGATGATGATGATGATGACGGATGAAAGCCCTTTCATCACATTATCATCACCACTGACTTAAAAGTTCACGCGCTTTCGCTCTAAGTATCTTGAACTAAAACACTTGTACTGTTCCACTTATTTATTACTTAAACCTGACCGGTTTCGCCTTACGGCATTTTCAAAGGTTAGCACATATTGTATGTATTTCGGATGTCAACTCCTAGATCTTCATATTTGAAACAGAATAGGATTAATGTGGCATAGCTTGCATATGCACATTTTATATCACAAACATACTTACTCCTGAAAATATAGTGTAGTAGAAAAGCTGTAATATCAATCAAACGTTATAGGAAGTAAACCCATTGTCATAGACTTGATACTTTATCCAGCTTCGTATTTGCTAAATAATAAAATAAAGGGTTCCTGGGTTCAAATTCTGCAATAGATTCAGAAAACCAACTGTGACGTTAAAGATCAGGCCACAACCTGCGCCTATCCATTTCAACTTTGTATCGGGGTCACCACGTGTTACGTGAAAAATGCATACGGTGAAAACTGGGCTTATATTATTCCTCTACCTACCACTTTGGGGACAAGAGCGTGATTGATAAGTAGTTTAACCCATACCTATCTCATAACTTCCAATAGTAAAAAAATATGTTGATGGTTTTGTTTGCCATCAGTACCGACACAGCGCGTATCGTACCATCTAATATTATTCTGGGAACGGCCTTAATAAGTCACTACAGAATGTTATCTACACCATTTTATCGGTTCAGCTGATAAGATCTCTATCCAATTAGCCTCACAATGCAATATGGGCCGTCTCGACGTTATGACGATGTGTGTTTTCAGTTTTATGTGTTTTGGTAGCAAGTGTATAAAAGTGTTATAAAATTAGGTTGTTCTGGATATATCTGCCATGTTATAAGTTCCAGATAAGCTGAAAATGAAAACGACCTAAAGTTGTTCACATGACTGCATTGCTTACCTTATAAAAAAAGCTAAGGACATTATCTGCACTGACCGTATTAATTATCTGTTAATAAAAACATTGATTCATAAGTTAAATAGTAATAGGTCTATCTTTAATGACATAATATATGAAAATGACAGTTTTTTAAAAAAAATATGTTTTTTTTTTTAAATTATCTTGCCACCCAAGAACATGCTTATGCTTTACCTGTCTTTGCATACCATAAAATAATCAATTTTAGACATCTTTTATTCTTTAATCGCTTAATGATAGCTTCGAACTAAATGGAATGTATTTTCTTGAATTAATTTTCAATTTGACTTATAAACGAATGAAGTTCTCAAGTCTATTGCTCAATAAAAATCGTGTATTTATTAGTACAATACGAGGCTCCTAGGTTTTGGATCAAAATTTTGGGTTATAGGGCCAGGGTCCAGAGTCGAGGAACTGAGGTCATGGTCGAGGATTCGAGGTGCAGGTTCAATAGTTTAGTGTCAAGAACTCAAAGTCGAAGAACCAGAGTTTAGACTTTAGGCTCCAGAGTCCAGGCTCTAGGATCTTTAGTCTAGGCTAGTCTAGGGATCAAAATCCGGAATTCAGTTTTTCTTTTAAGAGGAAGTTTGAAAAAGAACGTAACCGGGATTCAGTTACAAAAACCAAACCCCAGGCCTAACATCCAAGGTGCATAGTACAAGGTCTAGGATCCAGACTCATAAAGATCCAAAGTCCAAGCTAAAGTTGAGGGTCCAGAGACCGAGGTCTGGGGATATTTACGGTAACTACCGTAAATATCCCCATATCTTAAAATATCGTAAATGAAAGTGGTAGTTCATGAAAAAAGAACTGTTTGTCTGTCGGTTTGTTCCGGCTAATCTCTAAAAAAACCTGACCGATTTTAACAAACCTTTTACTGGCAGATTGCTGATGTTATAAGGAGTACCCTTAACTAGATTTCATCCCCGTATTTTTAAGTGAACGGGCTCTAGGCTTAGGTTACCACGGCTCGTCCGCTAGTTTAGGACTAGAAAAAGTGTGACACACAGGTTAGGTCTACAAAATAATTCCATCACCAAATTTATACCCGCATGTGGACAACGGTAAACGTCGCTATCATTTATCAAAGTAACGTTATCAGCAATAACTATAATAATTAATTAACTTGTTTTACAAGAACACTTCCATAAGTCGTGAATTTTTACGGCGTGTGATGTTTTCTCACAGGTATTTGTACTGGCAGTAAAACCAGCAAAGTTTTAGAGCCACTAGTTAATCCCGGTTGCATTTACTTCAGGGGGCACTAAATGTGGTGTTGTATTGTATCCCATATGTATATTTATTTTTTAAAACATATATATTTAACTAGCTTGCAACATTTTAAGAACTTATATTGCTTTCAGAATAGGCAAAAACCGTTTAAAAAGTCGACCACTGAGGTGGCTGACAAGCATACAGTTCGCCTTATCGATGTAGTCACCGCAGCCTATGAACGTTTGTAATATCAGAGATGCTGCACTATCACTGCCGACTCTACAAAAACCTTCTTAAACTCCTTTTCGAAGAACCCCATACTGTAGACTAGCAACGTGTTTTAGTAACTATTTAC
Organism: Thumatha senex; assembly: GCA_948477245.1. Taxonomy (NCBI): domain Eukaryota; kingdom Metazoa; phylum Arthropoda; class Insecta; order Lepidoptera; family Erebidae; genus Thumatha; species Thumatha senex. The sequence continues at coordinate 29,022,931 of OX419727.1, forward strand.
TGCACTGTACTCATTATTTGCTTACAAGGAGAGTCCAATCACTTTATTGTAACTGAAATTTGTTAAAGAAAATAAACGATTTTGTATTTTTTTTAGACATTCGAGACATCCGAAGCAGAGAAAAATGATCTAACCCCCCATACTGTACCTACCCATAACCATACGCTCGGGATAACCAATAATTTTTTTTTATTTGTCGGACCTGCTTTAGTTATTAAATCGTAAATAAATAAAAATAAATAATAGTTTTCTTCAATAAAGGTTACTAGTAAAAACTATTGTTTATTTTATGTTAATAAAATTAATTTCAAATGCAAGCTGCTAATGATTTCACTTCATGACGTCGGTAGAGGGCGCGGTGGTGACCTAACATCGCCACAGGTAATTTGATCGTGCGATTATCACCACCATCTCGCCCAACAAATAAATAAAGTACCGACAGCAGCACAACTGCTCAATAAGAAAAATGTCGGTTACGCCATTTTATTTATTCTGTAGTTACGCATAAAGTCTTCAAATATTTAAATTATTATAATAAGCATAAGTACCTTTTGTTCGGCGTTAAGAATTTTGACATTTTGAATAAATTATTTTAATTTTAAAGGGTATCAAAAGAGTTTTTATTTTCATATATCATATTTATATTTGTCATATATTATATTTATGTTTAAACCATATAATTACTATATGTTATCATACATTATATTTTCTATAATCATTGAAAAAGAAATGTGAATTTTAAATTTCTGAGATTAGTAATAAACTTTTCTTTTTTTAATTAAGATTTTATGCTACTACCAGGACAATATCTTATTCCCAAGGAAAAAGAAAACACTTGCGTGATAACCGAAATTGCGCTGCAAATTAAAAAATCGTAGAACCGCAATCTGAACAGTTTATTTCATTATCTCTGCTGTCGCTACCAACGCACCTGTGAGGGGTATGTACAGGGTGGAGGGCGTAGATGGTAACGATAGCGTATCGATTGACCACCTATCGCTCCATCGAGGAAATGAAACGCATCAACTTGGTCGGTTCGGGTGCCTACCTGATACCTGATGGAGCCAAGTGATATAAATATTGGATTATTTTAATGTATTTTTTTATTTGATTGGTAGTTCGCACAAAGCCGAAGAAATCTAACCCCCTTAGAATGTAAAATTAAATTTTTGGGGTTGATATTTTTCTTGGGCTGTCTATGCAAGTCTATAATCAATTGAATCGGGCGTTACATGGCGGAAATCCATCGTAAAACGGAAAAGGAGGGGAGGAGTTATTATCGTTCTAAGTCTATAATCCTTTATTGAAAGTGGAGATTTCTGATGGATATACCATCAGAAATCTCCACTTTGAAGTCCAGAGCCTGCTTTAAACCGGCTGCAGCAGTTGTGAATTTTTAAGGTTTTTAATTACTACCAACGTCTATTCAGTCTACAGAGTCTTACAGAATCTACAGTCCTTAAGTCATCCTGAAGTCTTTAAACCCGAATTGTACAAATACTATTCTATTTTATATTCCACAATAATATGTATCCAAGAAGATGTAGTTTCCAATTCCATTACTTCACGTATCTAAAATAAGTGCATTATTTTTAAAAGATATTAAAGTAAAAACTAAAAAAAAAACTAACTATCTTCACGCTGTATCCCTGACGGGGTAGTCAGAGAGGACAGATCGCCAGGCTTCGCGATCCATGCATACTTCTTTCGCTTCTTCGAGATTCATCAATCGCTTCATACACGCACGTCTGGGTATCCGAGTACTTTTGACCTTTCCGTTTTTGAGCAATCTGCTCACGTGGTCTTCATATGTAAGTCTCGGCCTTCCCTGACTCCTTCTACCCTCTACTTTTGAACAATATATATTCTTCGTCAATCGTTCCTCACTAAAGTAAAGATAAGATATTAAAGTAACACCTAATATTCTCGGTGACCTCTCCAACTTAGCTTCTGCCATGCTGTACCAGGGCAGTGGGCTAAATGTATTCCAGCACGTACATATTGAAAAATAAAACCTTTTTTAGAAGGTGGTTCCATCGGTAATTGGTAATTCTGAAGACTGCCCGTAGCTAAGCAATTCAATTTATTTTATATCGATGCCCTATCTATCGACATAATTATAAAAAAATGTATATAGATACAAATATGTCTACGACAAATTAATATGTAAACGGGTTTTGTATTTTATCAACGCTGAGTAAGTTGTTGTTTAGAATTTGCCGGAACTAACAGCAGTTTGGTTAGATAACTTGATATAGCTTATAATTAATACGTACACACGCATCTCTTGACTTTCCCATACCAAAAACGGCTTTGAAGTCATTAACATTACGTGTTATATGTTTCCTTCCTACTGTATAATAATGATATAGGCTATTTTAAGTGGGGCGTGAATATCTCTCGAGATCGTCAAGGTGAATGCCACAATCAGGTATAGGTAGGCTGAAAGAGCACAAAATAATTAATATACGTCATCTATTCAATGACATAAGTGACGTTTAGACAGTTTTTTTAATATTGTAGGCATTTTTTTTTACGCAACTTCGTCTAGCCCAAAGTAAGCTAATACAACATTTGTGGATCACACAAATATTTTTTCCGTGTATGCGACCACTGCGCCACCGAGGCGGTCAAAATTGTCATTCATTGTCAAAATGTAGCCAGCTTGTAAAAATAATGATTGAGTTTGAAGATGTTTCAATTTTTACAATTTGTATTTTGAGTTTGGAATGGAAATAGTTTTTTTTTGGCGTGATGGAATGACTTTGGCATGTCGCCGCTCTGTTGCCGAGGCAGAGGAGCTGTTTTTTGTGTAAGCCCACCACCACGGAAAAATGTGTTTCTTTGTTTCTTCCACGGTGTTACACTTCGCCTCAACCGAGTCGCAGGAAACTAAACTAGAGGGTAATTTAAGTCACTGCTAACTAGTATGGCAGTATTTTGTGTAGTATTCATAGCAGTAATATCAATAAATAAAACGCAAAAGTTTCGGTACACGTGTCCTTTTTTAAAATATAAGATGCTTTTAAAGTATATGATGGCATTGGATGGCATTGACATTCAATTATTTTTTAAAAAAGAACTAAATAATAATGCCAGATCATTTAAAAAAACCGTAAGTATTCCATAGCGAGAATTAATAACTTTTTAATGTTTATTTCATTTGACGTAAACATGTAATCTGCAATACATGTGACTGTAATTTTAAAACAATAAAATACTTTGAAAGTTTAAATTACACGGAACAAGGTTGCAATTAATAGTCATTATGTAAATTAAATTTTAGTACTATTGTAAGTAATAATTAGATATGGAGATAAAAATATGAATACCGTGTCTTAATGCCGATACCGATCTAGATGGACACACAAACGGGGAAGTAAGTAGATGTGAAATAGTGGTAGAGCTTTTAAAATATGTTCGAAGTTTGTTGACTTAAAATATTTTGGTTACGTAATAGGTACCAACTTCAAGGAAAATTCTCCAGGTTACAAGACATTAGACAAATATTTAGAGACATTTTTACACTGAACTATCTGGCCGAACTATCTGGCCCAAGATAAATATTTATAGACATTTTAATACACAGCCTTATAATCCTAATTAAACTAATATAAGCTGACCTGTACCATTGGACAGACAAATTGATAAACATACTTAAGTACAAATTACACCCTGTCAATAGAAATACAATAAATCTCTTTACTACAGTGTAAAAAATAAATAAATAAATATTATGGGACCCTTTATACAAAACACCATCTAGCCCAAACTAAGTTAATACGAGTATAAGTTTCTACTATGAGATCAGGCCAACTGATATAGATACTTATATTTTTCTAAACAGATACACATACTATATAGGTATAATATAAGAAACATTCTAACTACGAAACACACATTTGTGGAACATACAAATATTTGTTCCGACTCAGGATTCGAGCCTGAGACCTCACCGCGGTTTTCGTAACACTACCACTTGGTACACCACCGAGGCAGTTAATAAATTTGCCGTATGCCTATCTGCCACCTCAGTGGTATAAAAAAAACATTGTAGTTTCTTACAAATACAATAAATTGTTTAAATTTATTTATGAATTTATTATAGTAAAAGAGTTTACAGTTTTATTCATTTCTATTACCTCCTTTTTATAATTTTTAATGTCACAATCAATTTATTAATATTCTATGGTTTTGCATAAGATCTAATGACGTCGGACATTTGGCGGGAAGAGTGACAAGTGCGGACGCTTGCTTTATATTATTTTCTAAAACTAGTGCATTTATCTTGTTTTATGTGTGGGAGTGGTGGTTTCTTGGACATAAAAGTTGTGTTAACGTGCTATAGTGAAAGACAATGATATATATGCAGTGAAATGCTATTTTCTCTCTTGCCGCAAAACGTCCACTGACAACCTTAGTATAAGGGCCGTATTTTAGAAGGTTACTCAATACTCAAGAAACACTTGAGAGTAGTATTTATAAGGCAAAACTAGCCTCAAGCGTTTCTTGAGCATTGAGTAACGTTCTAAAATACGGCCCTAAGAATCACCATTATACTGAGGGCAAGGACCAGGACGTAGCCTGCGGACACGACATCGACTGAACAGGACTAATTAGAAGATAAGATTGAAGAAATATGATATAAAAAATAAGATTTGGCTAAAAGGTCTTCGAAACCAGGCCAATAAATAATTATTAAAAAAAAATCTAATCACGTCACAGATACCTAGTGCATTCAGATTCATAATTTATTTTCATAAAAGACACTGATAGGATTTGATTTTCAATCAAATTAGGTTCTTTTTCAATTCAGGAAACTCGTGGATTATTCTGAGTTCGGATAAAGTGTAAATTCGCAAAATATGGGCATTTTATGTATCTATATAATACCGTCTACACTTCCTCTATCAATTTCTATCAAAATTAGGTTTAGTTTAATTTGCTTAGTCTTCAATTTGATACATCCAAATTGACTTAACTGTTCAAGATCTGTGGTAGCTCATAAAGACACTCACGTGGTCAAACTTATAACATCCATTTTTTCGCGTTGGAGGTTAAATAACACGACCCAACAAATCAGTGTGAAATTCCCAAGATATTCACACCCAGACGTACCAAGACGAAAATTCTATAGTCCACATGTCGTCAGCATTAAGAGTCCATTAACTTCAAGGTACAGATTAATGTTTTATCGGCCCTTATCAGCACAGACAGAGTCGGGTTGATTTATTCTCTGTTATCAACCCATATGGCCGGCGCCAACCTATCAGACAGTGCTTTCTTTTATGAATTTTCGAGTAGATATGATGTACTTAGCGGCTTCTGTTTGTCGGACTTGGATGGGTTCAGTTCGTCCTTCTTGACTGATTAGAATTTCAATTAAGATGATTTAGATGGCGGAGCCGCGCGTATCTCTGCAATTAGCAGTTCAGTTTTTCTAGAGAACCGAGTTGAATGAACCAAACTTCATATTGTAGTTTATCAAAATCAAAATTATCTTTATTCATGTAGACCATTTTAGGCACTTACGAATAGTCATGACAATAATTAAAATGAGAATAATTCTAGTTGCCAGTTCCAAGTGCAGCTTACCCTTCATGGAGAAGAATCTGGCAAGAAACTCCATGGATGCATAAGTTACATGGTTCTTTGGAGTTATGTGAGAACAGTCGACTAAACTTAGTTTGTTTAAACTTATACCTATACTGTCCGCCTGTAATCACTGTAGTGGCATATAATATTCCGTTACTAATACCCCCGGGACTTGCCCCATACTATAACGAACATGACCAGTCTATCATCACTTTTACTTCGTGTTGACATAGTGAACTATGTCGACTACTTCTGTTCTTGAACTGATCACCTTATTTCTAACATTATTCTCTGAAATGAATCCCTGGAGTACCAGTACCTTACGTAGAGAAACATAGTGCTGATAAAGAACAAAAGAAAGAACTTGCTTATTCATGGTACACACAGGTGAAAATAATAGAACAAGTAGGTATATATTACTTTACATATACAATTTCATTCAACCGTAACAATTTTTAATCTTATAGCCGACCAATAGCTCTTTCAGTGACATAATGTCATCAAAATGTCTATCATTTCTTTATAATATTTCGGTGGCATCATTTCAATCACCAAACATGGTCGATATCACTTACTATGGATACGAAGTGATTTGTAAATGCAATCGATATTGATAATTAAGAAGATATCATGACGCCATTTCACAGCGATGATAAGAATCAGTTGCTAAGGTCAACATTTGAATACCCGCTGCTAATTAAATAACATCTTAAATTCTAAAAAACTATATAATTTGACAATAAGTAGTGATCTTATCTCGGAATTATTAAGAATCACGTCTTTATTAATTTGTTTACTAGGTAATACCTGATTTACCCGCGGGTGTGATAGCAATATGTACCTAGTCCACAAGGTTACAACCTTATTTATAATGTAACCTCTCTAAGTATCTAAAAACCATCTTGTATCGATTTTTCTCTTTATGTCAGTAGTACCATAGACTAGTACAAATTAATGTTCCTGAATTATGGCGGGTCCATTAGTTAGATGGTCTAAATTCATCAAAATCGAGTTGGTGGAATATCAAATTTCATAGGGCCATCAATTCGATATCAAACTAGTAATCATTTGAGCAGTTGGTACTAACAATTATACTAACTTAAATGTCCCACAATATTTAATATTAATTTAATTGTGACTCGGTAGCTTAGCGCTCCAAAGGGATTATCCCGAACTGGTAAAGGATGAAGTTCTAATTCCTGAAGCTCGTAAAGTATTCTCATCTCGCTTTCTCTCTTTCGCTATACTGGTGTAAAGTATCTTGTACCTCGAGAGAATTTTAATTCAAAATTTAGATAATTTATTGTTCATATACTTTTGAGTCTTGTCATTGACAAGTTGACATGTTAATTTGGGGGGTTTATGACACCATTGACATATTGACAATCTCTCTGTCTGAAATCGGTTAAAAATGGTAGTAGTATTACTTTAAGTTCACAGTATCACAAAAACTTAATCGATGATAAAAGATAAAAGCTTACTGGAAAAAAATAATGGTTTTTATGTAAATGAACGTTGCACAAGATTGTAGATAAACGCAATCGCGGACAGGGATCGCACACCAGCATTGTGTTTGTGTGCGTTTAGTGATGGGCCGCGTTTCACAATAACGATATTGCTATGAACCATATCCTAATATTATCATTGTCTATGAGATTTTCGGTGTCATATCGAGAATCGAAACTAGAACAACGGTTATTGAAATTAAAAAGGCAGTTTTACCGGTATACTTATGTAGTAAGTTTGTGAGTATTTATTGTTCATATACTTTTGTTCATTTACTTATGATTAGATAATATTTTTAATACTACACTACGTCATCAACTGTTTAGGTAATCATTCCTGCTAATCCGTAAAAAAATCAGGGTTGTGAATAATAAAATGTATTTTATTCATTGTCTACTTCGTTATATTCTTTGCTAATATTTGTTAATGTTAATGTTAGTGGACTGGAATCCATTTTTAAAAGGCGATATTTTTTACATCAAACGTCTCGGGGTAACGTTATGACAATTATTTTACCGCCAAACGAATTCTTGTGCTTGAAAAGTTGCCAATTCATCGAACAACCTTTCAAGTAATGAATACTTACCAATTCCAGTGAAGTACCTATCAATTCCAGTCCCTACAACACAGCCACCTGCGTCCGTATCTAGTAAATCATAACCTTGGCAGTTATGAACAATCAGCACTGAATCTTAATCTACTATTAGCAGTATACCAACATCCGTGAGCTGCTATAAGAATTTTGTTCTTAAATGTTACATCGGTAAATATTGCTATTGAAATTCATATAAATTATTACTTTATTTTAAGTAGGTTCTTGGCTTATAAAACTAGTATTAAAATTTCGTTCCAGGCCAATGTAGCACTCCGCAGCTGCTAATTTGTAGAAAATATTCACTTACATCAAGTAAGTTTTTACGTCGAAAAGATCTTCTTTATTAAGATTGTCGGTCTACAATTACTGGCAAACTTGTAATAATAAGACTAATTCACAATGATGACAAATGCTCATTTGTTGCATCTTTAAGTCAGAAACTAGTGAATTATTTACAACGAATATTCTTTTATCTTTTCAGGTAAGTAATGGAGCATTGGTATCGTCTTCTGTTTAAGTCGTGCAACAATTCTTCTGGGAGTAAGTTGACAACTATAGAACTGTAAAGAGATAACTATTCAACCACAAGACCTTCTAAATGATTTTCTTCTAAATGACCTTATAAATGACATTAAAAGTGGTCTTCACAAATTCGAATAGAGTTCGGTCATGTTGAGGTCTTAAAACTCAAAGGAAATATTATTTATTAAATGATTGACGACCGCGACTCCGCACTTGTGGTTTAGTTTTCCCGTTCCCGTTTCCCACAGGAACTTGTTCCCGGGATAAAAAGTAGCCTATGTGTTATTCTGATGTGTAAGCTATATTATTGTAAAGTTTCATCAAAATCCATTCAGTAGATTTTGCGTAAAAGAGACAAACATCCATACTTACAAACTTTCGCGTTTATAACATTAGAAGGATTATGAATGTTGTGTACTAATTATACCTAGAAATTTTGCGAAAAATGTAATCATATATATAACTTTTTTCAACCGTGGCCATGTTTCAACATTACAGGGTCTACTATCTCTAGGTCTACCAGGTCTACCAGGTCTATATATTGAAGCGCTCGTGGCCCCGCGGTCTCAGTGTTCTGTATACGATCACTGAGTTACGCAACTTTCACTATGGCTGGTCCTCGGATGGGTGACCACTTTGTGGCATTTACATTTGCGAGCGTTTCCGTGCTTCGGAAGGCACGTTAAGCCGTTGGTCCCGGTTGCCAGTAAAATGGCAGTCGTTAAGCCTGGTTGAAAGCCTTATGGGCGGCTTGAAAATTTCAACAGCAGGTAGCCACAACCTGCGTCTGTCTATTTCAACACGACAATGGGCTCACCACCTATTACGTGGGACAGGAATCCACACGGTGAAAAGTGGGCATATAATATGCCTCTGCCACCCCTTCGGGGATAAGGCGTGATGGATATTTATAAGGGTCTACTATCAAAAATCACTGCTAGGCCATTGCTAGACCACGTTTATCGCGCACAGCTTTTTTATTTGACATTTTATACAAGTTTATTCAAACAGCGATAATATCGCAGACTCTTATCTTTCAATGCAACGTTACCGCGAGCCGGGAGTGATAGCATCTGGGGCCAGCCATTGCTAGTTAAACCAACCTGATAAGGGATCATTTCTGGTTGTGTGCGTCTGTGTTCATACGAGTCGCGCCAGTGTGCCGGGTGGGGCGAACGGCGCGGCCGAGTCAGTCACTCACTTTACGCGGCAAAAGTGTGACGGTTGAAATGTCGTGCGTGAAAACAAATAACAAGTAAATAAAAAATAGTGTTGTGCAGTGAAAATTATGTTATTGTGGTTGCGGTATCTGAAACAGCTGGAAGGAGACACGCCGCAAAGTGGCGCTGGCGACATCAAAACAATGTGTAAGTTTGTTTACATGTCACCGTTGGATACCGTGTTTATATCAACTGCCTTTATTTACATTAGACAATACAATGAGTGATATTACTGTTAACAATATCGTACTTTCAAGACATATCCGTTATCTATTCGATTCTACATTAGCTTGGGTAATAAATCGATTAAATATTCTAAGAATGACTACAAACATCGACAGAAACTTTGAAATATCATTGCAATCTGCGCTTATCTACCCGAAATGTTGAAATTACTAGCAATTACGGCCTCTACTAGTCTTATTATCTATCAACTTTGACATTTTACTTGTTGCTCAATCCTTTAAAATTAGATAGATACAAACTACACTCAAATATATGATTATATCAACATTCTAAGTTATATTTTCAAGTTATAGTATTAAAATACATCTTAAAGTAGATTCAGTAATTTAAAACCGGTATTTAAACGATATCTGTAGGTAAACAAGTCTTAAGCTTTAGTTTTATTTTGTGGGAACATAACAATGGTTCGTGTGTATAGAATTTTAACACTAGAACAATGCTTAGTAGTCTTCTTTTATTAGAGTCCAACTCAAAATCTGTTTAATTTTTATTCAAATTACAACGTATCACTGGTTAGCGATCAACATAATCGTCTTAGAAAGATTATTTTTTTTGTGATTCTTAGATTATCAGCCATTTGCAATTCAATCTGATATCTATAAATCTGAAAATATTTTACCACAGACTTACATGATCTTTAAATTTTTGATGTAATCGATAAGAAATCTATCACAATTCTAATCGATTTTATTCGCCAGTTCTGCAAACAAAAGCTGAACCGCTCCTAGTTCCTAAGCCTGCCTTCTTTTTTTAAGAGAATATTTATCTTATAGTGATGTGCAATAAATAGTAATATCGTATCCGTAACGACACTATTTAGTTTTTTCAATATTTAACTTAACTTAACTATCTTCACGCTGTATCCCTGACGGGGTAGTCAGAGAGGACAGATCGCAGGCATCGCGATCCATGCATACTTCTTTTGCTTCTTGTAGTATCAATATTTAAATTTATTATTAAATATTTATTCAATATTTAAATATAAAAATAAAGCTTATTACTAATACAAAGCAAATGTTTTATACCTAAGTTCATAAGATAAAAACAAAATAAATATACAATATAAGACGAATTGAGTGACTTTTATAACATTGCAGGTCATTGGATTATTAAAATTTATTATTGCTCTAAATTAACATCTGTGATAAACCTTTTTATATGGAGGTCGTTACAGCGAGTAGAATTCAACATGCATAAATTACATGTTTACTTTAACTTTTTTTGCATTTTTGTGCATCCGACTGCTACGCAAGAGGTAGTGGATTCGATTCCCACCCAGGATAAAACTTTGTGTGATGAGCACGATGGTTTATTCTGTGTCTGGGTGTTATTTATCTATGATATGTATGTATTTAGAAATATATAAGTATGTTTATCAGTTATCTGGTTACCACAGTACAAGCTCTGCTTAGTTTGGAATCAGATGGCGTTGTGTGAGTTGTCCCAACAATATTTATATATTCAATATTTAAATATAACACAAACAAGTTTAGTACCGTTGATAGTTTGTATGTTTGAAACAGATTTTCTCCGAATTTCGCGATAAGAATGTCGTTAAGATTCTCGGCCTTATCTTTCTTGTCTGATAGCCTTACAATGGTAAGTACTAATGTATGGGATTTTTAATGTACTTTAGATACATTATCAAGTCATGAACGAAAGTAAATCATTGATAAAATATAATTGTTTTTCGGGTGCGTACATTTTAGAGCTCTCCCTGATTGTACTACTACATGGTTTGTTGATTGAAAGAACTGTTTATGTGTTATTTTATCTGTGTACTTTACCTATAAAATTAAAAATAAAATGGCAGGATTTTAAAAACTCTATAAGTGGTAAACTTGAAACATATATTTTTTTCAGATACCTAAATCTCATGCATTTAATATGCTTAAAAAAATTTTATTTATGTATTTTCAATTATAAACTAATATATGGTTTCATAGATAGGCTTTAAATAATATAAATAATGACCTATTTAACAAATAACTGAAAACAAGTTACTTAAAACAGTATTTTAAACAAAAATGTTACATAATACAAAAATAGTATGTTATAAAAATAATATAAAGTCATTCAAAAAGACAAACAGTAACATGATATCCAAAACTAGATACGAATCTAATAACGACACTGAGGAGTTAGTTTTTATTTTTTAAATATCAAACACGTGAGGCATGTTTCTATTTGACAGATCTGTCAATGTCACATTCTTTGTTTTTTTTGTTTCATACATAAACAAACATGTTTGTATGTTTTATGTATCTGGGCAATGTTTGACAAACTAGTTATGTCATAAAAATCATACTCATATTCTATTATTACAGTTTCGTTTTCACACTATACTATTAACTTAACTATTTTCACACTGTATCCCTGACGGGATAGATTCATATCTGCATTAATTTTATGTCAAATCATATCTTATTTCAAAACTTTTATTAGATCATCTACCAAGGAGATCCTTACCAATTTATTGTCTGCTTTAAATTACTGAATATGGAGTACCGTTACTGAGGTTCTTAAATTAAATAGTATCGAAGTATCAATGTTAAGATTATTTACTATTAATAAATACCTATTTACAAACTGTTTTGAGACGAAAAAATACGATTTTATGCTGTAAAAAAAATACTTATCCACAAATTTGACATTGACACTAAATATTTACCTAATTCTTTTTTTTGCCCAGCAGTTGAAAATGTTTGAATTAAAAAAAACAACTATCCATCAGCCCCTTGGCATTTGTATTCGCGATAAAAATGACGTGTGCTCTCAATGGTCCCAGCCTCCCGATCTAGCTGATAAGGCGAGGGAGAAACCTTATCTCGCGTCCGATTCTGTGTTCATTATCAAATCGTGAATGTGTGCTACAGAAGTACAAGTGTATGTTACAAAAATATGTCTGTGTGGGTCAAGATACGATGGTGTGCGTTTGAATCGTCTGTAAAAGCTCTTGAGAGGTCTAGTTATAGTGGTTACTGAGTGACTGTATATTAATAACAGATTTCTGTAGGAATGTTGTTGTCCGATATAAAATGTTCGATGGAATGTATGTTTGTATAGGGTTCAATCAGTTTGATTGCTGTCACTTGTAGTGCCTAGTAGTATATTTATCAGTAATACTGTACAAGTTGAGCATAATTATATTATACGCATAAAAATATAATTAATTTAACTCTCTGAAATTAATAAAAATGTTAATAATTTTGATAATGTAAATAAAAATGTTAATATTGAATTTGTTAGAATCATTAATTATATATTATAATCAAATGACGAAAAATTTGAGAGATACTCAAATATTAAGCATATCTAAAGAGTTCGGTATTTTTTATTGAGTTCGGTATTATTATTTCTTATTCGCGTATTTGCATCCATGACTCATTATTTGAAAATCTGTTGAATAGGAGCAGCGCGATTATAAAATTTGAACAAACCACAATTCAATGAAAATCGGTTACAAAGCGATTGGTAGATTGGTAGAAAATAAAATAAGCACAAAGAAAAGCAAATTAGGTAATCCAGAAACGAAGCGGCTCCCAAACTTCACTCGCTCAGTCATTATTATATTATTTCTTAGATAGACAAGAAATCTAAATTTTATTCTGTTTTAATACCGCAACACAGATATAACATGTCGAATAATAGCTATTAATGTAAAATTAATGCTCACCAATATAACTAATATTAAGTATGTTTATAATGTCTTTAAAGCAAACTTAATAATGTCTACTTTGGGGCTAAAAATGTTAATTTTCTGTTAAAGTTATTAGTTAATAAAATTATATGACGATAACGTAACTATATCAGATATTGAAGGCCCAATTTGGTATTCATTAGAAAATTGATAAATTTTAATGTCTTTTGTGGCAAGTTTTCTAAACGCATAATCATCATTTCATCTATCTACACGTTGTATCCGTGTCGGGTAGTCAGAAAGGAGAAATGGTCGGAATTCGCGCTCCATGCATACTTCTTTTGCTTCCTTCAGATTCATTAATCGTTTCATACGTGCACATCTGGGTATCCGAGTGCTTCTGACCTTTCCGTTTCTATGTAATCTACACAAATTTTCTACGAAAGCCTCGGTCTACCCAGAATCTTTGTTGATATTTCTTTCATTAGTTGAAGTAGACCAATCTATGACTTCCCCTGCGAGTCCATCCAAGCATCTAAGAAGACGCTTGATGAAAAAGAATTACTCCAAACATTTTCTAAATATTTATACCACTTGAAGCGCTCGTGGTCTCGCGGACTCAGTGTTCTGTGAACGAACACTGCTTTAAGCAACTTTTGCTATGGCTGGTCACGGATGGGTGACCACTTTCTGGCATTTACATTTGCAAACGTTACAGTGCTTCGGAAGGCACGTTAAGACGTTGGTCATGGTTGCCAGTACCATGACAGTCGTTAAGTCAAGTTGAACGCCTCGTGGGCGGCTTAAAAACTTTTCCTTTATCTGTCTATTTAATAATATGCCTCTGCCAACCCTTCGGGGATAAGGCGTGATAGATAAATATTATTAAAAAATAATAATAGTATACCATAGCGAGGTTAACCCGGACCTCATCGCGTTTAACCTCGAATTAATTCAAAAAACTTGTGTCATTATAGTTTTTATTCTGATAATAATCAGTAGATTAAATTTGCAAACTTGAGTTTTATTAACCAGTAATTTCGTAAAGAAACATGCTGATGTTGTTTACATTATTGTTTTGTATTTACTTGCCATAAAGAATATGGGCGTTCGCCTAGGACGATTTAACCACCTCCGCAGGCCTCCGCAGACTAACTATAGTTTGACCTATTGGATATAGACATATATATATATAGATATAGTTTGACCTATAGAAAATCTATTCAGTAGTTTTTACGTGAAATAGTAACAAACATCCATACAACCTTTCGCATTTATAATATTATTACGATATTTGTCTGCGTACAAAATTGTATGCAGTGAGCGGTACAGCGGTCGTGGTGAAACTATATTACTATAAAAAAGTTCGATCCAGCTATCGAGCGCTCCCCCTAAGCACTCTTAAAAAAGCCAGAAAACCGATAGCTGAAAATATTGAGAGGTTAGAAATTGTTAGCAGACAAATATCTTAACAATATTATAAATGCGAAAGTTTGTATGGATGTTTGTTACTATTTCACGAAAAAACTACTGAATAGATTTTAATGAAACTTTACAATAATATAGCTTATACATCAGAATAACACATAGGCTACTTTTTATCCCGGGAACAAGTTCCTGTGGGAAACGGAAACGAGAAAACTTCTCTACGCGTCAACTAGTCCTTTATATATTATTAACGTATACGCATAAATTAGTGTAATCCAACTGTATATATAAACCGGTAGTATGTTTTAAGTTTTCATTTGCTTTTAGTTTCAACAATTAAAATTTACCATTTTATCTACTGTATGTAATTATAATCTCGTAATCGCAATACTCTTATGTACGTATTATTATTTATTTTATTTTAAAAAGAATCATAACCTGAATATGTGTACATCGCAATCTATTAAAAATGATACAATCTTATCTTCTACGAGCTCACCCTCACGGCTTTGCTCGTAACATATTTAGAACCCCGTAGCACCCATTGTATCCCGTCGTATATTTACTTTACAATATCAACTGCATGAAAATTTCCCGGATTCGTTAACAGTTATCATTACTGCTCCACTCCTCTGGGCTGTAGCGTGATGCTACATAGCGTATAAGCCTCCATGATAAATACGCTATCCATCATAAAAATTTTTTTTCAATTTGTATCAGTAGAGTCTGAGTTAAGGGCGTTCAACCAAACGAACAACTAAACACACAACGATAAATGGAATAATTAATAATATATAATAAAAACGATAGATGTGTTAATATATAAAAAAAACAGTATAGATTGCTCTAAAATATTCACTTGGGAATCTGGGATGTGATTTCACAATGAAAATGTATCGATTTACAAGTATAACATCACTAGCACTTTCCCCTATGTTCATACCACCGTAAATAAATAAATATCGTTAGGACAACTCTCATACAACGCCATCTCATTCCAAACTAAGCAGAGCTTGTATTATAGTAACGAGATAACTGGTAAACATACTTATATATTTCAAAATACTTACATATTATAAATAAATAACACCCAGACAAAGAATAAACCATCGTGTTCATCACACAAAGTTTTATCCTGGGTGGGAATCGAACCCACGACCTCTTGCGTAGCAGACGGATACACTCTCACTGCGCTACAGAGGCAGCAGTATCTCTTTATGTTCCGCTAATTCTACATCCAACATATTCCACTTTCCACTATTATTGAGAGTATTATTACTATCACATACGCTAATATTTATTACTGTAAAAACTTCTTGCGGTTCTACTTTTCGGACATATCTGGATTTCCAAGTCTCTGAGAGCATAGTGTAGACGGAGTTTTAAACAAAAACTAAATTAAAGTTATTTAATTGGTTTGGACACGTCCAACGAATGAGTGAGGAACGATTGACGAAGAAGATATATGGTGCGAAAGTAGAAGGTAGAAGGAGTCAGGGTAGGCCGAGACTTACATATGAGGACCAGATGAGCAGATTGCTCAAAAACTGAAAAGCCAAAAGTACTCGGGTACCCAGACGTGCATGTATGAAGCGATTGATGAATGATGATGAATCTGCAAGAAGCGAAAGAAGTATGAATGGATCGCGAAACTTGGCGATCTGTCCTCTCTGACTACCCCCTTAGGGATGTAGCATGAAGATAGTTAGTTAACTAGTATTAATCAATAATAAAATGGAAAACCCCTAACATAATAATGACAACAAGATAACTACCGAACACGTTCTTATCAATGTGAGCGATAAAAAATTATACTGGGGCAACATTCGGCTAATTAAGAGTCAACAATGTTAATAAGGACTTATCTTGTAGGAAATATAACATAATTATTTCCAGTTCCGATTGAGTTTCTGCTTGATTGATATGCTGAGGCCGCAAATATTTTGTAGGTAGTATAGTAGGCAAAGTATATAAGTGAGCAAAGCCTCTTCTTATAAGGATTGATTTTAATTTAGGGATTACTGTACATATTTTTTTGAAGTTTTATACGGTTACACAATTCCTTGAATTTGCCCGTGACAGTAGGCAAAGTATAAAAGTAAGCAAAGCCTCTTTTTAGTTTGGAAAGTACTGTACCTACATATTTTTTTGAGGTTTTATATGGTTACACAATTCCATGGCCTGAAATAAAACATTGTATAAAAATAATAAATATAGTAATTTATTTATAATATCTAGATTATAAGAATACAAAAACTACCACACCTATTTGTTAATTTCTCCGTTTGTAAGAACTACTAATATAGGCTTCTTTATTTTTCAATTTTTTTTTTTATTGTTCACTGATGAATGAAACTGTTCATGGTCATAGCTTCTGACTACTGACTCTTCAATGAGCACGTAGTACGTTTTTCTGCAATTACGTTTCCACTACTGCATACCTGAAATCATTATCGGCCTACAAAGGCCCCGGTTCCAAACCAATGGTTTTGAACGGAACCCGAAGTATCGCTCAGATTATGATGATGTATTCACAAACCAAAAACCTAGAGAAGTCGTTAATAATGGTGTATGTTAATTTATTTATGGGTAAAATATTTTTTATCATTGAATTATTTATATTCGCTCCATTGGCCTGATAGTGATCAATAAAAATATCGTGACGCCACATATCGATTGGATCTTTGTATTTAATTCAATCTTGATCAACCCAAAAAAGTCGAACTGTTCTCCCTCGGACTGCCTCGATGGTGCAGTGGTAGTGTATGCGACTGCCGCGACTGAGGTCCCGCCGTGATCGATTACGTATAAGTATGTATTTAGAATTATATAAGTATGTAATCAGTTGTCTAGATTCCATAACACAACCTTATATTTAGCTTACGTTGGGCTAGACGGCGTTGTGTAAAAAAAAAGTCCCACTTATATTAGGAATGAATTTGGACATGGTAAATAATCCGATAATATTTTTTCTAGTTCTATTAACGACCAAGACAGTTAAAATTCAAAAAACCAATAACATTTGTAGGGAGACATTATTTCTTGTTTGGCAACACTTTTAAACCTAAAATAAGTAAATATAAGATGGCACAAAGGCCTCTGTAGACATGCTACGAACTATACAAAAAAAACTTGATAAAGGAGGTGCTTTAGATGTGAGTTGAAGATTGATTAGATATTATAATGGTGCTTATCTTAAAATCTTTTCTATTAAGAATGTTCAAATTATTAATGTCTTGGGGCTATTATTTTCTTAAAATATCTGAATAGGTTCCGGTTTTTAGTCCGTGGTTATTCAAGGTGATTTCATTCTAGGTAATGCAATTACAAAATCAGAGTATTATCGAATTCATTAGTCAAACCTCACATTCTCATACTGACTATAGAAGAATTGCCTGAGATGGTATGGCCAAATTTTTTAATGGTCACCCATCTACATAAAAGATAAATGTCAGGTAATACAGTCTTATTTTATGTTATGTATGTATGTCACATATGTAGCCCTTGGGTTAGTGTATGCTTTTTTTTACTGGGACTAATCTCACCCGCATTCCCTTTGCTGTTACTGCTCTAAACCAGGATCTACAACAATGACCAAGGCCAGAAAAGTTTCACAAACTGTCAAACGGATAAATAATGTAGAGGTCCCATATGCTTGTCAATGATTTCGGTAAAATAGATATCCGAGACAGAAACAGGGACAGAAAATATAGCAGGAAAACTTAGAAGGTAACTCGTTTAGTCTTGCGTTCATCGGCTACGTTGACTACTATTCAATAGCTTTTAGGTACAACTTAAGTGGCACCGACCCGAGGTGAGCTAGGATTCGGGTTCAACCAAATGACTCAGTGGAGGCCAGCAAGATTATGAGGTTTTAGTTTGATAACCTCGACAGATGACAAACCGATTTGGAAATTATACGAGAAATATGTACACTGGGTAAAGGAGTAAAGTACACAGGGCCGCCTTAAGGAAAGATGGATATTTTTCAGGAAATCTATATTGTATTTTTATAACATGTTCTATGGTTATTAAATAAGATCACATAATTGCGTAACCACACAAAACCTCGTAAAAGTATAATACAGGATTTTCTCAAAAAGTCATCCTCATAAAGTCGGCCCTGCATACTTTTTTCCTAAGCCCACTGTACATGTTGACATTGAACCTTGTTTGTCATGACTTAGACCCTATTCTCCCATTGATACTTATGACCAGTTATGGTAGCTTTTATAACTTTAACTACATGTGACAGAGTACCACTGGATTTGATGCACTTCACTTCATAACGTTCACCTGCAGAGCAAAAATAGCCACCTACCTGTCCGTTCCACTCTCATTGGCCCTTAAATCACTGACGACCTTAAAAAGGTATGATTTCCCTGCAACTCAAGTTGTAAAACTGATAAAGAACTAAAGTGAATACTCATGAATCATCGATTCAGGGTCAATCTTGTTTAACAACGATTTATGCGGCGTGGGCCGGTCGACTCACGCGCACGCTAATTGATTCCCGATTGCGAGGGGCGGGGCGTCAGAAAGGTCGCTAGTGCGATCGGTTGATGAGACTGTGAAAGTTTGTACATTGAGATTTTTTTGTAGATACCATTCTAAGAGATGGAGCGCTTCACCGTATGATCTATAATAATAATAATAAATTCTTTATTGACACAAAATGTTTACAATGCTGGTGAATGGCCTTATCCTTATCCCTGGCCCCCGAACTAGTGTTGAACTTGAGATGATATTCCATCCCTTTTAACAATAAGGGTTGTAAGTTCTTGTAATCACATCAGACACTGTACAGGTCATAATTTGCCTAAGGATTTCAAAAATTGAATTCGTCTGGAAACTTTTAAAGTCATAGTAGTTTCAGTTGTTATTTTTTAGCCAAAATAAGCAATGGGGAAGAAACCGCAAAACTTTTATGTAGAGGGTGCTGTGTTTTTGTTACACAGACAACGTTATGTTTTATAGCAAAACCTATAGTCTGCTTCGTCTTGCGTTATGTTTTTGCTCTAAGTTTCTTTATGTGGTGTAATAAAACTTTACAACATGTATTCTACCTGGCGAGTCCATGAATTAAAGCAGGATTTTAAAAAAATAAAAAAGAGTCACATTTAAAAGCTACACAACGACCCATTCTTCAATAAATAATTAAAAACGCGTAGTTCGAACAAAATAGTATGAAGATTGACAGTTACTTTGTAACAAACATTTGGCGCCATCTACAATGAACTATTTGAAAGTATTTTCCCCATTGATATAAGATCTATTGTGACTCTTATCAGTGATTTAAAGTTTTGAAGGTAATATAAACATGGAAATTGCACTTGACGCTAGTCTACTTGATAGAAGACTATGATAATTTAAGATTAAAGGATTCACGGCAATGGGCTCACCACCTATTACGTGGTACAGGAATCCACACGATGAAAAGTGGGCATATAATATGCCTCTGCCACCCCTTCGGGGATAAGGCGTGATGGATATTTATTTTATTTATTATAATTTAAGTTAGTATTTTTTAGTGGTAATAGCATTATTACCACCCCTTCGGGGATAAAGGCGTGACAAAATTAACAACATAAATTTTTTTTTTCAATTTGTATAAAGTAACTATTCTTTGTAATTCCTACTATAGAGTCTGTAGTATATAAGCCCAACTAACCTACCCATAATATAGCAGTCTTGTACAATTTTCACATAACGCTATTTTCATACGGCGAACGATATCTAGTCACTAAATCACAGATGATATGATAACATTCTCTCTTGTAATTACGGCCCCCCTCACACCGTAGCGTCCTACCCGCGCTGGTGGCTGTTATCATGATCATAGCGTCGCGGCGTTCTTATCGGGCGCCCGCTCTCCATCTCAGATAACGATCCGGTGTAATAAATGGAAGGTGGATTCGAGCGTGACGGTGTGATACGTGGACGTGTGGTGCCGAGCTGCGTTCTTGTTGGGTGGAATACCTGCACGTGTGTTTTCTTAAAACAGAAGTTCGTATGTTTATGTTTAGCCTAGTGGATTTAAACAAAAAAATCTGGATAATGATTCCTCTTCTCTTTGTCTTAGGGTATTTCCAGTTACTTCCCAAACCTTGAATTTGAAGCCTGGGGTTCACGTTTATTTGGCTGCTAGGAACAGCTATCGTTTGGCTTGTATTATCGTCAACCTAGGGAAAGCCTGCCGTCTGACCTCCTAAACCAGGAGTAACCAAACATTGAAGGTAACTCTTAAAGAATATAGTAAAAAAATATGTGTGAGTCCTCTGGGACACACACATATTTTTTTACTATATTCTTTAGAGTTCAGAGTACTGTGTACTCTGGTACACAGGTAAGAAGTGAAACTTTTTTACGACATCTTTTTTACAGCTGTAAAATTTCTCTCATATGTCGATTATGTAGTTTCACTTCAAAACTACATGGCGCTTAACTGAAAATCATGACATTTTTACAGCTTATAAAATTTCTCTCATCGTCGATAAAGAAGTTCCACATCAAAAATCTTATTTGGTATTTATATTTGGTAGCCATACATTTTTCATCTCCCCAATCTCCCGGTAACATGGAAGTCGTTAAGTCAAGATGAAAGTCTTATGGCTAGAATTTCTTTAATAGAATTTAGCCATATCGTGTCCCTGTCGTCTAAAAATGGCAATAGGGTCAGCAGCACGAGTGTTACACCTCTGAAGTTACAAATATCCACAGGCTAACAGTAACTACCGTCGAACAGATAGGCCCGTATGCTTGTCTTTTATCTCATTAGTATTAAATAGCTTTAATTATATTTAATAAGATCCAAGAAGCGCTGTCTTGACGTCGTAGGGGATGATTTGCTTTTCAAGGAATCGTAACAGGATGCCGAATATCGTGCGAAGTGGAGCGGAAATTGCTAAAAAGCAGACCCCTGACGAGATGTAACTCAATCAAACTCTCGAATGATAATGACTAATGTTTTAACTAATAATAATTTGTTACACCTCTATGACTAACGGAGAGATAGTCTAAGTTACTACAGTGGGTAGGTGCGACTCCCTCACACCGCGTTACAGGGTGAATAAGGGTGTATTTTATCACTGAAAACGCTCCCGATCGCGGCGCGATTCGCCCGCGCGATACGGAGCGATTGTTCGCCGCGATAACGTTCAACATGCCTGTATCTTTTGAAAGGAGGTTTTTGTCTGTAATCGCCTGCAACAATCTAGTTTTAATGACTTTTTATAATAGGTTTACGCAGACGAAATGTTTATAACTTCTTATTTTGTTATTTTTTTAACTTTAATATGTATATTATATTTTACCACCAAACGATAGCATTTCCAAGGAGGGTTGGTGTCAGGCTGGCGGCCGACCATAAAAACCAAGCCAAAACATTTTGCAGTATGGAATTTAGTCTTACTGCGCCGACCCCAAGTAAATTGGGACAAGGGCAAGAGGATGATTAATATGTATATTATATTTGACAAAAATTCTTGCCCACAGCATAGAAATTATCAAATTTAAATAAAATACAAGATCGACAACCGTCATTTATAAAAAGTAACCAATATAAATTGAATTGGTCCCGAAGTTGATAAATGTGCATGTAGCGAAACTATATTTCACAAAGGGTTTCTTAAGATCCAAAATTAAAATCTTCATTGTTTCTTTTTTTTTAAACATGTATCATAGACAATCTGAACGAACTAAACAGTCTACAAGAAAAGATTAGTATCATATAATTTAAAACGTAAAACTACATACTCTTTAGACAATAAATATAACCGAGTCATAGAGTGTAATTGTTTTTTTTTATCTAACACTGCCATACGGGTGGTATCGGATGGGTGCTGATAAAGTCTTCGCCCCTATGCGCGGACTAGTACTGATTGTGGTATCAAATATACGAGTATGTGACAATTGTGTGGCAAATATGGCGTAGATATGCATAGACACTGATAAATAAAAGGACTGGAACACTTCCCGATATACGTTTGCCGCTTTATTGACTTGGAATACGATAGCAAGGAATTAGAGGTGTAATATTTAAGTAAGTTAAATATCGAAATAAATTACAAATAATTCATTTTAAATAAAACTAACAAGCGAATTCAAAGGTTGAAGTGAGGAGAGCTGACACCCAACGCGACGATTTTTTTTTTAAAATGATGAATGCAAACTTATTTTGTTTAAGATTTAGTTTCTTTTATTATTTTTTACTTTTTAAAGGGAAATTAGGATTTTATGTCAAGGATGTTTTATAATTTATTTTATACTTTTTATAGGTACATACTTATTATAATAAATATTTTGTTAGGTTGTAAATAAATAGCTACTTTTTGAAATCTTTCTCCTTCCCCCACATATATTTGCAGACATTGGGTATTTTCCCCACTTTAGAGATCTTTTTTTACAGCTCAACCGATTTTCATTGACAATATTATTTAGTAATGTGCACGTGATGCTCTTTTATTTATGACCCAACTCGAGTATATTTGCAGACATTCGATTATTCTTCCCCACTTTCACCCCCCACAACTTTTAAACGCCTCAACCGATTTTCATTTAACAAGTCTAATATCACTCGCACATAAGTCACCTTTAATACAAAAATTACTAAATTAAAATCGCTTTATTCGTTTGGGAGATATGATACCACAGACAGACAGACAGAGCCACAGACACGTTAAACTTATAACACGCCTCTTGTTGTGTCGGGGGTTAAAATGAATCTCTAATTATGTTGCTAAGCCCAGGCCTTTTTTTAATTTTTACTTCTTTTGGCGCGATAGGAAAAAAATATGAGAGTAAATTTTCACGATGCGCGCGCAGACCGTCACAAAAACCCGACACCATATAGTTGGCTGATAAGTGTTCCCATGACAAATTATAAACACCCTGAAGTTAGCTGATAAGTGTTTCCATGACAACTTATAACTACATTCAAAGTAGTTTTCATTCTTTGATGTTTTTTATTTCTTACTAATTTATCATTCCTGTTACAAATAAAGAGTTGTGGTAAATGTTTTTATTAATTTCTTTAACTCTGAGGAGGTTTTTATAGAGAGAAAATTAAAAAAAAATCAACGGGAACGAGAATACTAGTACATAAATAAACATATGTTTCCTAGTTCATGTCTGCTTTATATGGAAAGTCACACTTCTAAAGACAGTCTCACACGTTCGTAGAATAGTAACGCTAATGTTTCTATAGCTAGTACTTACAAAACCAGTTGAAACAATATTCCAGGTACAAAGAGAACACCATGTATTCAGCTTACCCAAATCACAATAACGAAATGTTTCCCGATAACGCTTGCGACGTTTCCGCGGGCGATACGATAACGTGTTGATAACGGGACGACACCGGATTGTGAACGTGTGTTGTGGTAATTAAGTGAGGTTTTTAGCTTTTCATGGTATTATTATGTCTGGAATTTAAAAACAACAGTTACCCCAAGATCTTTATATCTTTGATAAGTCCTTGCGTTATTTTTGTGCGCAGTGCTTGCAAAAATGAAACTTGTGCAAAGGACTTTTAGCATTACACCTTTCAGCTTTACACAACCCATCATTATCTGAAGAGCGAACGTCGCGTAAGAGTGGAGTTACTATTACAACTAATTGACGCCCGCGGCTCCTCCCGCGTAGAGAAGTTTTCCCATTTCCCACAGAAGTTTGTTCTCAGGATAAAAAGTAGACTATGTGTTATTCTGATGTATAAGCTATATTATTGTAAAGTTTCATCAAAATCTATTCATTATTATGCCTCGGTGGCACAGTGGTAGTGTATGCGACTGATGCCAATGAGGTCCCGGATTCGATTCCCGGGTCGGAATAAATAAAATAAATAAATATCCATCACGCCTTATCCCCGAAGGGGTGGCAGAGGCATATTATATGCCCGCTTTTCACCGTGTGTGTCCTGTCCCACGTAATAGGTGGTGAGCCCATTGCCGTGTTGAAATAGACCGACGCAGGTTGTGGCTACCTGCTGTTGAAATTTTTCAAGCCGCCCATAAGGCCATGTGTGAACCACAAATGTTTGTTTCTGAGTTTGGGTGTTTGCTATGTATAATATGTATATTAGAATAGTAACTTTCGTGAGCGTTGTTCATTATTACAAACTACGGTTATACTCACGTGTGAATTTCGGGATGGTGCCAGTTCTGGTGCCAGTGCCAGCGCAGCTTCCGACGTAGCTTGACGCTCCACTTGAAAAAGGACCTCCGTTAGGTCCGAAACCAGTCGGGCTATCCCGAAATTCACACGTGAGTATAACCGTAGTTTGTAATAATAATATGTATAATATGTATGTATTTAGAAATATAGAAGTATGTTTATCACTAGATCCCATATGACAAGCGTATATAAGCCTTGTTATTGCTGTACTAAGTTATGTTAATTGTACATCCTTTTATGTAATAATTAAAAAAATATATGCCTACTTTGGGCTAGACGGCGCTGTATAAAAATTTTTTTAATATACATACCTATATATAATCTTTCAAAAGGCCTGCCTAAAATTTCTATACTAAAGGCTGTATGTACTAAGTTTCCTTTGCCTGCCCAAGATGGGCAAATCAAACAACAATTATAACTGCAATACGAAACATCTTAAACCTAATATATCGCAGTTGTTAGAAAACCGCACAACTCCGCGATAGTATCTTTCCCGACAACACCTGAATCTATTAAAACATTTATAAGCTATAGAGCAGAACATTGAGTCACCAATATTTCAGTAAGACATCTTTATACAGGCGACATGTCGTGGGCGCACTCACGACAGCAACGTAGGTGCTACAATAAAATCGCAGGCGATCTCGAAAGCGTTAACAAGGCAGCGCAGACAAGCGTAGCGATTCGATCGCGCCAATTTGTACGCACGTCGCAGTTAGATTTATTGAGTACGCGAGCAACGCTTATTGCTAGATACGATGCGACTCATAGGTGGGCCTGTCGCGGATTATATGTGGTTCTGTTGGAAACAGGCTTTATTTATCCCACCTTCTCAAACAATGCGAGGTTATGCAAGGATTTTAGCTAACATACATACATATTGTTGCGCCCTTGTCCCCGAAGGGATAGGCAGTGGCATACTGTATGTCATTTCACCGTATGCATTTTTGTCCCACGTAACAGATGGTGAACCCTTTGCCGTGTTGAAATGGGCAGGCGCAGGTTGGGGCAACCTGCTATTGAAATTTTCAAGCCGCCCATAAGGCCTACAACTGAGCTTAACGACTGCCATTTTACTGGCAACTGGGACCAATTCACGTGCCTTCCGAAGCACGGAAACGCTAGCAAATTTAAATGCGACAAAGGGATTTTAGCCAAGCATATGATAAAAGTTTCAACGTAAAATGAGAATGCACAACAATATTCATTTCTTATAAATCAAATTAACACATTGGGTAAATGAAAAGGTTCTATAAGGTAGCACTGTATATTCGCTTTAATTACGCTTTAGATCATTGCCTGTTTATCGCCAACCCTTTTTGTGCCACCGCGTTTAAATGGCAGTTAATACTTAATAGAAAGCAACAAATGTTTTCCAAGTAAATATATTACGCTGTATATATATATATGTTGTGTGTATAAATTATGTTTAATTCATTATTGTACTGAGTCATATACTCGGTACAATAATGAATTAAACAGAAATGAAAAAAGAAGTAGTTGCTTATGTACTACTGAGGTGGAAGACAAGCATACGACCAACAATACGGCACATACAACACTTTTGAAGATAGTAACATCAAACCTACTTGTTGATGTTTATATTAGCTCGTCAATATAACGCTCAATGGAAATCCATGAAGATATGCAGAGATTAAAAGTCAAATTCACAGTCGAAAACAATATTGAGAGTGGCCTTCAAGTTGGTTGTATGATACACCTGTATGAAAAACCCAACACTCGTGATAAATATGCGTTTACCTTATTCGGGACTACACTAGTCTATTGTAATTAGTGTGTGGAACTAGAAATACCTACGGATGTTGGACTCGAACGGACTAATTAATAGCGTAAATCTTGAAATTTTCCTGCGGTTTATTGCATTCTGAAATGAGGGTATAGGTAGTATAAGAATCCATAATTTGCTACGAATTTCCTATTAGAAAATGCCCACTTCCACTTAGACAACTTCAGTAGACAACAATTAATAAAAACATATCAGTATTGTGGGATATTCTTTATCACAATGCCATCTAGCCCAAATTATCTAATTTAAACATGTGATGGAATTAAACACAAACATATTTACTTATTTCAAAATATGTCCATATGTAGGTACATCAAGATATATAAAAATCAATGCCACTTTTCGTTGTAATTTTATAACTCAAGAACGGGCTCACCTATCCAAACCAAATGTTTAGGCTTTGTTCGGACTATTTAGTAGATGGTTATGTAAAGTTTGCACAAAATCAGTCTAGCGGTTCTTTGTTTATCACATTTTTGGTGGCGCTAACGAAGTTGCGCGGGTCAGCTAGTAGAAAATATTTACGGATCACACAAATATTTATTCCGAACAGGGATTCGAGACGTACGGCACTCGTATACACTACCACTGAACCACCGAGGTACTCAAAACACAGTCAATATTTCTCTAAAACAACCGTAATCCTTGCAATGTTTCGCACAAAACAAAGAGACAACACCAACTCTTGAACAATTTCTCTAAAACAACAACGATTCCGCCAATTAAATCGTGCGAGTTTACAAGTGCAACGCTCACGCCCTCTGGTGGAGTGAAATATAAACGTAAAGGTGCGCGTGAGTCGATCTATCGGCGCACCGGAGCTATCGGTGCGAGCGATCGCGACTCGCAATATCATTATTGTACCCCCCAACCCGGGTGGAGAAGTACAGTCATGGACAACTGAGAATTGTGATTAAAATATGTAAATTAATATAATCAAATTTATACATATTAATATTACCGAGATTTATATACGAAGACCACGCGAGCAGATTGCTCAATAACAGAAAAATCAAAAGTAGATGGATACCCAGACTTGCATGTATGTAACGATTAATGAATCTGAAGGAAGCAAGTAGTACCTATGCATAGATTGCGAAGCCTGGCAATCTGTCTTCCCTGATTATCCAGTTAGGGATACAGCGTGCAGTTAGAATGATAGATATATTAAATATACATTTTTAGTTTGGTTCTTTGTATCAGAACCAACAATATTCTCATTTCTCTATTAGACAGTTCACAGATTAAATAATGAATGTCCTTCCTAGAGAGGTTATTACGTAGCACAATATGTTTACATCATACGTTAAGTTAATATAACAATATTTTTATAATAAACTTAGTACTCAAAAATTATCTGTATAAAGACTATTATTTTTCTCAACAATGTATTTATTATACATTGTCTTTTATCTGCTACGGAACTACTTAAAAATTCACATAAGCGTAATAAAATCTGTCTCGTATATATGTAGGTACCTAAGCATAATAAACGTATATATATACTTACTTAAACTGATGTATATCTTCATTCTTGAAAATACATTTTGGATTTCACTTAACATACATTAAATATATACATGATTTATATCTATAAGCGTTACAAAATCGTCTGGGCGATGGCAACGTTATTTGCTAGCCGATAAACGAACTGAGCAACAGACAAGGCATGGTACGAACTTCTACAATTTGTATTCTTTATAATTCTTGGTCCTAAGTAATATCAGAAGCGCTCGTGGTCCCGCGGACTCAGGGTTCTGTAAACGCTCACTGCGTTAAGCAATTTTCGCTATGGCTGGTCACGAACGAGTGACCACTTTGTGGCATTTACATTTGCGAGCGTTTCCGTGCTTCGGAAGGCACGTTAAGCCGTTGGTCCCGGTTGCCAGTAACATGGCAGTCGTTAAGTCAAGTTGAAGACCTTATGGGCGGCTTATAAATTTTCAACAGCAGCTAGCTACAACCTGCGTCTGTCTATTTCAATACGGCAATGAAACGCACCATCCATTACGTGAGACAGGTATTCCTGTCTCACGTGGTAAAAAGTGGGCTTATAATATGCCTCTGCCCCCCCTTGGGGCATAAGGCGTGATAGATAAATAAATAAATAAGTAATATCAGCGTCTTTAGGTAGCGATAAAGAAGTGCCTGTATTTATTGCAACAATTAGAGACCAAAAAAAAATGCTCCTGAATATTTTGATAATTTTATATTGGAGTTTCCAGATTCAATAGTAAATTTGTAAGAATGGCTTAACTCGAACTATCGTAGTCTTCTAGCTTCCATAGGTATCGTTAAATTAATAATATTCTAATGGATTGCATAAGTTTCAGTGAGAATGACTCGGTTAGGTTACCCATAAAGAAAACGTCACAAGAAAATTCTACAATCCTGCAAAATGCGCGCCATAAAACAGCTAGCCTCGACTGTACAGTGAGATAAAAGCTTAAAATGTAAATGAGACGTGTTGAAAAAGTATAAGATTATCTCTCTATTAGGTATAAATTAAGGGAGCCGGAATGAGGTATGCGGTACAATTATATTGTCACGAATATGCCGATTCTGGTCGCACCTGCGGTCACTATCAGCACTGCGATCGGCGCTCGCGCACGCTAACTTGACGCGACGACACGACGGTTTTTTCGTCCTCAGCTCAGATTTATATTCGTTTGATGATTTTTGATGTAATATAAACTATATAATTACTAATTACTCGAATACCCAGACGTTCATGTATAAAGCGATTAATTAACCTACAGGAAGTGAAAGAAGTATGCATGGATCGCGAAGCCTGGCGATCTGTCCTCTCTGACATCCCCTTTGGGGATACAGCGTGAAGATAGTTAGGTAATTAGTTAATTACTAAGTTATAGTACTAGAATTCAGTTTTACAAACTTTAAATGCATAATACTTTGTATGACCTCTACTTTGTGTGCGTTCTTCTTGTCATCATTGTGAACGATTCCTATGTTTGTATGGTCAATAGATACCCCGTAATCTTTGTTCCGATTACACGAAGACCCGCTTATTATATTATTATTGTAAGTTATTGTTTTCCACTACATATTTAATTTTATTTATGAGTAAAGGGGTATGGGGTTCTTCAAAAGGGGTCTTAGAAGGTTTATAAAGGGTCGGCAGCGCGAGTGCTGTCAGGTGGACCGTACGCTTGTATGCCACCTCACCGGTATAAAAAAAATGGAGAAAAATCGTAAGAAATCGTCCAAAGATTCGGTTTTCGAAAATGAGCGCTCGAAGTAGGTGACCAACTGAGACTAACATACGAATGACGATGAGTAATTCTATTTAATTATCACAGATAACTAGACTATACTTCTAATTTTAAAAACTATTAGCATAATTGTGTTTTTCGATTTCTACACAATATAAAATCGTTAACACATAATTGGGTAACCAATAGTAATAGCTCCTGATAGCTATAAGCATTTTAAATTTAAGCATAAACACAAAATCGAGGTCATTAAACTAAGATAATTCTTGTATTGTTATAAAAACAAAAAACAAGATAACTGTCACAACACGTGTGTGATCAGGGGGCCGAGTCTGCTGTCTCAATCGTGTTGAAATGGTCGCTCAACAGAAAGCCACCGGTACAATTACTGTTTTTCGTAGTCTACTATTACAATCGTACTCAAATCGTCGGTCGACCAAAAGAATTCTACTAACACTTACCGGTGGCCGCTTGTCAGTTGCATTTTTGATAGTCTAGTAAAATTTGACAGCTAAACACCGCGATTCTGGTTCTTTTCTACGGCTTGTCAATAGTAGACTCGGCCGCCCTGGATGGAAAGTCACAGTGAGTGAGTCCAAATATTGACCCATTATCACAGCCGTTAACTTGAGGGCTACTGCGAAGCCTTACCAGCTGCGATGCCTCAATGTCATCCTGAGAGCATCTCATGATGTTGCTACAAATGTCATTAAAAATAATATTTAATTTCACAAAGACTTAAAGCGTCTTTGTCTGTTTGATTTGAGAGTAATTTCTCAAATTCTGACAGATAGGTATACAGAATGTTTGCACGCATAAGCATTATAAATATTTAGTAAATAATAATGTGTTACATAAAGGAACACACATATTACTGGATTAAGACTATTTTATTAGATTCAGCCTGGGTTCCACACTTCTAATTTGCCAAATTAAATATTTAAAAAAATATTATAACTAACTTACTCTATAATAAGCATGATTATGCAGACATATTTACTATATTAAATAAAAGAATGCTAACACTATAATCAGGATTTAACACCAAGGTGAGATAGATGAATATGATAATCGCATGCGTTTATTTTAATTTTTGTTATTACTTTTGCAAAAACAATAAATTGTGGACTGTTATGAATAAATTGATACTAAAAAGTAATGGCTTATGGTAAGCTTTTAAACACTTTATGATAGATAGAAGATGACCTGTGACTTATAGATTACAATCTCGTAGAACGTGAACGCTACATTGATTAGTGATGGGCATAATCATGAACTTTGAACTATTATATCAATACACATATTTGTATTATTATTTTGTAAAATCATCATCCTCTTGCTCTTGTCCCAATTTACTTGGGGTCGGCGCAGTATGTCTAAATTCCATACTGCAAAATGTTTTGGCTTGGTTTTTATGGTCGGCCGCCAGCCTCACACCAACCCTCATTGGGAATGCTATCGTTTGGTAGTTTACCGCCACGTGGGTGCTTATAAAAAAATATATTATTTTGTAAAAAGCATAATAAAAAATATTGTGAAGAGATTCAACTTGCTTTGATACGGTTCGGGTAGTTCAGTGGCTAGAACATTGCCCTGGTTAGGCAAAGGTCCAATTAATAATAGGCAAAAATCACTTTACTTTATTAAAAATTTATGAGAAATACATAACACTAAACACACAATAGTAATAAGGGTCTCACATAGATATCCGGGGCCCATTCGACCTCACCTGCTAGCAGTGTACCTACTGATTAACGAGCCAGACACCAAAGCCGGCACCCTGGTTGGAAAATCAGACGACAATAGCTGCTGATTTTCGGCATTTTTGACTGCCGACTAAAATCAAAATTCAAATGATATCGGCACCTATTAGCTAAAATAAAATGAACTCCAAGCTTCAAAACCAGGTAGTGAGTGAAAGAACCTTGGAATATGGCAAAAAAAAGACGTAGACGAATACATAATGAAATACACATATCAGACAGTGGGTATTAAAATAACTTAAGCGACATTGCAGATGCCTGTGGTTTTGTGTCCGTAGCGCCTCGTTTTTAACAGAAGGCCGATTCTCCTAATTAATAAACATCACAGAATAAGCTGTTATTGAATCTATACTGAATTATGAAGTTAGTGAAATTCGGTATTTCTTAACCAAAATTACAATAGCATAATTAGTAAGGTTTTAGTTAAATGATATGTATGATTTCAGTTCGGGCTCGTGTCAATCGAGAAAATAATCATGTTACAGAATAAAACATACAGTATTTCACCCCTTAGATGAAGTATACTTTTTTTTTGAAGTGCACCGCTTTTTAGCCCGGTACGCATATTTTCAGATGAGATAAAATCTCTGGACTCGCGACTATAATCGTCATCATCATCTAACGTTGATTCCGGTCATCTACAGGTATTATTAAATAATATTGTGTAATCAATTAAGACTCTTTCAGTGTAGAATTTTTTTTCATCATTATCATCATCATTATCGTTGATACCAGTCAATTTTTGAAGGGAAAACTTCTATATCATTATCTTTAACTATAGCACGTTAAACACAACTTTTATGTCTAAGAAACTGCCATTTTTCAACATAAAACAAGGTTAATGCTCTAGTTTCTGAAAATAATATACAGCAAGCGGCTGCTATCCGAGAACATCCCTCGCAAATTCCCTGAAGTATACTTCATCTAAGCATCACCCAGAGACAATTAATATAGAATTTCATTACCACTATCGTAAATATCCACTTATATTTAACACGAATCGCGTTTTAATTGAACAAAAACTGGTTTTCAGCAGTATTCCATCGATCTACTG
Organism: Thumatha senex; assembly: GCA_948477245.1. NCBI lineage: Eukaryota > Metazoa > Arthropoda > Insecta > Lepidoptera > Erebidae > Thumatha > Thumatha senex. Next base: position 29,055,713 of record OX419727.1, read on the forward strand.
TTGATATACATGCAAACCCATATAAATGACAAATTTGACACATAAATTATGACGAGAATACCAAATACATTTCATTCAAAATTGAGTCTCAAATAATAAGACTTGCAGAATACCGATCCCCAAAGAAGCGCGATAACACTCGAACCCTAGGTGAGGCCGCAGTGGTAGCCAAAGTCTGCCGGGAGCACTGAAATATCTTTCCGAGGAGTTAACCGGGGCGTTCGGCAATAGACAGATAGGCAGGGACCGTGTGGTTTTAGTTGGTTCGAGTCCAGCATGACATCCGAGGGGATTTTGACATTTACAATTTTCAGTCTCGGTTCGATGGATAAATATTAAGTAGGTATTAATTTATTTCGAAGTAAGTTTAAGTTTTGTACTTTTCTGTTCTTCATCATTCTGTAGATTTCAGTGTAGTTAAAATGGTAGGAATGTGGTTTCGATTAGTCCCATAAATAATGTATTATCTCGCTTTGGTCCCAACCTCGAAACAAGGTTTTATCAGTAACACACTGTGGATTTGGAGTTTTTTTGTTGATATCAAGTATACCTAGTACATTCAGCGCGGTTAGTTTTGTTTATTTTACGTTAGATAATGAAAGCCATTACAGGTCTTCAGTGTCGAACGTTGACATTGAAGATATTAACTGGTACTATTATATCAAATTAATCAAAATTAGACTTAATTTTACCTTTTAACAGGAGAATTTCCAACAGAAGAACTAGAAAATATAGAAAACGAAGCTTTGACGTTTATCAAAGAATTTTTTATGCCGCATTTGACCATTAAAAAATTTCTTTTCTACCATAATCTTAAAATGAATTGCGATAATTAACAGTTAACTAACTATAACATGCCTTCACGTCACATTTTTAGATTTCAGTACACAAAATATTAACCTTCTGTTCAAAAATATTTGCATGGTGATTTCTTCTAATTTAATAAGATATTAGCTTGCCCACACTTTATAGTTCTAGTTAGTAACTATATTTGCATGAAATAAATTAACAATAATTTTATTATAATTAAAACTGTTATTTACCGACTAAGCCACATCACTAGCAAAACATCGAGCACCCTACGTAATCGATACGGCTGGCTCACCATATTTTATTGTGTGCCAATTAAAATTATTGTCCCTTCCTTATGCATTGTGAAAAGTTGGTCTGGCTGGATACGTATTTGAGTTATGGCGATCGTGTTTACGTAGGCTTAGGCGGAAAAATAATTGAAACTGTCATTTAGGTGAAGGACATACTAAACAACGATTGACTTTATTTATTAGCAAGTTTTTTGTTCCGAAATTATATTGATTTTAAGCGTAGGTTCGGAAGCTAGTTATGATTTCAGTTTTAAGATCTATCTAGTAGGTGTTTTTGGAAGGTGTATGAAGTTCACAAGTTTAAACTTGGTATGTCATCCTGATCTCTGTAATTGGTACGTTGTTTTATGTAGAATCTTAGATCCTATAAAATAGGTAATGGACTCCGAATCTCTTCACCAACTGCATAAAACCATCCGTGCAGTTGCAGGCATTAAATGAATTTGCCACCTGTTTTGCCTTCTGCTTGGCACGGTTTTATAATTTTATGCATAATTTAAAAGGTCAACACACACGTGTGGTTCCGTTAGCAATCGATGACTGCATTCATTGTGCAAAATTATTCAGGCGATGCACGTGTTTACTTACCTTTTGCTACACCGCCATCTTTAAAACTATAACGACGTAACATATTAAAGTATCAAGGAAATAAATACCTTAAAACAATTGACGGTAAGTTCAAAACTCTTTGTTATATTAAGTAAAAAAGCTGTTGTATGACATCCAGACAATTCCAATTTTAAAATGCATGTTGTTATGTTCCATTTTGAGTTATAACTTAGACATTTACGTTTCAGGCAACATGTTACTTTATTGTATGCTATTAAGGTTCATAATTGTAGAAAAAAAAGAAAGTTATTTATGACTAATGGCTACGAAAGTTTTCAATGCATTCGGCGGGAAAGCAGGCTGCGTACGCGCCGATAGCCATACCGGTGTGGCTAGACGGTGCACAGACTGTACGTGTCATTGGAATGTGACTTGAAATACAATTAAGTTGTATTCATAAAGAGGATATACAAAATCCCAGTAGTCAAGCTAATGTTATTTTTTAGAGTGCGTTGATTGCCATCACGATAAACGATAGATAATTTCATTCATCTCAAAAATATTTAGTTTTAAATAAGACAACTGTTTGACCTCTGTATTTATAAAACGCTTAGAAAACCTGTTCTAAATTTATGTATTCTTTAGTCAGATCAGCAGTGGATTTGACTAAAGCATAAACAAATACGATTTTAATTATCTTTTTTTACAACAGTTTGTATTATTTATGGGTTTAATTAGTACATATTAAAATGCTAATTAGATTTACATATTTTAATTTAGTTTTTATTTCGTGTAGTATTATATAATTTTAATATAGTTATTATTGTGAAAAAGAGCATCAGTGAGTATATGATAAGTTGCGTACTAATTAATGAGCTAATACTATAAATTATTAGTGGCAGTTGGGATTCACTATGAGGAATCTTTACTTCTTTACTAATATATAAAGCTGAAGAGTTTGTTTGCGCGCTAATCTCCGTAACTATTGGAATCCGAATTGAAATAATCTTTAAGAGTTGGATAGTTTATTTATCGAGGAATCATCATCACGTATCATCATATCATCACGCTATTACCCAAGATAGCGGAGCAGTTATCATAAATGTCAACAAATCGGTAAAATTTTCAACCATTTCTGTAAAAGTAAAAGCGACGGGATCAAATGGATGCGACGGGGGTTCAAAATATGTCACGGGCGAAGCCGCGGGGGTCAGCTAGTAATTAATAATACAATTATTCTGTATAAGTTCATCGATAACTGACATTCTAGATAACGTTAGTGAGTCAATGCGCATGAGTGATTCACCGATGAGTTGATAGTCCCACGCAAGCGCAGAACAAAGATGTCACTGATAATTTGCAAAAGGTTATGTTGAGTAAATAAATACGTTTTTTATGACGATTTATTATAAAAATAGACAAAGTATAAAGGTTACGCCCGTGTGTTTATGATTTTAAGCCCCGTATTCCAGAACGTTACTCAATACTCGATCGACGCTTGAGACTAGATTTTGCCTTATAAAATCTACTCTCAAGTGTTTCTTGAGTATTGATAAACGTCCTGGAATACGGATCTTAAAGTATGTTTACTAGATGACAATTGTGACGCAGTCTCGATACGTGGGGGCCAAATCTGCTATTTTAATCGTGTAACGTAAAGCCGTAGAATAGAACCAAAATCGCTGTTTTTAGCTATCAAAATGTTAGTAGACTATCAAAACTGCAACTGACTAGCGGCCACTGGCGCGGTACGTGTTAGTATAACTCATAGGCCGACCGATAGAAGTCTATTGGAGTACGAATGTAATAGTAGACTACGAAAAAAAAACAAAATTGTACCGTTGGCTTTCTATTTATCGACGAATACGATTCTTTCTGATGCGATTGAAATAGTGGACTTGGCCCACACACACATACAGCTGGACGTCATTTTCGTCTTTATTAAGGCGTGAGATAAGGAAAAGAGCAACACTCCTTGCTAATTAATGTTTTTTGATGTTTTTGACTGCCTCTGTGGCGCGGTGGGAGTGCATCCGACTGCTACGCAAGAGGTCGTGGATTCCCACCTAGGATAAAACTTTGTGTAATGAGCACGATGGTTTATTTTGTGTCTGGGTGTTATTTATCTATGATATGTATGTATTTAGAAATATATAAGTATGTTTATCAGTTATTTTGGTGGAATCAGATGGCGTTGTGTGAGTTGTCCCAACAATATAAAAAAAAATGTGTTGTAACAATTTTTAATTTGATTGGCAAATGAAAAAGAGTGGCGTGAGATTTCTTGCCGGATTATTACTCACAGGCCACTACTACTGAAAGATATCCTTCATTATAAAAAAAAATGGAGGGTAGTTACACACAAGAAACCACCACTCCCGCACATAAAACAAATTAAATGCAGTAGTTTTGGAAAATAATATACAGCAAGCGTCCGCTCTACACTCTTTTGCCGCGAGGAATCCATAATCAATTTTCAGGTAAAACTATCTGAGGCCTTAAAAATTTATATACTGCCTTATCGTAAGCTAGAATTCGGAGTTTAAATGACAAGACAATTTGTATAAAGCATTTTCTCTCGCATTCTATTTCCAAACACGAAAGCGGTTTTAAAAAATCCGATATATTAGAATCGCAAACATCCGTTCATAAAAGCTAACCGTCATAACTTACATTGCACACAGATTGTAATATAACGATAAGGGCGGACGATCCGAGATGTATGCGTTGTCACGGAGCCCGCCAATATCCGACGGAGGATTGAAATATCTGACCCGTCTTCTAGTCGAGTTGCTAGCGTAGCCTACGTATGTGAAGGGTTACATAACAATGATTTGGGGATAACTCACCTCTTGGTATATTGGTTACCAGACTACGAAACCAGAGGTTGTGACTCCAGTTCCCAGCCATTATCTATAATGTATATTTATATTCACTTACAATCTGTTTATTAGTCGTCTAAGTCACTAACTTAATTTGGACTACCACTTTTCATTTTAATATTATTTTGGGACTTAGTAACACAACACCGTCTAGCCCAAATTAAGATAATATAAGCAAATCCGTGACGCGTCACTCACGTACACTACCACTTACACCACCGAGGGAGCCAAATTATTATTTTCAGTCAATTTATTTAATAATATTTTAATATCGATATTTTCAAATTATATGATTAGTAAATAGTCATAAAATCACGCACAATCAACCACATCTCTTGTGACTGTTTTATTATCGAGATGTAATAGGGGATTTGCGCGGGATCTTGGTAAATGGCGGCCGCTTGCTGTATATTATTTTCCACAACTAGTGCATTACCCTTGTTTAATGTGTAAAAATGGTAGTTTCTTAGACATAAAAGTAGTGTAAACGTGCTATAGTGAAAGATAGTAATATATTGCAGTGAAAAGTTATTTTACAACTTGTGTAAATTACACTGAAAACCCCAATAACGCTCTACCACGTTAATGGGGCAAGGACACAGGACCTATGACTGGACTTGACATCGACAAAAGATTGGACAGGACTAAATTAGAAGATAAGATTGAAGAAATATGATATAAAACATATGATTTGGCTGAAAGGTCTAACTAAGACCATAAAATAAATACAAAAAAAGGAGATCTAAAAGTTTATCAAGATCAAGAACCACATGTTGGACTAAATCCGCCTAATGAAGTTCTAATAGCCCCGCTTATTCAGTGTTCTGCATTCATCTTACGTTACGATTAGCCCTAAAATGGTGACCGTTTCCGTGTTTAAGACACTTTATGGCGATTCAAAAAAAAAATTAATAGCAAGTAACCACAGTTTTCCGTGTTCATTTCAACACTGCAATAGGGTCAGTAGAGAGTAGCGCAATTATAACGCCTCTGGTATTACAAATGTCCATAGGCTACGCTGAATTGATTAATATACTTACTTATATTAACCGAACTGTTTATACAAAGTCCGAAATACATTCGCCGATATGAAATGTGCCTAACAAAATATTGAATAACATAATAGTATTGACGGGTTGACAAGATCTGGCTCCGCAATTTCCTATTCCGTCCGTCCATCACACGCGGCCATGTTTATTTATTTCCTCCTAACATTTCGCGCACTATTTATCTTTGATATCGGACACTTCATGAAAGGAATATTATTTATTTTGAATTTAGAAGAGTATTTTTGTCTAAAAATATATAAATATATTTCTTTTTAAATTTAAAAAAAAAACTAACTGACCTGCTCGGCTTCGTCCGTGCCATACTTCCAACCCCGTGGCACCCATTTAATCCCGTCACTTATTACTTTTCCAAAGATGTATGAAAGCTTCCCCGATTTGTTGTCATTTATGACTACTGCTCCTGTGTAGTGGCGTGATTATATATAGTTTAGAACCTTACTCAATAAATAGGCTATTCAATACAAAAAGAGTTTTTCAAATCGGTCCAGCCGTTCACCCGTGATGGCGTGACCAAGGGAAATAGGGATTCATTTTTATTCATATAGATAATTGGGTCTTATAAAACCTGGCTTACGCCAAAGCATTACTACAAATACGTTGAAGACCTCACTACCAATAGGTAGGTATTAATACGTAGTACTATTACATATTCTGTGGTACTTCACGCTGCATAACTTTAATCAATTTTGATGAACTTTAACGCAGGAATTAATATGATGAGAACTGCAGGTCTTTGTGAATTTATAATAATTTAATTTATTTTTCATGAATAACGTCTAATATACGTATATTATAATAACTCATAATCCTAATACCGTTTATCCTAATTTTCAAAATGTTATATTTGTTTTGTTACATTTGTAACCCCACCCGGGTTGTATCTAACGATGTTTATTAAATAAAACCAATCAGACCCTTCTCTAACGAAAATAAATGGATAATATTAACACAAAACTTACATTTGATTGAACTTTACACAGATAAAACAAAATTGAAACCAACCTTAGTAATCATGGCGGATCACAACAAATTCAAATTTCGAAACAAAGGAGCTTCGTACAAACGAATGAAGTGAACGAACGAGTGAACAGATTGAGTGAACAATATCTTATTTTGCAATAATCCGCTAGGAACTGTGGTAATTTCCTGAAAGAGATGAAATAACGCCGACATTCCTGTTTTAAACTCAAAATATTTACAATAAGCTATCGTTTTTGTATGTAAAATAGGATATATTAGATGATATAATAGCTCCGTTTTGTTGGTGCTCGATCGATAACTCTAATTTCTTTGTGTTACATGAGAAAGAAGAGAAAATATGGCGAAAGTGTTGTCTTCACATGAGTGCAACGCATATATCTTATACGTACATATATCTACTAAATAAATTTGAAATAAAATCAGAGTGTAGAGTGTAAGGTCCAGTCTTCAGAAACGACTCTTGTATTGCTATTGACTCCAATGTGCTGCCAATTTTTCCTGAGATGCAGAGCATTGTGGAGTTCTTCATGTGTTAATAGCGCTGGATTTGGACGCTCCAACAATGACACGTGTCATCCCAATTTATCGCCACTTAGGTATCGCTTTGTAATATAAAAGGTCAAAAATCCTCCCCGAAAAGTGATTGTGTGATTATTGGAGGAGGTTATAGGATATAGGTTATAGGACTAGCAATGGGGCGAATCGACAAATATTGAATAATGACTCGTTTAAGATATATTCTGGGGCTTTCTATCGGTTTTCTTTATCTGTGTTTATAATAACTAGGAAATCTACTTAAGATTTTGTTGATTGTGATAAACTTATCAGCTTTAGAGAGAAAATTATAGATTTTTTTTCAGAGTTTCTATGGCTTACTCAATAAAATCTTTAAATTTCTAATGAAATTGCTTGACTTTTTAATAAAGATTGCAGATTTCTCAATGCGTGCATATTAATTAAACTAGTCAATTTGTCTTGTGAATAAAGACGCAAGAAGTGGCAAGTTTCTTTGTATGGCGGTGGATTTATCGGCAACTCTCTCGGCCCGACTTCATTTCCTGAGCTCGCCTCTTGTCGAACTTGTGTAAACGCGCAATTCACGAACGGTAGCGATCTTGAGTCAAAAAGTTTTTCAAGGGTGTCAGAACAAGCTTTTGTCTATTTAGATATTGTTTTTTAAAATGGGCAGAGCAGCGTAGTGATCAATTTCTATTTAATTCAATTCAAAAAACAATTGGACTTCAATATTAATCCATAGCTGACCTCTCTTACCCTTAAACTATCAACTATTAAGACAACTTTGACGTGGGGTATAGATTATGTATCTTAAACCGTAGTAAATTCTAGTATTTTTTCAACCTTAATAGTAAGGATTTCTCTGCCGTTAATAATTTTTCTACTCGCTAAGAAGAAGCGATAAAGCTTCTCGCTCTCACCAGTTACGACCTGATCCTCGCGCCGAGTGCACGTACTTCTGGCGTGAATATTTTTATACATACGAGTATAAACATGGAACTCTCTGCCGGCGCAAGTGTTTCCCTCCTCTTAAAATTCTGGGTCCTTTAAGAGAAGCGTGAAAAGGCTTATTTCTGGGCCGTCAATTTGAAATTCACGGGTCGTCGTCTTTGCTTACCATCAGGCGAACGACGCCATTTTGACGTGCCAAAAAAAAAAACACCACGGTAATATTCTCTCGCAAAACAATCAGCTGTGATTTTTGCTCATTGTAATTTTCTCCTTCTATGGGGCGTGGAGTAATATCGCTGTATGCTAAGAAGTACATTATATGGCTTCTCAATACTTTGTTTTTTATTCTTCCACTCCCTCACTCCAAAAAACAATGTAGCAAACTTCAATGAGAGAGTGTTATATCGCAATACTATATTTGTGAATGATACTCAAATCGATATCTTTTCTAATTTGCACCACACCCCAACACTACAATGCGGGAGGATAATCACATTGTTTTGTTTTTGATTCATTGCACTTTGTTCCCGTAAACTTGCTATTTATTACATTTCTTGCACTGATCGGATATTTACATGTTGCCATTTAGTTATAAGTCTAATTTATGACATGCTTATATCGAGAATATTGTAAATAGATTTATATATGAAAACATGTATAAATACGTACGTACTTATTGTCACGCCTTTATACCTGAAGGGGTACGCAGAGGCATACTATGCGCCCACATTTCATATGCATTTTGTCCTACGTGACAGGTGGTGAGTCCATTGCCGTGTTGAAATGGGCAGGCGCTGGTTGTGGCGTCCTGCTGTTGAATTTTTTTAAGCCGCCTATATGGCTTTCAACTGGGTTTAACGATTGCCATGTTACGAGCAACCGGGACCAACGGCTTAACGTGCCTTCCGTAGCACGGAAACGCTCGCAAATGTAAATGCTACAAAGTGGTCACCCATCCGAGGTCCAGCCATAGTGAAAGTTGCGTAACTCAGTTATCGTTTATAGAACACTAAGTCCGCGAGGCCACGAGCGCTTATACTAAATATAAATAATTGCTTAATATATAAATATTTACTTACATATAAAGACCACGTGAGGATATTGCTCAAAAACGGAAAAGTCAAACAGTACTCGGATACTCAGACGTGCATGTATGAAGCGATTGATGAATCTGCAGGAAGCAAAAGAAGTATGCATGGATCGCAAAGCCTGGCGATCTGTCCTCTCTGACTACCGTGTCAGGGGTACAGCGGTGAAAATAGATTTATCTGTCCCCTTAATACGCGTCTGTCGTCGGCGTCGTCTTTAGAGTTTTGACAGGCGTTACCTTACTGTAGTACGCATTCTTGTGAGAAAAAAGTTGTAAAAAATAAAGTCTTTCTTAATGTCAATTTTTATATTTTAAAAGAGACCCCGATATTCTTCCTCACCGGGGTAAATAACACCACAATCTACAATGTCTATTTCAACACAGCAACGGGCTCACCACCCGTTCCGTGGGACAAAAATGCACACGGTTTCGGAAATAAGGCGTGACTGGTAAATAACTAATAGTTACTTACATCCAAAACCACCCAATATTTCTAGAAAGCATTCTTAAAACACTTTCATTTTTAATGTACCTAGTTATTTTGTATTTAATTATGCATATGTTAGTCTGTTAAATTCTAAAATAAAATAAACTGTGTACAGTGTATTTGTCTGCTTTTTAAACAGTTTTGAAATATAGTAAGCACATAATATATGTATTCCTTTATTATTTCAGGTAAGTGCATAATCGAGATGCAGCATGCATGCATTATGTAAGTTTGAGACGGCTTTGTAAACTGTAAGTTGTACACAGACCAAAAATTACCTACCATAAATTTTGGTAAAATCTTTCTATACCTACTTTTTTTTACTTACATTATACTTTAACATTTAGGTAGTAAAATGTTACACAAAATTGTTTCAATTCAATCCTTTAACCAAAATTGATCCAAGCTCTGTGCCAGATCATATCGAATTATCATAGGGAATTAGATCTGCTGCATATGATCACGTTTTAAACAGTTTGTCTGTGAAGACAGATTATGATTATGCTATTTTAAACATTCTTTCCTGTACTTCTATCTGTCTATCTTCACGCTGTATCCCTCACGGGGTAGTCAGAGAGGACAGATCTCCAGGCTTCACGATCCATGCATACTTCTTTCGCTTCCTGCTGGTTCATTCATCGCTTTATACATGGACGTCAGGGCATCGGAGTACCTACTTTTAACTTTTCCGTTTTTTAGCAAGCTGCTCACGTGGTCTTCATATGTAACTGTCGGCCTGCCCTGACTTCTTCTACCCTCTACTTTCGCACAATAGATATTTATTCTTCGTCAATCGTACCTCACTCTTTCCTGTACTTATACTACAATATTCTTCTTAAGCTATCACATTCACTAAATTTCATTGATACTTACGTTTTTATGTGCCCCCAACACAAGGTATATCACCAAGGATAAATCCACGGGCATGGGTAATTATTATCTAAGGTATTTAATCAGATTCTCAAATATAATTTGAAATTATCTCAAGACTAACTACTAAATAATAGCGTGGGAATTTACTAGCATTTATTGTTAGTTGCACAGGCCCTGTTAGGATCTAATCGAGATACGAGTATAATCGACTAACTCGAGTGACGTTATCGACTACACACAGAATGTAAAGTTAGGCTTGTAATGCCATGGCTAATTGGGGAGTATAGAACCAATTGTGGAGTATATCATTAATTAATTTTGTAGTAAGTAAAATATTCCATCACACTGGCTATTTTTCAGAAAATTAACTTCAATAGTCTTTCAACTACACGATTTTCTGTCTGATGAAAATAATATAGTAAAAGGTAAAAATAGGACGGAAGACATTCAGCTCTCTGAGAACAAAGGACATTTTCCAATTAAAGTTACTACCTGAATCATGATGATACTTCCTTATAGTCATATTTTGCAGAACTAGGAGATACATTTTCTATTTTTACGCTTAAGTTTCCCACCTTTATTTTTTCTCTGCTCTATCTTAATAATCCCCAATCGCTAATCGTCATCATCGCTTAACGTAGCAGCATTGTCATCATTAATAAAAATAGAACACCGCTTTTTATTTAAAAGCAAAGATGCACATCACAAACGGGCTAACATTGCAAAACTTAAAACCTCTTGTAGCAATCAGAAACCAGACAATACTAATTGTTGAATAGGAGTCTCGACAGATCCGCAGGCGAAGGCAGATTACCCGCGCTCACCCACTTTGTGTCACATCGAGATGGTGCTTGAAGCCGATCGTATCGAGAGCTTGCGCTTTCTAAGCCTGGCTATGAAGAGTTATTGATACCGGGAAAAGTGGAAGATTCTTTTTGTAACTTTGGGATAGCGCAGGGGTGTATGTTTCATGGAGTAAAGCGGTTTATTTATAAGAGCAGTCTTGACTGAAATAAAACACGATGTCGTAAAAGTAGGTATGTTATAAAATTGTGTTACGAGCCTGACTCATAGTGTTATCAAGAGTAAAGTTCAAGTGGAAAGCAATTGAACTACTTCTTTATTGAGAATTGTGCATTGGCATGTGATAGTGTTAATGCCGATGATACACTAGGTATCACACTTGATACCAAGTGTATCATCGCGATATCATCAGCGAGTTCTCATACTGAACATAGAAATACACAGCAGTTAACAGCCCTTGGTTAACGTTCATGCCCAGAGCTTTACCAAACGGTCAAAGTTTGCTGAATTTTGCCAACGTCCGTCTCACATGGCTATTTACATTAAACATGTATTTTTTTAATTGTGTCCCATGTTGGGCGCCAATGTAGTGTTAAGTACTTCTACCCAGAAAGAAAATAGCTTTTGTGAAATGAATTAGTAGGCCATCCCGTTACGCTGACGTACTTAATGGGATGAGGTAGTCATCGGAAGTGTAGATATGGATCACCAGTGTAGAAGTTCACACCTTGCAATCACAAGTTCTATGCTTCGTTGCGTAATGCTCTCCATCAGCACACTTAGATATACCTTCTATGTGAATAATTTAACATTTAGGTGTTCTTACTTTCCGTTACATGGATAATTCATCGAAGTTGGTGGTCCATCGCTAATATCTCGTGTTTCCACAATCTCTGTAGGTATTATCTATGATGGCGGGAGGTTACAAACAGTTGACAAACTGCACTACGTGATATTGCAGCCATTACTCCTGGTGATTCATATCGAACTCCCCCAACACAGCACCGAGCTCCCTGAGATAACGGCACGTCCAATATACCGATTAAAATTTAACCTGTTCACAAAAAAGTTTGGGAACTACATCCATTGTGTTTGGCAACACTGTGATTTGTTTCTTTTTAGGTGAACATCATATGTGACTTTTCTATATTTATTGTTATAATCTTTTACTATTATTTACAAAATTATCAATTTATTCTAAACATCACTTCTTCGTCGTATTTATATCAAAATCTTCAAATTCAGCAGCGTTAATATTATTGCACTCCGTCAAACCTTTTATATCAAAATATTCTCACAATTTAAAAGGTTCAATTTGACATCTGTCAACAGTAACAACTATGAAACGAAGTAAAAAGGTCGTTCCTTTTTTACTTTCATGATAAAATTGTCTTAAACGAGTGGCTGCCAAGAAAGATCCTCTAAAAAATGAACGTCAAAGTGACAGATATTTGGGAAAAAGCGCCAAAACTACTGTTGACAAAGCACCGTTGAGCTGAAACAATCAACAAATTGGCATCACACAAACGGATCGGACATTTATTGTCCGCTATCGTTACATTCCACCTCTGTTGTTTATAACAGAGACGGCCAATTTGCTAGGGAGGACTTTTTATCGTGTTTTTTTGCAATTTTTTTTTGTATACGTCGAACAAAGGCGATATGACAGGTCTCAATGTAGGAGCAACGGTATCGGTAGTCGGGCACGACATAAAACGAGAATCGAGTAATCGAGCAATCGAGTAAACACAGAAGGAACGGGCGGGCGACCATCGGCCCGTGACAATTGCATCTGCAGTCGAATTGCAGACGCCATGTTGGATTATGGCGCACCTCTATTTCGATTAAGTATCTCCGTGGCTTTGTTTTAGATTTCGCTGCATATGTATTGGTATAGAACTATTTTGATTGTTAGCACCTTTATTGTACCTACACCGTACTATTTTTATTTCTTTAAAAAAATACAAATAATTGCGAGTCTAATAAACCTACAATTACCAAACGTGATTTCATTATGTTTCATATATATTTTCATCATGATAATAATAATAAGCTTATGACATAATTACGATCAATTGTCTTAAATATTGTCGTAAAGCATAGTTCTGACAACTTAATGCAGTTATATTCGTATACGTGATCTTGTGATTACAATTATAAGCAATTAATACCTAAGCAATTGTTTATTAATACAGAGTTAATCCTTCTACAATAATAAATTAAGGGTATAATTTTTTAATCTAAAATTGTTCCAACCCTCTAAATTCAAGCAAACCACAATGGTGAAAATTGAAATTGAAAGTTCAAGTGAACTGAACAAATTAATTATATTCCATGTAATTGTACTCAATTACATGGATTATATCTATAAAATTGTTGGCCAGACTGCGGGCGGTGGCACAACATGAGTCAGGGGCTTGGCTGTTCGCTCTGCCATCGCCCAATATGGGAACTTTGTTGGACGATAACTCACTGCGGGTGGCTGTAGCTTGGGCTGCAGAGTGTGTGAACCTCATCTATGCATCTGCGGTACCTTGGTGGAGAGCGATGGTCATCACGCGCTGAGTTGTCGTCGCTGCACAGGCAGGCATCCGCGCCACCATGCCCTTAATGATTTAATCCGACGTGCACTGGTGTCAGCTGGTGTCCCCTGCGTGCTCGAGCCGCCGGGTCTGTCCCGCGCGGACGGCAAGAGACCGGATGGTATGACCCTCGTGCCTTGGCAGAATGGCAAGTGCCTGGTATGGGACGCAACATGCGTCAGCACTTTTGCCGCCAGTCACCTTTTTCGTACCGTCCACTCACCAGCGGCCGCAGCGGAAGATGCCGCTCACAAAAAGCGACAAAAGTACGCAGTGATGGAGTCCCGGTATATAGTCGTACCGGTGGCTGTGGAAACGATCGGCTGCTGGGGGAGCGAGGCTAAGGCTTTTATTTCTGAGATTGGTCGTAGAATAAAGGAAAAGACTCATGACTCCCACGCCCGGTCGTACCTGGTGCAAAGGATAGCCATTGCTATCCAACGAGGCAATGCCGCAAGTGTATTGGGCACCTTTGCATCGGGTATGGTCAGGGGTGGGTTATTCAGCAGGGAATAGGTGGGTACATTTCATTATCTTTAAATCATATATATGATTTAAAGATAATGATATATAATGTATAAATATATAAAATGTATAAATAATATAATAAAATCTATAAAATTTCATCAATATAATATCTGTGAATATATAAAAATCTATTTCGAAATATATGTAAGGGAACACGTCATTCAAAGTACGATATCAAGTTGCAAAAACCTTTCTCGGAAGGTTCGCGCTTTACAATAGTGGTGTGCCTTAAATATACTTATTTTAATCGAGTAGGTATATCGAAGAAGCAAGTATCGGGGGCGCTCGTGTGGAATATAGATAGTGACGGACGGTGGACGGCTTCTAGGCTAGCGATACGATACAAGGTGCTTCACACCAGGAATCTTTTCATATTTTCAATTTTCGTCCAGTTTTAAACGAGAAGTCGGTTGCATTGTATGATTTGACGGAAGCTGAGAAACCTGCAACACAAATATATTTATTTGTTAAATAACAGTTTCTAAATTCGAAATTTAGAAATTGTTCTCTTCTAAATTTGAAAATATATTACACTGTAGTCCATACAGATCAGCAGATCATTGTAATAATTAGTAATGTATAGAACTTGTTCTTATAAACTCTCGTGGCGACATAAATATGAAATTGTTAATAGAATTCAATGCAATAAGAAAAAACATACAACGTTAAATAACATATAAGGTTGAAAGGTAAAGCACTCGTGACCCCAATAAGTCAGTGTTCTGTAAATGATCTCTGCGTTAATCATCTTTCGCCATGACTGGTTACGGATGGGTGACGGCTTTGCGGTATTTCCATTTACGAACGTTTCCGTGATTCGGAAGGCACGTGAAGCCATTGGTCCCGGTTGCCAGTAATTTTGCTGTCGTTAAGCCAAGTTGAAGGACTATGTATAAGGTATGGGCGGTAAATTGAAGGACTTATAACCTGCGTCTATTTCAACACGGCAATAAACTCACTACCTACATCTTTTTTATTGAACACTGACCAGGATACAAATGCACGCGATGAAATGTGGCCGTATAATATACCTCTGCCACCCCTTCGGGGATAAAGACGTGACTGATAAAAGGTAACGTTTAAAGAAGTAATTTCGTCATTCATGTCCATAGATATAGATAATATGTCAGAATTAGAATCAATCAAATATTTTTCCAATACTGACATCACGTCATAGAGTTGACATTTAAAAAAATCCCAAGGTAGTATTTCGTTCGTGACGTTGGCAACAAAAGAGCGCTGTCAACGGCGATGGATATGAAAATTAAAATCTCGCGTTAGTTGGCAATGTTGGCAGTAGTGACGGCTGTCCGGCCCAGCCGGTCGCGTTGCCAGTTCGATTTCAGGCTTGTTCTAAATATGTCAACACTTCTTTGTTATAGTGGGACGTGTGAGCGGAAATGAAACTCTATCGAGTAGACGACACTATTATCGATATATAGCATATTATTATGCTTTTACGTTGTGTAGCAAATTAACGTATTCACAATCGGAATAGTTGTTCATTGATGCTTTCATAGATGTTGGGTAGAAATGAAAAGTTTATTTTATTTTAAATTTTAGCCTCTTTTAGGTTACCATCATTAATTTGCTCATTATGATGTTTGGTATTTTCTTTACATTGAATACCTGCTTCACTATAAACATATTCTACTAAATCCTCAATTTTTTAACAAGCTCTTTCTTTCTGGTCTGAAAACCTATCTTATAAATGCAAAGATTACTTTTCAGTGGAATTGTTTAGTTCTTCAACATTTTATTGAAAACCAATTCATAATTCTCTCAGATTGAATGACATTTGATTCGATACTGCTACCAATAAAGAAAAGGATAGCGAGAGTTCTAATAGAATATGTTCAAAATTTGACTGACAGTATCCTCCAATACCATCGCACAAAGCTTCAAGTGGCTTCATCGTTAGAAAAAAAAAACAACGAACAAAAATTCAAATTTCAACTTCTATTCGAAAATTCGCGGAAACGCGAAGAAAACTTACATGAGTGACGTATCACTGTGTGCCAGGCTACGAGATATCCGCGTATTTACGTACGTACCTGTCGCCGTTCTCGTCAAGCTAAGCTTCCCGCTCCGTTCTGTACTCAGTTGAAAAACTTTTCGACTGGCACGTGTGATAGCGACATTTGCACTCGTAAAGGCAGTTTATTGAAGCCGCACACAACTTTTCACGTTTAGAAACTGAATTGGATTTGCTTACGTGTACGTACGCTTCAAATTAAATTTAACTTGGCGTAGTTTTTTATCAAAGCTCTCAAACTACTGTTTGCAAGATACTGGATCAAGCAGGAATTGGGAATTATATTGATAATTTCTTACCGCGTAGGCCATTAACTGGTCATGGGCTATGTACACTTTTGGTATATGATATGTCAATTTAATATCTATAGATTATTTTATAGAAATAAAAGAATGTGTGAAAATAATATTCCTAAATTTAAAGAGACAGCAATCTGTAAGACCTTTAAAAGCTACGTGCTTTTACTAATCGAATCTGAATTTAAACGCAGCACACTGCTTCTTAGGATGAAAAAAAGTTTGAAACCTTTTTGACAAAATCACTATCACAACCAAGAACTTACGAATACATTTTTCTCATAAAATATGTATTTTTTTCTACCGTCGTTCCTGTATCGTCACACGTCACCTGTCCGAACAGATTCCGATCGCGATCCACCGTCATTATGTTTGCTCAGTCGTCAAAAATTCTTTTGTCCGCGAGATAAGCTTTGCGCCACTGTGCGACACTAGCTATCGTTGAGTATTTTTTAAAAACTAATGTACCGTATCGATAGATAGAGTTGTACGAGTATGTTTGTATTTTTTGGCATATTATGCCAATGAAATAGTTTTTTTTATGGTTTCACGTGGACAACGACAGCTGGTTGAACTCCCACTCAATCTCTTACAGCCCTAATCTCCTACGACAGAGCCATACGTTAGAATATCAGCTGAACGAGATTGCAGGTTTCAATACCAGAGTTTAACGTACACCAGCGACATGAACCGTTGAAATTGAAAACAAATATATATAGTGGATTTATTGAGTGTTGACTACCGTCCATGCCACACCATTTCTTGTTTTTGGCATCAATCTTGGACATCACATTTTACACGCTGATTGGTTGCTTCTAAAGTGCTTGAATTTGAAAAACACTGGTCAATGAATGTACCGGGACAAGATATGAAAGAAATCATTGACTGCGACAGTTTATTTTTAAAATGTATTTAGATCAAGATGATTTAAAAATTTTAAATTGTGTTTGTGTTTCTTAAACATGAAGATGTTGAAGAAAAACAAACACATTATAAAAGTTTTAAATAACACCACTTGTACTATTCCACAACATTCCACTAGACCAAGTAGGTATTACTAAATAATAAATACCAACTAGGTCCAGTGGTCATATTGTGTGCCTTTGAGAATGCCGTGAGGCGAAACCGGTTGGGTTTATCAAGTAAATGTTGTGGAATAGTACAAGTGATGTTATTTAAAATGTGTAGCAATTCCACCAAGTGCCATCAATCAACAGTATAAATTAACATTTTAAAAGGTTCATATATGTCGCCATTCTTAGTTCACTTTCGAGTAGGTTTGTGAGTGTTGTGACTTATCTGTTTTTGATGTTGAACTAAACAATTAGTATATACAAAACTAAACTATAAATCTTCACGCACTACAACTAACTATCTTGGCAGGGTAGTCACAGAGGACAGATTGCCACGCTTTGAAATCCTTTCATATCTATTTCTTTCAAATTCGTCAAAATCTTTCTATCTAATATCTTGGCAATGAATGGTATCTTATCTAAATATATATCAAAACCCAGCAAGTACTCAAGTACTATTCATTCAGCGATGTTAAACGCTTAAGTAATTTGTCGCAGTCGATATATTAACATTAGTAAACCATTGTGCAGCGATAATATACAGTGCCTATCTACTTTAGTACCTAACGTAGGTAACACGAGTTGTGATAAGTTGATATGGCATACAATGCACCGTGAAATAAAACAGAAGGTAAAATTTTACCTTCTATATATATTGGGATTTTTGGTATTACTATCAAGGAGATTTCCTCACCACTATCCCTTACTCAACTTTTGTTTTGTACCTACTGACACCAGACAGATGTTTTAGAGTCTTAACAGGTATGTCAAAAACTTCCAAGGACTACATCTTTTACAGTTATTTCCAAACATATGTAGTCACGATGTCGATCGGTTAAGTTTTTAAAAATTGCGAATCGTGAGGCTTATGTGTTCAAAGCTTGCGGCTTAAGATCTACATGAAACTTAATTTGACGTATGTCCATAGATATTGTAATATTATAAAAATGCATAGTAGGACCGACATATTAAATGCAACTAATTTTTGTATCGATTTGTTACACAAACAATACACGGGACATCTTTCCCGTTCTCCTATAGTATCCTATGTCTGATTATGCTGAAATTTCGTACTCAGGACAGTTCTTCAGGTATTTCCGTTCTTGGTTCATTTAGTAACAAACATTCATCCATCTAAACTTTACACAGTAAATATTTTTTCGCTCAATTTTCCGACATCTCTTCAGATTACTATAGTTTGAATCAATGCTGCTCATTTCAGTGACATGTACCATATCAAATAATTTCATAAAGGCTATTTGTCTGTATTTAAAACCTTAACTTATACATTTGTATATAAAAATCACATAAGTATCAGATTTTTATCACTCAAAAGCAATATTTTAACATACCAATTGCTTATGTAACGATAAAAATCTACACAACACATATAATAATTCAGATTGCTATCGGCTATGTAATCCGGCGTGTCGTGCGATAAAAAACGAAATCGTAAAAATCGCGCTCGATTAAGTTTTTATCGGTTTTTCCGATAAGAGTTGCGCTTCGTCGAAAGTAGTTAGTGAGTGGTTGATTGTCGGCCCATAATATTGTCGATACTGTGCATGTGATTGTGTTACACGACTCTAATTTACGGTTGGTTATTTTTTTATTTGTTTTTTCAAATCAAGGTAAGGCTTAATATTTCGAAGTTCTACAACAAACTGTAAGCTGATGACTTTCATGAATGGAAAATTCAATTTGATAACTGTAATAACTAGACATTGATAAAATGTCTTCGAATCGTTTTGAAATCAGTTTATAATTTTAAATTAAATATTTGTCGCGACTTGGTAGCATTATAGCGGGAAAAGTAACCTTGTAAGTGTAACTTTATCATTAAAATCAACTTAACTATTTAGGTGTTTTATATTTAACTCTCATAACGCTGTATTCCTGAGTCATTAAAACTGGAAAAGAAATTAACAAACATAACCTTAAGTTTATTAAGGTTGTCTAAGTATTTACCAACAATATTTTCACTGTCTTGCTTGACCAATTATGATGATAATTTGTGAACTCTCTTCACTCAAACTCGTTGAGAAAATTTAAAGAGACCAATGTTTTCACTGACATTACAAAAAAAAAATAGCTAACGTGTACGTGGCACAACTGATACTAAAAATGTATAGAACCTTTGTCCTTTACTAGTATTGACTGATTGTTTGTGCGAACATCTTGGACCTATAATAACAAATACCTTGCAGCTCTATAGAGCCATCCAAATAAGCTAGCTGTGAGTATCGGAAAATGTTCTATTAAACTAGCACACATAGTCACTACTAGCACATTACGGCTTGAAGACCAACTCTCATTGACAACCATTCGTAAGTTTTCGACGGACATTCAATAATATGTCTATCGAAATCTAAAATGAGCATATTTATATACGTAAGTCTCTACTTATTTTTCCAATAACATAGGGTCCTAAGCTTTCCAAATACAGTCTCTCGTCGTCGGCGGTCCATGTTGCTGGGGGGCGTCCTACCTTACATATGCGCAATGCCACTTTGACTAGGAGAGGCCTTCGTACGTAGGAACTGCGATATAGACTCATTTAGATCGTGTTTTCGAATATATCCGATCCTGTGTCTAATTTCAATGGCTTGTTTAATGTTGATGATGAAATGGAAACAAAGTGAATTGAAAAAAGTCAGAAGAAGACAGGAACCGTGTTTAGTTACGACTCCATTAACTTCGTCGACGCCTTAGAAAGACGTTATTTTTTGATGTTATTTCGAAGACGTTCACTAAATTTACTTTAGTGAACGTCTTCGAAATAACATACAAATAGCACAGAATAAGTAATAGTACTACGTAGAATAGTACTGGTAATAATAATAGTATTGGTAGAATAGAAAGAAGTACTGGTAGAAGTATAGTATTGGTAGAATGGAAAGAAGTACTGGTAGAAGTAATAGTATTGGTAGAATAGAAAGAAGTACTGGTAGAAGTAATAGTATTGGTAGAATGGAAAGAAGTACTGGTAGAAGTAATAGTATTGATAGAATAGAAAGAAGTACTGGTAGAAGTAATAGTATTGGTAGAATAGAAAGAAGTACTGGTAGAAGTAATAGTATTGGTAGAATAGAAAGAAGTACTGGTAGAAGTAATAGTATTGGTAAAATAGAAGAAGTACTGGTAGAAGTAATAGTATTGGTAGAATAGAAAGAAGTGCTGGTAGAAGTAATAGTATTGGTAGAATATAAAGAATTACTGGTAGAAGTAATAGTATTGGTAGAATAGTAAGAAGTACTGGTAGAAGTAATAGTATTGGTAGAATAGAAAGAAGTACTGGTAGAAGTAATAGTATTGGTAGAATAGAAAGAAGTACTGGTAGAAGTAGTAGTATTGGTGGAATAGAAAGTAATAGTACTGGTAGAAGTAATAGTATTGGTGGAATAGAAAGTAATAGTACTGGTAGAAGCCAAAGTCAAAACTTTCCGTTGCCAATCAATAAATTCAGTTTATGTGCCACTGGGTTTTTCAAACCATATTTGCATTGATCATAAGATTTATATGACCTGAGTGATACACGAGTACATTATAAGTATGATATATAAAATATCAATGTAAATAACACTGTATTTTAATCAGTTTATCGTTATCAGTTAGTAGTAGGTAAATAAATTATATCTATCTACTTATCTTAGATTTGTTCGCAATCAGTGGCTGTAGGATAGGGCAAGCGTCCTCGGGTACCTTATCTTAGAGATTATCGTAGAATCGTATTAGTGCGTTTGAAGGCTTGAAGGTTGCTTCAAAGGGTGTGTATTTAGGCCTAAATTTGTTTAAAAAGTCTATGTCATACAACAATAAGCGCGGTGGGAGTGTATCCGACTGCTACGCAAGAGGTCGTGGGTTCGATTCCCGAAGGATAAAACTTTGTGTGATGAGCACGATGGTTTATTCTGTGTCTGGGTGTTATTTATCTATAATATAGTCCGTAGAATAGAACCAGAATCGCTGTTTTTCGCTGTCAAAATGTTAGTAGACTATCAATAATGCAACCGACTAGCGGCCACTGTCGCGGTACGTGTTAGTAGAATTCTATCAGCTGACCGATAGAAGTCTATTGAAGAACGATTGTAATAGTAGAATACGACAAACTCTCAAAGTTAAACCGGTGACTTTCTATTGAGCAACGATTTTGATTATATGTCGACACTATTGAAATAGCAGACTCTAATTTCAAATCGATACCTTCAAGCGTTACCGAGATAAAAGGTCTTGACAGACAGTTGGACGGACTTACGTTAAATAAAGTAAGGCCGTATAAGATTTCTGTTTTTGCCTTTTGAGGTAGGGAACCATTAAAACCCAAACACAGGTGTTCTTAGTAGCTAATCTGGGTGGACCTTAACAGAGGTTTTAGATGCTGGACTTGAGACTAACGTATTTATTAAACCTGTAACATGTTTATTCTATTTAAGTAAAATAAAGATAATCTGAGACCTTGGCAATAGTCCAGTGAGACAGAATAAACCATCCTACTAATATTATAAACGCGAAAGTTTGTAAGTATGGATGTTTGTTACTCTTTCATGCAAAATCTACTGAATGGATGTTGATGAAACCTTACAACAATATAGCTTACACATCAGAATAACTCATAGGCTACTTTTTTATCCCGGAAACAAGTTCCTGTGAGAAACGGGAACGGGAAAAATTCACCACTCGTGTGGAGCCGCGGGCGTCAACTAGTTTCTTATAATTGTACCAATAACCATCCCAAATTGTACAGCCATGATTGATAAAGTTCCAAAGATACGGATAAACCCTATCACATTCAGTGTCTATCTCTATAATCAGTGTAAAGAGGCAACAGTAGCAAACAGGGCCGGTTATCGGCACAACATATCGCATCGAAATACACATATGAAATTAGTGCCAAAAATAACGATAGGAAAATATATTCCTGATAAGTGTTATATGATAATCTTTATAGAAGAGCAACGACTCCCCGTGACTTCACTCGCGTAAATGTAATGTCAATAGAGTTTTCAGATTTTTATTTTTTAACTAGCTGACCTCCGCGGCTTTGTCCATGACATACTTCGAACCGTCGCAACCAGTAAATCCCGTCGCTTATTACTTTTACAAAAATGTATGATATATGATATAAATTTACCTGTTTTGTGGACATGTTTGATTACTGCTCCGCTCTCTAGGGTAGTAGCGTGATGATATATAGCCTATAGCCTTCGTCGATAAACGGGCTTTCCAACACAAAAAAATATTTTTTCAAATCCGACCAATGAATTTCAGATTAGCGCGTCCAACTAACCAAACAAACTCTTTAGCTTTATATCTATACTAATATTATAAAGCTGAAGAGTTTGTTTGTTTGGTTGAACGCGCTAATCTCAGGAACTACTGTTCAGATTTGAAAAAAATCTTTTTGTGTTAGATAGCCCATTTATCGAGGAAGGCTATAGACTACATATCATACGCTACCACACTGGGGAGCAGAGCAGTAGTCATAAATGTCGAGAAATCGGGCAAATTTTTATGCATGACGGGATTAAATAGGTGCGACGGGAGGTCGAAATATTCCACGGGCGAAGCTGTGGGGGTCATCTAGTATTAGTATAAATAGAAGAATTAATTAAAATTGCACATATTTAGCAGGACCATGTGTTTTGAGAAACGCGATTTTTTAATTGTACTTAATTACAGTGTGAAAACGTTCACTTGCTGATTTATACAAAGACATGCATTAATGAAACGAAAGAAGCATGCATGGGTCCACGGAGCCGGACGATCTGTACTCACTGCTTACCCCGTCAGGGATACAACGTTAAGATCTTTGTCGCAGTGCATCTCACTTCGCCTGGGGCACTTTTCCCTAAATTTTCTACTCCACTTCTCACGATCTTCGGCATCCTGTGCCGTAAGCCCTCGGATACAACGTGAAGATATTTAAGTAAAAGTAAAAAGTAAAGCAAAACTTTCTTTATTTTGCATAGATCTTTTTTAATGCGCTTACATTATAAATTTAATATTTTTTATGTGACCACCGGTTCGGAATGCGGCCCACCTGACAAGAACCGGCAAGAAACTTAGGAAGACCCTTAACGTAATGCTTGCATTACATACAATAAAGATATAAATTACAATCGACGCCAGTAGCCAATTGTGTACAAACATTGGCCCAACTATCGGCAGCGTGCACTTTACCGATTTTCGCGTGTTACAGAACGATAAGGCCGATTTCTTATCTATACCCCCTCCTCTCACACGCCCCAGTTTCGATATTGATAACGAATGCGTTACCGGTTACGTAGTGTTTTGTTTTCAATCGATAACTATTTAATACTTCGCGTACGCTTAGGTTGTGGAATGAGCTCCCTGCCTGGGTTTTCCCGAACATCTACAGTGTGGGGTTCTTTAAAAGGGGTCTTAGAAGGTTTTTACAGGGTCGGCAGCGCGAGCGCTGCACCTCTGGTGTTGCAAACGTCCATAGGCTACGGTGACCACTTTTCATCAGGTGGGCCGTGTGCTTGACTGCCACCTCAGTGGTATAAAAAAACAAATACTGTGTGTGTATTGGCCTTAAGAGTTTTACATACAACTGACAAAGTTGACTAAAATGTCGATTGCATTTTGAGTTGGACGCCCCTCGGTTTCACCCGCATAGTAGCCGTTCCCGTGGGAATACAAGGATAATATGTAAATGTTAAGCTTTATAACATCCGCTACCTGTCAGTGAAAGTTCCACTAAAATCGGTCCAGCCGTTTCAGAGATTATTCGGATAACAAACAGCGAAAAATATAAAAAATACATTATTTTGTTTTTTCTTTATATCAATACCATAGCTATATACTTACTATCATATGCATATAGTGAAAAGTTGGTAATTTGGAATTACAAACAGACTCGTCAATTTTATTTATCTGTGTAGATGTTTAGATGAATGAACACAGTACACAGAAACGCTTATGGCTCCGCTAACTTTGTAAACGATAATACTGTAAATGATCACTGGGCATCTTTCGCTATGGCTGGCACAAATGGGTGACCACTTGTGGCATTTCCGTGATCCGGAAGGCACGTGTAGCCGTAGGTCCCTGTTGTCAGTAACATAGAGACGGCTTGACCCACAGGTATGTATAATGTTACCGCCTAGAACTTAGGGCTAGCGCATAAATACAACTTTTGCATTGACTAAACTCTTTTGTCGCGGATCGACTGTTAAGTCGATGGTATGTGCACATCAATACAAAGGAATACAAATTAAGCGTTTTATGATAGTGTCCAACTTTTTATCCAAAAGTAGATCGATACAGCCTGACTTTTTTGTCGAACAACTATCGAGTTGTCAGTATACGCGCTTCAATATAGTTCTATAGACATAATGATACACAACTAAATAGTTGTTCAACTACAAGTTGTATATATGCGCTAGCCCTTAGCGTGCCTCAAATTCAAAATCATTGCAATCGCTTTGCCATTCACAATTAATATTTTTAATAATTGAGATTTATCATTAATAATCGCGTTACCGATAATCGTAGCAATCTTTAAATTAATTAATAATGACAACTTATCAAACTATTGCTACAAATTCAACGTGATACTTATCGCGATAAAGACATTCTGTAATGTAATGACAATAAGTGTAAGTAAAGTAATAAAAAATTGTAATCGAATTATGTTATCATTCATTACAACACTACTGTAACGTTTTTTTGTAATGTGGAAGTATTTAAGCAGTTATTAGCCAAAAAAAATAATTATTATTTAATTAAAATGTCGTATACGGCGACTTTCGTTATACAATTTCTGATTATCAACACATTCATAGACAGATAAATAAAATTTAAACGTCTGTTTATTTATATTAAAATTTTTTCACCAATTGCACTTTCATATTCTCATGCACGTTTTCAAACTCTTCGTGTCTCTAGGAATCCATAATTTTAACACAAAAATACAAATTATAAACTACTTTTAAAAACTGATTACGCGCCAAACCTCTGAATTCTAATAATTGTATGACGTGGTGTTTTAGTTTTTAGCAGCAGTGATTTTTTTTTCTTTTTTGGCTTTCTCGGCTTCAGCAATGCCAGCGTCAAGAAATTTGAATCTTCGTTGATATGTAAATTTTGTTTTCATGTCAAAAGTATATAATTGCTGCAATTAGGGTACGTTCTTGTATAGATTTGTTGAAAGTTCTACTTCAGCAAAGCAATAGTAACTTTACTTTACTTTGATTTTGCAAGTTAACAAATTATGCCGCGTTCCTCTGAATTATCCAATTTCACAACACTTGTACACGTTGTCGAAGCTTATAAGTTTAAGAAACCACAATGATTACACATATACATACACACTCGAAGTAAAATAACTAGTTTTGAAAAATTAATAACAGAGTGGCGACCGCGTCTTTCGCTGTTCCCGTCAAAATGTGTGTGAACTTGAGACGGTCCATTGACACAACTACATAAAAAAAAAATGGATTGGATGCAATCAATGTAGAGTTCTAATTAAAAAAAAATACTATTTTTTTAATCATATGTAACTAAAATTCTGTGCTTATAACTTTTCTGTTAATACAAAAATTCGATTGAAAATTATGTACATTATTTTATTATTCGATTGGAATCCATGGCGCTACCGACAACAACATTCTGTCTGTCATATCGCAGTTACAAGCCCACCCGAATATTTACCAATCGATTAGGAAAAATACGTTTTGGTATGAGAAATTCGAAAAATACTACATAAGTTTATTGATATGATCTACTCCCATTAAACATCGTTAAAGGTTCCGACTCGATTTATTAGTAATCGATAAATGTGATTTATTTGTTTTGGTGTAGATTATGTGATCTGTCATCAAATTTTATTGAGATTTAGGTATCATAATTAATTTAATCCATCGTAATGTTTAGATGAGTATCGTTTTAAATTTAATTAGGTATATATTTTTAGATGAGATATAATCTCTGGACTCGCGACACGGTTACGAGCCGCAGCTATAGTGTGTGCATATATGCGTGTACATATAGCAGTCCGCGAACGCGTCTAGATATTTTTTTTGATAGTTTATTGGTAGATTCAATACCTTGCTACTATTTAATATAATCATCATAAATATTTAACGTTGATTCCGGACAATTTTTGAAGCGAAAACTTTTAGCACGGTTCGCATATTTTTGACTTTAATTTAGTTTTTACTTCTGTCAGCACTCTCGGAGTGCATCTCGTAATTTTTTATAGTTTTTAGTGGATACAAAACGTCTGCTGTATCCATAGACTGTCTTTAAAACATGGCTGCTTTCGTGGTGTAGTGGAAGTGATGACTGTGGTAACTAAGGTGTCGGGATTGAAACCCAGGTCGAAACAAATATTTGTGTGATCAGAAAGTTTTTGATAAATCATAGCGCCGTGCATTACAAGGCACTTGAGCGTTACTGTTAACAAGTCTTTTGTGAAAATTTGTCAATATACACGGTATATATAGCCACCATAGTCGTCATAGTTTTAATCGTTGTTTTTTCTAACCGAATCAGGCAATATATATATTCTTTTGCCAGGCCACCCTACTCCAAGGACTTTTTTTTTACGTGTGGGAATCCCCTCGGATGTCATGCCGGCCTCGAACCGACTGAAACTATACGGTCCCTGCCTATCTGTCTATTGCTGGACGCCCGGGTAACTCCTCGGAAAGATGTTCCAGTGCTCCTGGCCGACATTGGCTACCACCTCTCCAGCCACTCATCCATGACCGGCCTGACCGCCCCAGCCCACTCCAAGGTCTATTTTATTTATTATTATAGATCCATGTTTGCCGTTTTACATAACTATCAATTTAATATTTTCTTGGTTTTTATAGAAAATCTTTCTTCTCTTTTTTTCACATTATTGTCATTTCAATACATCCTCGTTTTAGATACACTAATCACTATTTTTATCGAGTTATTTTTATTAGGCTAACAGTTTTGACATCACGCAGCTATTCTCTATTCAAATTAAAATATCAGGCAAATCATTTTAGTTGCAAAACAATAATACGTTGTGTAATCCTTCAGTTGTGTATTCCTTCGTTGTGTAATTCTTCCCTGACGAAGAAAATTTATGCGGTGAGAGTAAATAGGCAAACTGGTAAGGGTCGACCTCGACGTACATATACCGATCAAATTGAAGATCTTTTGACAAAAGGCCAGGTCAAGAGTACCCTTAAAACAATTATGAAAGTTGACGAAGCGAAAGTGGTATGCCAGAATCGTAGCAAGTGGAAAGCCATAGTCTCTGCCTACCCCGATGGGAGACAGGCGTGACGATATGTATGTATGTATGTATGTATGTAATCCTTCAGATGCCTTTGGTAAATAACTAGTTGATGCCCGCGGCTCTTAATAAAACGTATATAGTGAAGCTTTCCCGATCCTATTTCCAACATAACTTGTTCCCGGGACAAAAAAGAAACCTAATGTCCTTTCTCGGGCTCTAGACTATTTCTGTACTATAGTCAGACAGACAGAGGTTCTTCGCCTTTATAAAATTAGTAAGGTAAAGTCACAAAATAATCCTTAAATATTAATTTATTTCTTGCACCTATGAATCAAAAAGAAGTATGCATAGATCGCGAAGTCTCTCGATCTGTCCTCTCTGACTACCCAGTCATGGATACAGCGTCAAGATAAGATAAGCAAGGATGAAACACAGACAACTACTTCCTAATAATTTATACAGATATTAGCTAAGTACCTATTCTCTACCTATCTATTCTAAACGATACCATTTTTCTCTTTGTTCTGTGGCGATACCATAAAAAAGTGAAGTGGCGACGCGTGTACCTCTCGACAGTTTGAAGAGTCTTCTGCTAATCACCAATATCCTTCTTCGATCATAATGTTCAATTAAGGACACCCACGTGGCAAGATCTACATAACAGAAAAATTGTAAGGATTATGCATTCAACATCATCATCATTTAGTCGAATCGCTTTTAGTTGAAGCGCTCATGACCCCGCGGACTCAGTGTTCTGTAAACGATCACTGCGTGCAACTGCAACTGCAACTTTCACTATGACTGGACCTCGGATGGGTGACCACTTTGTGGCATTTACATTTGCGAGTGTTTCCGTGCTTCGGAAGGCACGTTAAGCCATTGGCCCCGATTGCCAGTAACATTGCAGTCGTTAAGTCAAGTTGAAGGCCTTTTGAGCGGCTTGAAAAATTTCAACAGTGGGTCGCCACAAACTGCGCCTGTCCATTTCCACACGACAATGGGCTCACTACCTGTTACGTGGGACAAAAGTGCATATGGTGCAGTGTGAGCGAATAGTATGCCTCTGCCTACCCCTTCGGGGATAAAGACGTGACTATATGTCTTGTCTTTTGCCCATTTCCCAAATTTTCTAATTTGGTCTTTATCCTAAATGTCCTTTAAAACTGTCTTTACAGGGTGTACTAGTTGACGCCCGCGGCTCCGCCACCGTGGTGATGTTTTCTCGTTATATTTTCCCACAGGAACTTGGTCCCAGGATAAAAAGTAGCCTATGTGTTATTCTAATGTGTGTAAGGGGCCCCACCAAGATCTTCGGAGCCCAAGTCAACCTCCCGTGCCAGTGCGTGCACCTGCTGATTAACGGACGAGGCTCTGGCGCTGGCTTTCCCCTCTGGGGTTGGGAGGTCTGAGGGCGTCGCTCCCATAAAAGCCACCCGCCGAAACAAAAATGAAAAGAAGTAAAAGGAATGCTGCTAGGGATAGGGCGCCGCCGCAAAACGGCGCGCAGGAGTCCCGCCCGACTCCTGTGGCAAGTGGGCTAGGGCTGCCGTGTGTCGGGCCAGCACGGCTAAAGAAGTTAGCCCCAACCCGAATCCGCTTCGCATCTTGGAACATTGGCACGCTGACTGGGCGTGCGGTAGAGTTGGCCGAAGTACTCTCCAGGCGGAGGGTGGACGTGGCGTTCCTGCAGGAGACTCGGTGGAAGGGCAACAGAGCCCGGCCTTTGCAGAAAGGCTACAAGCTGTACTACACGGGTGCGCCTGGTGGGGAGAACGGGGTGGCCGTGGTGCTCTCCGAAGGGCTGCAGAGCGGCATCTTGGAGGTGAAACGCTGTAGCGACCGGCTTATGATCGTGAGGGTGCTTATCGATGGGATTATTACCCACCTGATAAGTGCCTACGCGCCACAGGCCGGTTGTAGCGACGCCGATAAGATGTCGTTTTGGGGCCAACTCGAGGGAGTGCTTCGGAGCATTCCGTTGTCACAGGGAATCGTTTTGGGCGGCGACCTAAACGGTCATGTGGGTGAGAGGTGTGAGGAGTTTGAACGTGTTCATGGTGGTTTTGGATACGGCACCCGCAACACTGAAGGAGAAACTATCCTCAGAACGTGTGCGGCTGCCGATCTGGCCATTGTGAACACGTATTTCAAAAAGAAATCCGAACATCTCATCACCTACAAGAGCGGGAGGCGTACAACTCAGATCGATTTCCTACTCACTAGGCGACACAGCATCGGCAAGGTGGCCAACTGCAAGGTCATACCCGGTGAGAGTCTTACTGCACAACACCGTCTCCTTGTCATGGACCTCTGCGTGAAGCCTAAAGGCAAACGCATCGAGCGGTGCCAGCGCCGCATCAGATGGTGGCTGCTTGATGATACTAGGTCCCAGGAGTTCGTCTCAGCTGTCGGTGACAAGTGCACCGACACTGAAGGCGAACCAGTTCAAGATTACTGGGACAAAGTTCAGGCGGCCATCCTTGGAGCGGCGAAGGTGGTGCTCGGTGAGTCTAAGGGTGGACGCAAATGTGACAAGGAAACTTGGTGGTGAAACGACGCAGTCCTGAGGGAGACCAGGGAGAAGAAAGCCCTCTTTAAAAAGTGGCAAGCGACCGGATCTCCCGAAGACCGCGACGCGTACAGGGCTGCCAAGCGCGCCACAAAGAGAGCTGTAGCCAGAGCCAGACGAGACCACTTACAACCTTTGTATGATAAGCTGGAATCATCTGAGGGGCAGAAGCTCATCTATAAGCTGGCGCGCTCCAGGGTCAAAGCGGCACAGGATATATCCAAGTGTCGCTGTGTAAAAGACCCTGAGGGCAACCTGTTAAGCGAAGACCTCGCGGTAATGGAGAGATGGCGCTCGTACTTCCACGAGCTGCTTAATAAGCAGCATAAAGAGGTGCAGCCTCCGGACCTCCCTCCGAATCAGGGACTAGTGCCACCGGTAACGCCTGGAGAAGTCCTGACTGCGCTTCGCCGCATGAAGAATCGGAAAGCTGTCGGACCCGATGGAGTCCCCATCGAAGCCTGGAAGGCGATGAGTCCTCGCGGTGTGGGCATCTTAGTAAACCTTTTTAACCGCATACTCCTCAACGGGCAGATCCCAAACCAATGGAGACTGAGTATTATTGCTCCAGTCTTCAAAGGTAAGTGGTCAGTGCAGGAGTGCGGGAGCTACCGCGGTATTAAGGTGTTGTCCCACACCATGAAGATCTTCGAGAGGATTATAGACTCTCGGATCCAGCAGGAGTGTACTCTCTCGGAGTGTCAATATGGGTTTCGCCCTGGTCATGGGACCACGGACCCTGTTTTTGCCCTGAGGATTGTCGCAGAGAAATACAGGTCGAAGAACACGCCTCTGCACTGTTTGTTTCTAGATATGCAGAAGGCCTTCGACTGTGTTCCTCGTGCGATGATCTGGTGGGCACTGCGGTCCAAAGGGGTTCCAGAGGTCTATATTGACACTATCCGGGACATGTACTGTGACTCCGACTCAATGGTTCGGACTGCTGTTGGCGACACGAAACCCTTCCCCATCACCGTCGGGGTACACCAGGGTTCTGTCCTTAGTCCGCTTCTGTTCAGTGTAATATTAGACGAATTGTCGGACAGCATCAGAAACCCGCATGAGCAGCCTCCATGGTTGCTCATGTATGCTGACGATATTGCGCTGGCAGACGCGGACAGGGGCAGATTGGTGCGACGTGTAAAGGCGTGGAAGGAGACGCTTGAGAACGGCGGTCTGAAACTAAATGTGGCGAAGACCGAGTACTTGGCACTAAACTCGACAGATCCCACATCTGTCCGCATAGGCGGTGATTTGGTCGAGCGCACGGACTAGGTTAAATACTTGGGATCTGTTTTTCACACGTCCAGTGACATCGATGGCGATGTCAAGTCACGAATTGCTGCCGCGTGGGCCAAATGGCGGGAGATGACCGGTGTCATTTGTGACCCTAAAATGCCGATCCGGTTGAAGGGACAGGTCTACAAAACCATTATTAGACCTGTCCTTTTACATGGCAGTGAGACGTGGCCGATATTGGAGCGACACAAGCAGGAGCTGCGTGTCACGGAAATGAAGATGCTGCGGTGGATGTGTGGAGTCACGCGGATGGACCGCGTGAGGAACTTTCGCATCCGCGGCGGCCTTCACGTCCGTGACATTGCAGACAAGTTGCAAGAGTGTCGCCTTCGTTGGTATGGTCACGTCTTGCGGCAACCGCCGGGCTACGTAGGTAACAAATGTCTGGCCATGTCAGCCCCGCCGGGTCCCGGTAAGAGGGGAAGACCCAAGAAGTGCTGGCTTGACGTCGTAAGGGATGACATGCGTGCCAATGGTCTCACCACAGGGGATGCCGACGACCGTGCGAAGTGGAGGAGAAAATGTAGGAAAGCGGACCCCGGGCGTCGCGAGACGCAACTGGGACAGACGCTCGGATGATGATGATGATGTGTTATTCTAATGTGTAAGCGCTATTATTATAAAGCTCTATCAAAATCCATTAAGTAGTTTCTGCGTAAATTGTAATAAATGTTGTTTATTTAAGACTTACAACTAGCCCTTTCATTTAATGTATCTCACAGTAAAAATTTCGCTAAAATCACCCATGTTCATTTCTTTACTATATTTTTCCAAATTTGGATCAAAAAAATACCAAACTTCGGCCCATTTTCTCATATACCTCTTAAACTATTGAGGTCCTATTATAACTCGCAAGAAATATACCATACCGCTTGACCGTATTCTTCTATTTCTTAATTATTTCCATAATCAATGATCCGCATATCCATTTATTTGCATTACTTGTCTGTATTTGGGTCACAAAATATATAAAATGTCTACAAATATTTTTACTTTCTTCTCATAAACACAGTAAGTGATAAATAAACAGTGTGTATTCAAATGTGTATTTAAATTCTCATAAATAACTTTTTACTTTTCAGGTAAGTCAATTGAGAGGGTATATCATGCAAATAATGGCTTCGGCATTTCGGCAACACATTAGTGAGTATTCTTCGTGTGCAAAGAGTTATGCCTATTAATGAAGTGTCGAATAAGATGTATTAAGGAAACATTAACACGATATTATGTGACATTTGCACCCAAATGTCAAGTAATATCTATGGCAAGCGGCAACCGTCCCTTACCTTTGATGACATACCCCTTTGCCTTATGTAACCCATATAATAATGCAACTTATTAAGTTTACAATAACGTGTAAATCTGATTGATTTCTTGACATTAAATGTTAAGAAATCAGTCAATAAACATAAATGTTATAAAATTAAACGAATCAGGCATAACGGAAATCTATTGTAAAACTATAATTATTTTTGTTGTTGACTCCGTGATCATGGCGCTTGCAACAGTGCCGAAATATCGGATGCTCGCGCGTGAAATACGTTAATATCCAGAAAATCAAAATTTTACTTATTTTTGTTTTAATTTATTTATTTGTCTTTTTAAATGTCGTGTAGTTAAACGATACTTGTATCAACTACATTAGGCATTATCAAAACTCCCTTTCAAAAAAAATCAACATGAAAAAAAATGTATATTTATATTAATTTAATGTTCATTTCTTCACTCAATTTCATAATCTTTATATACCGTATAGCCGTCCACAATAAATGAACTATCCAATACAAAATAAATGTAACCAGATTAAGAGGTTCCTGAAATAAGCTCGATCAAACGTACAAACATACAAATACCCCGTTCGTGGGAGTCTTGGTCGACCTGAGCTTTTTACATGTACATCTCCTGACAGACGATGACGCGGAGATTTGCACCATTTTGGTGGGTCTCCCCATGACATACATACACACATATTGTCACGCCTTTATCCCCGAGGGGTAGGCAGAGGCATAATAAACGCTCACATTTCATCGTATAAATTCTTGTCCCACGCAACAGGTGGTGAGTCCATTGCCGTGTTGAAATGGACAGGTGCAGGCAGTGGCGACCTGCTGTTGAAACTTTTTAAGCCTTCAACTTGGCTTAACGACTGCCATTTTATTGGCAACCGGGACCAACTGCTTAACGTGCCTTCCGAAACACGGAACTGGGGTGGGTCTAAAGGGCCGCAAAAATTTGATAAAATAAAATGTGTCTATTTTAGATGTTAAATTTGGAAGAAATGTTGAACCCGTTGCCTTTTTAGAGAGGTGGTACCAAAAAGGCTAAAAGGTCTTATGTGCTAGACACTAATTAGCACGATCAATTAAAGTCCTGGTAGTCTCGGACTCCCCATGAGGTATTAATAAATACATGGAACCAAAATTCGTGGAATAATTAACAAAATAATCAAATACTTAAATAAATATCCATCACGCCTTATCCCCGAAGTGGTGGCAGAGGCATATTATATGCCCACTTTTCACCGTGTGGATTCCTGTCCCACGTAATAGGTGGTGAGCCCATTGCCGTGTTGAAATAGACAGACGCAGGTAGTGGCTACCTGCTGTTGAAATTTTCAAGCCGCCCATAAGGCCTTCAACCAGGCTTAACGACTGCCATTTTACTGGCAACCGGGACCAACGGCTTAACGTGCCTTCCGAAGCACGGAAACGCTCGCAAATGTAAATGCCACAATGTGGTCACCCATCCGAGGACCAGCCGTAGTGAAAGTTGCGTAACACGTGATCGATTACAGAACACTGAGACCGCGAGGCCACGAGCGCTTCTAAAATACTTCGTAAGTACATAATGTTCCATAGATTATCAAAACACTTACATTATCAAAATCACTTGTAATAAATGCACCATTCGTTTTGAAAGTAGACGAAAGGTTCTAATCTGGCTAGCCCACATCTTGTCAAAGCTCAGATAAAGCGTCCCACTCCGCGGCGTCCGCAAGACAAATCTGAACAATTACTTCTGGCGCTAATGACGCGCCGATACGATGGCTCACGATTTATTGTCGCACCATCTTGGTCGCCGGCTTTACATACATTTTCATATTTTAGATAATTCCCGCCGAAAGGATTTGTTCCGTTGCAATTTTTTTTCTTTTCAGTTCGATTTTTAATTATGCGGTCTGGGATTTATCGCTGAGGACGAATAATAAAATACCTTTGCGTTGAAAGAGTTGATAAAAGGCTGTTTTTTTTAATTGGTGTTAAATTAAGTTATTAAATGACTACTTAATTTAGTTATTAAAGTATTGTGTCTTGTCTTGTGATTAAACTTTCTGTTTATTTTTCCATCATAATAACTGAATGTGTGACACAATGTGATGTACTTAATTCAATTATAAAACAGCTCAAATGCAGGGTTGTTATTATAGTTGTAAATCCATTATTAACAAGTTTAAAATTTGAAGTTTGGCAAATAATGTAATATGAATATTTGTCATCAAATTTTTCTTTCATCCGAAGACCTATTAACAATAAAATTCAACATTTGTCTCAAAACTTGCAGTTTGATTCACTCCGACGCAAATCAAGGGGGAATGCTAGAATGACCATCTTGTCATAAAAATATTATTAAACTACATTTTTAGAAAAGGTTCTGTTGTCAACTCGCATTTCCTAGATGTAACGATCAGTCCATCAAGCCGGCCCGCAGGCATCAAGAACTTAAGCAGAACTGTGCTTAAATTCCGTTTAATGTATTAACCTCGTTTAGCTTCGGACTTATCACGCGACAATTTATTCGCGAAACGTACCTTCGTTCCTCAGCAAATAAAAAAATTCAAAAGTTTTCTAACGTCAACTTCTGACAAAGTATTATTAATATATTCTACTTATTGTCGTGCACGTAACATGACAACAAGTTAGGTATATTTAAAATAGATCACACAGCGCAAATTTGAAAGTAAGTCTGATTTATGACCCATGTACGAGTAGAATAGGTACAACCCAAACTCACAGAAACCAATTATTTTGATGTGCCGATTTGAGGTCTGCTGTGTCAATAAATAGGAACCGAATCTAGAGCACTATCCGCATACGTCAGTGCCGATATGTGTAATGCGACCACGTCAGTATAGCTTCCGTAATTTTTACAAGGTAGACTACAGTGTTTAGACATTAGTTGGTAGCCTTCACCTAAGGCTCAAGTTATATTTTTACTATGAACATTACCATTTATTTTACAAGTATGTTGTTCATTTCATTGCAAAACTGATAACTTATAAAAATAGGTTCTACATATATCTGCATCCTATCTATTCTGTGATCCTATACAAAATAAACATCTGCCCCGTCAAGTTTCCAGGGAGCAATTACTAAACTTGGCCTCCCATGACAAATATCTCGTTTAACAAATAAGGTTCGGGTGATTTTTTTCTTTTATCGCGTGCCCCCAGGGTGAGGCAGATACACAATTTTTCAGGACGATATAAAGCCAGCAAGTTGAGTCTTTAAAAAGTTTATCGTTGAAAGTTTGCGCACCTCGGCGTGTCGCGAATGATATATCGGCGGCATTAATCTTTGTTAAACGTTAGTTAACCGTGGGAGAGTCCAACCTTTTTGCATTTCTTTTTACATGAAAGTAGGGTGTTATCTGTGTTGGTAGAGATGACATACGAAATATACTATGTGTTACTTTGAAAACTGCGATTGCCAGCTTGGTTCAGGGACAAAGGCAGATTACTCGTAGTAACTCACTTATTCACTGTTATCAGCAGCGATTACTTAAAAATACTTATAT
This sequence comes from Thumatha senex, assembly GCA_948477245.1. Lineage (NCBI taxonomy): Eukaryota > Metazoa > Arthropoda > Insecta > Lepidoptera > Erebidae > Thumatha > Thumatha senex. The sequence goes on from OX419727.1 coordinate 29,092,435, forward strand.
TATTGAAGTACTGTAAAATTAAATTTTAAATTATATTCCTATAGGGACTTATATTGTTACTTGACTGTTGACTATGATGAACAAAACAATAATCTTGAGTTATTTATTAGGTACTGGATTACGCCCCTATTTCACCGTATGCATTTTTGACCCACGTCACAGGTGGTGAGCCCATTGCTGTATTGAAATGGACATGGCAGGCTGTGGCGACCTGCTGTTGCCGGAAATTTTCAAGCCGCCCATAAGGCCCGCAAATGTAAATTTTACAAAGTGGTCACCCAACCAAAGACCACCTTTAGCGAATGTTCCTTAACGCAGTGATTCTTTACAAAACACTGTGTCAGCGGGGCCACGAGCGCTTAACATATAATATAACAGTAATAGGCATAACATAAACTAAAATTTCACAACTTGTTCTAAATTTAAACCGAATTTCCGTTATATTTATCTGTTGTTAGATCAAGTCTCTAATCTCAGATTACTAGGAAGTGTAATAATTAATTCCATATTCAAAATAAACGTTAGAAACTGCAAAACTTTCCCTTAAATGTCGCTTTAGCTTATCGAGTGAGGAAGACCGCACGCCGCGTTCGTTTTCGGCATCCAACTCGATAACCATCTGTCTCGATTTTTATTTATTTATGTCGCATAATATTCGATATCTAGTTTCCAATAAATTAAACGATATCTATTATATCTTACGTATCTCGAGATGTAGAGATAGTGGTTTATTTATTAAGATGGGGTTCGCCCACGCATAACAATTTAGCAACAATACCAATGAACAGTAAGAAGTAAATTTGAAACAAATGGCATTGAAAACGTAAAATGTATCGGTCGCTCCTGCTGCGTCAGGTTTATTCCTTAATAGGAGACCCCACAGCTTCGCCCGTGGAATATTTCGCCCTCCCGTCACACCTATTTAATTTCGTCCCTTATAAATTCTACAATGATGCATAAAAATTTGCACGATTTGTCGACATTTATGACTACTGCTCCACTCCCCAGTGTAGTAGCGTAATGATATATAGCCTATAGGCTATATATCATAGGCTATCTAACACAAAAAGATTTTTTTTAATCCGACCAGTAGTTCCTGAGATTAGCGCGTTCAACCGAACAAACAAACAAACAAACTCTTCAGCTTTGTAATATTAGTATATATTTATTATTTAAGGTCATTTATACAATCTCAGTGTATACTTACCTGATTCCCTTCCACAGACAGAAGAATTGATTAAGAATTTTGACATTAAAAAAACTTGCTAATCTCTTTTACGAACTTCAAATGAATGTTATATTCGCATGTAATTAATATTTACAAGTAAAAGTAGTTTGAGTTTTCAGTAAATTTGATTTCAAGACCACGAATATAAACTAAACAATAGCGTGCTTTTCATCCAAAGTCGAACCAATTAACACTAAAAGAATTCTTGAGTAGAAAAAATTGGATACATAACGAACTCACAATCACTTTAGGCATACTGTCAGAAGACTGCATTCCCGGTACCTCTCCTGAACAAGAACGTATCAAATATTAAGCATCGGACACACCTGAAGCCAGACGGCTTGGCATGCATATGAAGAGGACAGATACATGCCGACAATCTTACAAAAAACACATCAGAAACTATACGCCAACCCTTGAGTTAAAGAAACAAAGTTTAAAATGGCGGGGAATTCAAATTTCGAACGTAAAAAGAAAGTTTGCAGTATTGGTCGAGATTGTATCGCTACGTACGTTAGCAAGAAACACATTTCAAGCGAAACATGGACCTTGTTGGGGTCGAATCGAAACAAAGCGTTGTGACATCGCGATAACAATCGATAGGCTCGCGAAACGTCGCACCAAAACGCACCGAACAAATTATCGATTCATAAAAACATCGATTTTAAAATACTGCCGCGAGTTTATCGCGTCATTGTTCTGATAGGGTGGCCAGTTAGTTTATTAAGAATTGCAAGCATGAAAAAATGCTAAAGCATATTATGTTGCTGTAGCGCGTTGCACGTTGTACTATAGTAAATTAAAAATCTCAACAATTTTAAACTAGGTAGCCGCAGTCGCAAAGGTGTAACCTATGCTAGCAGCATAAATTTGAGCGAAGAGTTAAATCAAACTAAGTATTTTCCCATAGACAACATGATTTTTGCGGATAACTTTATTATTAGATCGAATTTTGACATTCGGGCTTCGTCACGACCTGCATAATTTGAATAGATTTCCGTAGCAGAAAAAAATTCCGAAAACGGATAGGACGGAGAAATGGCGAATTTCTGCCCGGTGTTACAAACGCCATTGAAGTCGCTCCATGGGAGCTTCGCTTCGCTTCCCTTCGCAATAAATACGTGTAATGAACTAAAGAATATAATTTCAACAACACCGTATTGATTATCGGGAGTATTGGAGATATCCTTCTCATGGCTCCAAAAAATAAAAAAGAACGCAAATACTGTCTATTTGTATTAAAATCCTTAGAATCTTATTCGAGATACGTAAGTATCTGATAATAAGAAGAATCTAAAAGAGAGTTTGCGATGTATGTTGGTAATGAGATGGACTGTTGAGATAAATCTTGGAAGGAAGAAAAGAAATGGTTGAGAATGGGGACTTACCTAAGATATTTTTACTACTAACCCGTTGTTTGTCAAAATTTAAAACTCAATATTGATATATGGGCACCGTCTACTTGCGCGTTTTACATCTATCATGGCCGTATGTCATTCGTATCGCGCGATCGTCGCCCCACTGTGTCGCAGCTGGCGATATGACAACCTTCATCGTTACAAACATCCATACAAACATTTAATATTATTAATCGTAAAGCTTGTTTATTTTTACTTCTTTCAGATAGTATGAGATCAATGAATTGCAGTAGATTTTAAAAAGGAAATGATCATATATATATACACTATATGTGTCATATGGGACTAAAATTCATACGGTGAAATATGTGCGTATAAATGTGTGACTAATAAGAAGGCATTGTAACACACACATGAATTCTGAAATTATGTTTGCATATTTGTCACACCGCCACATCTAAAAAGCTGAACAGATTTTAAGGATTTCAATTTGGTTTATCTTATCTTACTACTTCATGCATAACCACTGATTCGAAATTGTAAAATTAAGTATGTGTTTTTGTATACCCACACAACCAACTCTGATATCACCGATTTAATAGGACTTTGTGCAAATCATGCTGAAAGTATAAATCCCTATTAAGTATTAAAATTGGTAAGTAACTCGCTCATTTATCAACGCTCACCTTTACACCGATAAATTTTACTTTTTACGGCAAGCTACCCTTATAATGTAGTCGTGGGAGTGTAACGGCCCCACAAAGATCTCCGCGGCCTAAGCGACCTATCATGCTAGCGTTGCACCAGTTGATTAACGGACGAGGCAATGACGCGCAGGTGCCTTTTCTGCTCCTAGCAGCCAGTTAAAAGTGGATCTCGGGCTGCAAATCGGGGTAAACCGGAGGGTTTTCAAAATTTCATTCCTATGGGGGTAAATAGGGGGTTGAAGCTTGGCTATGTCACGTGTGGTGCTGAGGGGGGCAATGCTAGCACGATATAGTATCTACGAGATCTAAGACTTGGTTGTTGGATATAGAAAAATGCTTAGGACTCACTGTTGGCTTTAAGCAAGTTTTGATTCCGTAGTTTGTTATTGACAGATACTAATTTCGTAAATTCTACACTTGACCGATATTATGTTCTGCGGGGGATAAAACGGGGGTTCCGAAGTATCTAAGCCCGTTAAATTAATAAAGTTCATTTGGTTCGTATTGTGGATCAGGGATTGAATACCAAATATTCTTCACTAATAAATCGAGTTAATCCTAGAACAGCCACTTGATTGTTTTATACCCCCTAATACCCCTTTACATAGACTGCTAACGAGAAAGATTTTGCTCTACCTGTAGAGATGTTTCTCCACATTAGATGCTGACATATTACTTTGATAGGAGTACTTGATGATAATAATAAAAAAACTAGCAGTTGAATGCTTCAATTGTACTGAATATATTTCAATGACAATGCTAAATTATACGATAGTGTCAGCTGATTCAATACTTATTTTCTAGGGAATGCAATTGCAATGTACAAATAGATTGCACTCTACCTACTTTTAAATACCACTACTAACGAAAGAGGCATCGCATTAGACACCTGTTGCTGCCATTAGATCGCAATGCCCGTGTACACTGCGCTCTATTAAGGCTCATTAACACGGCAAGTTCATGTCTGCGCGTAATGAACACCTTGTCTTGTAACATTATTGAGTGTGAATGTTATGTTGTTAAATAGATACTGACCTTTTTAAAAAAAACTAGTAGTAACAATATTTTTTTCTTTAACTTACGTAAACCTTCTTTTTACGCGGGAAATGCTGGCATGCACTTACACTTTTAACATGTTTAGGCTTCCAAGTAAACACCGGGTTATCTGATCAAAGGAAAAAAAACTGGCAACAAATACCTAATTCCATATGGTGTCCTCCCGCATGCCGGATTTATTGAAACCACGTTGGGATGAAACCTGCCTCATATTACAAATACTGCAACTTAGTCAAGTTTAAGTCCAATTAATTTTGAGAAACACTTTATCATCTTAGCACTTCACCGTCTGAACCACAAATAAGATAAGAAGATTTCCGGAGCGCACGCATACGGTTAGATCCGATAGAGGCTTTATTCCGCGAACGCTTAGATTGTGGAATGAACCCCCTGCCTGGGTTTTCCCGAACGTCTACAGTATGGGGTTCTTCAAACGGGGTCTTAGAAGGTTTATAAAGGGTCGGCAGCGCGAGTGCTGCACCTCAGGAGTTGCAAACGTCCATAGGCTACGGTGACCACTTTCCATCAGGTGGGCCGTATGCTTGTCTGCCACCTAAGTGTTAAAAAAGAAATTAGTGATGCGCCATTTTTTATATTTTCTTCGGTCCTCTTTCACAATAAAATAAATAAATATCCAACACGCCTTATCCCCGAAGGGGTGGCAGAGGCATATTAAATGCCCACTTTTCACCGTGTGGATTTACCTGTCCCACGTAATAGGTGGTGAGCCCATTGCCATGTTGAAATAGACAGACGCAGGTTGTGGCTACCTGCTGTTGAAATTTTTCATGCCGCCCATAAGGCATTCAACCAGGCTTAACGACTGCCATTTTACTGGCAACCGGGACCAACGGCTTAACGTGCCTTCCGAAGCACGGAAACGCTCGCAAATGTAAATGCCACAAAGTGGTCACCCATCCGAGGACCAGCCATAGTGAAAGTTGCGTAACTCAGTGATCGTTTACAGAACACTGAGACCGCGGGGCCACGAGCGCTTTCACATTTAGCAGAAATTAAATATCAATCTTATTTCTATATTACATAATCGTATATACTTAAGCGCTCGTGGCCCCGCGGTCTCAGTGTTCTGTAAACGATCACTGAGTTACGCAACATTCACTATGGCTGGTACTCGGATGGGTGACCACTTTGTGGCATTTACATTTGCGAGCGTTTTCGTGCTTCGGAAGGCACGGTAAGCCGTTGGTCCCGCTTGCCAGTAAAATGGCAGTCGTTAAGCCTGGTTGAAGGCCTTATGGGCGGCTTGAAAAATTTCAACAGCAGGTAGCCACAACCTGCATCTGTCTATTTCAACACGGCAATGGGCTCACCACCTATTACGTGGGACAGGAATCCACACGGTGAAAAGTGGGCATATAATATGCCTCTGCCACCCCTTCGGGGATAAGGCGTGATGGATGTTTATTTATTATTTTATTTTATATACTTACAAATCTTTTAAGTTATAATGTATTCAAACTTGTTATCTCCGAGGTCGTGAGGTAAGGCTTCACTCGTATGAACAAACAAATCTGCCTTTTGACAAACTTAAGAAGAAACGAGGGAAAATAGATTTTAAGACCTAGATGTAAGATTCAAATTTAATATTGTGTTTATAATATTGGGATGTACGTTACACAGTTATGGCAACAACAATAATAAAAATAACTTAGTCATAGCAAACAAATATTAAACCAAAATTATGGACATTAATCACTTAATTATTTTTCACTCAAATTCACACCTTTATCCCCGAATGGGTGGCAGAGGCATAGGTACTATACTTCCATATTTCACTGTCAGCAGTTTTGTTACACGGAATAGGTGATGAGAACATACACACGGAGAATGGAACATACTTTCGCGCTTATAATATTAGTAGAATTAAATATTAAAAATTCATTGAAATATTATTTTTTATTTGTATCAATTAAAACCAACAGAAGTAGGATTAGTAGGAAGTAGGAAGGATTGTAGGAAGTGTGGTGATGAAAATTGTCGAGAGGTACTTGGTTACGACACAAAAAAAATTGTATTATTTTTGAAATGACGGAGTTTGTCGTTTGAATTAAATACAGCATATATGAGTGTTTATAAATTAGTGTACATACTCCGTGCACAGGTAAATCGTAATTTATATCGGTAATTTTTTTTAATATTAAAATATCACTGAATTTTAATCTTATTTCGTCATTCGTGTCGGTGTAACATGCGGCGTTTATCTGTATATCGCCGCGAGGGGTGGCCGCGCGTCGCGCGATTCTCAGACGCGATTGCACGCGGGACGCGCGCGATATTTAGCGGAATGACACGACAATGTCGCATCGTGGGTAGCTGTTTATTGTCGTGAATGAACGCCCTTATATCTTTCTACGTATGAACTTGAGTATGTCAATCTTTAACCGACTCCATAAATAAGCTTTTTGAGTAAATTTTTTTAAAAGAAAAGTATCAACACCCGTCTATGAATTGCTGCTATTGAATCCTACAATTTCAGAATTCGCGTCTACAGATGCCACATTCCTTTTTTTTCTCATCTTACTGTTATGTCTAGGTTGCATTCAAAGTTAGTTGAACCCGGCGTCCCTCTCTGCGAGTGTTCGCTCCAGTCACAAATCATGGTGCTACCAGTAAGCAGCAAAGGTACCAGTAACCGCTTTACGCTCGGTAACTGGTACCCTTGACGCCACCTTATTAGTATTTTAACAATAATTTACTGAAAATACCCTCCCTCAGATTGACCTAAGATGTAAGTGACCTAAGACCTCCTTTAAATGTCATTATCGCTACAAAGCATCACATCTCTAAAACTAAATAGCATGGTAACACTTATTGGATTTTCTTTTTAAAATTGTATCTTTGCCATTTGAACTCATTTAAAAAAACGGTGAAGATTATAGGAAATACTGTTGTCTTAACCCTAAAAATAGAGTGTAGCCATATAGATTACAATGCACTTTCCTAATTTAACCCATCGAACGCTAAACTAACCTAATGAGACGTGGTATCTACGACCGCTCGGTTGCACATACTATCGCCAAATTGTTCGCACGTTAGAGCTTTGTGGGGTTAACTGGCTTGTGATCTCAGCTTCCGATTTGAACAGGTTACGTACTGTATCCGGTCTTTGGAGACATTTTTGTCGTTTTTGCTCTTTAGTCTTATTTTTAGACTTCTAAACCCTAAAGTTTAGAAAAGTCTTGTTAAACGGCTCAGTCTGTCCGTCAGTCAGTAGTCTGTACGCATCTATTTCTCAGAAACCATAAGAGATAAAGATACACGGTTTGCGGTTTGAGATATACGAGACTTCAACACTTCCTGTTTTAAAACTAGTTTTGTTTCTTGTATTTTGCCACAGATGCGTAAGTAAAGCCCAAAATGAAAAGTTCTGTCATTTCTGTATATTTTTCAATTTAGTAAGAAGAAAGTATCCCTGTAAGTATTTTGAAAAGAATCGATGAGATGGAAAGTGACAACATTGATAAGTGATTCCTATGAAAATAATACATGTCTAAAGTCTCGTATTCGAAGATGATAGAATATTCCAATTCAGTTTTCCGCCACTGGCGTAGCTCATTTTTGTAATAAATTATATTTTCATTCAGTACTAGTGATTTTCAGTAAGTAATTTGTTTTAAGATTTAAAAAAAAATACTAGTTCCCTGCGTGATTTCGACTGCATGATTTTTAAATATCATCAACGGCAACTTGACCATGCCGACTCCAACTCGTACTCAAATACACACAGATTTTTTTTATTTAAATTGGTCCAGTCTCTCTTGCGTTAGCAACACGTTTGACGATTTATTTTTATTTATAACCTTTTCCAAACCAGTTAATTATGTTTTTTAGCTTACAGTGCAAAAAGAAAATTCTAGTTCCACAACCTATATTTTATTTAAAAAACAATTTCAAACCTTTCGTAATTCTATATTCGTGGTGCCTGACTGTCTAGCGAAAACTGATAACTATGATAACTTATGTTAGACAGTTACACCGTGTCGCTCGTGTCCGCAAATATGTATCTCCAGGCTACCCAGAACAGTACCACATACATCACGCACACAGATCTGGTGGTTATCAGCACGGCTCGATAGCACCGCATGCGCCCGCCCGATAACGTTCACTCGACTTGCCTATATTTTACGCTATACTTGGGTTTGCGTATAGTGTAAGCTACAAAAGATTTTATAGTTGTATCAGTTCTTTTTATACTTAGCATCTTATAATTCCATATCCTTTGCTCCCAGGTTCCCAGCAGGGCTTATTTTCTAGGCTCTTAACTGTAAGACATCAGATTCTTACTAAGTTCAAGGCAATTTTTTTAAGTCTTTGTGCTGTTGTCAAATAAATGCTAGTATCACAGTGAAACTAATAAAATTAATGAGCACATAGTAAAATTCCGATACTCCAGTGTCAGGTCCCATATTCTTACTAACTCCCATGATATGGATTCTCAAAATGGCGATCGAGTCCAAAACATATTTCTTATCATAATAATTAACTACAAAATTCGTGCCTCAGAATGAACACTTATTTTATGGAAACGAATAAATATTGCATTAATGTTTAACACGGCAATGGGCTCACAACCTGTAACGTGGGACAAAAATGCATACGGTGAAATGTGGGCGTATAGTATGCCTCTGCCTACCACTTCGGGGATAAAGGCGTGAAAATATGAATGTATGTATGTAATGTTTCAGTATTTCGAATGGATATCATCCATACATACTCAGTACATACGGGTTTTTCTCTCGATTCTCTCGATTTAAGATATCTATGCTCTCGATAGAGATATCAAAATCCCGGTCGTATCTCCTATCTTAACCCTCCACACATGTGACAGCGTCGGTCGACTAATAAAACGATTTAATATCCACTTCCGAACGGTCTTGCACTTCGAACCACTCCTCGCTGCACAACGCTTCGCTCCATTGTGAAGTTCGCCCACTACTTACGTTATAAAATTAATAACCACATTTAAATAAGCTCTCACGAACGTATAATTGTTAGGTATCAATAATTGTAATTACTGCGCGTTGTATGCAAGCGAAATAATTATATTATTTTATTTCTTCGTTTTTGAACGGGTAGAAACACAGACCAAGGAAATGCTTTACTTTAAATATGTCATACAACCAAACGTGGCAGATACATACATATTACATACGAATAGTAAACAACTTACAAGCCGCGTATTCTATTTTCATCTACAGTCTGACGTAAAATTGGCATTATTAGTTTCGTCTCTATTAGGGCGCCAACGAGAGAGAAAAGCAAGCAATATTCCTAGCTCCTGTGGGTAGAAATTATCTTTAATTTATCGATATTATAAAGAGGAAAGATTTGTAGGTTTGTTTGTAATGAATAGGTTCAGAAACTACTGGGCCGATTTAAAAAAATCATTCATCATAAGAAAGCTACATTCTTAGTAAGTGAGATAGGCTATATTGGATTTTCAAAAAGTTTAGGGTTCTGTACGAAATCTCGAATAGGAAAACGTCACAAATCTGGCGAAGCTGCGGGCATCAGCTAATATATAATACTGGTTTCAACACCTTAAATTTGAGGTAGATAATATGAATATGATTCTAAAAGAATTTTTAGATATTCGTCTAATTTTTTTAGCGTAATCGATTTGCATGAACGTTACGTAATTTATGTGGGCTTCCCAGCCCTGATGAGGGGCTAGACTACCTACTTAACCACCTCGCTTCTACCGAACCGATAGAAAAGTCAGAGGTCAAGACACTACAACACATTTTCCAGATTTAATCTGAAGATGGAGTCTGAATAGGAGAATATTTGTAATCATCAATTATTACTATGTTTACACCTCCCTTATATGATTTTGTTGTATTTCTTAAATTCTAAGTGGATTTTTTTATTCATTTTAAATTAACTTTTTGATGTGCTAGATATTTAAAATTTAGATCTTAGCTGATGAGTGAGTGACAAAATGTAGGAGAGAAAGTTGAAGGCACTATTTTATACTTTTTAATCTTTTTTTTGCTTAGAGTTGCTTTGGAAGGCACTTTAACCCGTTGGTCCCGGTTGCAGTAACATGGCAGGCGTTAAGTCAAAGTTGAAGGCCTTATGGGCGGCCTGAAAAATAAAACAGCAGGTAGCCACAATCTGCGTCTGTCTATGTCACCACGGCAACAGGCTCACCACCTATTACGTGGGACAGGAATACACATGGTGAAAAGTGGGCATATAATATAAGGCGTGATAGATAAATAATAAAAATAGTCCATTTTTAAAAACATGGCACAGTGTAATTTACAATGTATTAAGTTAGACTATAGCCAAGTTTATAATAATTATCTAAACGTGATAGGTACTACGATGCAAATACAAACCACTGATTTCCACGTTTCATTACTCTTCTCTCCAGATTCCACACGATCACCTAAACTATTATTAAATGACTTTCCAATTTGAACACCCAAACTACCCACTACGCCTTTAGCACTATATCAATTTCTTTCAAACACCGGTCCGCTGACGGTTCGTACGCTATCTGTGTGAATCGCTATGCGGCTCTGTGCGGGGTGCGGCGTTATCTCACCGGTGCACTCTCGATAGCAGACGAAAGGTTATTGCTGATGTTTTTGAATGTAAATTTATATGTTCTCGATAATATGTTATCGTAATTAACGAAGTTATTAAATTTTAATAGCAGGTGGACACAACCCTGTTCATGTCCCTTTCAAAATGGTAATAGGTTTACCACCTATGACGGATTAAATGTAGGGGGAATAGTTAGACTCTGTCTATATAAGACGAGATAAAGGCATCTTAAATATATACACATTATACACATCTAAGTTTATGAAAAAATTTTAACGTCTGGATTACGAAACAGAAATACTTATTTTCATATTTAGTTTTTTTTGCAATATTAGAGTTTGTTTCAAAGCGACTAAGCTATTAAAACCCAACCTGGATTTGGAACCTAAAGTCCACTTTTATTTACTTGCTAGGAGCAGCTGTCGTTTGACAGTAGTTCGTGAGATTACATGTTCAACCAAACAAACAAACAAACAAACTCTTCAGCTTTATAAATAGATTATAAGTTGTATTAACTTATAATCTATTTATAAAGCTGATAAGTTTGTATTACTGGTTATCCCAACTACTATTATTATCGGTATAAGACATACTTAGTTTCAAAATAAAAATCTATTTGCCAAATATTGCCTTAAATAGTAACAGAAGAGAAATATCTATCATAGGTAGTGAGACATATCTTTATCAAAATTCATCGAGTAGTGCACAAAACCCAAGAGATACAATGTTGGGCGATACGGCGGGTGTTTGAGAGCGATAAGGGGTCGCCGTACCAAGCTCGGACGCCCCACGCCCCCACAGTACATACCCCATGCTTGTGCTGAAACAGAGACATGTGCATAATGATTAATGTATTACTGAGAAAGGATTTATGGGAATGTGGAACAGTTGATATATGGAGAAATGGTGAGGGATAGAGCGATGAGTTAATATATTTAATAACAGGTCGAAAAATGAGTAACCAATAATATTATTTCTCGACTGAGAAGGGGAGCGAAGCGAGCCGACGAAGTCTCCGTTTTAACTCCACTGGTACGGGAAAAATGCAATTGATGTCCGACCGTCCGTCCGTCCATTCAGTCTTCAGGTCACTTTTTCATCGGATTTGCATGCAACTTGGCATGGACAACCCTTGATGTAGACAACAACTTTTAGCGAGGGGGTTTTTCAATCGGGGGAGATCGGTCGAATGGAGGCAGGGGAGGGGAAATGATCCCGTAGTGGATGGCAAGAGCTCTCAAAACGAAAAGAAGCAATACTGAATTTTTTATTTATATTTATAATTGATAAAAAGAAAATAAAAAAAAATTACTCCGAAGTCTACGGTTCACAGAACCACTACTAGTGTAATATAGATTACCTTAATTAAACTGCTATTCAATGTAGTTTAATAACATGTGAGCAGTTTACTCAAAAACATAAAGGTCAAAAGTACTCGGATACTCAGACATACATGTATAAAGGTAGCGTTACTGGTAGTGTATACAACTGCAGCGCTGAGGTCCTTAGTTCGATTCCGGGGTCGGAACAAATATTTGTGTGATCCGCAAATGTTTGTTACGGAGTTTGGGTGTTTCACGTGTATAATATGTATATATTTTGAAATATATAAGTATATTTATGAGTTGTCTAGATCCCATACCACAAGCTTATATTAGCTTATTTTGGGCTTGATGGTGCTGTGTAAAAAAAATGCCCCACAATAATGTTCATTGCATAAATAAATCTATGTTTTGTATAAGTTTCTACGCATAGTCCTGAAACTTCAATTTAATCACTTTAATAAATAGAAATATACTATGCTGCTATACTAGCAGAAATAAAGCAAAGGAAAAGGTTTTTTTAAATAAAATACCTTACGTAGTTACTTTAATTTTTATTGTTTTAAACATACTATATTTAGGGTATTTTTTATTAATATCAATCTGAAATATATTATTTTCCTGAGAAGAAAAAGTGAAATTAACGGCCATCACAGCGTGCTGCTAGTGTAGTATATTTTACAAAATCACATAAGAAACAGGAAATATCCTCAAAACTCCAAAGGAATGGTCGCAGCTCAGACGACTGCGTCTAACAGATGCAGTGTCTTGCGTCGCAGGGCGGGCGGCAGTTATCGCGCGCGGCCAGGCGTATCTCGCTATCTGCTGGGCCCAGCCGTTTTAAGTTTTCTAACGTGTGGATATTTATGATCACTTTTCACTTACATACATGGTATATGTAAAATATCTATATATTTTATTATTTTTTCAGATAGCACATATCGTACAAAATCGCGAACGGACAAAGTTATGCGAAATCATTGGTTATTTCGAACAACTCAGGCGCTTGTCTGATGTATTTGTTGTGTATGTACTATATGTATATACAATGTTGTATAATATTTACAAAAAATGTACCAACTTTACAATTATTAGACTTTTTTTGGAAATATTTAATATTAGTACTACAATGGCAAGAGTTTCAACAAGCTCGACTATTTTGATTCCACTCAATTCTTTTACAAGATTAAACGCGGTTATTTGAAGTTTTGTCCCCCTTTAATGACCTGACGATTCGATCGCGTTGCACTGACTGTGGTAACAGTCAACCTGTGAGATATGTAGAACTAGGTTGCATCAAGGTTTTTTACTTACTCATTACAAACAAATACATTCATACAAAATTTACCTATAAATATACAAACTGACATAAATATTAAAACATAGATAAAACTTTATGCGGTTTTTGTGAATGTAGCTTGATGATATCTATACTAATATATACATATATTAGTATATAAGCTTTATATATAAAGCTGAAGAGTTTGTTTATTTGTTTGGTTGAACGCGCTAATCTCAGGAGCTACTGGTCGGAATTGAAAAAATATTTTTGGGTTTGATAGCCCATTTATTGAGGAAGGCTATATAGGTTATATATCATCGTGCTACTACCCTGAAAAGCAGAGCAGTAATCATAAATGTTGACAAATCAGGCATTTTTTTATATAGTTTGGAAGAATTTAAGCGACGGGATTAAATAAGTGCGACGGGAGTTCGAAGTATGTCACGGGCGAAACCGTGGGGTCACCTAGTAGACTATATATCATTACTACCGAAGGGAGCAAAACAATAGTCATCAAAAACTAGTCAACTGCTTTTTAAACGTTTTCACCAATGGATGAAGTGGTGTCTAAGAGAAAGATTTTTGTGTATAATATCCTCGTCAGTGGAGCCTTGGAAGATATATTCAAATATTTATTTAAAAATTGTGTAAATATCATTTGGAATCAAACTTATTCGTACATGTTTTAAAAGGCACCTTTAGTAAATTCTACTACCAAACATCGAGATAAATATTCTATAATAACAATTACCAATCTCATATCGTGCTTACCCAATAACACACGTACGACTAGTGTGATATTATGCAAGCTATCTCCACAAAAAGCTCAACTTATGAAATGGTACATCCTCTTGTGCATTGTGCAGAAATATAATTAGAATTAGAAGAAACCGTTCTACACAAAATTACTTTAAAAAATTAACTCTGATTCTACATTTTCAGAATTTATATTTTTTTTCTAGTTACCCAGTGATATGATAATATGTCTCTATATGTATATTTTAGGAATATGTCTATTTTTTTTCAAGTTTATTTTTTATACACTTATTTTTTTATTAAAGTGAATAAAGATGTAAACCTCGTATCGAACTAAGTTAGTTCGATACGAGGTTTGAACCTGTACCCTTAGCCTAACCAGGGCAAATGCTCTAAACTATTACAGAGCTAACATAGAACCCACATTTCTACTTGTGTCATAACAAACGACACAAGTACAAATTCACTGTTTTGTAACATTTATAAGTACGTCTTTTTACACTTTAATAAAAAAAATATCCAAGATTTGGCATAAGTAATTCCATTAAAGTTTTATTTTATAATTTTGTTTTTTGGTCCCTTTATTGCATAGATTACGAAAGATCTTGGAATAGAATCTACAAATTAGTAGAATTATACAAATAATACACACTTTATTCGTATTGTATAAATTATACATTGCTTGCTCATTACTCAAATAAGGCACACAGAGAACAATCTACAATACGAAAAACACTAGCAATTCCCTGTTTTAGTTTGTTTGGGAAATGAGACTGTTTTTGGTTGAACACGGATTTAGAGAAGATATAGAAATGAGGTCAGATCGTGCAGTTTTGCCACATATTATATTCTGTTTGTGGTATTGCTATACGTTAGTAATTCCATAGAAAATGCTAGAATGTATTTTAAAATAATAACCAAAGCCATTGCATAAACTTGCTAAAACGTGGTAATATGTTGACCGCAGTACGGTGATACACGATTGTTAATACGAGCACCATTGAAAGAGTATTTTCTTTTTTCAATTTTGTTCAAAAATCCTCCTTACGATATCCTTTTTCAGAATCTGGTACTATAATACAAAACAATGCTTATACATATAAATAAATAAATAAATATTGTGGGACACTTTTCACACAGCGCTATCTAGCCCACAGTAAGCTAATATTAGCTTGTGTTATGGGATCTAGATAACTGATAAACATACTTATATATTTCTAAATGCATACATATTATACATAGGAAACACCCAAACTCACATTTGTGGATCACACAAATATTTGTTCCGACCCGGGAATCGAACCCGGGACCTCTTGCGTAGCAGTCGGATACAATCCCACCGCGCCACAGAGGCAGTCGGCAGATATTGAGAGATTATAGCGGGCGGGCAGGCAGAAGCACACTCACTATCCACATACATTTTTCCAGTAGTTTTGTTGGTCAATAAGCCTAGTGCCGTCGCTGGTCACTACATACTGGAGATAATCGGGACAGATGTTACATACTGATAATATACATATAACAACCTTAAAAAATATGATAAAACTATCTTCACGCTGTATCCCTGACGGGGTAGTCAGAGAGGACAGACCGCCAGGCTTCGCGATCCATGCATACTTCTTTCGCTTCTTCAAGATTCATCAATCGCTTCATACACGCACGTCTGGGTATCCGAGTACTTTTGACCTTTCCGTTTTTGAGCAATCTGCCCACGTAAAATATAAAAAAAAATGTAACTATAATATATTATTAAAAGAGTTCCCTTTAGGCAAGGTTCCGAAGATACTGGCAGCGTTCCTCCTTTGAATAGCTAGACTAACTCTTTGTCCGAGGTAGCTGCTAACTCTTCGGTCTCCAGTGATGTCGACTAACTTTATTGTTATTTCCTTAAAAAGCCTCATAAAATAAATAAGTGCCATCTTAAAATAATAGCTATTGTTAATGTTGGTGATTTCTTATAACAATACTTTATAATACTTATAACAATGCTTGTAAGTCATAAAAAATTAGACCTCCATGGCACATTCAGCTAAATTCCTTTGTCACATCCAGCACCCGCACTTCTTCAGTATTACGTGCCGTATCTCGCGGTAAGCTCACGCGGCGTTAACGATTTATTTAGTAACACAGTAACGACGTTTGTACAACCAAAGCCACACGTCATAGCCGGTAGTTGCCAGTTTTTATCGCACTGATAACCCTGGCTGAGCCTGCGAGCTTTCGGGTTTATGAAGGCTGCTTTTGAGGATTGATTTGAAGGTCTCTGCTTAGCAGTGTTCCAGGGAGCCAAGTGTACTATTTCAATTGCGTCAGAATAGAATCGAAATCGTCGCATATTGTTGATGGCGTATTGTCATTACTAGATATGTTTTTCAGAAAGACAAGGTAGGTACTATAACTTTTTCTTGTAAAATCTTTACATACATACTGTATGCTGTATGTAGCTGTGTTGAGGTCTTGGTTTTGAATTTTAGGTCATTGTAATATTTGTGTGATCCGCAAATGTTTTCTATATATTATATGAGATGGCATAGAAGCATACAGCCCACTTGGTCGAAAGTGTTAGTGTCTTAGGATTTTTCATTCTCCTGGTACCAATTATGGCTTAAACGTTCACCCATCTCGGACATAAAGCTATCATAACAATAAAATATAAGGATATAAAAAAGTACAACAATGAGGCATACTTACATAAATCTTACATTTGTAAGTATAAATGTCAGCAGATTTGTACCAATTAATTGTTGATTTTTTTTCGAAATCAAACCAAATGCTGTTTTATGTCTTAATTTTATAATAAATCCACGATGTATTATAAAAATAAGACGATCTACGATTTATTATAAAATTAAGCCATCCTATAAAATTAAGCGGATCCGTTTTATACTCTTCAAATATTTTCAATATCTTATAAACTGTATTAAAAAATAAATTAGTTTTCGTAATCATCTCTTTGACGGAAAAGTCACGAACGACACGACAGATGACTTTGTATAAGAAAATTAACTTTAAAGTAAGGATCTATTAATAATATAAGTTTATACTTTATACGTATACTTTATAGAAACAAAAAATAACTATTATGAGTTATTTTTTGGTTTTAGAACTTGCTATGTATATGTGTTATAAATGTGGGTGTATATTATACCTCTGCCTACCCTTTGACAAAGGCGAGACAATATGTATGTATGTAGAACTTGCTAACCTAAACTTGCTAAGCTCATGATTGTATTGGATAGCCAATTTCCCGAGGTAGGTCGGATTCTGCTGGGAGTCGTCGGATTCCCAGCACATATCTATTTGTGCAATAGGCGTCTTGATGAGCGCGTATGAAAACACTCATGAAAGGATCGTAGTAAGTGTTAAAGTAGATTTTTTCTATAGTTGGCACGTCAGAATGGTGTCGCTCGCCTGATGGAAAGCAGAGATGACGTTGGCGAAGTTGGCGGCCCAGAAATATGCCTTTTCACGCTTCTCTTACCCAGGATTGTAAGAGGAGGGTAACACGTGGACCAACAGAGATGTCTAAATGTCTATGGTGCGACATAATTATAGTTTCAACTTCCCTGATGGGAGACAGACATAATGGTAATGTATGTTTGTATCTAAATAGATGCCTCGGCTATTTTTATCTAGTACAGTATTAGTAATTTGCATAATTATTCATGCAGTAAGCAACACTCAATGTTAATTAGGACAAGTGTTTACATAAATTTGTAGTATCGGTAATCAATATAGATCCTTTAGCAATGCATTATGTTTTGTTTAAATAAGTTAAAGGTTTTAAACTGATTACTTCTAGCCCCTTTTAGTATTTTTCTATGAATATTTGTGCGTGCTCCGTTGGTTTGGACACGTTCAACGAATGAGTGAGGAACGATTGACGAAGAATATATATTGTGCGAAAGTAAAGGGCAGAAGGAGTCAAGGTAGACCGAGACTTACATATGAAGACCACGTGAGCGGATTGCTCAAGAACGGAAGGGTCAAAAGTACTCGGATACCCAGACGTACATGTATGAAGCGATTAATGAATCTACAGGAAGCGAAAGAAATATGCATGGATCGCGATGCCTGGCGATCTGTCCTCTCTGACTACTCCGTCAGGGATACAGCGTGAAGATAGTTAAGTTAAGTTATAATTTATCTCCATCCAATAGTTGCCTATAAGAAATCGCACTTAGCGATAAGGCCGCCCATCGTACATTTTAAACCCTGACATGTATTCCATATTCATGTAAATATTCATTGATGTACAAAAAAGTGTATTTCTATATTATTCTATTCCTGGCTCCTTCGGTGCTATTATAATGTACTACATTCAGCTTAAAAATAAAAGAAGGTTAGTTTCTTTGCATTCAAATGTGTGAATGCCATCAGACTTCATAATACCACAGCCGAAAGACGGTATTTATATTATTGATTAATTATATATACATACTAGTTGACGCCCGCGGCTTCGCCCGTGTAGAGAAGTTTTCCCGTTCCCGTTTCCCATAAGAACTTGTCCAACTATTGAAAAAAATATATAAAAAAAATATTTATATATTTTTTTTCAATAGTTGCCTATAAGAAATCGCACTTAGCGATAAGGCCGCCCATCGTACATTTTAAACCCTGACATGTATTCCATATTCATGTAAATATTCATTGATGTACAAAAAAGTGTATTTCTATATTATTCTATTCCTGGCTCCTTCGGTGCTATTATAATGTACTATATTCAGCTTAAAAATAAAAAAAGGTTAGTTTCTTTGCATTCAAATGTGTGAATGCCATCAGACTTCATAATACCACAGCCGAAACGGTATTTATATTATTGATTAATTATATATACATACTAGTTGACGCCCGCGGCTTCGCCCGTGTAGAGAAGTTTTCCCGTTCCCGTTTCCCATAAGAACTTGTCCCCGGGATAAAAAGTATATGTGTTATTCCGATGTATAAGCTATATTATTGTAAAGTTTCATTAAAATCTATTCAGTAGTTTTTACGTGAAAGAGTAACAAACATCTCTACAAACTTTCACATTAATAATATTATTAAGATTAAGATATTATATTATAATGTTGATAGTTGATTGCGAGTACGATTTAATAAATAAATTATAAAAAACATCAGCCTTGTATACTTGTGACAACCCTACAAGCATCACTGTCTAGACGTTGTCGGCATTTTTGTCAACTTCAAAGGCGTAACGCTACTGATAGGTTTACTCTTTATATCCATCCATCACGCCTTATCCCCGAAGGGGTGGCAGAGGCATATTATATGCCCACTTTTCACCGTGTGGATTCCTGTCCCACGTAATAGGTGGTGAGCCCATTGCCGTGTTGAAATAGACAGACGCAGGTTGTGGCTACCTGCTGTTGACATTTTTTTAAGCCGCCTATAAGGCCTTCAACCAGGCTGAACGACTGCCATTTTACTGGCAACCGGGACCAACGGCTTAACGTGCCTTCCGAAGCTTTATACTGTGATAATACTAAGTATAGACAACTACGGAACCTCATATATCAGTCAGCGGGTACACTACATTTAATTATTTAACATAAAACGTAATTTTGTGTTAACACACTTACGTATTGTCCGAATCTAGTCTCTGTACATCTTTTTTATAAGCTAATTATTTAACATGCCTAATTCTTACAAAAAAAATATCATAATAATTCGTAAAAATGTTTTAAGCTTTTTCTTGAACAAAGCTTTGTCTGGCTCTGCCCTGATGTCCAGCTGCAGGCTATTTAGGTAATAAAATACACGTTTTTTTAAGGTTTTATCCCCGTAGTAATTTAGCACCCCTGGAACCACATATTTGCCGCCGGTCACTCGATTCATCTATACTAATCCTTTACCAGTTTTTAACGCGCTGATAACCCTGGCCGAGCCTGCGAGCTTTCGGGTTTATGAAGGCTGCTTTTGAGGATTGATTTGAAATAATTATTCATGTTATAAGCAACACTATGTTAAACTTATTTTAGATCTCAAAGCTAAACTAACAGTGAGTAACTGAGTACACTACTGTTACTTTAGCCTTCTGATCCAGGAAAAATATTTCAGAGCGACCGTTGAGGTTTGCTGAATGACAGAACATGACGTCATCATCTACTTACACACGAATGTATAACACAAATGAATGAACACAGATGAAATAATAATAATACGAATAACACTTGCCATAAAAAAATAAAAAAGAACAATAAAAACAAAATTTTAAAAAGTTAGTTGTTCACCCTGAAACGCATTTCACATTGCATTAGCACATAAGTACCCATCAAATTTAATTAAAGATGTTTCCATCTACAGACTCCGGAATAACGCAACAATTAACATTTATAACACACCGTTTAAAATCCAGAAAAACAATATAACAGGAGGCCGTTCCACCTACCATGGGTTTAGTAGATAAAAATCTCAGGAAACATATCGGGCTTCGGTACAAGAGAATAAATAAGTGCGGATGCATTAGGGCGGGCGGGTGTTAGCCTCAGGTGATCTTCCGCCCGCCCTGTATCGCTGATAACGTACGCTAACGGCTGTTAACGGGCGTTAGCGGGCGTAACGACGCCGTTAGTAAAGGTTACTTCCTCCACCATTGTGTCGAGTGGCCGAACTTTCTAAAATGACCGAGCGGTGGGCTCGTAAATTTGTTTCGCGATCGGGACTGTGTTAAATTTGGTTATCTGCGATGTGGTTAGGATGTTGTGTGGAAGTACTGTTGTAAGAATTTTGAAGACTTTTTAAAATACTGAATACCAATATTTTAAAGTACTGAGCTAGTACTATATTATAAGAAGGCTAGCATAGTAAGTTTTTTTTTACTCCGGAGAGTGCAATCAATTTGGGAATTATTTTTGGCACTTTCTGTCATTTCTAATATGTACTTATACTTAAAATGGTCTCCTAGGATTTTAAGGTGAAATGAAATCGATGGGGATAAAAAAACCATTTAGTATTTTATATTTATTTTTGTTAAAGTTGATTTTATTCCAAAAGCCTTATCTACTGCCCCGTCTCGAAAATCCAAAGATTTAAATTTGAAGATGTTATTTTTGATCTTTTGCTGTGTATACTCATACTTTATATACCATTCGGGATTTGACACCTGTGGTTGCGGTTTGACTTATGATGGTGAGTAATTATTTAGGAAATCCCGAGCAGTATTAATGTTGTACAGAGGGTCCCACTACAATGCAATGGGGCTACAGGGAAAAAAACTTCTTCGTGGACCTACCAGTGAGGCACAGCGGTCGGACCACGGGTAACACCTCAAAATACCACGCAACCACGAGGCGAGGTCTTTGAGAAACTATCATAATATGTACTGTCTGTTTGACGTGGAATTTAGTAGCCGTGCTCGAGTGTGAATATACCCTTATATTGGTTTTGTATGACTGACGCAACTATTTCATAAAACAAAAATCATATTTAAGATATTGGTAATATTAAGCTCGACCTTTAATTATCTAGCCGTTGAAAAGCATCTAGATGCTGTGATTTAGATCCTATCTAGATATTAATAGCAAACAACGTCCATTAAAATGATACATTTGTGTATAAATACTGCTTGTATATTTCGTTTTCAAGATATAAATTATTTCAATGTGTATGTTATTGTGCGCAAATAAGCGCTTCCATTGTTTTTATGTAGACGATTCATATCTTTTGTCTAGCATGATAAGGACGCATGCGTACACATCTAGGTAACTATTTAATAAACACTAACATTGTTAAAGCTGAAGTCAAGGTAACGGGTAAAAAAAGAAACAGTGTGATAGAGGAACATTGCGGTATGACAGAAGATGGAAAAAGGAATGCTTAGATGGTTCCAAAACTTGGAGAGGACGGATGCAAATAGACTGACAAAGCAGATTTATGTGGCCAGAGTCAATGGGCAAACTGGTTGGGGTCGACTTCGGCGTACGTATGTCAATCAAATCGGAGACCTTTTGGGAAAATGCCAGGTCAAGAGTACCCTTAACCGGCGAGCGTGTATGAAACACTTATGAATATTTGAAGAAGTGAAAGTTGTATGCCAGAATCGAGCAAATGGAAACTCACAGTCTCTGCCTACCCGATAGGAGACAGGCGTGATGAAATGTATGTATGTAACAACGCTATCGGCCGCGACTTTGCACTGATGATGATTTATATTTACTACAGAATAAGAAATGTTGCTTGCTCTCTCTCACCCGCGGCCTAATAGAGATGAAAATATGAATAATACCACGTGCTAAGTTTAAGTACGGCTTTAGAAGGAAACCGCATACGCGACCTGTCTGTTAAATGAAAAGTATTTTTTAATTACATAATTTACTTTAATCAATACACGCAATAAAAAATATTCATATTTCTCTGACTGCTAAATTGTTCTTAATATTAATTGATGCCACGCTTTTATTAAAAATGCATTCAAAATAAATAATCTTTCAATGGATATTTACACTTAATAGAGGCGTTAAACGTTTAATGATCAATTTAAGTGCAGTTATTACTGTCCAAGCATTATTATGACCGTTGAAAACTTGATTCGTATTGAGATCATAATTTTTTATAGTGATGAGACAAGACCGGCTTTTAGTGGCGGGAACCGGAATGGTGACATGGCGGACTATATAATTACTTTTTTAATTTTACGATGATAATAATCATCTTTTTATTCATTTAGCTCTTCAAAATCACGTCGCGCCTGATGTAAATCCATGGCGACAAATAAAGAAATAAATATTGTACGACATTTTTTACACAGCGCCATTAAGCCCAAAGTAAGCTAATATAAGCTTGTGGTATGGGATCTAGACAACTGATGAATATAGCTATATATTTCTAAATACTGTTATAGATATTAAACACTAAAACTCCTAAACAAACATTTGTGGAACATACAAATATTTACAAAATGGCAGGTTTGAATGTAAGTGTCAGCGTTAAGCAAGAAAAGGGCGTGCTACGTTGGTTTGGACACGTCCAACGAATGAGTGAGGATTGACTGACGAAAAATATATATAGTGCGAAAGTAGAGGGCAAAAAGAGACAGGCTAAGCCGAGACTTACATAGTGTAGACCACGTGAGCAGATTGCTCAAAAACGGAAAAGTCCAAAGTACTCGGATACCCAGACGGGCATATATGAAGCGATTAATGAATCTGCAGGAAGCGAAAGAAGTATGCATGGATCGCGATGCCTGACTATCTGTCCTCTCTGACTACCCCGTCAGGGATACAGCGTGAAGACAAATATTTCCGAGATCTCACCACGGTATTTGCATACACTACCACTTACGCATCTGGGGCAGCAAAATCACTGACAATAAAGGTACACTCACCGTCCATAAGACTACAGTTACATTAATAAATCTGTGCTGTCAATATTATTATTTATTGTTAATAATATTTACAGCACAAGAAGCAGTAAATAGTGACGTTGGCTAACTCCGTACAATAACGGGAAACTATCTGAACACCTATCTAGTTACGTCTATCTACGTTATTTACTTTAAAATTGAGAACAATTCGGCGAAATCCAAAGTATCCAAATTCCCAAGTTGGTATCGCTCCCGAATATATCAGACCGTGGTATCTCGATAGGGTTGTGCATGCTGTCTTAACGATTCCGGAATCTCTAAATGAAAGTGGGAGTTATATTTTTATATAATTTCTTCCTTGTTTTTATTCAGCGTTGATTAATGCTATTATTTTTTATTTTAGTTAGTTTGTCACTCTCAGGAATAAGGACATGATGTATATAGGTACCTCTATATTTATAATAGATGATGATGATAGATGAGATGTATGATTGTGTTCCAAAGGAGCTGTATCTTAGGCAGTTGCGATAAAACTATAATAATGAACTAGTTATTATTTTTTTCTTAATGCTACTCGTTAAATGTACAAGCGCTCGTGGCCCCGCGGACGTAGTGTTCTGTAAACGATCACTGCGATAAGCAATTTCACTATGGCTGGTCCTCGGATGGGTGACCACTTTGTGGCATTTATATTTGCGAGCGTTTCCGTGCTTCGGAAGGCACGTTAAGCCGTTGGTCCCGGTTGCATGGCAGTCGTTAAGCTAGTTGAATGCCTAATGGGCGGCTTGAAAATTTTCAACAGCAGGTCGCCACAACCTGCACCTGTCCATTTTCAACACGGCAATGGGCTCACCACCTGTTACGTGGGACAAAAAACAAAGCATACGGTGAAACGTGGGCGTATAGTACGCCTCTGCCTACCCCTTCGGGGATAAAGGCGTGAAAGTATGTTATGTTTACTCGTTAAATCATGCTTCGCATCGTAGTATGAATTGACTATTATATAGAAAATTATGTTATGAATTGTATTAATTTGTGTATTTAAATTGAGAAATAAATAATATAAATATTGTGGCACACTTTTCACTCAGCGCCACCTAGCCAAAAGCTAATATAAAGCTTGTGGTATAGGATCTAGACAGCTGATAAAACATACTTATATATTTCTAAATACATACATGTTATACATAGAAAAATCCCAAACTCACACAAATATTTGTTATGACCCGGGAATCGAACCCAGGATCTCAGTGCGACAGTCGCATACACTCCCACTGCGCCCCCAAGGCAGTTAATAATAATGACAGTCACAACAACAACAAATTTCGGAATTCCGGATTCCAAAAACAAAATACCGGATTACTGATTACTACCCCATCACTGGCTTGCACAATGTAAAACTTTTGAAGGGAAGTGCACAGCATCGCAATAGACCAGATCTCGGACGTATAAAATTTTAAACTACACTAAGCTGTTCAACATTTTTCATCCACATTGTGTCCGGATAAGCCCAGCGCTGGAGATAAACTCCAACTATGATACATTGGGTTGTGTTAAGATTTCGATCAGTAATTTTCGCTTTTTGCCCATCCTTAATGGCTGCAGTTCGAGCCTTTCACTCCCTGTTTTATTTGTATGCCGCGAATGAGGTGAGTAGGTTGTTGTAGCATCAATTAATGGCATTTATATACCTGCATTCATATGACTGCCTCTGTGGCGCGGTGGGAGTGTATCCGACTGCTACGCAAGAGGTCGTGGGTTCGATTCCCACACAGTATTAAACTTTGTGTTATGATTGCGATGGTTTATTCTGTGTCTGGGTGTTATTTATCTATAATATGTATGTATTTAGAAATATATAGGTATGTTTGCTTATTAGTTATCTGGTTATCATAGTACAAGCTCTGCTTAGTTTGGAATCAGAAGGCGTTCAATCAACATTTAAACATCAGGTCATATAAAAGTAGGTACAACAACTGAGCTAACTTACGTATAATTAAAGTAAGTAAAATGTATAATATTTTTTTCGATATTAGACGAGAACTTATACTTAAGTACAAGTTAATTAATAACACGCACGAATGTTATTAACGGCTATAACACGGACTTTATACGTTATTCTGATTATGCCAACAATAATGTGTGTAGGTAAGGATACATTTAACTTTTTTTTAATGCAAATAGTCCTGCCGAGATTTTCGGAACACGATAAGGTTCTCCTGCAAGTGTGCACTTGCTGATTAACAGATGAAGTCACGGTGAAGAGGAAAATATTTCAACAAAACTCTTTGCACAACTCTTTGCAATTCCTATCAGAAATTATGTAAACAAATGTGTGGTAATAATAATAATAATAAAATATATTAAAATGGCAGACGCCGTCTTCATCCATAGTTCTAATCACGTAGTTCGTTTAACCTCCAACTCAATAGCCCCATAGTAGTTAGCATATTGTACAATAGTTTAACTTCCATTGGAGATGGTCCATAACCATTCTTCTACATAAGGCGGACGTGGATTGTCTGCAGTGGAAGTCCCATTCCCTGTTACATTAAAATTCTCAAAAGGCCTCTGCGTGTTGGACCTCTATGTCCCCATGTAAGCCTCCCAAAAGACCAGGTATCTAATATCTATCGTAAGAAAAAAAAAAGAAGATACCCGTAAAGAAGAAACAAATAATAATAGTTTAATAAATAATTTATTTTTCGTCTTGCCACTATCGATTGGACTAATAGTAGCAAATAACCAGTTTGCCAACTCTGAGTAATAGCTATAGCGATATACAGAAATGAAAGCAAATGGTCCTCAAGTCGACAGCCCAAAGAGATTACGACTCAATTCTTGCACCCATGCCATTAAAGACATCATTAAAGCTAATTTCCATGCTCAGAATGTTGCACACGCTTGTGCAGTAAGTACGAGTACCTACATAATATAGCTCTGTTTACAGTGTTCACATCGACAACGATACGTTTCAGATACGACCAACTTCGTAAGATCCAATACGAAACACCAAAAGTTGTTCTAACTATAATCTGTTCAAGCGATAAACGGTAGCAAAAGCGTTAAATATTAATGTTTTCAACATCTCGATAGATACTTCCACTGTTTAAAACCAGTGAATGCATCAAGAACCCATGAGTGAGAGGAAGAGAGCTACCTTTCTCTCACCAGCAGAACATCGGTTACGTGAACATGATCAATATCAATTAATTGGTTGATTAAATGCCAGAGACACGCTCTTAAATTTTTGACGCCTTCATTGAAATAAACTGAATTTCAATTACCTGCTACATAAAGCCCATTTACAGAGTTACACAGCTATCTCCTTTGACAAGCAATCAGTGTGACGGCTATTGGAAACTTTTACGTTCCTTTGACTGTTATTTTTAAACTAAATGGCGTTTCGATCAGGATATACTATCGAGTATTCGCGGGAAAACCCAATCGAACAGGGTTGTGAAATTCGTGACCACAGACATTTTTAAGTGAAAATCGCTCCTAGCTTTTCGCTTTTTACTTATACCACAGCCGGCCTACACTATTGCATCTAATAGGGTTTAGATGCACTTGTAATTAAACTGTTATGCTAGTTTGTGTGTCTAATGTCGCGCGAACGTCTAGCGAGTATAGCGCAAATGTTCCTACGTGAGATAACACTGTTCCAAACTATTCGACTATTCGCTTCGCGCCACCTAGCGTCGATTAGGAAGGTAGTTCGGTATTAGATGACATTGGTGCTAATTCTGTTGTTGAAACCACTAAACTAAATTTCTCTAAAATTTTCTTATTTTTATTAAGAGATTGTCAAATGCTATTCTGTTATTACGTTGAACTAAACTTGGTGATATCATAAACAGCACTAAATTTGTATCTGACATTACTAAAATGCCCTTTATGTGATAAAATTTAACAAAACATGTATTTACATGCCGACTAACTTAGTCATTGAACTGTCTGTGTACATTTTTCGCTTTTTGTTGAATTTTATCACATATAATGAATTTTAGTGTTGTCAGATACAAATTTAACGTCACACAAAATTTAGACGTTTTCAAATCGTTTTAAAATTAGACGTCACCTAAATAGGTGACGTCTAATTTTAGTGAAAAGACTAATTTTAATAGGACGTTTATTAATTTTAGTAACCGTTTGAAACGTGAAAACTTTTAAAACGTTGTAACGTTAAAAATGTACATAGGCAGTTTAATCACCAAGTTAGTCGGCATGTATTTACATTCGACTGTCTATGTACATTTTTCACGTCTTGTTCAATTTTATCACATAAAATGAATTTTAGTGACATCAGATACAAATTAAGTGCTATTTATGATATCACCAACTTTAGTTCGACTTAATAACAGAATAGCATTTGGTCATCTCTTACAAAAATTAGAAAATTTTAGAGAAATTTAGTTTAGTGATCTCAACAACAGAATTAGCACCATTTTTAGTGTCTTTAGGAAGCGGAAATACGTAGTTAGTTACAAAGAAATATTCCAAAGATAAACGTGTCACACAAGTACATTCCATTTATTTGATGAGTTTTTGAAGCAGGGTTCATTAGTTTAACCATTTGCTCTCATATGTTTTGGTTAGGATTCTTTTACCCCGAACCAAGTAGACTGGCAAATTTGCCGTACCTACCATAGAAGGTTAGAACTCGTTACATAAGTTTTTTAAATTCTTCGGTTCTTTGAGCGGGATATGAAAAATTTATCTACTTAGGTCATCAATTTGAGCCAACCACGCCATCATTTTAGCCTTGTCAGGTGTTGATAGTGTCCTATCGCTAGCCACTTATGATGTTACCATAGTATATCATCAGAAAGGATCTCCATAGCACCTGTTCCATGAATTGAATTAATTCTAAATACAACTGCTCACTTTTATAATTCCAATTGATTCCTCAAATATTTCTTCAACTTCAAATTAGTCAGATGAAATTCTTTTCGATTTGTTTGTGAAACCAAACTTAATTACTGCATTCCAGCACCTAATAGCTACATATAATTTATCTATTTTGATAGCCGAGTAACGCCAGGCATTAATTTAGTGCCTCCATCCAGTCTTATCTCGCGGATAAACTTAAAACATTCGGATAGCTGTAGTGAGACAAATGAATCACTTTGCCATTATGGGATAACGCCGCGTTCATATAGGGAGCATACAAGCGCAAGTTTTGTGTGTACTATACAGAAATATTTTAGGTAGAAGAAATTTAGTGATACAGCTCAAGATTATGCATAATGGTAGTGCATGCGACTGCCGCGACTGAGACCCAGGGTTCGAATCCCGAGTCGGAAATAAAATTTGTGTGATTCACAAATGTTTGTTTCGGAGTTTGGATATTTAATATGTATAATATGTATGTATTTAGAAATAAATAAGTATGTATATCATTTGTTTAGATCCCATAACACAAGCTTATATCAGATTACATTTTGCTAGACAGCGCTTAAAAAAAATATGTCCCACAAATCTCCTACAATATTATAATCTTCGAGGTTTCAGTCAGGCTTTTAAAGTACAATACTCAATATACAATGCACAATATGGGGTTCGAAAGATGTCTTAGAGCGTTTTACAGGATCTTTGGTGTTATCAACGTCCATAGTCTACAGATTATTTATACTGTTGATTGATGGCACTTGGTGGAACTTGCTACACATTATATCTATAGTCTACGGTGATCACTTTTGGTCAGGTAGATCGTATGCTTAAAAAAAGGCTAACAGTTATATGCAAGTTATTACACTTGCTAAGTGACATACGAGGCACTGTCATTGCTTGAACTTTTGCTGCTAGAAGACTATTCAATTAGTTCCAGTCTGTTTCCAATAGATAATACTGGAATCAAAAACACTTTTCTTTTTACAGTGGACTAAATTGGAAATGACAAAGTCCTGTGCTATCAAAGAGATGTAGGTACAGCAGGGTATATGTAGTTTGAAATCAAAGACTTTACACTTATAACTAGACTGATTACCAAAAAATTTCATTCAGCTAAAATGACATCTATTTTCTTACCTGTAGGGTATTATAATTCAGCTTGCACGATACGAATATTTGGACTACCTAGAAGAATCTAATTTCAAATGAATTAATTTCATTGTAAAAGTCGGTTGAACATCATCAGTACATGCACGGCCACCTTTACGTGGGATAAAAGGACATAATATGTGAGATTGTGGCTGCAAAGATAACTGTGAGTGCTTTTAGAGATAACGCCGGTCGTGAAACAAAAATCTGCGTATGATTTAAATACATATATCTATCTGTTTTTTGCTTATCTTTTGAGAAAATGTCAATCCTTATCTCTGTGTAATGTGTAGACAGGTATTTTAAATGAATCACGAATCGAATTATAAGATATAATCGTCTACGATACGTTAGTAGTGAATGCTACTGCCGTGTATGAGATTCTGAGTTGGTTACTTGATCTTATAAACTTAGTCCGGGAGTCTCAGGTAGCTCCTCGCGAAATAACCCCAAGGTTCTCGACACAGACTTTATCCGCCACTGCGACCTTGTCTTAGGATTCGGGTTTTAATGGTTAACACCCGAACCCTGAGGTTAGTAGGTATAGCCATTTAGTCGTTAAGTGCACTTGAAGATCTTATGGGCTTGAAATTTTCAACAGCAGATTTCAAAATGGCAGCAGCGCGTACCGATCCTACTTTGTTTTGGTCTAAAATATGTTTAGTGACAGTATTCAGTAGTATTCAGTTGTAATTGAGGAACTATTTTTGTTGAATCACGTTTAACTGCCTTTTTCTAATATAACCTCTCCGTACCTACAACCTCACCTTTTACAATCCAGTAAATCCTTTCTAAAACCAAACAATCGTATATCCAAAAACTAATCCACTTAATAAATCTACGTATTTATCAAGTATTTTAGTTCTAAAATTCTGTGTTTCTATAAAAAGAGTGTAGCAATGCGAGTCGGGCTTATCAGGTGGCAGCACCCGCCTGTTTGTCTCGTTTTATTCCATAGACTATACAACGTTTAAACTTTAGCCTTTTAATGGCTCTGGTTAAGTCAACATACTATGTTCAAGATTTGGGATGGTGATAGAACTATGTTGATTTTGAGTTCATGACTATCATATATTTACTTTGACATGTGATGTGATGACGGGATGGTAACTAGAGTATGACATCTCTAGTGTTGCTAACATTATGATCAACGACGACGAAGATTTTCCTTTTTTATTACCACTTTTATTTTTCTTTTTATCTTATAGGCTATATTGGTATCAAAAAGTTATGTCATAAAAGACTTGTCATACGACAGCTGACTGGGTATTTTTCCCTTGTTTATTATATTTTTCCAAACCACCTCTTTTTTTTTATACCACTGAGGTGGCAGACAAGCATACGGTCAACCGTAGGATACCGTAGCCAATGAACGTTTGCAACACCAGAGGTGCGGCACTCACGCTGCCGACCCTGTAACCTTCTAAGATCTCTTTCGATAAACCCCATAATGTAGGCCATCGGGAAAACCCAGGCAGACAGTTCACTCCACAATCTCAGCGTACGTGGAAGAAAGCCCCTATTGGACCTTACCATGTTCGAGCGCTCGAGACGCAATGTGTGAGGGTGAACAACCTGTGTGTGGCGATGATAGAAGGTAGCCCGTGGGCATCATATCAAACTTTGTACTGGCGATAGAACACGCATAAGGCGAAGCCTTGTCTGTCGCGAAGGGCTTCGGCACCTTAATCGTTGACAATCCTCCTAACAAGCCTTTCTACCGAGCCGAAAGGTTGAAGCTGGTATTCAGGTGCACCAGCCTAAAGGTGACAGCGGTACTGCATGTGTGACCGCACTTGCGACCCATATTTTAGTTAGGTACGCTATAATGTAGTGCATAGTCTGTACACAAGTATTGAAAAACTACATCAGTAATAAACTAATTTACGAGTACCTCGGTTTTCAGTCTGCAGCTGGTTCTTTACCAATAACACATTATAATACTTTAAAACGTTATTGCAGCAAGGAAAACAACACACATACATAAAATTTCTCACTTAATATTTGCACACAAGTCGACTGTGTGTTGAAAATAAACGCAGGCGGTGTGGTGCGGCGTGATAAGAGGACCGCCCGCCCCACGTGATGTATAGAGCGATAGACACCGCTGGGCGCCAAGATAACCTGCTATTGATGCCAGCAAACCTGATTGACTGGAGCCTTCAGATTATTATACTTGGATTTACTCATGTATAGCCCGTTTTAATATAATTATTGTGGAAAATTAAAAATGTAATAGAATTTTAGAGAAATTTATAGAAGTGACACGTCAGAAGAGGTCGCTCTTAGCAAAATTGGCAATAATATAGTACTAAAAGTGTAGAATTTCGAATATAAACATCAGTATATATAAATCGAAAACCACTCAAAAACTGTATTTATTTGTCAATAGTTTATAACTGTTAATAAAAATTATGAGTAGATGAAACAGCAGATACAATCGTATCGGCTGCCTCACTCTCTCACTGATATAGCATCTTGTTTCAGAATAACATGAACCATGTAACATCAGCTTACGTCAATACTGGTCGTTAATATCCTTGTGTTTAGGTTTTACGCGGGAAATATGGCGAATGGCGGACGCTTAATGTATATTATTTCCTAATACTAGTGCATTAATCACTTATGTGTAAAAATAAATGTGACAACGTGCTATAGTGAAAAAATGCATGATATATGGCAGTGAAATGCTTTTTTTTATCTTACTGCGCATATTCCACTGAAAACTTCAGTATCGCTTCGACTACTTTACTGGGCAAGACTAACTTTGACTTAAGACTATACTTGGCTAACACTTAGAAGACAAAGATATTAGCGTCCGCCATCTGCCGAATTCCCGACCAAATTCCCCAGTGTAAAGTTTTACAGCGAGTGTGGTATTTCGTGTAAAACAATGACAATAATTTTGACATTATAACCGACATGAAAAAATATTAATTGTATAATATGTTAAACGGAGTGATCGTTCACAGATCACTGCAGTAGCGAGGCTACGAGCGTATTAAATTGTTTAAGTTATGTATTTTATTACACTATTGTTTTCAAATTAACTATCTACAAATTTGTAATAGGTATTTTAAATAGGTATAATTCTACTGATCCATTGATCGAATATTGCTCATTAACCGGTTTTATCTTTAATTAAACTGATATCGAAGTACTATTTAATTTTAAAGATTAAATCTATTTTAATAAGCAGAAATACATTTGTATTGATTCCTATCACTTTTCCGCGAATTTAGTGCCGTAAGACCGCTCTAAGTACCGCTGGTGGAACACATTATGCAATTTTATATCGATTTATGTCGTATATCATAGACTTTGATACTTATCAATTTCAATATTGGTATTGCAGTCCAATTTCTCATTTATGCAGGTTATTTTGGCATTTAAATACACGTTAGTGAAGACACCTGCAGGAAATCTAATTTAAATATAATGTAGGTATAATATTTTTGTCTAACACAGAGACATAATACAAAAACTTTAAAAACATTAATATAAATAAGAAATGGTACAAACTTCGTGTCTGTTGGTGTAATTTCATTAAAGAAAAAGTAATTTAAATATAAATATGTACTTATTTCATATTATAATACATATGTGAGCAGTGTAAATTGTTGCATACATATTTACATATTTTGTATCTAAATATGTAAACTTCAATGGGCAGTTGAAATGTGGGCGTATAGTATGCTTCTGCCAACCCCTTCGAGGATAAAGGTGTGACAATATGTATGTATGTATGTTACATATTTTATGATTTTTAGCAATGTTATTATTAACATTTTTTTTATTATTAACATGCCCGCAGACTTTGGCGAGCAACTTACCCGTCTTCCTCAGCCCCCCGGCCACGGACGTCTATAAGTAGGTAACTTATTTTAGGTAACCAAAAATGTTTATGGTTGCAGCTTGCGGTTAACCATACAAATACATTCAACCCATACATATCTGGCGTCTGTTTTCTTCATCGTTGATAATCTATCTGAAGAATTTATTGGTTAATTATCGATTGTTCTACACAATTATTTATATATCGGACCGGTTTACCTTTTTATTGAACGAGATAAACCAAGATTTTAATGCTAATGTGAAACTTAAACGCGATATGGTTTGGCATAAGGGCAGTCACTATCGAGATATCGATGAAACTGAAACTCATCGATATTTAGTTTTAGTAAAAACCTTTGTCGAAATGAGAATACACTGTCATCCAGTATATAATTAACGTGTATTTAAATTTAGTTTTTTTTTCTCTCTCTGTAGGGTCCCCTTTAATAACATCTTATCTCAAAGTTCTATTATCTACCAAGGAATGTGTTTGTATTTTATTTCTATTACCTTTCTGTTATTCTTTAACGTAAATCTAATTAATGATATGTTTTAATTTTACTTTCAAATAAGTTTCATAACTTACTACTTAAATTATCCTTGGTTTACCTTATTTGTTTCAAATATCCTGATAATGTTCTAAATAACACCACTTGTACTATTCCGCAACATTTACTTGATAAACCTAACCGGTTCCGCCTCACGGCATTCTCAAAGGCACACAATATGACCACTCATTTGGTTTATCAAGTAAATGTTGTGGAATAGTACAAGTGGTGTTATTTAAAATGAGTAGCAAGTTCCACCAAATGCCATCAATCAACAGTATAAATTGTCCTGATAATGATTCAACGACGGTTCTATACCACAGTATATACATATCATAAATGAGCAAAAGCAGTAAGGAAACTAGCCATAAACCTAAAATTGCAACATTGAAGCGTTAGGATTGTCTGTCTAACTATTTATTTCTTTCTTTCTATACAATACAATATTTTTTTGAGCTGAAATTGCAAATATTATTTATGTATATATAGTTATGGTAACTTTGATGTAGTGTCTTTAGTGGCAAGGTTTTTGAAGTAACTGTCATGTATAATATTCCAAGACCTCGTCAGTAGGAACACAGTTCAGGCTGGTTTGGGCATAGATAACCTTACTATACCACTTGTTCACTGGGAAATATTTTTTTTTATGATAAGGTATACGAGTATAGTGTTAGATGCAAAATATAGTTTGCACTAGCAACACCAGAACAGCATTATATAAAGAGAGTAGAGAGTCATTTCTACCTCTTCTCTGTCGATTGTCGTAGCGTGCGAAAGCTCTGCCTAGTTTGCATTGTAATTTTTCAACATAGGAACATTGCGGTATGACAGAAGACGTAGTGACTAAGATAGAAAAAGGGATGCTTAGATGGTTTGGACACGTGGAGAGGATGGATGAAAATAGACTGACGAAGAAAATTTATGCTGTAAGAGTAAATGGGCAAACTGGTAAGGGTCGACCTCGACGTACATATACCGATCAAATTGAAGATCTTTTGACAAAAAGCCAGGTCAAGAGTACCCTTAATCGGCGAGCGTGTATGAAAACAATTATGAAAGTTGACGAAGCGTAAGTTGTATGCCAGAATCGTAGCAAGTAGAAAGCCATAGTCTCTGCCTACCCCGATGGGAGACAGGCGTGAAATTTTGTATGTATGTAACTTTTCGATAGATTTCTTAAAACTATTGATATCAATCGCAATCTGCGTTATTATTTATAATAGTAGATAGCAGTAAATATACTTTTATAGGTTTTGATAAAGAAATTAAAGCTGAGAAGCCTTGTCGAACTTAAATACGTTCAAACACAATTTTTTTACGCATACGGTAAGATCCGAAAGAGGCTTTATTCAGCGAACGCTTAGATTGTGGAATGAATTCCCTGCCTGGGTTTTCCCGAGCGTCTACAGTATGGGATTCAAACGGGTCGGCAGCGCGAACCTCTGGTGTTGCAAACGTTCATAGGCTACGGTGACCACTTTCCATCAGGTGGGCCGTATTCTTGTCTGCCACCAAAGTGGTATAAAAAAAAGAATAAAAAAAAACAAATATTATATAATATTTATATTATATTATTATTTTAACATATTTTGTAACTGCGTGTTTTGTAACAATAGTAAGATATTTTTGGAACTTAGAAGAAGTCGGGGTAGAACTAAACTTACATATGGAAAGCACGTAAGCAGATTGCTCAAAAACGGAAAGGTCAAAGTACTCTGATACCCAGACGTGCATGTATGGAACAATTAATGAATTTGCAGGAAGCGAAAGAAGTGTGCCTGGATCCCGAAGCTTAGCGATCTGGCCTTTCTGTCTATCCCACCAGGGTCACAGCGTGAAGATAAAATAAAGAGACAAGAGATGCTTTGGACGATTATGTTTTATTAACATCGTGCTTTCTATTCTTAAATAAATGTACGTACCCGTGCCGACTTATCAACTCAGCCATTTGACCGTCAAATTCACATTCCCTTCAACTTGGCATTTCAGATAGATCGGGCCACCCACGGGCGATAGATACCGCGGACACACTCGGTGATAGTTCGGGCACTCTCGGGTCGTGTCGGGTCCTTCGGCCACGCTCGTAGATGTTCGCGATTGTGCCTACGCGCAGATTGAAGTGTGGAAATTTGTTGCTATGTCATATTCGCAGATTTTGATACTTGATACTGACAACTTATGGTGAATTGTTTGTGAATATTGTTTGTAAGATAATATTAATAGAGAGGACGTTTCTTGAAACGAGTTGTTTGGAATCAATTTGTTATGAACTTTATGATACTGATAAACGCTTTTGTAGACATTATAATGATTTTGATACTTTAAAAAAGGCCTTTTAATATAATCAAAACTGTCTTAGAAATGTTGGTAGGTATAAAACTGTTGCTTCTTCTTCATCTTTACGTATAACTGCCTCGGTGACGCAGTGGTAGTGTATGCAACTATCGCGACAGAGGTACCGGGTTCGATTCCAGGGTCAGAAAACATATTTGTGTGATCCACTAATGTTTGTTTCGGAGTTTGGGTGTTTCCTATGTAAAATATGTATGTATTTAGAAATATATAAGTATGTTTATCAGTCGTCTAGATCCCATGACACAAGCTTATATTAGCTTACTTAGCCCAACTAAACGGCAATGCGTAAAAAAAACTAAAAATCTAATTTGCAAGTGTCTGACTGGCAGATGAAGTAAATAGGCAGGAACCTATTGAAAGGTGCCTGTAAAGGGGTTAGAACTTAGGACAGGCAGATAATATTTTTAGCGCCATTTAACCTAAATCAAGCTACTAACAGGCTTGTGCTATGGAACAAGACACCTGAATACATACATACATATTGTCACACCTTTATCCTCGAAGGCGTTGGCAGAGGCATACTACACTCCCACATTTCACATAGTGAAAGATGCTTATCACAGTGATCGCATACAAAACACTGAGTCCGCGGGGCCACAAGCGTTTCCGCTTTACCGTGGAAATGAGAGAACAAAATGTAGCCTAAGTGAGTAACCTAGGCTACATTTTGTTCGCTCAGTTCCTCTTATAGCATCAGCAATCTGCCAGTGAAGTCAAAATCTCTCCAGCCGTTTCAGGGATTAACCGGAACAAACGGACGCAATTTTTTTTTTATTGAATCACCTACCTTGTATATTTTCATACATATTTTGAAAAAAAACTGTTGATTTAGAATACTAAACAGACGCTTCAATTTTATTTATCTGTGTAGATTAGGCAGAAATCACACATTCCGAAATCAATAACTCTAAAATTATTGTCTTGCTTGTTTTAGCTTATACGGTAGATTGCATTCTGCATGCAGAATAACTAGAGTCACCCCCACAGGGGTAGCAGGTGGGGGTGGTGATAGCGATCGCCTATTGGCCGATACACTGGATTTATGTGAGCTAATCTCCACCGTCTTAATTTATGAGACTCACATAACTGCTTTTAGGTACGCATTCATTCATATTTTATGGCTCCGTACCTCTAAAGGATACAACACTTTGATATTCGTCCATTCGTCTATTTGTCAAGACCTTTTATCTCGGTAAAATGCATACGGTGAAATGTAAGAGCACAAATTTAGTGAATTAGGTACCGGATAGGAACAATACCTACATAATTATATGTTCACTAAATTCCGTGTTTTTTTAATTAAAATAGTGCTGAAAATTAACATTAACAAAAGAAAATAACATTAAATTTCAAACTACAATTCCTTTCCGTTAATAGCCTAAACACTTTGCCTGCATCATTCTAGATACGATACCGGTCTAGACCGCGCATGCGCTTATCTACAAACACGTGTTATACCAGATGCTTTAGATACAGGGCTTTTAGCCACTCGGCCTGATCGTGCACTCAATGTTACAAGTATAAAAATAGACAAATTGGTACGTGTTGGAGGCGGTCTTACGTACGGACTTAAACTGTGATGATGATAAGTATATCAGAATTGTTTTCCTCCTATTTACATGTTGATGGCTTAAGCTTCTCTTCAATATCTCTTGAACCCAAATCAACCACACTCATATATATAAGCTGGTGCACCGACGATGAAGTGGCGCTCTTAAAGTGCCACAGCCGAAGAAACACAAATAAACGTCGTCGCCTAGAATTTTGACATAAATACTAAGTTATACTTACTATAAATGACTGCCTCTGTGGCGCGGTAGGAGTGTATCCGACTGCTACGCAAGAGGTCCCGGGTTCGATTCCCGGGTCGGAACAAATATTTGTGTGATCCATAATGTGTGTTTCGGAGTTTGGGTGTTTCCTATGTATAATATGTATGTATTTAGAAATATTTAAGTATGTTTATCAGTTATCTAGATCCCATAACACAAGCTAATATTAGCTTACTTTGGGCTAGATGGCGCTGTGTGAAAAGTGTCCCACAACATTTATATATTTATAAATACCCAACCTAAGTTAGGTATTTATACTTACTATGTCAGTTTATAAAGTAAAATATTTGTGAAATGGTACATGATGTTGACTAATAATTGGGCTTTCCTGCAGTTTATTTAGTAGAGGATAGAAGGAGTCAGGGAAGACCGAGACCTAAATACGAAATACTCGGAAACCCACACATAACTAAATGAAACGATGAATGAATCTTCGGGATGCGCTAGAAGTATACAAATATACATGGTTTTATTTATACGACTGTGGTGGCAGACAAGCATACGGCCCACCTGATGGAAAGTGGTCACCGTAGCCTATGGACGTTTGCAACACCAGAGGGGCAGCACTTTAAAAACCTTCTAAGACACCTTTTGATGAACCCCCTACTGTAGACGTTCGGGAAAACCCAGGCAGGGAGCTCATTACACAACCTAAGCGTACACGATATAGAGCCTCTATCGGACCTAACCGTATGTATTGCGAAGCTTGACCATATGTCCTCTCAGACCACCGCGTACAGCGAATGTGCGAAATACTTCCAATATTTTAAACGAGATTTATGTGCGCTACATAATAACACACATAGAAGTTATACAATTAAACAAATCTATCTGATTTGTTTGATTGTAATTTTCTGACATACTATTTGCATTCAAAAAATTTCTTCATCTTAGACACAGCTCTAGCTATGTGTGTTATTTTGTTGCTACTGAGCACAGGCCTGTCCAAATAAAAAAGTTTTACCCCTTAAAACACAGAACATAATTGCTGTAAGTAAAACTTATTATTTCCATGAAGTTAATCATTCCACGATCTGACACACTCAATTTATTTCCCATCATTTATAACTGAACTACACAATTGCTGCTGTAGCTTTACAGGTCAGTCGATCGTCATCGATACAGTCCTCAATCGCCGATCGTAGGGAAGGTTTTCCATCTGCCCGATGTCGTCATTTTCACAAACTAAAGAAGATCTTACTGCATTCCCAAGAGTTTCGTTCGACGTGCCTTTAGTGTATGCCTAACAAGTCCGTAGCTAGAATATTTAGTATCATCGAAAGCACAGGGGGTAAGCACAAAGGCTAGCGTGGGTAGCTAGATACAGATCTCAGCATTGTCCGCGACTGGAGCCTGTGTTGAGCCTCAGTTAATAGATTTAGATTTAGAATATCGGGACTACTCTCTCAATGCTATGAAGTTAGGATAGTGAAATAAACTATCAGGAAATTTAAATTATGTAAGTAACTTGAATTTTAGCAGCTGTCGCTTAAATAAATAAACATATTGTGGGACATTTTATTTGTATTTCCAGTAATTTCCAAACCCTATCAGAATCTGGAAACTGGGTTTCACTTTTATTTCGCTGCTAGGAGCAGCTCTGTTTGGCTATTTTCGGCATCTTCTAACCTCTAAAATCTAAATTCCATTATTCAGCAGGTGCAGCGCTTGGGTCCCGGCGATCTACGTGGGGCCTCTAATATTATAGACCTGACTAGATAAAATAAACAACGACAACGAGTATAAAATATTCAGAAGCAAAGAAAATTATTACATTAGAGGCCATCGCTTTCCTTCTACTGGCACTTCTGTAGCATTTGGGCTTTAAAGTTTTGAACAGGCTCCCAGAAACAGTGATCTCAGCCCAAAACATAAACAAAAAAAACAAACTAGATCAACGTCTAATAATCGGCAAGGAAGCAACTAATGGGCACTAGCAAGATCAGATCAGTTGTCGCAACTGCCTGCCTAATAAACGTCATAAGTTAAATTCTCGTGTCACACTGAGTTTTCCTGCCCTGCAAAACGACTTGGTAGATTTTATAATTTCTTTCGTGCCTATATTTGGTAAGTCTGGG
Organism: Thumatha senex; assembly: GCA_948477245.1. Taxonomy (NCBI): domain Eukaryota; kingdom Metazoa; phylum Arthropoda; class Insecta; order Lepidoptera; family Erebidae; genus Thumatha; species Thumatha senex. The sequence goes on from OX419727.1 coordinate 29,132,713, forward strand.
AATAGGTCGTCATATTCCGAGTTAACAAGTATGATATTATAATTATAACATAAAATTTTGATCTCAGATCAGATCTTACTAATAATCAGACTATTAGAACGATTGATGCAAGCGGATGTAACCTAATCGAAACATCAGAAAAATTACAGATATTTACCCGTTATAATAGTGTAGTAGAAAAAAATAACTAATTCAGTTGAAACATTTAATCAAAGAAATAAAAGGAATTTTATCACGACAATTTTTCGTAGACAAAACATCTAGATAGACATTAATTAAGCGTGCAGTCATATCAGGTGGAGCACGATATTTTTAGGTAGGCCCGGGTGCGGTCACTATCTAATAACTACATATAATAAACAACTTTGTCGCAAATTAGCATATCATTTTGTCGAGTCAGGATATACTCATAAATTAAAGCAGGTATATATATTCCCCGTCCGTTCGTCGTCATCCGAGCATAAGATTTGCATTTGAAGACATGGTTACATACCATGACCCTCTTTATGTAGGTATACTCGTATGTCGTATACTAGGCACTGGAACCCCACACGACCTTTCGAAGCTTCATTTCACTACCAGATGATAAGAGAAAATAGTCGAAAGTAAATTTAAGAGTAATAGAAAGAATACCAATTGGTCTTACTAGTTATAACCAGCACACATGTTTCTCCTCACTTATAAACTCGGGTTGTTCAAGAGTGACTGACTCAAGTTCAAGAGTGAATGACTTGGAATGTAATCAAGACTGAAACCGGTTGATTACTACCCCGTGATAATAATATTGAGTGAATTATAAATAACGAAGTGTGTAATAATAAATTAGATATAGCACAAACTTTTAACAACTATTTTATAGACATACCCGCGAAAACAACTAGCTCCTTAAATTCTTGTCCAATAAAAGCTCAACGCATGCTTGGGGGCAGCGTGGATCAGTGTAGTGTCTTATTTGGCTTCAAATATGTAAACCCCAACGATATCATTAAAGTATTCAAGTCCTTTAACTCAAAAAAGACAGCTGACTTGTGGGGTATTTCTGTAAAATTGATTGAGTCTATCATTGTTAATATATCACCACATCTAGCTGAAATATTTAATAAATGTGTTGATAAAGGAGTGCTTCCAGATTTAATGAAACACAGTAAAGTAATACCTCTATTTAAATCTGGATCCAAAACCGACCCTGGTAATTTCAGATCAATTTCAATATTACCAGCCTTTAGAAAAAATTTTGTACAAAATTATATTGCAACAATTACAAGCTTATTTTTCAGCTTCATTTTAATTTAAATATGCTATTACATAAGGAGCAGTATGGTTAACCCATACTGCTCCTTATAAGGGGTCGTTCTACCAATAATACAGGTGTGACACTTCTGAATCATATATATGACGCCTTGGAGAATAGACAAGATGCTATTGGTGTATTCTGCGATCTCTCCAAAGCATTTGATTGCGTTGACCATGAAACACTATTGGGAAAACTCTTTTATTATGGTATCAAAGACTCTGCACTGAACCTTGTTGCCTCCTACCTAAATGATCGAATACAACATGTTGATGTCAATGGAATTCGCTCCCCTGGAGCATCTGTTGCTATGGGCGTACCGCAGGGATCAATTCTGGGTCCATTTTTAAATTTGTAATTTATATTAACGATCCGCCATTCTATATACAGAACTTGTGCGACATTGTTCTATTTGCTAATGATACGTCACTTATTTTTAAAGTTGATCGCACGCTTAGTAATTTTAACGGCGTAAATAGTTCACTTGCCCAAGTTGTAGATTGGTTTACGACCAATAATTTGCTACTAAACGCTAAGAAGACAAAATGTATCAGATTCAGCATGCCTAACGTCAGGAATTGCGGTACAAATATAACATTGAACGGTGATACCCTTAATCTTGTAGAATAGATAGCAAACTGCAGTGGAATGCCCAAATAACGTGTCTTGCAGGTAAACTCAGCTCGGCAGCCTTTGCCGTTAGTAAAGTAAGGCAGCTTACTGATGTGGCAACTGCCAGGCTGGTATACTTTAGTTATTTTCATAGTGTCATGTCTTACGGCATTTTGCTGTGGGGCAAAGCAGCTGATCTACAAGTATTTTTGTACTCCAGAAGAGAGCTATACGTGCAATATATAAATTGAGTGCTAGAGTGTCTCTTAGAGAAAAAATTAAAGAATTTGGCATTTTAACGGTTGCATCACAGTATTTATTTGCAAATATTATGTTAGTTAAACAGAACATACATTTATACAATAGACACAGTGACATACATTCGTAAAATACTAGAAATAAGCATAAATTAATTGGAACGCATCATCGTTTACAAAAGGTTCACGACTCTTTTGCAGGAATTGGCGTACGACTATATAATAAAATTCCTTTAAACATTATGAACCTGCCGTTACATAAATTTAAGGCGGAAATTAAGACTCACCTCTTGAAAAGGGCCTATTACACAACTAATGATTATTTGAACGATAAAAATAAATGGAAATGAGATGCTTGCTCTTCGCTTGAGCTATTTAAAATTCGAATGAATCTTGTGATACTCGTATGCCTTGAATCTGCATATATATGTTGTATTTTTACATCTCTATATTATTAATAATTTGAAACGTCTGACAACTAAAGGTTTCTAAATTGGCTGCGTTTAGTCCCGGTATTAACTAATATACAATGTAATTTGAGTTTGTTATTGTGTGAGCACCATGTAGACTTATTTATTTCTTTGAAATTGACATGATAGTTGCTGTGCAGTTTTTGAGTATGTCATGCTCGCCTAAGTGTCCTGGCAGTGGTGGCGTATGTATCAGGTCGCCTTATTCCCTATAATACGGTTGAGTAGGGCGATGGCCGATATAATGTTGGGACTGGTCAGCTCATAGCTGTTATAGCAATTATTACAAATAATCTTATTTATATTTAAGGTAAACTTAAGTTTAGTCGACTGTTCTCACATAAATCCAAAGGAACAATGTAAGTGTAATTTTAATGTTGTAAGCCATTCCTACATTTTAAAATGGCATCCATTGACTTTCTTGCCAGATTCTTCTTCTTCAAGGGTAGGCTGCCCTTAGAACCGGCAACTATAATCGCTCTAATTTTCTTTTTTGTTTGTATAAATTCATTACTATATAATTGGTCAAATATCACGTAATCAAACTAATGTAATTACTGGCGTTTAGAAAAGAGTGGCCATGAGTTTTATTGCCAGGTTCTTCCTCAGGCTCTACCTATTGCTTTGCGAATCTGGCAGTAAATGTAAATGTAGAAGCAATATTCTTGATGTTCATAAGTGTTACTTTGTGACCTAAATGAATAAAGATTTATTATTATTAGTCATCTTGAGGGCCAGTGGCCTTTTCACAGCTGGAAATGGACCATTTATTGTGATTAATGACCTTTCCAGCTGTGATCAGGCCCTCTATCTTTGAATGTCGCAAGACTCAGTTTAGGTGGACGGTATCTTTTGAATGGTGAATAAAAAAATTACACACAGAAAAATATTCTTAAATCATCAAGATATCAGTTTCTGAACCAGTATAACATTTGTCCTGGATCACTGATTCATCACCGTGCTTAAAATAGACACATATAAACACCTATTGCTATTAAATCATAGATAGATATTCATTGAGGAACTATTTTACGCTAATTCTTCACTAAACAGGTGTGATGGTTCGCATTCTTTAATGTTCTAAAGCTCGGGTCTACTTTAATTGTCTGCCAGATAAATATGACTATTTTTAGCATAATTGAAACTTGCACTTGGCATCATCATCATCATCCGAGCGTCTGTCCCAGTTGCGTCTCGCGACGCCCGGGGTCCGCTTTCCTACATTTTCTCCTCCACTTCGCACGGTCGTCGGCATCCCCTGTGGTGAGACCATTGGCACGCATGTCATCCCTTACGACGTCAAGCCAGCACTTCTTGGGTCTTCCCCTCTTACCGGGACCCGGCGGGGCTGACATGGCCAGACATTTGTTACCTACGTAGCCCGGCGGTTGCCGCAAGACGTGACCATACCAACGAAGGCGACACTCTTGCAACTTGTCTGCAATGTCACGGACGTGAAGGCTGCCGCGGATGCGAGAGTTCCTCACGCGGTCCATCCGCGTGACTCCACACATCCACCGCAGCATCTTCATTTCCGTGACACGCAGCTCCTGCTTGTGTCGCTCCAATATCGGCCACGTCTCACTGCCATGTAAAAGGACAGGTCTAATAATGGTTTTGTAGACCTGATGTCACTGGACGTGTGAAAAACAGATCCCAAGTATTTAACCTGGTCCGTGTGCTCGACCAAATCACCGCCTATGCGGACGGATGTGGAATCTGTCGAGTTTAGTGCCAAGTACTCGGTCTTGAAACTTGCACTTGGCATCTTGGTGGATAACTTCGTAAAACTCTCTAAAATAAAGACTTATATTGTTTTTGCTGTTCTATTTAATTATGACAGCTGTCATGGCAATACGAAGCTCGGTGAAAAGATAATGTGACCCCATTTGGAACCGGGACAACAGCGCTATCACAAAAGAATGTGACAACTTAACTGTGATCATCACATATGCACATAAAGTATGTAAAATGCTCCAAAATAAGGTGCGTTGACACGCACGTATGGGCACGCATCACGCATAACATGACACGCATTTGACAATCGCGTGCGATTGTGACGCGATCGGGCGATAGCGCGGTAATGATAACGCACGCGATGCGTATAACCTTGCAGGTAAGTGATAGTAGCTTTTTTGGTTTGGTCCAAGTGATAACGTGAGATGTGTCTGGTATTCTGTTTGAGATGAAACCGATTGTAAAAGACTGTTGATGCAATCGGAATGTCGAATCAGAAGCAGAGCTAATTTTCTAGTTACCTACTTAATTTTAAAATTAACTAGCTGACCCTCGCGACTTTACCCGTGACATACTTCGAACTCCCGTCATACGAATTTAATCCCGTCGTTTATTATTTTTACGACAAAATATGAAAATTTTCTCGATTTGTTGACATTTATGTATACTGCTCGGCTCTCCACAGTAGTAGCTTGAGGATATATGGTTTATAGCCTCGATAAATGGGCTATCCAAACCAAAAATATTATTTTAATTCTAAAAGTAGTTCCTATATAAAATTAAAAAAAAAACCTACTAACTGATTGGAAATGTCAATGATAAACAGATAAGAGATTTTTCAAGATCCTTTAACTATTTGGTGTCAATGAAACATTTAAAAAGGCAAAATTATAATGTGCTCGTAAATTGTGGAAACACTGTATTATGGTACATTTTTTTTGAGCTCGCGGCTCGTTTCGCAGCTCGTCTCGTGGGTCGCGCGGGTGTGTAAATGAGGTATAACAGTTTCCACACAAATAAAAAACTGTTACAACCAGCTAAGATGTTAAATTTACTTTCGAAAATTTCTTTATAGGTACGAAATGTTTGACTCTATTCCTCCCTTTACAATTTTTTCTATGGAAGCTCCTTTCTTTTCTTCATAAAAAAAAAATAAATAAATAAATAAACATCCAAAATAAAAACACACTACAAATTATAATAATATAGCTATTACACTGTTGTTTGACGGCTTTGGTGGAACTTGTTTCTATTATGTAGGTAATTTTACATTATGTTGTGGAAAAGTACAAGTAATTTTATTTAATAAAACCTAATCCTCTGTTTTTAGTGTATAGAAATCTCCACAGATGGCGGACTTAAACCATCTAAAACACACTGTTCTTACCAGTCCACCTAGCGCTGGGCAAAGCCCACCGCTAGCTCTTATAAAACAGACCGCTGAAAAATAATATTTCACTGCCATTTAGGAATCTTATCAAATAAGTTTCAGATGTAAATGTATGAATATTTGTTAGTTTTATCACGCAAGAGTATTACTTACTATTTGATATAAGCAATATAAATAACTAATGCTCTAATAGTTTATATCATAGTTAAACGCAAACCAAGAGTCGGAAATATCCTCATGATATACTTACAATATAATTCATAATTCATAATTATTTATTTGCCTTAAATGGGGTACATAGCATTTTGAGTTTTAGATAGGTACATAGCAGCCATATAATATAGCATGCAAACTTAAATATAAATATTATTTGTATCTAACACAAGACAACACTTTTATTTTCTTTCTTAACACTTGTCTTACAATTTCCACAAAATATTTACAATGCATAATTTCCCAATAATCATTATTTTATTATTTGTTCAAAAAATCGTTAATTGAATAAAATGTGTTTGTTATCAGCCACTTCTTGATATACTCTTTCCCCTTTCAATTTCTTGAAGCGGTATGTAAAGGAGTACGAATACAGACTTTAAGTATATTTCTGACCTCACGCTATCTGTACAAATTCTGTATTTAAAAAATAATAAATAAAATAAATATTGTTGGGACAACTCACACAACGCCATCTAACTCCACACTAAGCAGAGCTTGTACTATGGTAACTGATAAACATACTTATATATTTCTAAATACATACATTGATATGTAAATCAAGTGAAGATGAAGTGATCTTCATCATATTATAAAACAAAGTCGTTATTCGCTGTCTGTCCCTATGTATGCTTAGATCTTTAAAACTACGCAATGAATTTCGATGCAGTTTTTTTTTTATAGTTGGAGTGATTCTCATAGAAAGTATTTATGTATAATTTGTTAAGTTTTTGCATACATTAACTTAATTATAACGATATATGTTGGGGGCGTCGGAAAAAATGAGCCGTCTGGGAGCTTTTAACGAAAACGCTGCCTAAACCCTTTGAGATATAACAAAATAATGTAATGTGCAATTGTATATCTAATATAGGTCTACAAAAAAGTCCGCGACAGTATATGTCTATCTCTTAAGGATAACATACTATATCCATTTTTACACTTGAAAAAAACAGCAATTATAAAGCAGTAGTTTGAAGGCTATTTACACAAATATATTATTAGTCCTTATCATTTTTAATATGTTAGTTGGCTTCAGCATTTTATGAAGATTATTTTGGCGCTTAACACTTTTCAAATTAAATGAATATCTTTGGAGATATGACAAAATCAAAAAAAAAATGCAAATAAATTAATTTCGTGTAACCAAATTCGACCGGGCCGTGCGAGCGTAGGTACTTGAGAGCGGAGGAGTAGGTAATCAAATGTTCATACATTATTGTGAAATTAGTAAAAGACGGGATTAAATAGGTGCCATGGGGTTCGAAGTATGTCACGGGCGAAGCCGGGCGAGACAGCTAGTTATAGATAAATAACACCCAGACACAGAATAAACAATCGTGCTCATCACACAAACTCTTATCCTGGGTGGGAATCGAACCCTCGACCTCTTGCGTAGCAGTCGGATGCACTCTCACCGCGCTTAAGAAGCTTTTCTGTGACAGTAAAGAGTTGTTAATCGAACTGAAATCAAATTCTTTTTCGATTCCATACTTCTGATCGAAAGTGGTCACCGTAGCCTATGGATATTTACAACACCCAATCCCGTGACGAAATTTTTTTTTAAAATACCTAATTGGTTTAAGAAACCCATATTGAAAATGAAAGGGGGAAAAATGTGGCCTTAGCTGTTAGTCTTTTGATCTCGTTCCTCATTTTTGTCCTAAGCTTTTATTCCACCCTGTGTCACAATCTCTAGTCCCCTGACCTCAACCAGAAGATTTCCTAAGTGTTGCCATGTTTACCTCTTTTCCCGATGAAGGAGTGGAAATGAGTGGGAACACCTGGAAACAATTTAAAAAAATGTCAACACTGAAAACGCGATTAAAAACAGTGAAGAATTTCAACTGGTTTTGCTACGATTTTTTTAAATTTTAAAGTGTTTAAATCAAAATGCAATCAATGAAAATTGTCCTTTAAATAGGACGAAATTTGTCAACCCCACAAACAGCGCGCATCGCGTGTAGATAATGATCTGTTTTCACTTCCTCGAGCATGAGGTAACGCTGGAACGCACCAAATGTTACCACGTTGTGCCATATGTCAACATTGACATATTTTACTACTAGCCACAGGTATGTCAAAGCTTCTGTTAGTAGGTCAGGATACGGCAAGAACTTTGTTTTCATTTAAAACACTGTTTAATTTATTATCTACAGTTTTACAAACATGGTATTGTTACGGTGTAAACAGAACATATCTGTTTACACCGTTTTATTCATAATATAATATTAGGCTTTATTCTTATTAGAAAAAGAATAGAAATCGTCGCTCAACAGAGCCGACAGAAAAATTTACATTTTCGTAGTCTAATATTACAATTTTTTTTTTAATTCTATCTGCCGGCCGATAGAATTTTATTAACACGTGAAGCGTTTGTAAGTAGCTCTGAACTTGCATATTTGGTAGTCTATTTTAATATTTCGATAGCTAAAACAGTTATTTTGTGTCTATTCTGCAGCTTTAGAAGTGTCATTGTGAAATGTATAATAGTTTTAGTACACTACATAGTTTTAGACTAATCGCAATAGAGCCGCTATAGAATAGAACTAGAACGGCTTACTATTGGAAAATAGTAGACTCGGACCCCAGGAGATCAAATAAGTTGAAATAGAAATTCGCGTGATGCGTTTGTGCGATAGTAATGTCGATGTTCCGATGAGTCCATCGTTTGTCAGCGAGATTATAGAGTAATGTCAAGGCTTCATCTTAGGCGTTACGCGTCAGATTATAAGGTATTTTTTTATACCACTGAGGTGGCAGTTTAGCATACAGTCCACCTTATTGCAAGTGGTCACCGTAGCCTATGGACGTTTGGAACACCAGAAGTGCTACTAGCGCTGAAGACTGCAAAACTCTTCTGAGATCATAAGACGGGATAGCTAGCTATATCCATATTGCTAAAAGAACTGTAAATTGACAAGAACAGTTTTGGCGCACGCGGCGCTTGTACTGTTTTTACCCGTTATGTATTACAGTATCTATCATTGATTTTAACACTTGTCGAAGGAAATTTTAAACACGTGTCGTTCACTAAATCTTGCCTTACATTTTCAAAATAAAGATGTACCACTTTAGATACCACATTTGCATGTTTAAAATATGTCCAAAAGTCCGAACATCAAACTAACCAATTCGTTTTCTTTTCAGGTAAGTACACATAAGCGGACCAGATAAACTACACCATGTAAGGCAGCGTGCATATTAAACGACAGTCGCATAATGCAACCGTGGATGTCCTAACGAGAATAAAATGCGTTTTAAATTCACGTCGACCAATAGACTACTCGACCGAACAGCATAATGTGCCATTAATCCACAGTGTCCATTCAATTTTAAGTAAAACTCCTTGCATAAAAAGTGGTTACACGCCGAAATAAATATTGATAACTAGGGTTGTCAAAGACGCATAAATGTGACAATCATTCATTCATTTTCGATTTTAGAACACAGGGTATCTACATCCTTCAATTACTACTGTAGTAGTATCAATTAATGTATGCAAATACTTTTCTATGCTTTAATTTAATGTTAATTTTATCATCCTGTACCCTCTAATATATAAACCTTTCTTATTTTTTTGATATGTGTAAATATTTGTTGTCTCTTTTCCACATTTATAACTTTGGGATAGTGTGACAAGGACGATAAAAAGGCAGACGATAGTAAGGCATAAAGTTAAGATAACTTTATAAATAAGGGTGTTTAATGTGTATAATAGTAAATGGAGCATACCCCCTTATTTGTAATTTATTTAAAGTACCTTTTTTTTTAATTTAAAGTTGTATGCTCATATGTTTGATAGTACAGACCAATGACGTTGCTTTTTGTTTTTTCTTCACTTGTTTGTTCCGGCTAGTCTCTGTGCGGTTGAATTGATTTTAACGAAACTTTCACTGGCAGATAGCTAATGTCATTAGGAGTAACATAGGCTAAATTATCCCCGTATTTCCACGGAAACGGCCACTACGCGGGTGAAACCGCGAGGCGTTCGCTAGTGAACTACATAAAAACAATTCGGATTTCGATAATCATAAATGTCGCTACAAAATATTGAACATTCATAAAAAACAAATAGATAAATCAGAAATGATCTGATAACCCTATTCATAACACAATACAATCAGGAATCGATTAAAAAATAAAGGTGGCCGGAGTGACCACACATCGTGTATCGCGGGCGAATATCGCGCGCTGTCCGTTTATTGTCATTGCCATATCGCAGTGGCAATCGCGAATTCGATTCGTAAGCGAAGACAGGTCAACGCTGACTATAATGATACCATCAGTCAACAAATAATAGGCGGCTTGAATATATTTTGTCATATCGCTGAAATTATAAGATTTATGAGGGATCACTACAGATGGGAGAAGGTAACTCGTAAAAAAAAAAATATATCGTTGGCACAATTCACACAACGTCATCTAATTCCAAACTAAGCAAAGCTTGTACTATGATAACCAGATAACTGATAAACATACTTATATATTTCTAAATACATACTTATTATAGATAAATAACACCCAGACACAGAATAAACCATCGTGCTCATCACACAAAGTTTTATCCTGGGTGGGAATCAAACCCACGACTTCTTGCGTAGCAGTCGGATGCACGCCCACCGCGCCACAGAGGCAGTCAAAATTCATTCTTCCACATAAAAATGTTTTAAATATGGTTTCATGTCTGTCTAGTTTTTGAAATATATCATTTGCTTTTTCAGTCTGTTCAATCTCAAATTTCCAAACTGTCTTATTATATTTGTAAATAACGAATAAAAAAAAATAATCGGCACAACTAACTTTAAATCACGAAACTTATTTTTATTTCTTTTTTTTTGCTTCTTTTATCGAGTGGCATTGCAGGGGTTGTATTGTTGGTAACTCGAATAACTCAGAAAGTCGAATACAATTTGAGTGGCGGAACCAAAGAGTAGAACTAAGTACTAACTACGTTTTAAGAGTTGTAACTTCTTTAAACTGTTTTTACAGTACATGTACAAGATTCTTGCAGTTGGATTCACGCTGCGCTTTATTATGTTAATAGGCTAGCTGGCGATATTTATTGGCTCAGGGATGTCAACCAATATTATCAATACCTCTGTAACGAAAATCAGCTTTCAAATCGTTTGTGGCAAAAAAAATATCTAAGAGTGTAGCAACCCTACTCTAATCTCCAACACTATTGCTAACCTTAGATGCAAATTGGGTGCAACTGTTGCTTGATAGGCAAGATTCTGACGTAGTGCTCGGAGGTATCGTAAAAGTTAGACTTTAGTCGCTACTACTGATGCTGAAAAAAAACATTTCAGCCACGAGTAGTAAGGCACAGACTCCATAATGGAAACTTTACGTTTATAGCTAAGTGAGTGGTATAGCATAGCAGAGTAAATTAAGCAATCTCTTGAAAGCTTGGGATATCGTTCGTTGGGACAACTCATACATCGCCATCTGATTCCAAACTAATCAAAGCTTGTACTATAGTAACCAGATAACTGATAAACATACTTTTATATTTTTAAATGCATACATATTATAGATAAATAACACCCAGATACAGAATAAATCATCGTGCTCATCACACAAAGTTTTATCCTGGGTGGGAAATCGAACCTAAGACCTCTTGCGTAGCAGTAGGATACACTCCCACCGCACCACAGAGGCAGGATGTTTTACATAAGTATCAATGTTAGTCAACACCCCCTGAACGAGGTCGCAATAGCGGACAAGTCTCTCGAGATCCCGATCTCTGGCTATCCTTCCGAGAGACCATCTGGTACTCCCGGACAGATGGAATGCAAACGGTACTAGTTCGGCATAACATCCAAGAAGATTTTGGCACGAAAATAAAAGGATATATGTTAGTCTAGTTTACGTATTAAGTATTTTCTATTCTTCTTAGATGAATCCTTAGAAGTCGTCTTACAATTCGATAAAGAAATATCAATATCGCGTTCGTGTGCATATTTGTTTCGTAGCTACGTACATTTGTCGTACTTTTGTCTGTCTACGCAGACAATCTCATCGGCGTAGGCTACGATGTGAACGGTCAATATTTTAAATAAATTGATTGGCTCACCACCTATTACATGGGACATGAATACACACCGTGTAATGTGGGCGCATAATATGCCACCCCTTCGGATAAGGCGTGATTTATGGTACATACGTAACATACTAACTAACTAACTAAAAACTAACTATCTTCATGCTGTATCCCTGACGGGGTAGTCAGATGGTAGTAGTGTAGTAGTGTGTGTTTGTTTGTGATAACACTATAAAGACCACGGTAGTTTCCATAATTCTATTACAGCTTCCACTTTTAAACAAATCGAAGTTAAAACAATCCAAAAACAATTCACTTCAAAGAAAGAACACTTCAACAAATAAAACTTATCAGACAAAATTACTATTGACGCACGATCGAGTAACGATCGATTACAAATTACTTATCAAGTATCGATACAGTGAATTCCCGCGGAATTGCACAATTTCCCGCGTCCGCGTCGGCTCGACAAGGCTGGCTAATGAGAGCGTGGATACCACAACCATTGTTTACAGATGCGATCGCGCGTTATCTCAGCTATTTTTGTACGGTAGCCATGTTTGACTTATCTCAGTGCATTCGTATACGATGTTAGTCGATTGTTCCCCTTGTTTTTCGTCAGTGCAATCTCGTTATTGTTTCGCGATACTCTGATATTAATCAATGTATGATTTTGTTTGTATAATTATTTAGATTGTTTTAATTTTTGTATTGTGATTGTAATGTTAGATTAGATATATATAGGTACCTTAAGATGATTATCATTGCATACTTAAAGTGTCGAATTTTGTACCTAACTACCTATTAGACAAACTCTTTTGTATTTATTCATTAAATTGTTAAATAAATATCGTTTACTCTGTCGTATTATATGTACATTTTTTAAATTAAATGTGTTGAAGTCATGCCAGCCTCAAATCGACTAAAACCATACGAACCATATATTGTAACGTATCATATGCCTACATTAGCATCTAACTATTTGTAAATGAACTTTTCTATTACTAAGAAGTGCAGAAAAAATAAATTGCAGACACAAGGTAGCCACTGAGCAGGTGTTGAATAAAGCACGAAGCAAATTACGCGAAGCGAGATCACGCGATAAAGTGTCAGGCGCATCACAGCGCGACACAAATCGCGTCGATCGCGCGTCAATCGCGCCGCGTAACGAACCGTGTATTGTATGCAAACTCACTGCTTGTAGTTACTAACTCTGATATTGAATCTTTTACATATTTTCCATATTAGTGTAGGATGTCTCAAAGTATTTTCTAAATGCTTGTTTTAATAGTAAAGTATCGTATACTTATTTTACGATATGAGATACAAAAAATCCTAAACAAATTCCACAATTTGCGTACTAAATTCATATTATCAATTTTTCCACAATCACCCATATTATAAGTTCTATTGTACGGCCGCGATAGCCCCCAGGCTTCGGTTCAAATTGATCCTTTCCTAAACCTTCCCTTCCACCATGTGCTCTCATGCACACAGTTAAAATTCAACTCTACGAGTGTTTTTTCTTCCGCTCATAGTCGCTCGCCCTGTTCTAACTTATATGACGTTTCGTCATTATGATCATACGGACTTTCTGGTGTAAACGCCAGTGTGAATCATGTCAAATTGGGTTTTTATGTCTTCTTAAGTAAGGTTCATTTTCGAATAACAGTACAGCAAACTTTAAGACGTTTTGCGTTATGCGTTGACTGGCGCTATCGGCATCACCTTAATGATGTCTCGATGGTGGATAGCCATTGTGTTGGATGTAAATTTGTAGCCGTCGGCGCGGGTAATGATGTGAGAACAAACTGAGATCCCGATAGCCAGATCTGGATCGCTTTCGGCCCACTGTGTAAGGGATTGTATTCAACTTTCGGCGCTTAGTCCCAACCATTGCTATTGTTTATTTTTTTGAATATTGAATAAGCATTGTTTTTTAATGTTCGCTGTCTTGTAAATCATATAACATAACAATGTTTCGATAAAAATTCTTTATACTCGTATATTATATTTTAGTATCGTATTATTGTCCTTTTCAACGCGGCAGTAAGTCCATCGTTACGTTCGTCACACCCTTTGTGTTATTGTCCACCTGTTACGTAGGACAAAAATGCATACGGTGCAATGTGGTCGTGTATTAGGACTCTACCACTCCTTTGGGGCTAAAGGTGTGACTGATAGGTTAAGATACTCGTATTAACACACATTATTTCTAAGTACATCAAAGGAAAATCACGTTTATTTTTTGATCGCAAGATAAAGGAAGGCAAGTGAGGTAGTTGTGAGTGTTAATAAAAAAGATGTCCATAAACTCATTATCTGAAGCTCTAAACCTTTTCACACTATTACACGCAACACAACAAACAAAACGTTACAAATTCAAAATGGCCGTGGTAAAATGGCAACCATGATGGCGTCATTAGCACAGTTATCGCACTATTTTGTGGAATAGACAAAATTTTCAGTCTTTCAACGTGCGTCGGCATTATGAAAGCAAAGTAAATGATGTTTTGAGGAAAACACGATAAATAATAAACCCACTAAAATGAGGTTGATGAAAAACGACGCGCGATGCGGGTTATTAATTTAGGGGAAAATTAGACCGCCATTTTGTTTTGGAAGTGAAAGTGACCTAATAGTTGTAGATTTGAATAGAAATATAATATAAAAATATAATAGATAAAATCTAGACCTGGTATGTTAAAAAAATACGTACCTATCTAATCTACTAGTTTACTAGTTTGAAAAGGTTTAATGCGTCCAAAAGCCATATTCAACTTTTACTTCATTAGTTCTAATATTAATAATATTATAAATGCGAAAGATTGTATGGATGTTTGTCACTCTTTCACGTAAAAACTACTGAATAAATTTTAATGAAACTTTACAATAATATAGCTTATACATCAGAATAACACAATAGGCTACTTTTTATCCCTGGAACAAGTTCCTGTGGGAAACGGGAACGGGAAAACTTCTCTACAAGGGCGAACCCGCGGGTGTCAACTAATATTTAAATCAAAATCAAACTCAAATACCTAACTGTTTAAACAAAACTCTATTCCTATTATATTAAACCATCTGTGAAGTCCATCTACTACAAAAACTACTCTAACATAAAACTACATCAATTTACCTAAAAGTTTTAAATCATAAAATTTATTATTCAAAGTAAACACAGCATTGGCATCCACAATTAAGTCACTCAACTACGAAAACACGCCATAACATCTTTATCAGAGTCAAATCGATTCTTTTTTCTTTTAAATCGACTAAATACAATCTGTATCGAGCGTGGCGCCGTCCGATCTGTTTTTATCGTTGTATTATCGAAGACTAATGCACTGAGCGAGATAACACGGACATAAGAGCAGGAGCCGATAAGCTCAGTGTGGTCATGTTAAAAATAGTTTACACGCATAGTTCGTTGTCTGGTAGGGTTTTGAGTATTATAAGGGCTTGTATAATACTTAGGAATATGTGATAAATTATTCATTTAAATCCATACCTAGACCGATAAGGTTCAAAAATATCATGCTTTAACACATTTTTGCCTACTTTTTACGTATGGCCTGGGTCCCGAAGAATTTCTTTTGATGGCATACCAGAGTCTGTATCCATCCACACTCAACCGCAAAGAAGCATCGAGTAGTTTAGGTCAGTTCGAGTTCCATGAGACGGTGGAGTGAGGATTTCCATACAAAAGGGCTAAAAATCCCATGACCAATCAAATGATTGGCAAGGCAAAGTAAAGTGGTTACTTTACTTTGCCTTGCCAATCATTTGATTTGATGAAGATTAATAATAATCTCATCAAGGGTAATAATATAACTAATTAAAGCAATTTTAAAACAAAAAGATTCACAGCAGTAAATCATAGTTTTTTTTTCTTTTCTAAGCTCGGTTGGTACAACCCTATTTAAAATTTACCTACCACTTACAAATTTTCTAAAATTCAAATCCTATAAATCGAAACGAATAAGTCTTCCTTATTTAAAACGTCATTACGAACTCTTTCGTTCGACATTTATCGGTCGCGGTCGGCTCCGGGAGATGGCAATAATAAAAATTATCTATACAAATGGGCCCGGATTACTCGGAGACATAAATTTCTACTCGTCCAATGAGATGAGCGCTGCTACAAAAGATAAAGGGTCAACGGTTTTGAGGCTTTGTTTTTACCTTTTTACTGGTTCAGACTTCTCCATTAGGTGCTACAGGAATGTAGACAAGAATGCTATAAAGTTACCGGTGATATATTATTGTAATTTTCTCAGTCTATTTGATACCAATAAAATAAAATATTTAAAGTACTCGGATACCCAGACTTGCATGTATGAAGCGATTAATGAAGCTCCAGCAGATTCATTAATCGCATAAAAGCGAAAGCATGAATCGCGAAGCCTGGCGATCTGTCCTCTCTGACTATCCCATCAGATAGTTAGTTAGTTAATTTAAAATATTGATTGTTGGTGTTGTTAGGAACAAACACGTAGTACTGTGAAACTTACGCGTCAGTGAAATATTCCACGAATACTATGTTTAAACAAAGTTTCTGCTTCATCACAACTTACTTTTATAAAATACTAGCCGAGGCCCGCCGCTTCGCCCGCGTGATGTAATCTTTTTGAAAATCCGATATAGCCTATGTTACTCACGAAGAATGTCGCATTCTAATGGTAAAAGATTTTTTTAAAATCGGCACAGTAGAGTCTGTGCTTATTTATTACAAACGAACTTACAAATACTTCCTTTTATAATATTAGTACCTATAGACTATAGAATATTCAAACATTTTAAAATCCAATCGTGTTAAAAACTTAAAAAGTGTAAAAGAGACTTGGCCGGCTCGACGGTATCAGGTGCTCAGAGAGACACCGCTGCAGAATTATTCGACAAAAATGCTAATTTACAAATCTCCAACGCGCTAGCCAGCCCGCGATCTAAACGGCAACGAACACTTTTTATTTCAAGAAACAAAGCGATGTAATCCCTTTAACCCCTTGCGTTCACTCCACCTCAGTTTATTACTTTAAAACGGCAATTTGAACAGCAATTTGACGCGATCGTTGATAAAAGTCACGTTATTCGATTAATATCGTATAAGTATTCGATGGCAATCACAACCTTTCTTTAATTATACAATTTACATTGTGAAGCTCGTATCACCTCCATCTCTCGGCCCTCACTACTAATTTCAAAGATACCGGATACTGATTAAACATAAATTTATGAAAAACAAAATACCATTGCGTCCTCATGTGTCGTTTTATCGCATTTATGGAAGAGCTGTAAAAAATATTATGTCGCATTGATAACAGTTTAAGACAAGTTTATGCGATTTATTCATGAATTCAATAACATTGATTTCTTGCGATTTATCTGCGATCTGTTATAGTCCGGTTGCGCTTCGTACACACATGTACGTACGTTAAGGGTGTTGGATATTAAAGCCGTATAAAGTATTGTATATATTTCATGAAAATAGTAGAAAGTAACGATATTAGATGTAGCGCGATCCATCAAATGCTCGTTAACACGTTGTCGAACGCAATACGCCTTAGCTGTCTACTTTTTTCAAACCAGTCCCGTCCTGACTAGTGTTGGATGCTAGTTTTTGTGAGTCGATCGATTGTTGGTAGTAATTGGTATGGGAGTAGCCGATGTTAAACATGATGTTTGACGGTGGATCGAGTTAATTATTTTTGTGTCGTAGGCGTGCTACGACTGCCAGATCCTATCTACTATCGAGATTGTGCTGTAATATATAAAAGAAATGGATCGGTTGGACAATGCTTTATCATATTAAATTGAGTTTTTCTGAATTGTTTATGTTCACGTAAATAAAACGCAGTTCAACCACGACGATATGCAAGTGAACAGCAATGCTAACAGTTAAGAATAATTTTAATGCATTTGTGTTTCTGAGTTGAAAAACTATCTTGAATCTTTTGCGGAAGACCATTATCGTACACATCGATTTCGCGGAATGTCGCGCACTCAAATCAAATTACGCATTCGAAATTCGAACGGCAGAATCAAAAGGCCGAGCGGATGATATCACCGCGTACACAATCAACATATTAATATTCGATCTATAGACGTCTCGATGTTCTCGATTCGTATAATTAAAATCGAGATCGATCCGATTGGATGTCGGATTCCGTCACGTTATTCATCATAAGTTCCGCCTACTTTTGACGCCTCCAGCGATGCGTGTACGCAACTTTTAAGCTGTTTATTTATGGATATTATCATTTTATCATCATTTTTGCGGCAAATTACCAACATAGTTATCAAAAAGGTTTGTATTCAAATTATATTTTAATCTCGGCAGCCGTAATCCGGGGTTATTAATCAAATCACGGCACACATGGACTTATGGGGGGGACATATTATGAAATCGCTTGTGTTTTTACTGAAGGCGTGGTGGGGGGGTCGACTCGTGAGCCCGTGCAACGTATCGTCGCGTTTTGCATAGATTTAAAAACTCGATAGTTATGCAAATGTCGAGACTGCCGTGTTTACTTGTTTCTGAGTTACGGCGTGCCACAGTAATAGACCCGCGCCTATCAGAATTGACTTTTTGTGTGTTTAAACATTTTTTAAACGTTTCTGCAAATGCGGCTTGCGTGTTAGATGGATATATGAATGAAATAATATAAATTAAAATTGTTACAGATACGTAATTACAAAATTTACAATAATACCTACACAGAAACATCATAAGATACTTTTTTGAAAATCAATTCAATTACCGTCATAGTTACTCCACCCGAAAGGTGACTTAAGTAAGTTAGGTGACCACTTTTCAACAGGTGGGCTGGATTAAGATTTTACTGTATTTATAGTTTTGCCCCAAGTGCCAAGTAGAGTGAAAGGTTTGACACGCCGAATTGCCGCAGATCAAACTCCGTTTGTGTACACGAACAGACCAACCTGCGGACATAAACTTCCTTGTATTACAATTTGAATCTACACATCCTTTTAAAGATAAAAGAAACTGAAAATGATTTGACATTTAATGTTTTACTTAATTTATTGAACGATTTATAATCACACATAAAGAATCGTAAATAGAAAAGAGTATAATGGC
This sequence comes from Thumatha senex, assembly GCA_948477245.1. Classification (NCBI taxonomy): domain Eukaryota; kingdom Metazoa; phylum Arthropoda; class Insecta; order Lepidoptera; family Erebidae; genus Thumatha; species Thumatha senex. The sequence goes on from OX419727.1 coordinate 29,151,828, forward strand.
ACCTGCTTATTTTTATAAGAAATATCCAGCAATCCACTATCTTTCCACCAGATACCTAAGCTTTATTTAGCATTTTCACCTTTAAGTCGCGACTTATTGAGGGTTCAGGAAACCATTTTCAGAGTGTCGCCTAAAGCCTCAATTATAAAAATATTTAATGGAATCAGCAATACCTACTGGTATTATACATAGGGTCGACAGTAGGGTGCGGCACCTCTAGTATTACACCGCTACGGTGCCAGGCTACGGTGACCACTATCAACCCTGAGGGCTGTATGCTGGTCTGACACCTCAAGGGTATAAAACAACACTGCAATATGAACATATTTCTCATCGAAAATATCTTAAATATTTTTTATTTGTTTGTTTTACCTACTAAATACAAAAAATCTGTCAAAAATTTTTACTATAGGCAACACTGAACTATGAGAGAATACATGGCTTACGAGTTATAGATACTGTTAAGTGAAACATAATGATTCGGTCAGTCTAGTGTTGTATAGATATCGCGGATAAGTTTTCTAATTTACATTCCGAGTGCTATCGAAAAATTTGATAAACTTTGTAAGCGGCGCATGTAATGACAATTTTATAACTTTCTTCCATCAAGAGTGATGGGTATAAAACGGTTATGTGTGGAACACCTAAGATGGTGTACCTTGGTGGGCCAGATTATAGAATACTATAGTAGGGCTGTGTAATAGGGATTGTGTGTGTTTGAATGTTAACTGCCGCGGTGGCCTATGCGGTAGTGTAGCGAATGCCGTGCTAAGGTCTCAGGTAAAAATTCCAAGTTAGAACAAATATTGGTGAAATACGCAATATGTTTGGGATGGTTACTATTTTAAACATGTTTGAAATTATATTACTATCTTAGTATTATAACTAAAAAACTGACTAACTATCTTCACGCTATATCCCTGCAGGGGTAGTCAGAGAGGACAGTTCGCCAGGCTTCACGATCCATTCATACTTCTTTCGCTTCTTGCTGATTCATCAATCGCTTCATACATGTGCATGTATGAAGCGACTGATGAATCAGTCTGGGTATCCGAGTACTTTTGTCTTTACAGTTTTTGAGCAATTTGCTCACGTCGTCTTCATATGTAAGTTTCTACTTTTTACTTTATTAGTATCATGTTTAAAAATATATATGTATCTATGTTTAATCGTTGTCCAGATCCCATAGCATAAGCTTATTCATGATCGGATGTGTAGCAAGTTCCACCGAGTGCCATCACTTAACAGTATAAACAGTCATAAGCTTATTCTTCTTCATCTTAAGTGTTTTCCCAGTGACTTCCAAACCCAAACTGGATTTAGAGCCAAGAGTCCACTTTATTCAGCTGCTAAGAGGAGCTATCCTTTGGCTTTAAATTTTCGGCATTGTTAGGAGCGACTGGTCGTCTAACTAGGTAGGACCCCTTAATGGTATCTGCGTTGTTGCCTTGTCCGTCAGCTGTTACACCATTAGTAGATGAGGTGGCTTGGACCTAGGAAATCTTGAAGACCCCTTACAACCCCCATAACATGAGCTTGATATTATGTTTTTCTATAAATTTTATTATAAAGCCATACTCTTAAATGACGATTAAAATATAGTGAAGAATATCAACTTGTTTCGGTACGATTCTTGTAGTTCAGTGGCTAAAACATTGTCCTGGTTAGGCAAAGGTCACGGGGTTATTCCCCGTCCTAATCCAAGTTGTCTTTTTTCACTTTATTAAACAAATATATGAGAAAGCTTGATTTTAGCTTAATTTGAGACAGATGCCGCTGTATTAAATGAAATGTCTCATAATATTTGACCAACGAAGGATCCAAGAGTACAATCGTAACATAGATTTTACCATCCCTCATTAACATTATCCTTTCTTTTATTTTTACGTGTGGAAGTCCTCATGGATGCTATGCCGGACTCTTACCGACTAAAACCACACGGTACCCTTCTATTTGTCTATGGCCAGGAGTCCCGGGTAAGCCCTCGGGAGGATAGCCCCAGGGCTCCTAGTAGACTTTATCCGTAAACGCGGTATCGTCTTCTGGTTCGGGTGTTAACCCGCTTCTTTGGGGGATCGGGTTCTAAATCCCGGTCGTATCCATTCATCTTTTAATTTCAAATTGGTCTTTTCTTGATCTTTTACGTTTAAGGCGCGATTAATAGCTAAAGAAACAATTATTCCTGAAATGTTTTATTTCATTACAGGCCGTAATCTAAAGTAGATCGGTATTTAGTAATGTTTTTAAATACGCACAAAGGCACAAACTATTAACAGCGTGACTACTAAGATATGGATATGGTACGATCTACGTATTTTATTTTTTTACTAGTTAAAACTTGTAAATATTGTTATTAAAATTGCGAAAATTGTTTTTACAAATTTTAACCAAATTGGTTCAGGGATTAAGGTCCGTATTCCAGAACGTTTCTCAATACTCAACCAACTCTTGAGACTAGATTTTGCCTTACAAACTCTACTCTCAAGTGTTACTTGAGTATTGATAAACGTTCTGGAATACGGCCCTAAATCCAATTAAAACCAATTTGGCTGAAATTTGGTACACAGATTGCTGATACCCTAGATGTGTTACGTAGGCTTCTTTTTATCCCGGGTACAAGTTGGTGTGGGAAACAGGTAAATTGGGAAAACTTCCATGAAGCCCCGGGCATGAGTTAGGTTAGTACGAGCATAATAATTAAATTAAAAGTAATTGTTAAACAATAATAAATAAAGATCATTAAATTCTAAACTATCTTCACGTTGTATCCCTGACTTGGTAGTCAGAGAGGACAAATCGAGAGGACAAGGTGACCCATGCATACTTTTGACCAGTAATTCAAGTACTTTTGACCTTTTCGTTTTTGAGCAATCTGCTCACGAGATCTTCGTATGTAAGTCTCGGTATTAAATTCATTAATTAATTTATTAAATATTTATGTAATTAAATTCTGGCACAAATAAGTATTTAATCATCAACTAGGTGACCTAAATATTGTCACGGAACTTGCTAACTTGGTTGGTGACGTGGATGGGCCTTAGCTATTCTTTTTTTATTGACACAGCTGACAGAGTGGACGTTTACAATAACAGAGGTGTTATACTTGCGCTGCTAACCCCGTAAAACCCTTCCAAAGTCACTCGTGAAAAAAAAGCCATACTGTACTTAAAGACTAGATAGCGCTTTTTCTAAAAAAAATTAAGAGTGTGTGCTTAAGACCGCACGGTAGAAGGGAAAACTTCATTGGCAATCGCAATCAATTATTACGTATGAATTGAATATACTAAACCAGCGACACAACAGCGAAGAGCAGCTGACTGTATCTTTCTCGCTCGGGTACACTCGGCGTTCCCGAGTTCACCCGATCGAGCCTTTCACCTCAGAGCGTGACGGATCAGCCTAACTACTTACTACCTACGGAAAAATCTGTGTGCGGTACGCGAAAAAACGTTATCACTTCAATAGTAAGTACTTATTCCAGCAGTTCTCTTAATCTTGCTAAAGCTGCATTCGTCATCGCCAAGATCAATGGGGCGTAAACAAGGTCATCTGCTAGTGGCGTATCTGCTGACGGATAAGACAACATCGAAGACGCCCTTACGGGGTTGGGAGATTAGTGACTCCCAACAGTGTCGATAAAAAAGAGACAAATTAAAGCCGCTACCAGTCAATAAAAACGGACCCAGGCTCCTAAACTAGCTAGGGTTTGAAAGTAACAAGACGAAGAAGAAACAGTCAAACAAAACACAACTTTTAGTTAACCGATGTGTTTCTTACTACACGTCCGTTGCATATGGTACTGATAACAGATGATACGGGTATAAAATGATTCATCGGTAACTGATTGACCTGATGTGTTGCAATGCGTTCTTGCATATTGATTTGTATGTAGTTGTGGCCAAAGTGTTAAAGAAGAAAACTCTTTGGAGTGTCGATGGGGTGCTACAGCTTCAGGTTCAGAATAAATCTCAACAAATCAACCAATAAGTTCTATAAAAGAACTCATTAGATACACATTTTCTCATATACCGTATCAAATTCTACCACTCCTGTCACATATGTGGTAATACTGGCAACACCTCATGAATATTAAATCCCACATCAATCATAGGCGGAGGTTGAGATTCTCCACACGATACCACCACTCGTTTGCAAGGGGTTGCTTTGACGATATTTAGTTAGAATGTAAACTGGGTTAATTAAAGTGTGTAATGAATTTTGTAAATGTATGTACTTAAGAGGGTAGTGCTGGTGTGTTTTTGAAGTAGTCCACAATTACGAAATATGTAAGCATAACAAATAATATTGTGACTAATATCGCTTATAGTTTTCAAAGCCTTGATCTTGTGATTGTAAGTAGAAAAATTTTTTTTCGGCGCAATAATATTTACACTAGGTTCTTTTCAAAAAGCATTAAATTTTATTTATATCTTCATTTAAATTTTAAACTCTTAAAGCGTATTAAACAGTAAGTACACAACGACTTTAATCATAGTGATATAGTTAATTAGCAAATTTAACACAATTTGTAATATTGCTATGAAATAAATGAACGTTACCTTGCCAATTGATATTCTCAGTATTTTCTACTAAAATCCCAAAACACTGAAAGATATCGAATTAAGCGTGGCAACATTTATCGCGGTCTCATACCGACATCGCGGCTGTACGTTACTGTACCTACTGTTATCGCAGCCGCGTGGACATCTAGATTTATTCGTCATGAAGCAGGACGTGGACACAAGGAAATGTTTATCTACTACTTACTGTGTTTACTTACTAACCCCATTTTACTACGTCTCCATCGGAAGGGTGGAATGTTTTTCTATTCGGACGCTCCACTAAATCACTGAATTCTTCGTTACGGTATTTAGTACATTATTATCATAAAAGGTACGGCAACCTACGTAATGTACCCCCATATGTATAAATCTATTCAAAATTATGGCAATCAAACTAGGTTCACTATTAACGACGAACGATGAATAAGAAAATCAAATAAATTTTATTTAAGTGTTAAATGTACAACTTATTAAAAAAAAAACTAACGGGGAAATTGAAAACCGATTATCTTTGTCAAACGGGCACGTGTACCAGTGAGCATAGTAGCGCACTGTAACGATAGCGGAATCAAACCTGCGATATATGTTAATGCGCGTCCGATCGTGACGCACGACATTCATCCTGTCGGACACTTGCTGAAGATTGCCACCCTGATATACGCTTGGGAATATTTTTTTATGTAGAAATAGCGTGGAACTGAGTCGTTGGGATTTGATCCGATAGTCTGCTCGACAGCCCTCCTAGGTTCTATGAGTAAATAACTAAATATATTTTATTTTAAATAGTATTTTGAAGTCATTCATTATTAATTTAGAAACCTAAATGCGTGAAACATTCAAACATTTACAAACATATCTTCATAACAGTGACACAAAGTACTCACATTATCTAAATCGCGGAACCAGTTACTGACTTAATCAGAATCGTTTCCACTGCGAGTATTAAACACCTATGATATTATCGTACGTTCCGTAGGCATGATAGATGAACACAGTGCTTCGTACAACAAATACAAATAAATCAAGATGTTTTGAACGATAATCTTGTCTGACTTTGTCACTCAACTCTTTGTCTGGTCCATTTTAGTAGCTTTTTTATTTCGTTTCTGGTAACTGCGCGTGGTAATGGCGCGTGGTTTGTTTTTAATTCTCTGACATTAAGACGACACGTTTTAGAAAATTGATATTTTTGTATCGACTGAGAGATAATGGCGTTATCTATTAAAATTTTAAGATATTGACTTAGCTAATGGATGCTTAATGACGGTAGTCGTTTTGTGCTGACGTCAGACATTAAACCTAGATGTTATAACTTCAAAATTACAAATGTAACTTGTGTAGGTAAAAAAGATTGAGAATGTTTCTCGTTTTTGAAGTTGGTTTATAACGCCTACTATCGCGGTAAGGAGTGACAGAGGCATACTATTTGCCCACATTACACCGTAATCATTATTCCCCTACTTAATAGATAGTGAACCCCATTGTCGTGTTAAATGATCAGTCGAAGGTTATGGCGATCTGCTGTTGAAATTTTTAATTATTATTTTCTATTCCACAACCAGCGCCATCTCTTAGCAGGTACGCAAAACATTTACACCTCATTATCGATTCCAAGGAAAAGATTTGAGTCGTAAAGCTTCATAACTTTTAGGCACACATTAATATTCAATGAATAAGTAAGTACTTATCTCGATTGATTATCAAACTCGGTGCTCAGTACTACCACTACTATTGAAGCGGTGTGAAGATTAAATTTTTCCAGTGAGTTTGACGTAAAAGCTCGACAATAAGAAAAGCCTTCGCAGTGTTAAACTGTTTTGAAAGTAAGTAGGTACTATAATTATCTGTTTATATGAACGTAAAACAAAACATCCTGTATTTATCGTGAATTCGTGAATTACAGTCCAGATAAGCAAATTGTGTAACCGTGCTTATATTAAAAGTATAACCTTTGTCAATGATGAACTTTTGTTTGAAGAGATTAAATATTGAGTACTTAGCAGTACTTCATAGAGTTGTAATACTAAAATATGTCGGTATCTATAGTCTTATTATTACCTAAACTAGCGGATGCTTCACGGTTTCACCCGCGTAGTGCCTGTTCCCGTGGAAATACGGGGATAAAATGTAGCCTAAGTTACCCCTTATAACATCAGCTATCTGCTAGTGAGTCCCAGACACTTCAATTTTATTTATCTGTATTTATATGAACCTAGTGAAATAAATAAACAGAAATTAAAACAGGTAATGTGTACGAGGCTTTCTTCCGCGTACGCTTAGATTGTGGAATGAGCTACCTGCCTGGGTTTTCCCGAACGTCTACAGTATGGGGTTCTTCAAAAGGGGTCTTAGAAGGTTTATAAAAGTCGGCAGCGCGAGTGCTGCACCTCTGGTGTTGCAAACGTCCATAGGCTACGGTGACCACTTTCCATCAGGTGGGCCGTACGCTTGTCTGTCACCTCAGTAGCATAAAAAAATAAAATATTTTAAAAAATGGTAATGTGAAGCTTGTAAAAATCTCAATTGCACTTAAATTTTATTTATCTGTTTAGATGTATAAGACAGCTAAATCCCTACGTACAGATTACTTCGAGCTATCGATTGCGATATCGAGAATAAGACCCGTGGTATAGGCTAAGCTGCTTTTCTCCTAGATGATCGCTCATGGTTGGGCGTCACAATCACAGATTCATATCAGCGAGATTGTGACGCGACCGATGCACGACTATTTTAATTGGGCCCTGATCTCAGGTCTGATAACTGTTTAACAAGATGGCCGCTTTGTTTTTTGTCCTACGTATGTAGGCACGTGTATGACGCTTGTCGGTCTTGTCCTACTTGACAATTTACATTTAATTCTATTGCTTCACTAGATAAATTTCCATTTATGAGCACCTACATGAAAGGTAACATGCATTGTTCTTGTGTAAATTGCCAGGAAACTTCGGAGTCAAAGGGTTGCACACCTATATATAATCTAGCTCATTGTTAAGTTCTAGCCGTAACTATGCGGGCTAGCTTTGAACGATTGTAGTCGCATATTTCTCTTGTGCTAATGCAATGATGTGTTTATAAAAGACAGAGCGCACAGATTTGTATCATTAAAGAATCGACGTTCAGTGTTTCGAGAATTGCTTAAATGACACCGAGTCACGCCATCTATCTGATAGTCCGGACTACCATTCGCCGAGCGAACAATCACAAGCTGGAGCAGGAGCTGAGCAACATAAACAAAGCACGATAAATTTATTCGTGTTCAGTATGACGTTTACATTAAGCTGCCAGATAAAGTAGCATTAGTTAGCAAATCGCACGTCACCAACCAATCGTAATGACCAATCGACCGGGCTCACTAGGATAGCGTGACCTAAACGCAATCCGATCCGAGCACTGTTCGTTACCGCGAGATGGCGGTCGGTGCGCGGCCGCACCAATCGTCGCGTCCATCTCGCTGTCGTGCCCATATAATGATCTTCACAGAGCCAGGAGAATGAAGTTGAGCCTCTCATTAATTGGCGTTTTGAGCCGAGATCGCTGCGCGAAAGATAGGTTAATTCCTCGCTCGGTAGAGATCGTTGTCGCTCAAAAAGAAAGGTGAGCGGGCGTTTTCTGGAAATCGAGATCCAATTACAACGGGGCCCGTTAAATTTTTGTTCTGTTTGCCGCAGGCCTCACGATATTGATGGACGCGTCGCGATGGTAATGACGAATCAACCGTCCCGAGTGTGCGAACTTAATCTTGTCTACATTTCTCGCATTTGCAAACGGAGTGGTCGGTGCTTGCACCCCACCCACGCAGTGACATTTACATAGCGCAACCACGTCTCAATTAGGAGCGCTAATGTATGCCTCGACTCTCGAGCTCTCCATCTGTCTGACGTCGACTGATACGAAACGAAACGTGACGAGTGACGACTATCACAGGACGTCGCAGCTTGCTCGACAACAGTAATAGATGTCAATATATCGTGTGATTATTTTTGCTCAAACTTATTGTAACTAACTAGGTAAATCATCAACAGTGCTAACTGGCTCTATATCGTTTCCAGGTGAGGACGAGGAATGGGGAAACGAGAACGAGGCGATGCCGGGAGAACCTCGAACGCCAAGCTCAGGGGCCGAGAAGGCTGCTTCCAGCGGAGGAGCATCGCCAGCATCTGCAGGATCACCCGCAGCATCACCGCCTCGCTTGCGTCTCAATGCCAGCCTCGCTACAGATCCTGCGCTGGCTCCACAAGCAACGTCCTTGAAACGCGAACCACCATCGCCATCCCCACCGCCACCTCCTGCTCCTGCTCCTCAAGCACGGACGGACTATATTGCGTTCCCAGCGTTTCTATCATCTCCCCCGAGCTACATGTGTAAGCCATGCGGTATCCGGTACTCGTCTCTTAGCACTTTACAAGCACACCAGGAACATTACTGCTCAAATAGAAGACCAAAACCAGCTGAAGGTACAGATAATCCGGCTGATCCAGCAGTAGACGAGTCCAGTAGTGACGTCAAAACGCCCCGAGCTCCTAGCAAACAGTACACTTGTACCTACTGTAACTATAGTGCTGATAAGAAAGTTAGTTTAAATCGACATATGAGAATGCACTCCTCGTCTCCTGTCAGTAGTGGAACCCCCGTTCCGACACCAACATCTAACGGTGAAGTCACTGAAGGTCCACCAGCTCAAGACCGCTATTGCGCCGATTGTGACATTCGCTTCAGCTCCATCAAAACATACAGAGCTCACAAAGCGCACTATTGCAGCACTAGACAGGTTGTGAAGCAAGCTTTAGCCACGGCTAGAGGTGATTCTGCAACATCAGGGTCCTCACCGCCCTCACCAGGAGCAACACCCCCAGCACAAAATTCTCAATATGCGCTCGCATTGCCCACAAATCCTATTCTTATCGTGCCGTATTCTTTACTACGAGGCGCCAGCACTCTTCCGGGTACTACGTTACCCGATCCAGATACGCCTTGCTTTTTATTACCCAATGGTACATTTCAACCCATCAGTAGGGCCATATCATCTGGTGTGAACGCAGATGTAAAGGAATCTGACGTTTTAAAAGCAGCCAATCGAACACGGGAACCATCAAGAGATGGGGCCACTCCTTTGGATCTGAGCGTACGTCGATCTCCAGAATCTGTTGTTACCGATGAACACGAAAAAGAGAACAGAATACGATCAGCTACACCTGAACAAATTGTATGCGCTCCATCATTACCAGGTTCTCCAGGCACACCATCTCCATCTAGAAGATCCTCGTCACCGAGCGCAGAAAGTTCACCAAAACGAAAGCGACTCAACTCCAGAGGACCTACTCCAAAGCTTAATAACGTGCCATCACCTCCCGAAGAAAAGTTTACCCCAGTTATTTCACCAGCAGGCATGATCCCTCCTGCGCTGGCACTGCGTCTCGCAGCTGAACTGCCAATAAATGCTGCATCTCCTCAGGTGCTCGTCAAGCAAGGAGTATCAAAATGTAAGGAATGCAACATCGTTTTCTGTAAATATGAAAATTATCGAATCCATAAACGGTACTATTGTTCAGCTGGTGGAGGTGAAGAGCGAGCGAGTCCTGCACCACCAGAGCCGGGACCACCGCCTTACCGCCAACTTATTTGTATGGCTTGCGGAATTCACTTCAGTTCATTGGACAATCTTACTACGCATCAGTCCTTCTACTGCACAAAGAGAGAAACTCGGTCGCCTCGTACTGCTCCGACGGAAGCTCCACGACCTACATCAGGATCAGAAGGCGGATGGAAGTGCCCCTGTTGTGACGTAGTATCTCCAACTACTGCGGCTGCACAGCGTCACATGGAAGCTCACGCTGGAGTGAAGGCGTTCCGCTGCACTATTTGCCGGTATAGAGGGAACACGCTCCGAGGCATGCGCACACACATACGCATGCACTTCAACAACAAGAAGCCTTCTGATTTACAGGTAAGCTCCTTATAGTCTCTATGATTAGTAATGATGCTTAACTGATTTCAAGGAGTAAAATAGAAATTCATAAAAATTTAAACAGAGCCTTAGTTAATTCTACGCTATATCCCTGACGGGGTAGTCAGAGAGGACAGATCGCCAGGATTCGCGATCCATGCTTACTTCTTTCGCTTCTTGCAGAGTCATCAATCGCTTCATACATATTTCCAGTTTCTAGTATTGCATTTAGTGAATCTTGCTACCATCAAGCTGATCCTAGCAATTTTGTGTCCGTGCCCAACTGCTTCATCATTATATATAGCTTATAGCCATCGTCGACAAATGCACAAGCCAACTCAAAAAAAAAACAATTCGAACCAGTACTTCCTGAGATTCCAGTAAAACCAAAGTGGTTACCCCACATTGGTAAGGGACGCAGGTTCAAATGCTGAAAAGAACGTGCAATTGACTTTAACCTGCAACTTTGAAGAAAGTAATTATAAACATGGAATAATAGATTCCTATAGTATTATTTTAGGTATCAATAATATAAACTACCAAAATTTAATTTTGGATTTGTAATCATTTCAGGAAGAAAGCTACATCGCATGCGTGGTGGAAGATGAAAGCCGTGAAGCGACTTCCCCTAGTCCAGCAGTTGTCGGCGAGCGAGTCCATCGCTGCAACCACTGTGCGTACACCTCTACGTACCGAGGCAACGTCGTCCGGCATTCTCGTCTAGTCCATGCCACTGATGAACCGGAGGAAGAGCAAACATCTCCCCCGGCTCCTACAATTGACATTAAGAAAGAACCAGAGCCCGAGTTGGAAGAAACTCCCAACTATTGCAAGTCATGTGATATTTCATTCAAATACGTGAATACTTATAAGGCACATAAACAATTTTATTGCACCGCAAATAACCAAGATGCCACGGCGAACAACAATGTACCGACACCAACGAGAGTCAGTGATACGCCTGTGCTATGAATTACCAAATGCTAGCACGTTGGCGCATAGAGCCTCTAGCGGAATATTTCGAATTTATTTTGAAGCGCCATGTTTATAATTTTCCCAGAACTGTTTTGTCCTACCTATATTGGTACGTACAATAATTATGCTCATTCAGTCAACTTATCCACGGTACAGGGAGAATGTGAAAGATAATTTTAACAATTTAAACTAAACCTTGTTGTCATACATTATCATTTCTCTATAATATGTATGTATTTTGAAATATATAAGTATGATTATCAGTTATCTGGTTACCATAGTGCAAGCTCTGCTTAGTTTGAAATCAGATGGCGTTGTGTGTTGTTGTCCAAACAATATTATAATCCATTTATTTCAGACAATATACAGTCCATTAGTTAAGAAATATTAGAATAAACTAAATAAATTTCACAATAAAAACATATTAAAACTACATAATTGAGAATACTACTATAATTACATGAAAATTAAACATTAAAATACTAAAAACTATAACATTAAATTTAAAACCATATATTATTGAAAACATCAAAATATTAAGTACCTATATAAAATTGAATCAAAAGAAATCTAATTCAAATATTAAAATTAAAACAAAAACAACAATACTAAATTTCTTAAATTAATTTTAAAATCATCTAACATTGAAAAGTGCCACTCTGGCACCCATATGTATCGAGTTCCAGTGACGCACTATTGGACAATCTGTCCTACATATTATATTATTCAGATAGGTACTAACGCTGTCACGCACACGACACATCAGGGAGATTATATATTATATTATTATACAAATAAGGTAAGAAATACGATACAATCTGTTGTTCGTTGTCTTTTGACATTTTCATCCTAATTATTTGAACATAAGATTTAGGTTCAATTGTTATTTTTAAATATTCTTCCTTAGCTAAATGGCTTGATGTGCTGAAACATTCATATCACACGTAAAATTGGCTCTGATACATAGTATTAAGGTCATAATACAATATCAGATACATAGTATCAGAGCCATCTGTTGGTCTGCTGCATCAGTTAATGGTCGTTTAAAATAAGAATGCGATTAGTTTAAGTTGAACTCGCAAAATTGCATTAGAATATTATTTTTTTTATTTCAAAAAGTTTGGAAAAATTCTATCACGCTTGGCGTTTCAATGATAACATTGTACTTATTGCTTAAGTTACAATCGCAAAATCCTTATTGCTTAAGTTGCTTCAACTGAATGTATTGTAATTATACCTAGAGTAAGTTTATGTATCGTCTTGTATTGAAATTAATACATAATATGTGCAATAAATTAACAAATATAAAATTTACACTTGTACTGCATATCAATGCCAAATCGATGTTTGAAATTTTCGATTATTTATGTATAATATAATTATAATTGTATTTAATAATGTAAAAAAAATACAATCATGTATTTGTGTTAAATCAAAATACATCAGTACTACATGATAAGTACGCTTGGGCTAGCGCAAATAATGATGTTTTTACATTCCTAAAAAGTCGTTTTAGAACGCTTTCAAAAGTGTACTCTAATGATGTCAGGTGATTTAAATGGTCTAAATCACGTCTTATGTAAATAAAACCCTCAATAATTGTAAGACTTTTGTTACTCTGTTATTGTAAATTACCTAGTTAAAGTTCGTCATTGTATTAGTATACGGTTAAAACTATTACCAAAATTGTAAATACATGTAAAGATATTACTAAATATTACCATTGGTTTAATGTGATTGTTCGATTATGTTGTTAATTTTTGTTTAATATTAATTAATTATAAGACAAATTTATCTACTCCCAAGCAGGTGCTGATTTTAAGACAGTTTTACCAGTGTTTCATTTAACAAATAGTCTTCACTTACTTTCAATATTCAAAATTAATTTGTATCAAGAAATATGTAGCTTTTTTGATAACATATAAAGTTTCTAACCACAACATTCTAAAAAAAACAGTTTTCGACAAAGTTAAATATATGAAACAAATCGTATAGCTGGTTATAGTCGCAGTATTTATCGTTCTTCAAACTAAAATCTTTTAAAAGTTTCAACACATATGTTAATAAAAATTATAAATATAAAATACCATGTTTTGTCAATGCCAAAGCATCGCTAGAATTACTGTAATTTGCATTTATGGATATCTCATTAATATAATAATAGAAAATAAGTGACTACAAGACTTGTTCCCTACGTATAATATATTAACTACGGTAATTTGTGTAATTTTATGTTAGTCTATGTGTAAAGGAATGAGTCTCGAATCAATGTTGCTATAATTAAATATAGGTACAAACAAAAGTGTTACTGAATTTGAATTTGTATGGAACAATAATTCTGTGGACAGTGTCAGCCTGCGGGGACAGAAAAAGCACTTTATAACATCTATTTTTTGAGTGAAATTAGTTTCTCTCACACTGCTGAATTGCATTTTCCTATGCTCCATCTGCTGTCACTTATCTAGTTTTGATATACCACTAAAAAGGCAAACTAACATCTGGTTAACTTTAGAAAAAAACGTATACCGCTTGAGATAGCAACACTAGAAACTCGAATCTTTCTCGACTTAAATGGCTTTCGTTTGAGTATGATGTCTATTTTTAATATACATAAAAATGTTCTTTTTAATATTTTTCCGTCCGCGGTTATATTTTTTCTTATCCATTTAATTAGACTTTCCCAATCTCTGTTTCTTCGCCATAAAATCTCTTTAAATCAACTAACAAATCCTTTCGGGTAGTTCAGTGGCTAGAACATTGCCCTGGTTAGGCAAAGGTCACGGGTTCAATCCCCGTCTTGAGTCGAATCGCCTCTTTCCACTGTATTAAAAAAATGAAAAATTTTGCAAAATAATTGCTTTAAAAATGTATTCAATATCCCGGTTTCTTTACCATGAAAATCTCTTTGATTCTACAAGCAAATCCCTGTTCATCATCCATTATTCTGAATCATAAACTAAGAAGTAAAATTTTAATCTCATTTTGGTCGTATATTTCTTCGTATACTTCTATACAAATTCATTGCCTGTGTAGCTTTTCCTAAGGACCCATTATCAAAGAAAAGAATTGATAAATTAAATGGGGAGTCTATTACTATTGTCCACATAGTATACACGTAAAACATATGTAACCTAACACAAGTATATCGAAACACAGCATCTGATGTTATGTGCCATAATTGTGTTCTCAGTAAAAAAATGCTATTGTAGGGACGTCAACTCGAATAAATCATAAGATTTAGACTAATTTGATATTTTTACGATGACGATGGCTCTAATGATTGATTGAATTTTATGATACTATATTCTCAAAATAAATTGAGAAATATTTTATTGATACATGTTCTCCAATTATATTTATTGATTCAAATCTGAACTATATTGTGAGTAGTCAGTATAAGAAAATAAATGTAATAATGTTAAAAATTTCGGTTTGTTAATCTTTATCATAAGGTAAACCCGATTAGTTATTTTGGTAACTCGTAACTCTCTTGACTCTAGGATTTCGCAATATTTTTCTACATACACACACATAATATTTCTACACACAATATTTTGTGATAAGGAAAAATACGGTAAAATTTTAAAACTCCTGGAGTTCCAAAATTTAACCGTATTTCATCAAGTCGCGCCATTTTTTGGAAATATAATTTAGCCGTACAAAATGATAGTCTATTCATGAAACATTTGAAGTTGGTTTTGATCGCATAAAAGTATACCTACTCAAGCATTTCTTGCCTTTTAGAAACGTTCTGTTATATGGCCTAATAGTTGAAGTATTTTTAATTCTAATAGAAACTATCTCAAAGAAGAGGGAGAAAAGTTTCACTTTTATCTTCACGTTTTTTGGAAATATAATTTAGCCGTACAAAATGATAGTCTATTCATGAAACATTTGAAGTTGGTTTTGATCGCATAAAAGTATACCTACTCAAGCATTTCTTGCCTTTTAGAAACGTTCTGTTATATGGCCTAATAGTTGAAGTATTTTTAATTCTAATAGAAACTATCTCAAAGAAGAGGGAGAAAAGTTTCACTTTTATCTTCACGTTTATGCGTTTCTCAACATTGATGTCAGATGGCATAGCGCCATCTGGCGGCCATGTTGAGAAACGCGATATATACCTGTATTTTATTTTTCAGAAATTATTAAAGCCATCCGTTCAGTACCTACCAATTAAATGCAACATTATTATTGTAAGACATTGAATTAAAGTGATAATAACGTTAAATGCAAGTAAACTGAAGTAGGCATACAATGATATTGTAAAAATACCGCCAGACAATAAATTATTTATCATATATTAAAAATTATTTTAATTTCATGCGTCTTGTATAATCCATATTCCCTATTAGCGGCCTGCCCCGGCTTCGCACGGTGGCAAAATTTCGTACGGAACCCTAAACTTTTTTTAAAAACCAATATAGCCTATGTAACTCACGAATAATGTAGCTTTGTAATGGTGAAAGAATTTTTAAAATGGGCCCAGTAGTTTCTGAGCCTATTCATTACAAACAAACTTACAAATCTTTCCTCTTTATAATATTAGTATAGATATTCTAACTCCTGTGTATAATTAACAACAGTGATCATTATTCATGACTCTCTGGATAGTACCAGAGAAAGGTACTAATACATGGTTTCAGATCAATACACATCTAATCGTTAAAATACAATTGTATAGGTCAGCAGGCCCCATTATTTTTATATGCCCGGGCCCTCAGTAGATGCCCAGTTAAGGCCCTGCCTGGACACCAACACAAAGTGCCTAGCGAAAAAGACTAGCCTGAAACCTGTCAGCATCCGAATTCAAATCATTAAATGAAAATAGTAATAAACGTTCTGTCTTCTGGTATTCGTCTTGTGTGTATCGTGTATTCCTAGTTACTTTCTAACCCTTTCGGAGTTTGGAGCCCAACGCCATTGTTTTGGTGAGTTTAACAGGTCCCAAAACACCTCCAATAGGGCAGAACGGTAGCCGAGGAGTTTTGGTGGGTATTCCCAAGGCCACCAAGATCAGGTGCTGGGCGACCCCCACACAAGCCCATTGCTGGTCAGCGGTGGGTGGTCTGTGGGCGGATCACACCTCGTATAAAAAAAAGTCCCAACCCCATAAGGGTGACTGCCTCGTTGCCTCGTCCATTAGTAAGCAGGTGCACCGCTAGCAGGTCAGGTCACTTGGGCTACGGAGATCTTGGTAGGACCCCTTACACCATTTTCATCTGACCGAGGAACAAATTCTCGACTTCACATGAATTTAGTTTCTTATATGATACTACCTAATACCCGCATCTCTGCCCACTTGGTTAAGATTTCCCGTACCTGTTTCCCACAGGAACTTGTTCCCGGGATAAAAAGTAGCCCAAAGCTCAGGAATAATATAAATCAATGCAGTAGATCCAGAGATTACATCTTAATAACTCACAAACTGTATCTCTATATAATATTAGTATGAATTGGAAGAACTGGAGTATACTGGGTGTAGATTCAAATTCAAATTCCGTTGTCGCAGGGAATCTTTTTGGGCGGCAGCCTTAACGGTCATGTGGGTGAGAGGTGTGAGGAGTTTAAGCGGGTTCATGGTGGTTTTGGATACGGCACCCGCAACGCTGAAGGAGAAACTGTCTTCAGAACGTGTGCGGCTGTCGATCTGGCCATTGTGAACACGTTTTCAAGAAGAAATCCGAACATCTCTTTACCTACAAGAGCGGGAGGAGCGCAAATCAGATCGATTTACTTCTCACTAGGCGACACAGCATCGGCAAAGTGGCCAACTGCAAGGTCATACCCGGAGAGAGTCTCACTGCACAACACCCTCTCCTGTCATGGTTCTCTGCGTGAAGCCCAAAGGCAAACGCAACCCAAAGGCAAAACAGTCGAGCGATGCCAGCGCCGTATCAGATGGTGGTTGCTTGATGAAACTAGGTCCCATAAGTTCGCCTCAGCTGTCGGTAACAAGTGCATAGACACCGAAGGTGAACCAGTTCAAGATTACTGGGACAGAATTCAGGCGGCTATCCTTGGATCGCTGAAGGTGGTGCTCGGTGAGTCTTAAGGGTGGATGCAAATGTGGCGAGGTAACTAGGTGGTGGAACCAAAGACCCTACACTTATAACTAGACTGATTACCAAAGAATTTCGTTGATCTAAAATGACATAGCTATTTCCTTATAAGCCGTAGCTAACTAAAAAAGGTCCTGGCGAGAGAGCTCCAAACGGTACTGTGTCCTTGTCTAACGCGCTGCCAGCTCAAATAACCGTTGGATTGGTACAAATAGTAGAAAATATTATAAATTTATTTTATTATGATTTAGTAAAATTAATTATTGATAAACTTTGGAACTTACTACATATTTCTACACTGCCTATAATTATTAATAATAACTACATAGTATTAAAAAAAATACTCAGTAATACTTAGTAAGAGTAGTACTGAAATGTTTGGGTATGGTAATACTAAATGCTAGATCCGCCTGGACCCGCCATCTTGATTTTTGCAAATCACCATAAATTTTATTGATCAAATATTTTTACAATCTCATAATACTTACGTACCGATTGTTTTAAATTGGAGATGAACCGTTATAAGGTCATTGGATGCTCGTGCTTCGATTTCCACGGGCAAGTAACAGTAACAACCATATTTTTTGGGTAACATAGAATTTTGTTGATCAAAGATTTTTTCAATCTCTTAGTAGTAGGTAGGTAGATACGTAGCATCTGTTTAAATTGGAGATGTACCAGTCACCCTCAGAGTGTAAAAAAGTTTTGGAACGTACTGGTTTAAAGCGGCTTACGGATGGTGCTATTTAATAGAAATCGTCGTAATAATGAAATGACAAAAGCCATGTGTGTACCTATGTGTGTCATAGGTACACACATAGGTACACACATGGCTGTGTGTGTATCAAACCTACAAATAAGCACACGGGCAAGTGAGTGCGCAGCTTGGTGCGCAACTCTCTCTCTCTCTCTTTGTCTCAATACACGTTTTTATTTTGCAATATTTTTTTTTTTCGTATATATATATATTTTTCTTTCGTACCTTCGTTTTTGACGGGGTCCCCGACTGTATAATATTTTTAAATTATAAATATTCTTTTTAATATTTTTTACTTACAATCGTTTCAGTAGGTTCGATCAATCGTTCAAGGAATTTGTCCTGTGTTGTAATTGGTCATGGTCACTTATTTAGAAAGGGACACACCACCGCCGAGAGCCATCTCACGCGGACCGATTATTTCGCAGTAGTGCACAGTCTATTTATAAGTGTAAGGTCTTTGGGAGCTACGACACAGTCCAGAGGGAGACTAGGGAGAAAAAGCCGTCTTTAAAAAGTGGCAAGCGTCAGTATCTCCATACAGGGCTGCGAAGCGCGCCACTAAGAGAGCTGTAGCCAGGGCCAAAGAGTAAAAGATCCTGAAGGCACCCTGCTATGCGAAGACCTCGCGGTGACGGAGACATACGCGCGGCAGCCTTCACATCCGTGACATTGGAGATAAGTTGCAAGAGTGTCGCTCTCGCTGGTATGTCTCACTTGCGACTACCGCCGGGCTACTTAGGAAACAAATGTCTGGCCACGTCGGCCGCGCCGGATCCCGGTAAGAGGGGAATACCCAAGAAGTGCTGGCTTGATGTTGTAAGGGATCACATGCATACCAATGGTCTCACTACAGGCCCAGAATAAGTAATAGTACTACTTACAGAAGTTTCACTCCCTAGCAAAAGTCAGTTTTAGGTATGAAAACATACCTAGACTCGCCGCCTGCTAGCAAAATTGAGCTGCGAAGTCCGCGCGGGGTTGTCACTTGAAAAGTTTTTATACCTAGTTGATTTATGCCCAAATATACCTAAACTACGGAGTGACACCCCTGCTCTTTCAGGGGATGCCGACGATCGTGAGAAATGGAGGAGAAAATGTAGGAAAGCAGACCCCGGGAGCGCAAGACGCAACTGGGACAGACGCTCGGATGATGATGATGAAAGAACTGGAGAATAATAAAAGGTCTATGATAATTAAAAACAATTTAGGTATATTTACCAATAACAAAATTAAATCTCATCACTCGCTTAAGCCATCAATCTTCATACATCACCTGTAAGGTGATAACATATTGACATAATAAAAAATCCGGTTCTTCACCACACGGAGCCCTCACTTTATAGTTTGGATTTTAACCGCTGAACAAAACAGCCTCATTACTAGAACTCCTGGTCTGATGCTGAATTTTCTGCATACTGCTCCCTAAACTGTTTCGTGTCTTCATCTTCACCATAATAGAACCCATCGTCACTATCATCTTTATAAGGCTCATCATCCTGGACCCGGCTGCATTTAACTAATGACTTGGAGTTCGAGAGGTCAGGGTGCATTGTCATAACCTTTGCTTTATACTTGGCATATGCATCTCCATATGTGTTGGCATCAGTTTTAAATATATCTGGTGGATCATCATAGATTTTGTCTTCACCCTCATCACTGGATAGATTGTCTTCTGTAAAAGGAAGGTAATTATCAGTGGTATCTTCATCTCGAGAAATTAATTAAGAACTAGGTGAACCCCACGTAGACGTGTGCGCCGATGCGAAAATTACCGGTGGTCGGCGGCGTGAGTTCAGTGTGGATAGTCTGAATAAAACAGCGTGGAGACTTGAATGGATAGGTGGTCAAATCTCAGTCAAAAATGGATTTGAGTCGGTACTCGGGAAGTATGGGGACAAAAGAGTGAACGACGCTGGCAAGCTTATACTGGCATGTTGCAATGAAAAGGATTTGTTTGTGGCGAACACAATGTTCAACCACATACAAATTCATACGTATACGAGGAGATGTAAGTCAAAGAGAAGCATGATAGATTTATTCCTAATGGATAGTCGGCTCCGTAAACAGGTGATGGACTAAAGGGCGCTGAGCTGGTATCAGAACACTACCTAGTCATAACTAGAATTAGGGGTCTGTTCGCGGGTCGGCGTCATCGTACCGAGTGTCCTGAACCTGAGCCGACCTATAACATCAAAAGCTAAAGCTGGAAGCTGCAGGATGCATCCATTAGGGATAAATATAAATAAAGGGTAGCCGAAAAGCTTGGCGACGTCAATGTTAGTGCTGAGAATGTGGAAAGTGTATGGCAGAACCTTAGGGTAGTATGGTAAATGCAGCTGTGGAAGTTATGGAGAAACGAAAAGAGGCAGTAGTAATAAGCGTGATGCATGGTGGAATGAGGAAGTGAAAGAAGCAGTTCGAATGAAGAAGAAGGCTGGGTTGGACTACTTAGCCTCGCGGAATGATTTTAATATGAAAGAGAGATACAAGCTGCAAAAAGTTAACACAAAGGCACTGATAGAAAAGTTCGTGAAAGGTGCAAAATGAAAGCGGATGAAAGGCTGTCGTCCAATTTCCGGGACAATGCCAAAGCTTTTCTGGAATGAGGTAGGCAAGATTCGGAGTTGTTCGACGAATAAAGTGCTTAGTGTTAACAATGACGTCCAAACAGACCAAACTGACGTCCTGCAGAGGTCCATCTGTGCAGGACGTCAGTTACAGATGATCACTCCAGTGAATATTATGGAAAGATGTACGTAGTAGACAGAGATGCCACATCGGGAAGTGGAGCTCACTTTGATGCTCCGGATCCTAATGTCATTGATGTCATTAGCATGAAAGGGATTGAACAAGCGATAAGAAATATGAAATGTGGTAAGGCTGCGGGAAAAGACAGACTTACTGCTGAGATGATCAAGTACGGTGGGTCGCGCATTTGGGACACACTTTCTGCTATGCAACTTATGCTGGCAGACCGGTGAGGTCCTAGATGACTGGCGAATAGCAGTTTTAGTCTCATGTACAAAGGGAAAGGCTCTCGCCTAAACTGCTCCAGCTACAGGGCGATCAGCTTGGTCAGCTTCGCTAGTAAGGTGTATGCTAAGGTTATAACGGCAAGAATGCAAAAAAAGTCTAAAAGGTTGCATGGATCAAGTGTTTGCTTTTCGCATGATCGTAGAAAAGTTTCTGGCTGTTAGCCAGAAGGTTTACTGCGCTTTTGTGGATCTGGAGAAAGCATTTGATAACGTTGTGAGAGAAACTCTGTGGGACTTGCTGCCCGGATATGGTGTGGACGGCTCGCTACTGCGGGCAATACAGTCGCTTTATAGGGAATGTATTGCCCTGTGTGACCTCTTTTTGACGTCTGTACAGGCGTCAAACAGGGTTGCGTCATGTCCGCCTGGCTGTTCATTGTGCATCTGGAATTGCCTGCAGAAGTTGAAAGATTGTGATATGGGTGTGAATTTGGATGACTTAACAGTAAATTGTCTGCTGTACTCATGGCCTCATCAGAAGCCGACTTACAGGCTTTAGTCACTAATATAAAAGAGGAGTGTGAAAGTAAAGGTCTTCGCCTGAATGCAAGTAAAACTAAGGTTCTAGTTTTTGAAAGAGACGACGTAAGAACTAAATGCAAGATTTGGGTAAACCAGGAACGTCTATGGCAAGTGAATGAATTTGTGTATTTCGGGGAAAGCTGTCATAATGTCATAAACACGAAAGTTTGTATGGATGTTGGTTACTATTTGTAATAATAATAATTTTTCAATGGTCTTATTATGGAGACATGAACAAACAAACAAACAAAAGTTATAACTCGGTTCAGGCGCCAGGAGGATAAGTCCTACCACTTTATGCACACGGATATCGGCGATAGAGATTGAGCTTCTAATCATAAGAGCAGGAATCAAAAATAATATAATACATCTCTAGAAGAAAGTTTCTATATTTTTATAGGCGAATTGATTGAATATACATTGTATACGTTATCACTATTGGTATAACCTATTCTAGTGATTTAGTAAGCTAAAGATTACTATTCACAGGGTTGAGGCGTGAAATTTAGAATAGTGAGATCCAGCCTAATGCCAGCTTATAAGTCAAAATATATATCGTAACATGATTCAAAACATGAGCCAAATCATTGAGTCATAAATCGTTGAGTCATTACATAGGCCTAATCATTGAGTCGTGCATCATTATTAGATTAATCTACACAAAAACAATTCAAACTAGGTACCTGAAGGCGTGGTTACATTACCACGGGATTCGAAATCACATCTGCAGACCGCGACAGGTGCCGTCTCCACGAGAATGACGAGCCCGTAACCACATGGTCAGCATCCATGGCAAATTTTATCCAAGAATAAAGTTAATATAAAAAAAAGTGCCTTTTCAGCTGCAAAGAAAAGAATTAGTTCCATTAGATTTGGTAAAACAATTGGATATTTGTTCGTGATTCGAATACATAAAGAGAACTTACCACTTTTTTAAAGAAAAACCAATAAATCTTGAAGAGCAGGCAAATATTCCATTAACGCTGCTCCAAGCATCGTAATAAACTGTAAACAAATGAATAACCTTTCGTCAAAATACTAAAGATCACTAAGGCTAGAAACGTGGTTTCAAAAATCCAAAGTTCTTACCGAAATACATAGTTATTTTGATATAACCATTGATAAGAAGTCACAGGCGTGAACTTCCATATACAATTTATAAAAGATTACTTCTTTTTAGCGAAATTTAAAAAATATATTTACAATCACATCTTTTTTGAAAGTGAAAGTGAAAAATCTTTATTCATGTAGGTCACAAAGTAACACTTATAAACGTCAAGATTATTGCTTCTACATTTACTGCCAGATTCGCAACGCAATAGGTAGAGCCTGAGGAAGAACCTGGCAATAAAACTCATGGCCACTCTTTTCTAACTGCCAGTAATTACATTAGTTTTATTTACATGATATTTGAACAAATTATATAGTAATGAGTCTATACAAAAGAAACAAAATCAAATCAAAATGAAAGCGTTTCTAGTTGCCAGTTTTAAAGGTAGAGCCCACCCTTATGAGGAAGACTCCGGCAAGAAACTAAATAGCTGTTATTTTAAAATGCAGGTATAGCTTACAATATTAAACTTACATTGTTCCCTTGGAGTTACGTGAGAACAGTCGACTAAACTTTATTTGCCTTAAATATAAATAGTATTATTTTGACGTCAATGTAGCTAGACGAATGCTTGTTCCGTCACCACAGACAAAAGACATTTTTTCTATTTTTTCCAAGTCTACCCTATGGCATGGAAACTAAGGCAGGCATACAGCCTTACAGAAGTCGCAATTTGTTTAAAATCGATGACACACGGAGCGAAAGAGTCAACAATCTACTCACCTCTCTCTCTAAATCTCAAGACTAACCATGACATTCCAATGTGACGTTTTACAACGTTACATCACACCCCAACCAACAATAAAAGAAAGAAACTTTCTTTTTCAAACAATAAAGCTCTAAGAAAGAAATGGAAATAATTCCAATAAAGGAATACCAAAATCCCAAAAACAAAATTCTGTAACAAGAATAAATAACCAACTAACCATAAGTATTATTCCAATAAAAATCTAGTAAACAAGCCAGAAAATTCACAATCCACGAGTTCAGAAAAACATCCGACTCTACCAACACTAAACTAAATACGAAAGTGCGTACTACAATACGTGGGTAGTCGAACGAAAAGTTATAATATATTTTGCTCCACTAATAATTTATTGTTTTTATTGTCTTGTTTATAAATGTATCTACTTACATGATATATAGAAACTGCTAAGTAGTCACTCTGCCGGATATAATAAGTTCCTAATTAAAATTTCATATTTAAACTACCTTTAACACACTTCACTGACACTATACCATGGATGCCATGCAGAATACTATCTATCTATTAAGTGATAGTCTCAACAAAAGGATGGAGGACTTTGAGACGCAGCTGGAACAGCGAACTCCAAATAAACCTGTGAGTGTAACCAGTTTAACCACTGACTTTGCTGCATTCCGGATATTTGTTACACAGGCTCTAAAATTGCTACAACAGCAAATGGATGCTTTGAATCAAGCTATGGACTCCATGGAGATGCAGAGGCGACGCAAGATCTTGCTTTTGCATGGTATTGGTGAGCTGAATGATGAGAATCCCATGACCACATTGGTTAGTGTCATCAAACAGCATTTCAACATGCCAGACTTCTGTGCTAGTCAAGTAAGACGATGTCAACGGCTGTGACGTCCCACTTCACATAAGAAGCCCAGGCCCCTGCTTTTCAAGCTTCAAGATACAACTCTGAGGGATAAACTTTGGTTTTCCAAAACAAAGCTCAAGGGTACTGGGATAGCCATGTCCGAATTTCTTACGAAGATCAGGCATGATGTCTTTATGGCCGCCCGTGAGAAGCTAGGAGTCACTAAAAGCTGGACCAAGGATGGATCCGTCTATGTGCTGGGGGCAGATAATGTTCGGCGCCGTATAGGCTCTCTTGCTGAGCTTAACATCGTTCCACCAAAGGCCGTGGCCACCACGTCAAAAGCAGCAGTGACGAAGTCTAAACGCACTATTGCCTCAAAAGTGAAGTAATCTTCAACCAAACATTTGCACGGTTCAGGTAGATCCACATGCCTTTGTTTACATTTAACTTTTCTAAAACTTTCCTCAAATATATGGCTCCGCACTTAGGTTAATACTAATCATTTTCAAAAGCAGTTCGTTTGATTTCTTTTAATTTTAACTATTTATTTTTTGTTTGCATACTACAAATTAGAACTTATTATTATGTAAATAACAAATACAAATAATGCTTCCATATTTCCAATCCAGCAGTCCAGCTGTCAGTGTCTTTTTTTAGTAATAATTTTATGGCCTGGTTACTAAGACCTAATGTTTTTATTATTTTTTTGTTTTTTTTTTCTTATTGAAAACTTGTTTAAGGAGTATATTACACTACGTTTAACATGTTGACGGTTGCACGGGTTAGCTGCCAATACTTGCATTATTTCTTATTTTTTTTTTTGTTTTATGTAAATTTACAGCATGACATATAATTTTTTTAGTATTTTTATCTTTTGTTTGGATGAGGAAAAGCCTGGACTGTAGCAACTTAACTCTCCATATTTTTATTTTTTTTTATTTTATCGTAATATATTTAATGTTGTCTTTGTTAACATGCAGCCGGCAGATGAATTTTATGATTTGCGCTTTGATATTGAACGTTATACTATAATAATTAATTAATTAATTTATTTATATTTATTAATATAACTTTTTTTTTTGGGTATATTATTTTTAACTATATCTATGCTTGACTATAGTACTGACACGGATGGTAGTAGTGATTATGTTTCTGCTTGTAGTAACACTAGCTCTCAAGGTGAGCCTTTACTGGCAGATTTTCTTTCATCACAATTCTCTGATGTTCCCGAAAATTTCAACGTAGTGCACATAAATGCCCAAAGTATTCCGGCTCATTTCACAGATATGTTGGCATCGTTTGACTGTACTCATTTACAGGATTCAACCTCATTCGACATGATCGCGGACCGGACGGTTATGGTGGAGTGGCAATTTACCTGCGCAGTCATCTTTCGTATGCTGTTGTTGATTCATCTCCTCAGCCACCTCCACGACTTGCTGGTGAGCATCTATTCGTTGAGGTTGAACTCCTTCACTCTAAGTTACTCTTAGCGGTCTTTTATGGTCCTTCCTCTGATGTCAACTACTTTACCTCTTTCGAAATACTTTTAGAAAATTTCAGCCCCAATTACAGTCAAACTATAATCATGGGTGACTTCAATACCTGTCTTCTTAAAAATGATTCTCGCTCGTCTACTTTCCAATCCATTATTCAATCTTGTAACCTCTCAATTCTTCCTTCTAGAGCTACACATCATTTTCCAAACCGTACTCCTAGTCTACTTGATCTCATTATTGTATCTTCTCTCGATGGAGTAGTTAGGCATGGTCAGCGAACGGCTGATGCATTCTCATACCATGACCTGATATTTCTTTCATATCGTATTCGAACACCTAAACCCAAACCTAAATTTCTACTACATCGTAATTTCTGTGGTATGAAACTCGAGGATTTGCGCAAGGTTGCTGACAATATTGACTGGGGACCGTTATTCACTTCCATTTGTATTGATGAGAAAATTAGTTTATTCACTTCCCAATTAATTGCACTGTACGATGTCCACGCGCCTGTTCGCAGAATTAAAGTAAAGCACGGGCCTTCACCTTGGCTAACTGATGCAATTAAAGCGCTCATTGCCAAAAAAGCCACAGCCAAATCCAAATACAAGAGACGACCTACATCCTCGAATTGGGAAAAATATGTTCTAATAAGAAATCACTGCAGCAAAGTATGTAGGAACGCACAACGCCAACATATCCACAGCTCTGTCCAAGACGGAGATCCAGCCAAAGTCTGGAAATTTCTCAAATCTTTGGGAGTTGGTAAATCACGTCAAGATTCTGTTTCAAAAAGTCTTAACTTAAATTCACTTAATCAATTTTTCACTGCTAACACCAATTTTAATATGGAAGCTAAAAAAAATACTCTTAAACATCTATCAACAATGTCCACTCCTGACTGTGCTCCTTTCTTTTTTAGTCAATTCACTGCTTGTGATGTTAAGAAGAGCATATTGTCCATTAGTTCTGATGCAGTAGGTATCGACAGTCTTAGCCGTAAGATGATTATCCCCATAATTGATGAAATACTTCCTGTTCTTTGTCATATCCTGAATTTCTCTATAATCCACAGTGTCTTCCCAATTTCTTGGAAAGATGCTCTAATTATTCCTATTGCCAAAAAATCCAACCCTTCCTCGTTTTCTGACTATCGTCCTATCTCTATTCTGCCATTCTTGTCTAAAGCTCTAGAACGACTTGTTCACACTCAGCTCACTAATTTCCTTTCCCTTAATAAACTCTTAAACCCTTTTCAATCTGGGTTTCGTGCAGGACACAGTACTACAACAACCTTACTACATATTACTGAGGATATAAGGGTGGGTATGGAGAACGGCATGTTAACAGTTTTAGCGCTGCTAGACTTTAGTAATGCCTTTAATACGGTAGACTTTGACGTCTTGCTCAGTACATTGTGCTCAATTAACATATCTCCAACGGTGATTGATTGGTTTCGTAGTTACCTGTTTGGCCGCCGGTGTATTAGTGTCGAAGATGTCTTTTCGTCTTGGTGTAGTACGTCAGCTGGGGTGCCACAGGGCGGCGTTTTGTCACCTTTACTTTTCACAGTTTTTATAAACTCTATCACAAAGGACTTATCTTCTTCCTACCACTTATATGCTGATGATCTTCAAATTTATTCCCAAGCTTCAATGGATAACTTGGGCATAGCTATTGGCAATGTCAATACAGACTTGGATAAAATTTGCAGATGGAGTGAATCTCACGGAGTTAAGGTTAATCCGATCAAGACTCAGGCTATAATAGTTGGCAGCCCTAGAATGATTTCGAGAATCGACTGGACACTGAGTCCTAAACTTACATGTAATGGAACAGCATTATCGAACAGTAACTCCGTCAAAAATCTAGGAATTTATATAGATTCTTGTTTATGTTGGGGTCCTCAATTGCAGGAGCTCAGACGCAAAATATTTGCCGCTTCAGGATCCTTGCGCAGACTGAGAAATTTTCTACCAATTACAACTAAAATTGCGCTAGTTCAATCACTTCTTTTTCCTATCCTTGATTATGCCGATGCCAGCTATCTAGATCTCACTGAGGACCAACTAAATAAACTTGAGAGACTTCAAAATTATTGCATTAGATTCATATTTGGATTACGCAAATATGATCACATTTCTGAGTATCGTAAAAGACTCAAGTGGTTACCTATCCGCCTTCGCCGGAATGCTCACATCCTCTCCTTATTGTATAGTATCCTTTTTAACCCTTACACTCCGACTTACCTAAAGAAACGCTTCAATTTCTTGAATCTCTCCCACACTAGAACTTTGCGATCATCAGAGAATTTGAGGTTGAAAATGCCTGGCACTAACTTTATGGACAATTCTTTCACTGTCCAAGCGGTTCGCTTGTGGAATGCGCTACCAGTGACAATCCGACGTGCACAATCGTCGAACACTTTCAAGACATTTGCGTGCAGCTGACAATTTATAATTTATTGAATTTACTTGCAGAAATACCAAAAAAAAGTATGTGTATATACTGTATTTATTATATGTATACAAAATGTAATGATTGAGTATATATATGTATGTGTGTGTATGAGCGAGTGTGTGTGTGTGTGTGCGTGCTATTTTCTTTTTTTTTAAAGAAAACTGTATATATATTTGGATATGTTTAATATATGTAGCTATATATCAATTATGTACACCAAAAACTGCCCTATAATATCTCCCACCCTGTAGTCTCCATCCAAAGGTTGCCTGTAAGAGATTGCCTCGCGCGATAAGGCCGCCAATTGTTATACCATTAAGTCTCGTTGTCATGTTCATTTTGTGTTTCCTGGTGTACAATAAAGAGTTTTTTTACTTTTACTTTTTACGAAAGTACGGTTGAGCACCATAGCCACCGACTCTATCATCCAACTCTTTAGAAATGAGAATATCAAAATTGATACAACAAAAAACTTAAAGTCAAAGCATTGACTTAACGTAAGTACTAAAGAATAACAAATCCAACCAAGTTCTCAAACCAGGAGTTCAGTTAAGCTAACTAGCCACTGACTCTTTCATCCAATCTTATCCTTATATATACTGAAGATGCGGTTGAGCCCCATCGCCACCGACTTCTTTCACTTACAATCCCATATAAAAATCAAAATATCAGCAAAACTGTGTTGTAACTTGTAATAATTACAAAGTCAAACAGCAACTGTACAAAGTGTCGTGACAAACGAACAACTTATTCCAACAAAAAATATTGTGGAAAAATACACCAAGCAGATGTGATCGGCTCAACATCACCGAACTCCCGAGCACAAATGCTGTAACAAAACCAAACAGATGTGATCGGCTCAACACCGCCGAACTTCCGAGCACAAATGCTGTAACAAAACCAAACAGATGTGATCGGCTCAACACCACCGAACTCCCGAGCACAAATGCTGTAACAAAACCAAACAGATGTGATCGGCTCAACACCACCGACTTTCCGAACACAAATGTTGTAACAAAACCAATATGACAAATGTGACCGGCACAACCCTACCGACTTTCCGAACACAAATGCATATATGCAGATGTGATCCTATAGTCAAAAGAGACAGATATCAACATCAAAAGGTATTTCAAAAGTCATATCCGGGTATTATAATTACTTAACAAACAAACAAAATATATACAATATGCGTGGGTCAGCCCTGCGACATGGCCTCGGGATCAGAAGAACTGAGATACAGCTACTTCTACCAACCCAGAAACGCAACATCAAAACTATTTTTAAGGATTCATCATCCCAATATAAGTATACAATATGTACAAAATAAAATTTAGGAGTAATAACCTAAACATACAAACAAAACTAGGAAAATTTCCTACAAAGCAGAACAATATCATTCCATAATATAAGTGGAATAATAATGTTTTAATAACCAATTAAGGTTCCAACAAACAAACAAAAAGATAGATCCTCTGATGTGTATGACAGTTATTTGTGTGAATAAGTTAGTGTTATTTCTAAAAGGCTAATTTCGATAATTCTAAAAGGTAAATTGATAAATTTTTAATCAATTTGTAATATCCTAAGTTCTATTTTTTAAAGATTCAGAACTTGATTCTAATAAAAAGTTGTGAAGTAACCTAACATACATCCTCTTTCAAAACTACCGTTCCCTTGCATACATCATACTAACATGGTAGAATCTTCCCAAACCAATACCAAAGTCTATAATATTCAAAACAAAATAATTTAATATTTCATTATTTCTTTAAAATGGTAGCGACCTGTGGTACCTTTATTCAGGTCCTCCAAAAGGTAAACATTAGGTGAAACTTTAGAAACTACTTTACACTTAACGAACTTAGGTGCAAGTTTAGCAGACAAATATGCAGGAGCATTAGACTGCACAAAGCTTCTCCTCCACACAACATCATCAACACTACTAGCATTTCGCTTATACGCTTTCAACAAACAAGATTGTACTTTAACAAAGATTTCACTAAGTGAATTGAGTGAAGTTGCAAAAGAACTTCTATCTCCTATCTCTAGTTGATCTAAATTATCAATAGAGGTACTAACACGGTGCAAAGATGCATCAAAAATAAGTTCTCTACCGAACATTAAAAAGTTAGGCGTAAAATCTGTCGCAAGATTCACACTATTATTCAAAACTAGTTGAACATGAGATAAAAACTTCGATCACGTTCTATGATCATCTTTAACAAAACATGCTATACATGTTTCAACGGTTTTATTATATCTTTCAACTGGATTTTTTTGAGGAGTATACAAGGAATTATAAAATATTTTATTTATATTATAACCCTTAAGAAACGTAACAAACTGTCTAGCAGTAAATTGAGTTCCATTATCACAAACAAATATTTTTGGAGTTCCATACTTAAGGAAAATCTCCTTCTCAAGAAGTTTACAAATTACATTAGTAGTAGCATTTATCATTGGGAATAACCAACAGTATTTAGTAAAAACATCTACAACAGACAGTATATATCGATGACCAGAATAAGTTCTATTATTTATAAGAAATTCTAAGTAAGGTCTAGTATCTCTACTTTTAACAAACAATATAGGAGCAGAATTTATGTTTAAAAATAAACTTTTAAATAATTTAGCCAATGATTGCGTTCTCTTTCATTAGTTGCAGCATCAGGAGCATAACTAAATTTCTTTAACATCGAGTCACTATCAGTTCTTACACAAACCTGTGCTCGATGGGACCTAATCAGTTTTTTGAACTGTTATCATTATTACTCCTCCTTATCATCAAGCAAGGGTGGAAACTGCATGCTCTTGTCCATAGTTGACAAGTAAAAGATCAAAGAAATTCAAAAGCTAAAACAATTAATTGCAAAAATATCCAAAGGCAACCGAGACCGAATGGTAAGATGATAGTAATAGTCAGCAGTCAGCTATTAACAGTCAAAAGCCAAAACAAATTCAAAGACAGCATTGAAAACTCAAGTAAATCAATCACTGCTATAGTAAAGCACAACTAGGCCTTGATGCTCAGATGATGATTGTCAAAAAGCTAAATATAATAATAATAATAATATCTCTTTATTGTACACCAAATTTACAATATAACATTGATAACAGTTTGCAGATTATAGGTACAATTGGCGGCCTTATCGCACAGTGGCAATCTCTTCCAGGCAACCATGGGATGGAGAGAAAATAAATTAATTTATTAGGGCAGTGGTGTACGCATATAAAAGTTCAGCACTTTTTACACACATTATCAGACATAAAAAATAAAAAATAATAATGATGATGAAATAAGATTAAATACAGAGATAAAAGTCTAACACTATACTTCTGATACATATATACACACATACCTTACTTAACATATAACACATAAATATACATTCACATAATCATACACACATCACTATGTCTTGCGACGTCAAACAATGATAACATTAGCAGAAACTCAAGTAATGTTCCCTCACCGATTTTTTAAAGACAGACACAGATTGTGCTCGTCTTATTGTCACAGGCAGAACATTCCATAATCGCACCGCCTGAACCGAAAAAGATTTATCTGCAAAATTGCTTGAGTGGCCGGGCATTTTTAAGATTAGGTTCACAGATGACCTCAGAGTCCTGGAGTGTGCATCACTCATAAACTCAAACCTATTTTTAAGATACGATGGAGTGCAAGGATTAAAAAGAATACTATACAATAAGGAGAGGATACGAGCATTCCGGCGAAGACGGATAGGTAACCACTTGAGCTGTGTTCTATAATATTATCATTCAAACAAGTTTCAAAAGCTTCGAACACTCCGCTGTAAAGTTATACAAGTGTGATTGGAAAGACCTCAGATGAATAATTTTAATGTAAGTGGTTTTGTTCTATTTATATTAATATAACCTATTAATAGGCTGTAAAGCAATATGTTGTAAAAATGTTAAACCATTAATGATGCATGGCTCGTACAAATAGTAAGGCTATATAATTAAGTTTGTCACAAAATGCATTATTATGTAAACACAAGTTATCATTTAAAACATTGTTATGTTATTTATAACAATTCACTCATATTTTTATATCATAAAAAGCAAATAATAGTTATCAAAGTCACATCAATATGTAGATACAATTAATTCACAAACTAATTACTTTGTATTATTAAAAAGTTAAGTTAAAGTTATTTTCAAGAAATCATAATTACTTTAGTTTAAGATTACTCCAGTTTTAGATATATATATACCAGTAGAACAGTATTTTTTCATTTGTTGAGAATGTTTCAATAACAAAATAGTTTAATGTACTCTAAGCAAAATATACAAATATATAATTCAGAGCAAAACAATGTAACAATAACAATACCACTATAAGATGCACGACTCACTCACTACTTTATTTCAATCACTGTTTTATTTTATTATTTTTATGTGTCATGATATTTATTTACTGTACAAGTTCTATTTAATATTTTATAATGGGTCTATGCAACCCGAAATAAAGAATTATTATTATATACTACAAGCAAATGTATATTCAAATCAATCCTTCAAGTCCCTGTTCGGGCGCCAATTGTAATAATAATAATTTTTCAATGGTCTTATTATGGAGACATGAACTAACAAACAAACAAAAGTTATAACTCGGTTCAGGCGCCAGGAGTCATTACATGGGCCTGTTCATTGAGTCGTGCATCATTACTAGATTAAACCAGGTGGTTACATTACCACGGGATTCGAAATCACATCTGCAGACCGCGACAGGTGCCGTCTACACGAGAATGACGAGCCCGTAACCACATGGTCAGCATCCATGGCAAATTTTATCCAAGAATAAAGTTAATATAAAAAAAAGTGCCTTTTCAGCTGCAGAGAAAATAATAATAATAATAATAATTAATTAATTTTAAATCCCTTGAGGACAGTCGTTATCTTTTATAGGATTAACGCAACCCTATGAGGGCATAGTAGATTCGCTTTTTGAGTTAACTTTCTGATACCAACAAAAAAATGTATCAGTAAGTTATAGAAAAGCTCACATCCGCAGGGCAGCTTGTGGCGAGTTGAATGTGCGTGGCTACACATCGGTCCCGATTCCTCAGAGTTTTGTTGCCCTTCTGCACCGGTTAGGATTTAATGGCCTAACGGGAGAGCAGTGAGAGTGCTACTCCCGGGAGTGCAGCAAATCTCAACTCTGGCTTGCCTTAAGTGGCCGGTCAGAGGGAGGGAGCCAGAGCTATATGCTCGGGGGTGGAAGTGTCATTTTCAAGGGCATAACTACGGGGAAGCCCGCTCCGGGCCTGTCCCGCGAAGGTGAAACCGGCGCCGCACCGCTCGACACCCCAAGCCGCTCACACCGGTGTTGCCCTCTGTCGCCTTACAGGCTTATCATGCCTATGGCGATTGTATAGGGGGCCCATCTAGTGAGTTGGCAAGTCACCGTCTGCCAACATTTTGATAATGATATATTAAAATGGCAGACGCCGTCTTAATCAATAGTTCATATCACCTAGTACATCTAACACCCAACTCAATAGCCCATTTTGTAGTTAGAATATTTCACAATAGTTTAACTCCCATTGGAGGTAGTCCATTACCGTTCTTCTACATAAGGCGGGCGTGGATTGTCTTTAGTGGGGGTCCCATTTCCTATTAGATTAAAATTCTCAAAGGGCCTCTGCGTGTTGGACCAATATGTCCCCATGTAAGCCTACCAAAAGACCGGGTATCTTCATAAGAAAAAAAAAGAAGATACCCGTGAAGAAGAAGAGACATAATAATAATAACGTTTATTTTCCTCTCTCACACAGTAACAATTACATTATAGATCTTAAGCTAGGTTACACTTTTATTAGATTGAATTCTGTGTAAGAGACTGGTATCTGTAGTAGGTAAAGGATACCTGTGTGACAGATTACCAGCCTCTCCTAACTCTGGGCATAGGTACAGTGATAATCGTGTAGTGCATTTATTAATGGTTTGAATGTGAGGGGAGTCAGTAAAAAGAATTAGTTCCATTAGATTTGGTAAAACAATTGGATATCTGTTCGTGATTCGAATACATAAAGAGGACTTACCACTTTTTTAAAGAAAAACCAATAAATCTTGAAGAGCAGGCAAATATTCCATTAACGCTGCTCCAAGCATCGTAATAAACTGTAAACAAATGAATAACCTTTCGTCAAAATACTAAAGATCACTAAGGCTAGAAACGTGGTTTCAAAAATCCAAAGTTCTTACCGAAATACATAGTTATTTTGATATAACCATTGATACGAAGTCACAGGCGTGAACTTCCATATACAATTTATAAAAGATTACTTCTTTTTAGCGAAGTTTAAAAAATATATTTACAATCAACATCTTTTCTGTCGATGTAGCTAGATGAATGACGTTCCATCACCACAGACAAAAAGACATTTTTTGTAGTTTTTTTATTTTCTTACCAAGTCTACCCTATGGCATGGAACTAAGGAATACAGCCTTACAGAAATCGCAATTTGTTTAAAATCGATGACACACGGAGCGAAAGAGTCAACAATCTACTCACCTCTCTCTCTAAATCTCAAGACTAACAATGACATTCCAATGTGACGTTTTACAACGTTACAACATTTGCTACTTTTTATCCCGGGAACACGTTCCTGTGGGAAACAGGAGCGGGAAATCTTCCCTACGCGGGCGAAGTCGCGGGCGTCAACTAGGTAATACATAATGTAAGGGCTATGATGGATTTTGTCATATCTATATTGACAAAAATCAAGAGAGAAGCATGCAGTATCTTTTGCTCTACTTTTAATAATAAATATTACTACCATTACTTTGTAGTTTAATTATTATACAAATCAGTATAATAATTAAACTCTCTATCTTTTGCTCTACTTTTAATAATAAATATTACTACCATTACTTTGTAGTTTAATTATTATACAAATCAGTCATCCACTACATAAACTAAGACACAGCTGATAAAATATGGACAAATAGGTAGTGTCTAAATAGTGTATGACATTTTGTAAGCACCGTTACAATGGTCTATGCAAAATAAAGATATTTTTATTTATTTATTTATTTATGTCGATTCGGCTGCAATCTCTACACATAACTTACCAATATCAACCCTCTGCATGGCTTCTAAGATATGTTTTTCATCTATACTGCTGTGTTCAGAGTCAGGGTATTCATTCCTCCAGTTGTTCTCATCATTTGAATCATCATCATCATCACCTTCACTGTCTGATGGATCCTGTTGTGGGTCATGATATGTGTCGAATACCAGGTCTGTTTCAACACTGAAAAGAGATATTTGAAAATAAAGTGGCCCTAGCTAGGGCTATGTTCATGGAAACGACTCAGCTAAGATGTTGTCCCATCTCTCAAGTATCAATAGTTACAATGTTTTAAAAGGAAATAAAGAAAAGGTATTAAAAGAAAAGGCTTAAATATTGAACACTAGGTGATCCCTAAGTGACATGCTACTATGGAACCACACTAAAATTTGACCAATTCGTTGACATTTAGGATTACTGCTCCAAGGTAGCAGAGTGATAATATTTAGCCTATTAGCCTTATTTGATAAATAGGTTATCCTAGAAAAAAAAAAATCTGACCTGTAGTTCCTAAGATTAGCGTTCAACCAAACAAACTCTTCAGCTTTATATATTAGTATAGATAATAAAAACTACTAACCCAACAAAATTATCAATCATTGATATGTCGAATTCCTCTTTCCAGCTTGTGTACACATCATAAGCGTACTGGAATTCTCCGTTCTTATCTTTAGGTTGTTGAAGATCTATGAGATTCAATGTGTCATCATTTTCTGCATCACCACAATCTTTAATTCCTCTATAGCAATTGACAATCTCATAGCGACTGTCCGATGATGTTTGTTTCCTGTCCTTACGCATTTTCTCCATTAAGTTCTCAACATTTGGTATGGTTTGGAGTTTAACATCTTTTTTTGGTAGCAACTCTTTTATATGTACTGTTGCCTGTAAATTACAATTTCATTACATTGGTAAATAACATTTTAATAGGTAATGTAATTTGACAGAAAACTGCAAGACATGACATGCATGCCAATGTTGTCATTGACACAGGGTAGGCGGATGACCATGCAAAATGGAGGAAAAAATTTAGGAAAGTGGACCCCGGGTGTCGGAAACGCAACTGGGTCAGACGCTCAGATAATGATGATGATATATGAACAAAATAAATTGGAAGACTATTATAACCTCTCTTATTTCGAGAAGTTGAAATCTACTACTAATGCATGACAATAGCTGCAGATGGCATAATGCATAGCCATTATGGTGGTTTTGGTGCACTACCATTATTGTTCTATACAGAATGGTGTGGAAATGTAATGGCAAAGGACATCATCGACAAAAAAAGGTATAGAATCTCATTTTAAACAAATGTGACCCTAACCCATAAAAGACAAACCGTTTTCATGCTTTAGGGTGATTTGCAACTTACTCTCATAAGAGCTACAGTTTCATTTTAGTGTACTAAATAAATAAGTAGTGTAGTAGTGTTTTTGGCTCCTTGCTTTTAATCATGCTTCGATAATTGTCTAAAATTAACTTAATGTGTCATTACTTTTTTACAATAAGTTATATTCATAAACACCTGATTATCAACTGTTCCACGGAATACGAATAATGAAGGCGACAATTCCTCATTATCAGTCTTGATTCGTTTGCACATAAGCACCAGAGTATCTTGAGGATTTTCTTCTAACCTACGCTTTACTCTTATCACAGTAGACGAAGACATGGTTGAATGCGTAGTCTAACAATTCCGACAATTTTCTGATAGTTTTTGTAAATCTCTATAGTTAGAAGTATAAATTACCCCGTGTTCGGTCTACAGTTTAAAGCTTTGGCAAAAATAAACAGGATTTATATGTTTTCTAACGCAACGCAACGCATATGCAAAAAAAAACTTTTATGTTATGTAGGTACTGTATACTTATGTTGTTGTTGTTGTTACTGGTTGTCTTCGCTCATCTTGGGCAGGCAAAGGAAAATTTGTCCAAACAGCCTTGTCTTCAGTATTTTTATTTTCATATCATAGTCATGTCAAATCCTCAGTCCTAGGTCCCAGTCCTTGCCCTAGTAAAACAGTAGACCCTTTACTCGGGCTTTCTGAGGAGATTTTTTTGAGAAAGAGTTTGACTCAGACAAGGAAGGCGTTTGTTCCAAGATTGAATTGAATTGATCTCTGCTAACGCCCAATCGAATATGAATCTCATTAGGATCCATATTATCGATATCTTCAAAGTCTAGAATATTTTTTTTAAAACAGCTGTTTGTAAAAGCTCTAGTGTTTGCACAAAATGAGTGCTGTTAAAATCATGTCTGAGATTTGGACTATCAATGCCTCCCAATCATTCGATGTTAAATGTGCATCACATATTCTGGCACTGTCTGGAATTAATAAGTTAGAATGTAACAGAAGAGCAATCCTTACATTCTAAGGCATTCAACGACGTGACAAGTGTGTCACGTCGTTGAATGCCTGAGAATGTCCATCGGCATCTGACAAACACACAATTCGTTGAGGTGCTAGGAATATTCTTCCACTTGAAGAACACATTAGTGCGGGGCAGGGTTATTGTTTGGCTGCACAGCCCGTTGAGCTCGTTGCCAACATGGTCGACAAATGTATTCTCGGCCGTTGTATTCAACCTGAAACGGAAAATAGTATATAACATAGTATTTTAAACTCGCAGCAGTTTCGGTCTAATCATGATTTCTATAGTGAAGAACATGCCGAACTCTTTTTCCACGTGACGAATGAGTCATTCTCATACGCATTGTTAGTGAGTTTGGCCTCTATTATGTCTCGAAGCTAGATAACGCTGGCTTTGTTTTCATAAGCGCCATGTGTGAGAAAGAGAGAGAAGATCTGTTTTGACTATGACTTAACTATTCTTAGAAAAGAACCCATTTGCCCATCTTGACAGATGATGAGGCCATCGCCCCTATAGGGTGGGTACACACAGGTAAAAACAACCAAAAAAAAAGTCTAAAAATACTTACTTCCTGTGGAGCTATAGCTTCAATAATATATTGAGCATTGGCAGCATTTTCCTCAAAAAGAGCATGGGTTATTTCTAATCTTCTTCTGTTAACTACTGATCGATTGCACAAAACATATAGGTCGATTTTCTGCCATTTTTCAATCAATGTTCCGTTGGCGTACACAAGTCTAGAGTCCAAGTACACTAGCACAAACGTACAGATGTTCAGAGTTTATAGCCAGGTTATCAGGTTAGGAAGAAACAGTGTCCAGAGGGTAGCCAAGGACAAAATGTTTAAAAAAGAATCCGTAGATGATCGCACAGTTCACAACGTCACAAGGGTAAGCGAAGGACTGCGCAGAGTGACAAGCACCCCACGCCTCGGCTCTTTTGTTTGCACTCAAAGCTGATTGGTCCGTTCGAACTCAGATAGTCCATGTAGTAAACCCGTTTTTGGGTTGAGTTTTGTAACCGGTATGCTGACAAGGTTTTGAAATACTTATTAATGTATTTTATAAAAATGAATTTGCACTTTTCCTTACATTTATTATCTAAGTATTTACCCTCCTATATGTATATTTTTTTTCGAAATGAGCTGCAATGTTACGTTCATAGTAAAAGTTAGTCCTTAGTAATAGTACTTTCATTTAATACCTATTTCGTTGTTGGTCGCTCATAGAACATTTTGCTCTTTCTCCTTTAGACTTTCTCTCGTTACTGGACTTAACACCGACAAATAACTTTAAGAAAATTTGGATCCTAATCTCAAGTCTGTATAGACTAAGTTTACTTTGCTTGCCCAAGATGGCCTAAGCCAGCTATACTCTAAGTGTGTTCCGCGGAACCCTAGGGTTCCGCAAGAATTTAGAAAAAAAATCAAAACGCCTCTCTCTGGTCGAACGTTTTGACTCCGCGGCCGCGCGTAGGTATATTTATTTATTTATTTGTATTTGTATAAACATGTGTTACAATAGCTGGTACAATATCTCATAAGTTTGGTATCAACATGTAAACTTGTATACTTGTGAGCGCGCAGTCCGTTTGATAAAAGCCGCCTCTGAAGTAGACGCTATAGTTGTCAACAAGAGACTTTCGACTATAATTTCAAAAAAAAAGTCGAGATAGTTTACAACGCAATTTTTATATTTCTCTTTTTATTTTTGCTTTTTGTTTATCAAAGGCGCCGACTCGAGTACTTTCGAGAAAATTCGACGTCGAGTCTAGGACTAAGTATAAAAGCGGCGATCGCGCGTCGCGCCTTGTCAGTCAGTTGACGGTTAGCGTTCGGAGCGATAAGTTCCTACCTACTTACTTACAAGCTCGCTAGCGAGAAACTAGTGTTCATTGTTCTATTGCCTGCAGTATTCTGTTGTCTCAGTATTATACATTTCTTCATTGTACTAAACTTAGTCTCTTATACGCAGTAACGATTGTGCATTATTTAGACCCCACCATCATGACGTGTAAAATTATAAATAAAAATAATGGAACGTTGGCTTAAAGGTGTAAAACGTGTTGCAACAACATCCTCTAATGACGCTAAATGTTCAAAAGCAGTACGCGTGGAGAATAGCAATCACCGATCCAGACGATGATGCCACGAAGTCAAGCTCGACGGTTTCAAAGACAAAAAAAAGAAGTATGATGGATCATATATCAGTTTCGGATTTGTTGATTCCAACGGCTCACCTCTCTGCATGTTATGTAGTAAACTGCTTCCTAATAGTTCCATGGCACCTAAAAAATTGCGCCGACATTTAGGAACTGTACACCCCGAGTCTAAAGACAAGATAAAGAATTGTTTGTTCGTAAAAAATATCAGTTATTGGAAAGTCAAAAAAATTTGATGCATGTGACAAACTATCAACGAAAAGGCCACCGAGGCATCATATTTAGTTAGCTATCGCATTGCACAAGCAGCACACTATCGCTGAGAATTTAATAAAGCCATGTGTATTAGACATAACAAAATGTATGCTCGATGAAAAATCTGCACAGCATCATTCTACTGTGCCGCTATTAAACGATACTGTGCGAATCCATGATCTGGCAAGCTACGTCAAATAAGAAATAGTTACACGTCTACAAAAAATACGATTCGCCTTGCAAATGGACGAGTCGACTGATGTCGCTGGTTTGACTATCTTGCTGGTTATCGTGAGATATCCATATGAAAGTTCTTTTGAAGAAGACATGCTTGTGTATTCATCGCTGCTTACAAACACTACCGGGGAAGAAATTTTTAATAAAATAAATATATTATTTGAAGAAAATAATCTCAGTTGTAACTAATTGCAAACTAATTGGAACTAATTGGAAACTAATTGCATTGACAATTGTACAGATAGGGCCAAGGTGATGACAGGTAAAACAGCAGGAGCAGTGTCACAAATAAAAAATAATGCGCCTAATTGTAGTTCCAGTTATTGTATTCTGCATAGACAAGCACTTGCGATGAAGCAAATGCCGTTAAATCTAAAATTTGTTATGAATGAAGGAGTAAAAATAATTAATTTTATCAAATCACGATTATTTATTGTGTGAAAATTATGGCAGCAAGCATAAAACACTGCTGCTCCATACAGAAGTGCGATGGCTGTCTCGGGGTAAAACTTTAACAAGGCTATCTGAACTTAGAGCCGAGTTACAAATGATTCTTTCAGCAGATACTTCTTTTAATTTGAAGGACCGTTTGTATGATAAAACTTGGTTGTTGATATCATACAAAAACTGAACGAATTGAATTTATCATTGCAAGATAAACAGACAACAGTGTTTCAGGCCTATAACAAAATAACTGCCTTAATAAAAAATAATTACACTTTACGTCACTCAGTGAGTTTGTTAGCGATAACGATTCAGAAATGTTCCAAGATGATGTGTTTGAAGAATTGGTCCAATATCTCAGTTCGATGCGCGCATCTTTTGAAAAGTATTTTCCCGAAGAACAGAATACAAAAATGAAATTGAATTCATGGGTTCAAAATCCTTTTTTACCCAACTTGCAAAAGCCTGAAAGTATGTCAAACGAGATATATGAATCTCTTTTAGAAATGTCATCTGACACAAGTATGGAGTCACTGTTCAAAACGACACCTCTCAACGATTTTTGGTGCAGAATCCGTGATGAATATCCAATGCTTGGCAAAATGGCTCTGAATATTCTTCTCCCGTTCCCAACAACATATTTGTGCGAAACAGGATTCTCAACCTATGCAGCCACGAAAACAAAATATCGCAATAGACTGGACTCCGAACCTGATATGAGACTTCAACTGTCTTCTATCAAACCTGATATCAACCAATTGATGAAAAATAAAAAACAGTTTCATACTCCCTTTAGTTAGATTTTTTCTTTTTTAATATCTTCTATTATTGTACTTGCCATGTGGTAAAGTAAGTAATAATTAGTAACTGTTACATTGTACTTTTATTATACTTATTAATAAAGAATACACTTTTAAAAACTAATGTTTTATTGTAGGGTTCCATCAAGTATTTTGCTTCCCAAAAGGGTTCCGTCACCAAAAAAGTTTGAGAACCACTGGTCTAAGCAAATTACAATCAATCAATTGTCATTTCATTTCGAACTTTTGGCGCCAACATTAGCAATGAAGGCCCTGCCGTAGACAGAGTAACCAAAATGAAGCACGTTTTTCGTATATTATTTTCCAAAAGTAGTGTAAAATCTGTGTTTTTGTATTTAATAATGGTGGAATATTAATATTTAATAGGTTCGGAAATGTGCATTAGTGATGGATAGTGATATATTACATGAATAGCGGTGTTGGTTTAACAGTGACAAATTTCCATAGAAAGCTGCAATAAGGGATCCAATGCCTTATTAGGGCAAGGACCTAGAACTGAGGACTTGACATCGACAAACGACTAGACATGAATAAA
This sequence comes from Thumatha senex, assembly GCA_948477245.1. Classification (NCBI taxonomy): domain Eukaryota; kingdom Metazoa; phylum Arthropoda; class Insecta; order Lepidoptera; family Erebidae; genus Thumatha; species Thumatha senex. The sequence goes on from OX419727.1 coordinate 29,194,253, forward strand.
ACTAAATAACAAGAAAATATAAATATTGGAGACTAATTGTATGGACTAAGTTTCCTTTGTCTGCCCAAGATTGTCGAAGACTTAAGACAACTAATAACAAAAACTAAATTTAATTTTATTTCCGACTTTTGGCGCGAAGATGAGCAGTGACGTACGTTTGTCGTAAATTATTTTCAAAAACTAGTGTAAAATTCGTGTTTTTGTGTTTAATAATGGTGGAATATTATACATAAAGAGTTCGGAAGTGCATTAGTTAAAGAAAGTGATATATTGCAATGAATAGCAGTGTTGTTTGTGTTAGTGCCAAATTTCCATAGAGAGCCACAATAAGGGATCTACTGCCTTATTGGACCACGGACTAGGACCTAGGACTGAGGACTTGACATCGACAAACGACTAGACAGGACTAAAACAAAATAACAAGAAAATAATAAATACTAGGCTGTATGGACTAAGTTTCCTTTGTCGTCCCAAAATGGGCGAAGATAACTAAAAAAAAGTAATTTTATTTCATTGCCATTTTCCTGTGTTGCTGCGTTCGCGAATGTACGGTTCGTTTAACCTTTTACTGAATCAAAATAGTTATATTATTGTGCGGGTACAGTGAATATGTCGTTTATGGTTAAGATTTTCTAGATAAACTAGTGCACAGATCATTTAATCTCACAATGGCTTCCGATGATAACTGGAGAACTCCAACGTTTAGGCAGAGTGTAGTGTCAAAAATGTAAGTGATTTTCATCAATTCATTAGCTTTAACACAATTCATAACTTGAGGTTATTTTGTATTAATCGGTCGGTTTAATAGATGGGATCTTATAAAATTACTATTTCTGATTCACTGATTGTCAAAAATTAAAGCTAAGTATTCAATTGTCTTCTTTTATTCAAGCACAAATAAAAACAGTACAAATTTGCGGAGCAATAGTATCGCCACAATAACAAAAAATAAACAGTACAACTATCATCACTGCACACAACATAGTTCATTAAAATTTCCCCCACGCCCAGGGTGGAAAAGTGAAAAAAAATTTTATTTGGTATCCAAATAAAATTTTGTGTTGCTAGGTTGTCTGACAAGATGTCTGGAGAAAGTCCTGACATAAGCATCTAATGAGATGAGAATTTTAGCGCTATTCTCAGGAACTACTGGTCCATATTGAAAAATTGGATAGCCCAGTTATCGAAGATGGCTATAGGCTTTATATCATCACCCTACTTGGGTAGTAGGGTAGTAGGTGAGAGTGGAGCAGTAATCATAAATATCAATGAAATCGGGCAATTTTTTATAAAAGTAAATGCGACGGGATTAAATAGATGCCACAGTATGTAATGTATAATGTGATAGCTGTGACGTCATTGTTCTCCTCGCAGCCCGTTAGCCGTAAGCAGCTATAAGGTGTGCTATGTTTTGATTGATTAAATTGTTAATTTTAAACGAATTTAGTGTCTGATTTTTGTCTATTACACAAATTGCATATAATACACCTTTTAAGGATATGTATTCCTGAAAAAGTAGACAATTAGCGAATTTAGCCATATTGCCTTACGTCCGTAAACGCCAGTGCGCGTTTTGTTGGGCCTCAGCGGCGCAAATTTGGTTAAATTTAAATATAATAACTATGAAAATCATATAATGTATTTAAATAATGTAAATTTATCTATAAATAATGTAACGTTGTAAAATGTCACATTGGAATGTCATTGTTAGTCTTGAGATTTAGAGAGAGGTGAGTAGATTGTTGACTCTTTTGCTCCGTGTGTCATAGATTTTAAACAAATTGTGATTTCTGTAAGGCTGTATGCCTGCCTTAGTTTCCATGCCATAGGGTAGACATGGAAAAAAAAAAAAAGAAAAAAATTTCTTTTGTCTGTGGTGACGGAACAAGGATTCGTCTAGCTACATCGACAAAAAGATGTCGATTGTAAATATATTTTTTAAACTTCGCTAAAAAGAAGTAATCCTTTATAAATTGTATTGGTTATACCAAAATAACTATGTATTTCGCTAATTACGAAGCTTGGAGAGGCGTTAATGGAATATTTGCCTGCTCTCCAAGATTTATTGGTTTTTCTTTGAAAATATTTTTTTATATTAACTTTATGGTTGGATAAAATTTGCCATAAATGCTGACCATGTGGTTACGGGCTCGTCATTCTCGTGGTGACGGCACCTGTCGCTGTCTGCAGATGTGATTTCGAATCCCGTGGTAATGTAACCCCACTTCAGGTACCTAGTTTGAATTGTTTTTGTGTAGATTAATCTAGTAATGATGCACAACTCAATGATCAGGCCCATGTAATGACTCAATGATTAGACTCAACGATTTACGACTCAATGATTTGGCTCATGTTTTGAATCATGTTACGATATATATTTTGACTTATAAGCTGGCATTATGCTGGATCTCACTATTCTAAATTTCATGCCTCAACCCTGTGAACAGTTAATCTTTAGCTTACTAAATCACTTGAATAGGTTATACCAATAGTGATAATGTATATAATGTGTATTCAATCAATTCGCCTATAAAAATATAGAAACTTTCTTCTAGAGATGTATTCTATTATTTTTGTTCCTCGCCATTAATATTATTACAATTGGGGCGTGTGAACAGAGACGTGAAGGATTGATTTGAGTATACATTTGATTGTAGTGAGTGAGTCGTGCATCTTATAGTGGTATTGTTATTGTTACATTGTTTTGCTCTGAAATATATATTTGTATATTTTCATTATATCGTATATTTTTTATCTGAAGGTTGCTTTGTTAGAGCGTTTTGATAAAGGTGAATATGATCATCTTTTAGATAACGAACTTCGTACTAAAAAACAAAAATATTCTGAATCTCTTCTAGATTTCATTACTGACATGGCTAATAAGTTGTCGGTTCCTATTCCAGATCACACTTTGATTACAATTATTAAACTTAACAGTTTAAACAAATACAAACCTTTTCTTTTTGGTAAACAGGAGGCCTAAAAAGGCAACATTGTATGTTTCATATTTTGATCATCAAATGTTTCATTTCACCTTTTGTAAAATGACAAGTTATTTGATGAATCACAAAATGAAGGTCAAATGTTTCATATTTGTAAATCATCGTATTTGACAGTTTTGTATGGAAATGCGTAAAATGGTTCATTTAAATGAATCATCATTAATGTCAAATTGGTGAAATTTTAGATGTTACTAGGTGACTAACATTTTACGTTCATATTAAGCAGTTTCACTGTTGTTATTGTAATTTTAGACCTAACACTGTTAAATTTATACATTTTTGGGACATTGGCAGACTTAGGACAGTAAAGAAACTTTTTAAAGCATGCTCGTCTTGAAGAAGCCTGTATGTATAGAAAACGTATTGTAGGGCTAAGGAACTTTTAAGATGCCTGACCCTGAGTTTATTTTAAATAATCTTTTGACTCAAATCTTTATAGAATTTGAGCCTTATTTAGGTTGTATTCATGGGACACATTGCCACTGTCAGGCCATTTTAGTATGAGGAAAGGTATATGAATCAAATGAGGTCTTCTTCATTTTTGCGTATTCCCAGTTACTTCCCAACTCAAACAGTGAGCTTGGAACTTTGGGTCCTTCTTTATTGGCTGCTAGGACCAGCTTAAGTTTGGCTTTCATACAATAATTGTATAAATTATAGATGACCCCCACAGCTTCGCCCGTGACATATTTCGATCTCCCGTCGCACCTATTTAATCCCGTCGCTTATAAATTCTACAATGATGCATTAAAATTTGCCCGATTTGTCGACATTTATGACTACTGCTCCGCTCCCCAGTGTAGTAGCGTAATGATATATAGCCTATAGCTTTCCTCGATAAATGGGCTATCTAACACAAAAAGAATTTTTCAAATCCGACCGGTAGTTCCTGAGATTAGCGCGTTCAACCAAGCAAACAAACAAACTCTTCAGCTTTATAATATTAGTAGAGATATAATTTATACAATTATTGAATGAAAGGCATAAATTAGAAGCGCTCGTGGCGCCACGGACTCAGTGTTCTGTAGACGATCACTGATGTATGCAACTTTCACTATGCTATGCCCCAGTGTCCTCGGATGGGTGACCACTTTGTGACATTTACTTTTGCGAGCGTTTCCGTACTTCGGAAGGCACGTTAAGCCGTTGGTCCCGGTTGCCAGTACCATGGCAGTTGTTAAGTCATGTTGAAGGCCTTATGGGCGGCTTGAAGTACACATGGTGAAAAGTGGGCATATAATATGCTTCTGCCACCACTTCGGGGATAAGGCGTGATAGATAAATAAATAAATATAAATTACCAGTAGAATATATAATATCAAAGCAAGTGACTTATTAACGCTAGTAGCATTTCAACACAAAAGGCCCACCAACATTTAAAGCCCAAGCCAATCCCATCTGCCAGTCAACAGCGGATGCCTGCTTTCTTTGATTGAGACAGCAGAGTTCAGTCGCTCCCGCAGTGGTAATGGTATGTTAATGCTAATGTGAAAAGCTTTACACACAACCGTGGTCAACGCTCAGATGATGATAATGGTAAATGTGAAAATAGACATGTAGAGATAAAAAAAAATATTAGAAACTAGTATAGAGCTCTTCCATCATTTATTTAAAACAAATGTAACATGTTCCAGTTAGTTCACTGCTATGGATCTATTTATGGTCACTACTCTACTTCCCACAATCAGTATGAGTACCCTATAACCATTCCTGATTAAATGTAGAAAGATCCAGAGATTAGTGTGTTCAAACAAATAGTCTTCAGACTTAGAAGAACAAAGAAGCAATATTTTATTAGTATTTTCACATTGCTGAGACCATTTCACTTAAAGATTTGACGTGATTCAGATTTAAATATGTCATTTAAATATGTTTTAATGCAAGCCACAAAGGAACTAATCATTCTTCTTATGTGTAAATTGTCTTGAATCTGAAAATAAAACATTTTGGTTATTAGAAGTGCATTTATATATAGTAAGGAGAAAATTCTTGTTTATCAAACTTCTAAAACATTTTAAGAAAATTTCCTTTGATTCGGGCTGTCCCCGACACTCAAGTTTAATGACTCCAATACTGCGCACTGAACCTGATACCACTACATTTTGTAATTAAAAATTGATACATAAGATTTATTTACCTTTTATTGATTCCAATTTCGATACACGTTTCTCTTTTGGCTAGCTATTTCAAATTTTGGCCTATCTCTTATGTAAGAGATAGGCCAAAATACAAACACAAAGTAGCTACGAGCAATGCTGTGTAAGAGGTCCAAGCTTGTTCTACATCTGCTGCAACTCTTTGGTTTTCTTCTTCAGAGAAAATTCTCCATCTTAGTGTCATTATATTCTTCATTATAGCCAGGGGAAACAAAAGATTTCATAATTGAACTTATAAAACCAGGCCACTTGAAACCACATATTAATAAATCTTGAGTACTTCACATAAATCTTGAGTACTTCACATAAATCTTGAGTACTTAATATAATCAGACAAAAATAATATAATTATGTCGTAATATGCAAGTTCCTAAATTCAACTCGACCCTTTCTAAATGTTAAAATTTTTCTGTAGAAACACAAAGCTACAATGTTTACACAAAATAATAATTTTTTTTTGTTGTCTTCACCCATATTGGGCAGGCAAAGGAAACTTTGTCCATACAGCCTAGTCTTCGGTATTTATATTTTCTTAGTATTTAGTCCTGTCCTGTCCAGTCTTTGTCGATGTCGAGTCCTCAGTCCTAGGTCCTTATCCTTGCCCTCAGTATAATGGTCATTCTTATACTGAGGTTTTCAGTGGACTTTTCGCGTCAAGAGAGAAAATAGCATTTCACTGCATATATATCAGTGTCTATCACTATAGCATGTTAACACAACTTTTATGTCCAAGAAACCACCACTCCCACACAAGATAAATGCACTAGTTTTAGAAAATAATATACAGCAAGCGTCCGCACTTGTCACTCTCCCGCCAAAAGTCAATAATAAATAAATTCACTTGACACTCGAGTGACATGTACGCATCAAGGTCATGCATCAATAATTACAAGCAGCAACACTAAAAATAAAATACATATTTTTAGATTTTTACTTCGTTTTTTATTTATTTTATACTTATTAGATAGGAATAACGAACTATTGTTAAAATGAACTTAATAACTACCATTTCACATTGTGGTAAAGGCAGAATACTTTTTTAAATTTAACCGTGTAATTACGATTCGGTGTGACTTTTTAAAGCCCGAAAACACGACCGGATTTGATCCGACCAGACAGCGGATTTGATTGGCCGCCCGACCAAATCTTACCGTCTGTAGAGCAGTCCGGCGGACATAATTATTATTATTAGTCCGCCTCGATCCGCATCGGATATGATCAATGTTGTCGTTCTAGCTACTTTGTCGTAAATTTAATTTAATTTTTAATTTAACACTTTTTCATATTTTTTTTCCCAATGTTGCCATCTTAGTTACTTTGTCAAAAATGTCCCCAGTACCGATTTTACCTTTCCCCAAAAAATTACTTTTTCATACATTTTTTGCCAGAAAGAAAAAAGAGCTACGTTAATACATAACGTAGTGTTTATTTACTCTATGTAGAGGAATACTGCATACCAGTTATCTACATAGATAAGTAAAATTGAAATGTGCGTGTGTGTGTGTGTGTGTGTGTGTGTGTGTGTGTAATTTCAAATTTGCAGCTTTTCACTAAATGCATATAAAATAAAATACTTTATTAGAAACTTTTCATTTCCACAAAAGTTCCTTAAAAAAAATAATTTTACCCTAGAAGTTCAGATTAGGGAAAAAGCCCCTAATCTGAACACCCTGTCTGGTCGTCTGGTCGTCCGGTGCGGTCTGATCCGGTCGTCTGTTGCGACAACAGATTTGGTCGGCAGACTCGGCGGATCAAATCTGTCGAGGTCCGGCAGACCAAATTTGGTCGTGTGTTAGCTCTTTTATTTTTTTCAGTGTAGCAACATCAATATCAAATATGATTGGGAAATGAAATGAATTGTAGATGATTCATTTTATTAAGTCACCATTTTAAGGTCTTTAGAGCATTTCTTCTACAAATCTGCAAATGATTCAGATTACAGATGAAACATACAATGTTGCCTTTTTAGGTCCTCAGATCTCTTCTGTTAACAATTTTCTTTATCTTAGTCGAGAACTTGAAGACTGCGTTGAACATAAAGTCCCCACATCCCCTAAGGTTATTAAACCCTTACATATAAATTTGCTGCGGTTAATGCTGTCAGTAATGACAACAATAATAAAAACTTAGTTTGTTTAAAATGTAAGACTTCTGGTCATACTTTTAAAAATTGTTTAAAAACCCCTGGAATTATTTGTTTTAAATGTCACAAATTAGGTGTTACTTCCAAGACTTGCGACGTTTGCAATTTAGTGAGGAGTAATAATGATAACAGTTCAAAAAACTGATTGGGTCCCATCGAGCACAGGTTTGTGTAAGAACTGATAGTGACTCGATGTTAAAGAAATTTAGTTATGCTCCTGATGCTGCAACTAATGAAAGAGAACGCAGTCATTGGCTAAATTATTTAAAAGTTTATTTTATAAACATAAATTTTGCTCCTATTTTGTTTGTTAAAAGTAAAGATACTAGACCTTACTTAGAATTTCTTATAAATAATAGAACTTATTCTGTTCAGCAATAAATACTTTCTGTTGTAGATGTTTTTACTAAATACTGTTGGTTATTCCCAATGATAAATGCTACTACTAATGTAATTTGTAAACTTCTTGAGAAGGAGATTTTCCTTAAGTATGGAACTCCAAAAATATTTGTTTGTGATAATGGAACTCAATTTACTGCTAGACAGTTTGTTACGTTTCTTAAGGGTTATAATATAAATAAAATATTTTATCTACTCTGATACTATAATACAAAGATTATAAAACTGATAACAAAATTCTTATGACAAACATTACGTACAGGCCAAAAATAATAAAAAAAAGTTTAATTACGATACGGGTCTTGTATGGACACCTGTATCATAATATAACTTTTTAATCATAACGATACACCTATACAACCTCCAGCTGGACCAAGGAGGTAGAGCGACACTTACTGCCGCCCTGCCCACCTCCGACACCCCGCGCGCGCCCGCTCGCCTCCGTCACACAATAACACGCAGATACGACACTAATGCATTTACATCTCTCATATTAAGGCGCAAACATTTGACATTTAAAAAATAAATTTGTTGTTATATTCATCATTTTATTTGCAATATTGTTTTACGTATTATAGTATGAGAGTAGATAAAGTAGTGTATGACACTGTACATAACTTGGTCTTATAACACTCGTGTGAACCCTTATTATGCAACAGTATCATAAACTACTATTATAATTCCTTGTATACTCCTCAAAATAATCCAGTTGAAAGATATAATAAAACCGTTGAGACATGTATAGCATGTTTTGTTAAAGATGATCATAGAATGTGGTCGAAGTTTTTACCTCATGTTCAACTAGCTTTGAATAATAGTGTGAATCTTGCTACAGATTTTACTCCTAACTTTTTAATGTTCGGTAGAGAACTTATTTTTGATGCATCTTTGCACTGTGTTTGTACCTCTATTGATAATTTAGATCAACTAGAGGTAGGAGATAGAAGTTCTTTTGCAACTTCACTCAATTCACTTAGTGAAATCTTTGTTAAAGTACAATCTTGTTTGTTGAAAGCGTATAAGCGAAATGCTAGTTATTATAATGTAGGGAGGCGAATCATTTCTTTTGGTGTTGATGATATTGTATGGAGGAGAAGCTTTGTGCAGTCTAATGCTCCTGCATATTTTTCTGCTAAACTGCAAGTGTAAAGTAGTTTCTAAAGTTTCACCTAATGTTTACCTTCTGGAGGACCTGAATAAAGGATCCACAGGTCGCTTCCATGTTAAGGATATAATTAAATATTAAATTATTTTGTTTTGAATATTACAGACTTTGGTCTTGATTTTGGTATTGGTTAGGGAGGAAATTTACCTTGTTAGTATGATGAATGAAAGGAAATGGTAATTTTGAAAGAGGATGTATATTATGTTACTTCACAACTTTTTATTAGAATCAAGTTCTGAATCTTTAAAAAATAGAACTAAGGATATTACAAATTGATTAAAAATTTATCAATTTACCTTTTGGAATTATCAAAATTTACCTTTTAGAAATAACACTAACTTTTTCACACAAATAACTGTCATACACATCAAAAGATCTTATCTTTTTGTTTGTTTGTTGGAACCTTAATTGGTTATTAAAACATTATTATTCCACTTATATTATGGAATGATATTGTTCTGTAGTGTAGGAAATTTTCCTAGTTTTGTTTGTATGTTTAGGTTATTACTCCTAAATTTTATTTTGTATATATTGTATTCTTATATTGGGATGATGAATCCTTAAGAATAGTTTTGATGTTGCGTTTCTGGGCTAGTAGAAGTAGCTGTATCTCAGTTCTTCTGATCCCGAGGCCAAGTCGTAGGGCTGACCCACGCATATTGTATATATTATCACAGTATAAAGAGTAAACCTACCAGTAGCGTTACGCCTTTGAAGTTGACAAAAATGCCGACAACGTCTAGACAGTGATGCTTGTAGGGTTGTCACAAGTATACAAGGCTGATGTTATTTATTAACTCGTACTCGCAATCAACTATCAACATTATAATATAATATCTTAATCTTAATAATATTATAAATGTGAAAGTTTGTAGAGATGTTTGTTACTCTTTCACGTAAAAACTACTGAATAGATTTTAATGAAACTCTACAATAATATAGCTTATACATCGGAATAACACAAATACTTTTTATCCCGGGAACAAGTTCTTATGGGAAACGGGAACGGGAAAACTTCTCTACGCGGGCGAAGCCGCGGGCGTCAGCTAGTATGTATATATAATAAATCAATAATATAAATACCGGTTTAAAAAAAGGATCTGAGATTTCATTTCATGCCGCACACGGAAGTACCGTAAAACGTGGCAACTTGACCAAACCTGTGGTAACTTTACCACATCATAGGTATTTGACATAAACACAAATAACTTTTCATTATCTGTAGATAGATACTTCGTCGTAATGGTGATAGTTTTTCGATATCTTCCGGCAACATTTTTGTATTTTTGTAACTTATAACACAGATAGTTTCTTCAATAGGGCTGCATCAAGTCGGCTATAGTGATAACGTATTTTGGTAATAGGTGTAAAATTGTGGTCTCAGAGGCTAAACTATATGTTGTAGGTTAGTGAAATTTTGATATTATGTGTAAAAAACGGTTGGCATTTCTCTTACAAGATCAGCTAATTGTTATTTCTTCGCTTTATTGAAATATCTCTTGGGGTATTGTTAATAAGGTTAGGTAAAGTTACCACTGGGTGGGTCTTGGCAACTTTACCTGTAGCTAGGGTTGTCTCAAAAATCAAACATTTATATTTATAACTAGTTGCCGCCCGCGGCTTCGCCCGCGTAGAAAAGTTTTCCCGTTCCCGTTTCCCACAGGAACTTGTTCCCGGGATAAAAAGTAGCCTATGTGTTATTCTGATATATAAGCTATATTATTGTAATGTTTCAACATATTAGTAGTTTTTCCGTGAAAGAGTAATAAACATCCATACAAACTTTCGCATTTATAATAGATATTATTAAGATTTTCTTTAGTCATATATAATAGTTTTTGATATAATTTCGAAGGTATTGTAAAATAATCTTAACGAGATTGCTTGTAGTACATAATATTAAATGAACCATATCCGTCCGTTTTACTTCATGCATGTGCATTGTTTTAGAACAAAAAAAAAACATTCATTCATATAAAAAATAAAATGATGAAATGACGGCCCTGGCTATTGAAATTCTTAAAGTAAACAAAATATCTTCCTATGAGGCCGACTAAAAATTTAAAATGCCACGTAGGACTATAAAAATAAAGATAAAATATCTCCATTCAGAGAAAATCAACATCAGACGAAGAATTGTACTTCAATAAAAGCCTTATTGTGATCTTTGATTACGGTTCTCCTCTATCACAACTAGACTTCAGAATAGCCGTTAATGAATTTTTGCAAAAAATAAGAGGACTGATACATTTGGCGATTCGCCTGGAGAATGGTGGAAAAAGAACTTTGTTGAGCGACATCGAGACCAATAGTTCAAGAGCGGAATATAACATTAAAAGAGCACAAGCGGAAAAAAAAGTAAATAAAAATTTAACAATTGAATTTTTGTATTTTCACAACCCTACGCGATAAAACTTTTTGTATGTAAATTACAAAAATTTCAGTGGCAACTATACCTACGGTCATTTTTGGGTCTCCTTCATTGAATTATTTCCTTATTATTTTTTTGATAGTAAAGATAATATTTGATACAATCATCTTTACCTAAATTAGTATTAAATATGCAATAGTTTATAAAAAAATATACAAGAAAAAAATGTAGGTAAATTTACCAATTTCGTGTCAATTTTACCTGTGTTGTTTATTCTTCTCTATAGCTTTAATTAATAAGTTTTAGATAGCGACTTATACAGAAAAGGGTACCCAATAGTGTATTACGTATATAAAAATTGATTTCTTATTCATGCAACATTTAGTTAAAAAATAGAAGAAAATTTTGTGAAAAAATATGGTCAAGTTGCCACGTTTTACGGTAAATAAGGTTCATTTCATGTCGAATCGATAGTTTTTTTTTTATGAGAAAGCGTTTTCGAAATGGCTGCCGCGTAGTAGACATAAAATTATGGGGTTTCTAGCAATCAATATGGCCGCCGAACTATTCTTATAAAATTTCATGTTGGGTATCGTATAAAGGGTTTTTTGGTATGCTGAGTACGAATTTAGTGTTAATTTTGCAATCCAATATGGCCGCTGCGCCGTGGTTATAAAATTTCATGTTGGGTATTAATGCTACTATTGTTTTCAACAAAAAATATTGGTTACGCTTTGAACAAGTTTAAATATTAATTATGACGAAAAACTTGAACACAGGATAACATAGTATAGAGTATAGGCATAACTTATAACTGTATAACGTTTTTTGCCATACTCATCGTTTCGCATAACGACCAAACATAATAAATCCTTAGGCATACCTACTTAGTTGTGCCCCAAAGATTAGAACCCCCGTAGCACCCAATCAACCCCGTCGTTTGTCTATTTTACAAAAATGTATGAAAATATGCCCGTTTGTTGACATTTATTTTCCCATAACTTCTTTATAATAATGATATTCCCGCATAAAATGTTTACGCACAATTTTTTTACAATAACGATTTCTAATCATAACATTTATTGGCATCTCACTCTGTGGCATAAAGATTAGAAGTCGTACATATAGAATACCATAATATTAACGAGTACATATTTTTATTTTTATATCTAAGCTTGAATGAAATGTCTAAGATTGAAATGCCAACTGATTAAAAATGACGATAGTCACTATACTGAAGTTCAAAATGTCAACACTTATTTATATAATATATAAATAAAATACAAAAACAAGTAGGTAACTAGATTAAAACAAGCGATTCAGTTCTGGCGGTTCGCTGTCACGGCACGCTCGCTTCGCTCTCTTGGCTCGCGCGTGGCGGTCACTAGTAACCTAACAGTCCTCCTCGCTTCGCTCGTCGTCGTACCTATGTCTTATACTAGTATTGAGCAAAGACGTAATTTGCTCAAGACAAGTCTAAAATTAATAACACTTTTAAAATATCATTTCATATGTTAAGCTTGCTACTTGACCATGAGTGAGATGATTATTTACAATTTCTGGTCCAACGATCCGGATTTTGTTCCATTCGCTTTAGTGTTTGCCAAAAGAAACGCAATAGTTTTTATTCCATTAATCGGAATAAACGCATAGATTAGGTAATAGTTTTTATTCCATAGGGAATAAATGCATAGGTATAGGTTATAGTTTTTATTCCATTCGGAATAAACGCATAGATTAGATAATAGTTTTATTCCATTAGGGAATAAACGCATACTTACCTACTGTTTTTCGCATAGGTAGGTACTAAATAGTTGGTAATTTCGACTGCACATAGTAATAGCACAGCCGAAAGACATACAGTCGGTCGACGAAGCTGTCTAGACAGAGCAATCGTGCGGGGGACAAGGGACGAGACGCGGGAGGGTTTGTCCCGAGCTGCGAACAAAATATTGTTAGTAGCTCGGGACAGTCTTTCAGGGCTGACGCATTCACGACCGCTTGCTATGATTTTTGAATTTTTGTATAGATTTCTTTAATACATGGGGTTTTTAATATTCTAAATACAAATTTCGTGTTCATTTTGCAATCCGACATGGCCGCCGCGCCGTGGATATAAAATTTCATGTTGGGTATCGTATAAGGGGTTTTTTAGTATGCCAAGTACGAATTTCGTGTTGATTTTGCAATCCAATATGGCCGCCACGCCGTGGACATAAAATTTCATGTTGGGTGTCATATAAGGGGTTTTTTTGGTATGCAGAGTACGAATTTAGTGTTAATTTTGCAATCCAATACGGCCGCCGGCGCCGTGCCGTGATTTTTAAATTTCATGCTGGGTATTGTATAAGGGATTTTTTGGTATGCTGAGTACGAATTTCATGTTAATTTTGCAATCCAATATGGCTGCCGCACCGTGGTTTTAAAATTTCATGTTGGGTATCATATAAGGGGTTTTTTGGTATGCTGAGTACGAATTTAGTGTTTATTTTGCAATCCAATATGGCCGCCGCGCCATGGATATAAAATTTAATGTTGGGTATCGTATAAGGGGTTTCTTGGTATGCTGAGTACGAATTTCATGTTAATATTGCAATCCAATATGGCTGCTGCGCCGTGGTTATAAAATTTAGTGTTGGGTATCGTATAAGGGGTTTTTTGGTATGCGGAGTACGAATTTCGTATTAATATTGCAATCCAATATGGCTGCTGCGCCGTGGTTATAAAATTTAGTGTTGGGTATCGTATAAGGGGTTTTTTGGTATGCTGAGTACGAATTTCGTGTTAATTTTGCAATCCAATATGGCCGCTGCGCCGTGGTTATAAAATTTCATGTTGGGTATTAATGCTACTATTGTTTTCAACAAAAAATATTGGTTACGCTTTGAACAAGTTTAAATATTAATTATGACGAAAAACTCGAACACAGGATAACATAGTATAGAGTATAGTTATAATCGCACATGTGTGGCTCCGCATACCATAATACTCTTATGCGATACCCAACATAAAATTTATAAAGGTTGGCGCGGCGGTAATATTGGATTGCAAAATTAACACGAAATTCGTACTCAGCATACCAAAAAACCCCTTATACGATACCCAACACTAAATTTTATAACCACGGCGCAGCAGCCATATTGGATTGCAATATTAACACGAAATTCGTACTCCGCATACCAAAAAACCCCTTATACGATACCCAACACTAAATTTTATAACCACGGCGCAGCAGCCATATTGGATTGCAATATTAACATGAAATTCGTACTCAGCATACCAAGAAACCCCTTATACGATACCCAACATTAAATTTTATATCCATGGCGCGGCGGCCATATTGGATTGCAAAATAAACACTAAATTCGTACTCAGCATACCAAAAAACCCCTTATATGATACCCAACATGAAATTTTAAAACCACGGTGCGGTAGCCATATTGGATTGCAAAATTAACATGAAATTCGTACTCAGCATACCAAAAAATCCCTTATACAATACCCAGCATGAAATTTAAAAATCACGGCACGGCGCCGGCGGCCGTATTGGATTGCAAAATTAACACTAAATTCGTACTCTGCATACCAAAAAAACCCCTTATATGACACCCAACATGAAATTTTATGTCCACGGCGCGGCGGCCATATTGGATTGCAAAATCAACACGAAATTCGTACTTGGCATACTAAAAAACCCCTTATACGATACCCAACATGAAATTTTATATCCACGGCGCGGCGGCCATGTCGGATTGCAAAATGAACACGAAATTTGTATTTAGAATATTAAAAACCCCATGTATTAAAGAAATCTATACAAAAATTCAAAAATCATAGCAAGCGGTCGTGAATGCGTCAGCCCTGAAAGACTGTCCCGAGCTACTAACAATATTTTGTTCGCAGCTCGGGACAAACCCTCCCGCGTCTCGTCCCTTGTCCCCCGCACGATTGCTCTGTCTAGACAGCTTCGTCGACCGACTGTATGTCTTTCGGCTGTGATATTATGTTTGTTTGTTAAGTAATTCAAAGTTACCCAGATATGACTTTTGAAATACCTTTTGATATTGATATCTGTCTCTTTTGACTATAGGATCACATCTTTATATGCATTTGTGTTCGGAAAGTCGGTAGGGTTGTGCCGGTCACATTTGTCATATTGTTTTGTTACAGCATTTGTGTTCGTAAGTTCGGTGGTGTTGAGCCGATCACATCTGTTTGGTTTTGTTACAGCATGTGTGTTCGGGAGTTCGGTGGTGTTGGGCCGATCACATCTGTTTGGTTTTGTTACAGCATTTGTATTTTTCCACAATAAATTTTTGTAGGAATATTTTGCTTGTCACAGTACTATGTTATACAGTTACTGTTTGACTTTATGTCTTTGTTTGTCACAGCCACGTTGGTGATGCTGTTTGATATTGAAGTTGTTCGTTTGTCACGACACTTTGTACAGTTGCTGTTTGACTTTGTGTCTTTGTTTGTCACAGGCACGTTGGTGATGCTGTTTGAAATTGAAGTTGTTCGTTTGTCACGACACTTTGTACAGTTGCTGTTTGACTTTGTAATGATTACAGGTTACAGCGCTGATTTTGTTTGCGGATATTTTGATTTTTATATGTGATTGTAAGTGAAAGAAGTCGGTGGCGATAGAGCTCAACCGCATCTTCAGTATATATAAGGATAAGATTGGATGAAAGAGTCAGTGGCTAGTTAGCTTAACTGAACTCCTGGTTTGAGAACTTGGTTGGATTTGTTATTCTTTAGTACTTACGTTAAGTCAATGCTTTGACTTTAAGTGTTTTTTGTTGTATCAATTTTGATATTCTTATATAAAAGAGTTGGATGATAGAGTCGGTGGCTATGGTGCTCAACCGTACTTTCGTATTTGGTTTAGTGTTGGTAGAGTCGGATGTTTTTCTGAACTCGAGGATTGTGAATGTTCTGGCGTGTTTACTAGATTTTCATTGGAACTATACTTATGGTTAGTTGGTTATTTATTCTTGTTACAGAATTTTGTTTTTGGGATTTTGGTTTTCCTTTATTGGAATTATTTCCATTTCTTTCTTAGAGCTTTATTGTTTGAAAAAGAAAGTTCCTTTCTTTTATTGCTGGTTGGGGTGTGACGTTTTACAACGTTACATTGGAATGTCATTGTTAGTCTTGAGATTTAGAGAGAGAGCTGAGTAGATTGTTGACTCTCGCTCCGTCTGTCATCGATTTTAAACAAATTGCGATTTCTGTAAGGCTGTATGCCTGCCTTAGTTTCCATGCCATAGGGTAGACTTGGAATGAAAAAAAGAAAGAAAAAAATGTCTTTTGTCTGTGGTGACGGAACAAGGATACGTCTAGCTACATCGACATAAAGATGTCGATTGTAAATATATTTTTCAAACTTCGCTAATAAGAAGTAATCCTTTATAAATTGTATATGGAAGTTCACGCCTGTAAATTCTTATAAATGTTTATACCAAAATAACTATGTATTTCGCTAATTACGAAGCTTGGAGCGGCGTTAATGGAATATTTGCTTGCTCTCCAAGATTTATTGGTTTTTCTTTGAAAAAGTGCTGAAAAAGCACTTTTTTTTATATTAATTTTATGGTTGGATAAAATTTGCCATAAATGCTGACCATGTGATTACGGGCTCGTCATTCTCGTGGAGACGGCACCTGTCGCGGTCTGCAGAGGTGATTTCGAATCCCGTGGTAATGTAACCACGCTTCAGGTACCTAGTTTGAATTGTTTTTGTGTAGATTAATCTAGTAATGATGCACGACTCAATGATCAGGCCCATGTAATGACTCAATGATTAGACTCAACGATTTACGACTCAATGATTTGGCTCATGTTTTGAATCATGTTACGATATATATTTTGACTGGCATTATGCTGGATCTCACTATTCTAAATTTCACGCCTCATCCCTGTGAACAGTTAATCTTTAGCTTACTAAATCACTAGAATAGGTTATACCAATAGTGATAACGTATATAATGTGTATTCAATCAATTCGCCTATAAAAATATAGAAACTTTATTCTAGAGATGTATTCTATTATTTTTGGTTCCTGCTCTTATGATTAGAAGCTCAATCTCTATCGCCGATATCCGTGTGCATAAAGTTGGTAGGACTTATCCTCCTGGCGCCTGAACCGAGTTATAACTTTTGTTTGTTTGTTAGTTCATGTCCCCATAATAAGACAATTGAAATATTATTATTATTACAATAATTAATAGCTTTAGTTGGGTACAAAAATTTAATGTAAAATATCAATATTTAAGTCATAGTACCTACCTGCTACACCTTGCATTCATTATTTCTCAAACGTATTTACCTACTACAAATGCTTAGACCTAATGAATATTATTGAATACCTAGGTATGTCGATAGATACATTAAGCAACACCTTTACCATTGTAGTTTCCAACCAAGGATTTCAGCGATCGCGCTGGTGAACTTAGAATGATTAGCTACCATGAAAGAAGGTTATCTGATTGAGCATGCACAAAAACCAGCGTTTATTTTATTAGTTGTCATATTATATAACTTTGTTACGCTTTACCTAAAACAAGCAACTGTTAAGGCGTGCCCAAACATAGAGCGGCAATCGTGCGAGGCTGCCGCGCGCCACGCCGCGCTGTAACTGGAAGTCCGCCGTGCGCCAACGCCACAGTCTATCGGCCGCGCGCGAGCAGTTATAGTAATCATTTGCATAGACTATTCATACATTCATAATATAAGGGACTCATTTGTCGGTGACCGTGTCTGGACGTGTTCACGCATTCAAAAAGATGGACGTCGAAACATCAATTCATTTGGTTGAAATATATGGCTCTTTCAATAAGTTGTGGGATCCTCGGCAACAACAACATACATAACAGCTTTCATTTTAATTTTGATATTAACGCGCATTTTGAGCGCCGCATGTCTCGCTTGTGCCGCGCAAACATTCGTTGATATTGTCCAAATTAGTGCGCGGCAGAATTGTGTCCTACAAATGCCGCGTGTTGCTGTCGTGCCCTTGCCGCGCTATGTTTGGCCTTTATAAATTGTCAACTAAAGGCAAGATCGCATCGCCGCGCTGTCAAATCATGAAGAATAAAGGCGCGGCCACTAGGCTCGTTTTGGTAACTATGACGTCACAGGGGTTATTCACCAACTCTACACAGGAGGCTCGACACACGTGTGATCAGTTGGTGAAACTCCAAAAAATATTATTTATTATTTCGTCATCTAGACACGCCAGGATTTTTACGCGTGTCCACATAGTGAAATTTAAATTAAATACTTAAATGTTTTCGTCAACTGGAAACATGTTCACGACTGTACTTTGTCATTATTTTAGGTAAAATATTACCTAAAATAATGACAAAGTACAGTCAAGTAGATTAATATTGAGTCGTCTCTGTCATCTCTGTATAAAAAATAATGAATATAGGAATATATAAATAATAAAGATATTATATATAATATTATAATGAATATTAAATTTATTTGTCTTGTTCAGTTTTTACAGCACTTAATATTTTGATAAATTAATTCTAAACTTACTAAAAATAACTAAGAAACAAAGACCTAACATGCGTCATAAAATTTCAAATTAAAATTAATTAAAATAATAATTATTATTTTTAATTTTAAAATTAAATATGTATTTATAATATTTTACTTATAGAAATTTTTTAATAAATATGCTATGATTTAATGTTTATTAATATTAGTGACATACCTTAAAAATACAACAATATATTTTGATGAGTTACATTGTATTTCTGAAATGTTTTTTTTTTTAACTGTGTGTGTAGGTACTCTATGTAATGATTTTTAGTTATTAGGTATTTTTTGATTACAATTATGTATTTCTTTAGTCGTTATTTCTGTGGAACTCGAAGCTATAGTTTAAATTACATAATTACTAGGTGTAGACGGGGGTAGCCGGGGGCTTTGCCTGTGACATTCTTCGAACACCTATTGCACCCGACATCTCTAACCCAAGCTATTTATTGTTATCAAATACTTTCATACCAACGTTGATTCCCTATTTTCATTGACACACAAAGGTTAGGTAAAATAAACCCTAAACACGTTTATCTGTAACCAGATATAGGTATAAATACTTTCATGTTTCTAACTATGAAAATTACGAAGTTTGATATAACTGTTTATCACTTATTAATACCTTTTTTTGTAAGTGCCTTCTTTTAAGGGCATATTTTTATAAAAAAAACAGGTTTCTTCAGGTGTAAGGGTTTCATCAGGGCGTAGAAAAATGAGTGATTCATCTCATAATTTTATCAATTTATTAGTTTTACCTCCTGACTTTGCTCGTGGCTTACTTTAAAGTCCCTTTACATCCTTCTGACCTATGCCCCTTATTAGTTTTCAAAAAAATTGTTTTTTTTTTTAATATTTCATATATTACAAATCCGAATGATATGTTTGTTTGTTTTTAATTTTAATCGTAAGCAGGTATAAATATACCTAGTCAGGTCATGAGTATTGTCACACAGTAAAAACTTTTCTTTTAGAATGCTGGCCACAAAAAAGTTTATTGAATTCGAATTTCGAATTGTTCATGAAAATAAAGATGTATACTTTTTAGAATTTTACTCATTTTTAAATATGGAGTGGACGCTCAAAGAAGACCGTGTTGCAGTTATTGCGTTGCATCGTTGCGGTTACGCGCCAATTCAAATTTTTGACATACTGAAAAATTTGAATATAACCAAAAGATTCGTTTATCGTATCCATCAAACGATACAATGAAGACTCTAGTGTAGATGACAGGTCAAGAAGTGAACGCCCTCGGTCTGTTAGGACTCCAGCAGTGATAAAAGCTGTGAAGGCGCGAATTCAAAGAAATCCCAAACGTAAGCAGAAACTGTTGGCCCTTCAGATGGGGTTAAGCAGAACCACGGTGAAAAGGGTGTTAAATGAAGACTTAGGGCTTCGGTCATATCGAAGAATAACAGGACATCGTTTAAATGCTCGTCTTATGGACCTGAGACTGAAGAGATGCCGCGCTTTGTTGAAGCGGTACGCGGGAAAAAACATCGGGAAATTCTTTTTTCGGATGAAAAAAATTTTGCCGTAGAAGAGAGCTACAACAAACAAAATGATAAGGTGTACGCGAAGAAGCGAGAAGCGAGCAACCGTATTCCGCGTGTCCAACGAGGTCATTTTCCACCCTCGCTCATGGTATGGTTGGGAGTTTCTTATTGGGGCTTAACAGAGGTACATTTTAGTGAGAAAGATGTAAAAACGAATGCAGTTGTGTGTTGGCCGCGCAGATTGAAGGCCTGTATTCAAAATCACGGAGGTCATTTTGAATAAACTTTATTATCATAAGAATCTATGTTTTGTTAAGTTCATTTTGGTATATAAATGGTTACATAATGAATAAACTTGTTTCAATTATTTTATATTAAACATGTGACAGAATTTATGACCTGACTAGGTATGCTAGTTTTAAAAATGAAGGATTTCCCATATAAACTTACAACCTTAATTTCATCCCTATCAAAACCTCGATACATCTGTACATTTATTGGTAACCTGGAAGAAATACCTGTTGCATCCTCGCAGACTTTTAATTCAAGCCCCTAATAAGGTTTTACATATTTCCATACAAACTATGCTCCCCTAATTTTAAATTTAAAAAAATTGAACAGTTTTAAAAATTCAGTAATATTATATAAATATTATAATAATTGTTTATTAGAAGCAGATATACAAATTATGATGTTAGTTTCTTCGACAATAAACAATTTCTCATTGAAATAAGAACCCCTATTTTTATATATATACCTTCTTATAGGTAAAACATTGAAAATTGGAAGCACGAATTATTTTACCCCCTTAGTGAGTGCCTACATTATAAATATAGCTTACCCTATAAATTTTAACAAGGGCTTCGGCAGGGCGTTTCTTGTAAAAGAATGAGTCACCCAGTAAATAAATAAAAAAATAATATCTTTATTTTGCATAGACCATTTTAACGGCGCTTACAAAATGTCATACACTGTTTAAAATATTTAAAGCGACCACCGGTTCGGAACGCGGCCCACCTGAGGCTTTTTTTTTGATGGCCTATTTACAATTTAATATTAGGTATTTCACTTTGCCAGCAGATCATTTCCAGGCGTCCCTGTCCTGCAAATAGTCTTTAACGGAGAAATAACCTTTTTCACAAAGCTTGTATTTAATTAACTTTTTAAATTTATTTAATGGTAAATTTCTCAGGTCACAGGGAAGCTTATTGTAAAAGCGTATACAGTTACCCTGGAAAGAATCACCAATCTTATGTAGTCAACTGTGGTGGACTGAAAGATTATTTTTATTTCTAGTGTTTATATTATGTTTATCACAGAGTTTAGAAAATTGTGATAGATTTTTCTGGACGTACATAAGATTGGCAAAAATGTATTTAATGTAACTGTATTAATAAAGACATTTAAGAAGGTAAAAAAGGTTGTCTTTATTAATTAAGACAACCTTTTTTACCTTCTTATCTATTTATTTGAAATCAAGAAGAGATATGCGTAATTTTATGTTTCCAACTTGAAATTATGCAAAATTATGACGTTTGAAATATTTTCATGAACTCACCTCATATATGAATGAAACTATTCTTTACATAACTGTACCTTTTTTCCCAAAAATCTTAGGTATGTCCAGTTGACGAAAACATTAAAGTATTTAATTTAAGTTTCACTATGTGGACACGCGTAAAAATCCTGGCGTGTCCAGATGACGAAATAATATATAATATTCTTTGGAGTTTCACCAACTGATCACACGTGTGTCGTGCCTCCTGTTTCGAGATGGTGAATAACCCCGTCACAGCAAACATTGACTTTTAGCGGCAGCAACGGAATATGTTTATTATTTAAAATCTCCGTGAGTAATGGTCCGATTTGGATAATTCAAAAAGATATATCATCCTCGTGTCATGAAGAATAACATGCATACTAACTAAAACTAACTATCTTCACGCTGTATCCCTGACGGGGTAGTCATTGCTGTTCAATGCCCGGAATATATGAAGAAGAGCAATCCATCTTCCACCTACATGCTGAGTGCCCAATATATTCGCTAACAAGATGGGAAACTATAAGTACAGACTCGTAAAAGTAGATCTAGAACAAGAAACAAGAGGGTTTGACGAGGCGCCGCCGCCGTGAAGACTGCTGGGATACCCAATCCAAACCGCGAGAAGGGGATCTGGAGAAATAAATGAAGTAGGCAGCAAACCATGCGGTCGGATCGTTCGACCGGCGGTGCCGGCGGCCCAACATAAAAATAAAAATAATAATAATGGGGTGTGAATAAGCGGAGATCCAGCTACCAAATACACTGCTATTTGGATCTGTTGACATACAATGTTAAAACATTGAAAATTAACAACAGTTGAACGCACGGCATTACACGGACAGATTGTGAGATTATCGAAAGTCTGAAGAAAGGGTGAGGACACTATAATCCTGCAGCCTTTACGAGCATTTACTCTTAGTTAAATGTTTGACGATTTCACCAAGATGTCAAATGAACATGTTGCTCCCACAGGAATTACTATTGGACAATTGGTGAAATCTCTGTGAGAAGTCTATAGCAGTGAGTGTCTATCGGATGAGATGTAATAGTTATTAAGAGGAAAATCATGATTTAAATTCTTAGTAGATTTTTTTTCTTTTTTACCCTTTTTACTTCAGTAGATTAATAAGAATTAATTTTTACCTATTTTTTTATAATTTCTTCCTCAAAAGGGTGTAGCAAGGTTTGTTAGGTGATAATTGATGTTATCCTTATTGCTCCATAAAAACTTTGTGAAGACATGTTTATGGGATAATTCAAATAGTTATATTATAATTGTGTACACAATTTTGCTCCACAGAGAAGAGGTGATTCAACACTCAGGGGTACAAGTGGCGCGGAATAGCAGCGAGATGGAGAATCATGTATTTCTGAAGGCAAAAACTAGAGAGGAATATATGAACATGGTTGCTAAACTAATATTGCATGTTCGAGAAATGTGTAAGTTTTTAAGCTTAGTTTAAGTGTACGAAAAGGGAACATAAAGCAGTGAGAATGAGATAGAATATAATGACTATTTATAACTTAATAATTTATTTTTCTACATCGTCTCCGAGTCTCTTCACACACCTAGTCCAGTGCTTTTTCAAGGCTTTAAACCCTTTTAAAAAAAGTTTTACCTAGGTCCTGTAAAAAGCTCTCCACGGCATCCCCTCGTTATCGTCTTCGTACCTGTTTCCCCATAAGTATTCTTCTAATTTGGGCTACAGATAAAAATCGCTAGGCACCAGTTCTAGTGAATAAGGAGGGTGGTCAACCAATTCGAAGCCAGCTTGCTGAGTGGCAGCCATCGCAACTGCCCACCTGTGCGCGGGTGCGTTTAAGTGAAGAAACAGCACGCCCCTTTAAGTTTCCCTCTCCTTTTTTCTTTAATGGCATTCCTCAACTTGGGAATTAAAGCTGTATAATATTGGCCTGTAATAGTGGTTCCACGCTCCAGGTATTCAATCAACAATATCCCGCCTGAGTCCCAAAATATTAAGGTCATAATCTTGCCAGCCGATGCCACGCCACGAAACTTCTTCGCGGTCGGTGATGATGGCCGTTTCCATTGTAAACATTGCTGTTGTGTCTCGGGATCAAAATGATGGACCCATGTTTCGTCCATTGTTACGAAATAAGATAAAAGTTATCAGAATCTTCTTGAAACTTGTCCAACAATATCATCGAAATGTCAAGTCGATTTTGTTTCTGACTGTCGGTTAACATTCTCGGCACCCATCTTGCGAAAACTTTTCTCATATTCAAAGATTGTTTCCCATATATCCCATTAATACAAATCGTGAAATTTTTTTTGTTACCAAGGAGTATGTCTTTCCCACTACTTTTTGATCCCTCGCTCGTATTTGTATTGTTTGATTTTATTTATCTTCAGATAATATAAATGTTATGTGAGAATCTTGTTGACATTAATTGACATATCTCTCAAATATTTCAGCACAATCCAAACAAAAACAAGGCGCCCCAAATATGCAAGGTCCCAATCAAGCACCACCTGGTCCAAACTCACAAGTACAAGCTCCCCAAGGCCAACCCCAACAAGGACCTAGTGGTCCATCTGGTTTGACACAAGACCCAATCAATGCTTTACAGAATTTAGCATCACAAGGATCAAGGAATCAGATGATGAATATGGGACCGCAAGGCCAAATGCAACAGCAGGGAGTCATGGGCCCTAATCCTGGGATGACAGGAATGCAAGGACAAATGGGTCAGCAAGGCCCCATTGTATCTCAAGGACCTCAAGCGCAGACTGCTACGAATTTGCTCCAAACATTAAACCAGAGACCTCAAATGAATATGCAACTTTCAAATAAACTTGGTGGAGGAATGGGGATGGTTGGCAATCAGCAGCAGATGGGAAACTCTTTAGTTGGTGGTATGGGAGCTATGGGGAGCCCTATGGGAAGTCAGCTTCAAAATCAGTTAGCAAGTGGTATGCAGGGGCAGATGATGCCTAATATGTCAATGCCTAATAATATGCCTGTGTCCATGAGTGGATCTAATACAATGGTGGGGCAGATGCCATGTAATCAGGTTGGGATGGGGAGTCAAATGGCGCCAAATAATATGCAAGGTCAAATGGGATCTGGACAAATGGGACCAGGACAAATGGGACCTGGACAAATGGGACCAGGACAAATGGGACCAGGACAAATGGGTAAGTTATAAACTCATACATTTTGGTCCAAATTCTAATATAATGTCAAAACATGCCGCAAACCATTGTGATGAAGAAGTGCGGTGCTACAAGTGCAGTATTTATTTTGATGTGCAATGGTTTTTAAGTGTGCCCATGGCCGTAGGCTTATGACTGTTAAAATAAATGCGGTATAGTGGATATTTTTTATATTTACTATAATATTTTGACTGCTCCGGTGGGTTGAGTGATAGTGTATGCGACTACCATGCTGAGCTCTCGGGTTCGATTCCCGGGTCAGAACCAATATTCGTGTTATCTGCAAGTGTAAGTTTCGAAGTTTAGGTATTTTTATGTATAATACAAATCGTGCATTTTTTTCTAAATACATACATTTTATACACTAGGTGCCCCCAGGGGCTTAGCCCGTGACATACTTCGAACTCCCGTCGCACCTATTTAATCCCGTGGCTCATAAATTCTACAATAATGCTCTCTAAGGTAGTAGCGTGATGATATATAGCCTTCCTCGATAAAGGGGCTATCTAACACAAAAAGAATTTTTCAAATCCGACGTGTAGTTCCTGAGATTAGCACGTTCAACCAAATAAATAAACAAACTCTTCAGCTTTATGTATTACTATGGATTTGCTATAAGTGCAAAACAGTTGATTTTCATATATTTATATCATATGATATCATTCATATCAAATATGTAGGTATGTATATAATATTTAGAATAGTAAATAAATATTTAATTAATAATAAAATTAATAAATATGAACTTAAATATCCATCACGCCTAATCCCCGAAGAGGTGGCAGAGGCATATTATATGCCCACTTTTCACCGTGTGTATTCCTGTCCCACGTAATAGGTGGTGAGCCCATTGCCGTGTTGAAATAGACAGACGCAGGATGTGACTACCTGCTGTTGAAATTTTTCAAGCCGCCCATAAGGCATTCAACCAGGCTTAACGACTGCCATTTTACTGGCAACCGGGACCAACGGTTTAACGTGCCTTCCGAAGCACGGAAACGCTCGCAAATGTAAATGCCACAAAGTGGTCACCCATCCGAGGACCAGCCATAGTGAAAGTTGCGTAACTCAGTGATCGTTTACAGAACACTGAGACCGCGAGGCCACGAGCGCTTCTAAATATGAACTTAACTTAATATATATGATATGTATATATTCATATCATATATATTATTTATAGACATAACTAATTAGTGTACTGTAGTGTAATGTACAGTAAAATGGTACCTAATAGCTCCTATTTTTGTACCAGTTGGGTCCATGTCCAACAACCAAATAGTTGGTCTGAACATGCTACATATGCAGCAGCGAGTGCAGAACAAGCCAGATGTGAATGCCATGTTGGGCAGTACGTACGCTGCTACCAGAGCGCCGCCTCCTAATCAGTTCCTGAGGCAGAGCCCCTCGCCTTCAGCTCCTTCGCCTAATATGGGAGGCCCGAGCCCTATGGGTAACTATATCTACCTATCTTCATGCTGTATCCCTGACGTAAAGATCAAAAGTACTCGGATACCCAGACGTGCGTGTATGAAGCGATTGATGAATCTCGAAGAAGCGAAAGAAGTATGCATGGATCGCAAAGCCTGGCGATCTGACCTCTCTGACTACCCCGTCAGGGATACAGCGTGAAGATAGTTAGTTAGTTTATTATATAATATAATTACATCCATTCTCGCAAATGTCACGTTTCTGAGAATTAACAGTCACAATTATAGGTGTCTCCAGCGGTGCTTTGGTAATATTTAAGAATGGCGTCCTGAAGCATTCAATTATGTAATATGTTTTTTCATTAATGTCTTATAGTTGAAGTGTCTTATTCATTCTGAATAAGATTTCAAGAGGATTATTTTTTTTATTTAAAAAGTAAAGACTAAAAAATCAATTATGTATTTACTGTCACATGTTTAATAAATGACGTACAAATGTTGATAAACAACATCTTCCTTTGCGTCACGCAGTCCGGTCGAAGTACAAAAAGGATTATTTTTTAAGATACAAGACAATAATTTCATATATGGGACAAACATTTTTACGATAAAAAAATGCTACAACATGTAAAACTCCTCATTTTCGATTGAAAAAAGATTTATATCAAGCTACAAGTACACTAAAATCAATACTAGAGATAGCAAAGACCTGCGATGACGGTCACCACCTACCATTTATGACGTCATATTGAACCAATCGCATCAAAGTAGCATGTTATTGGCGACCAATCACAAAGCTTATCTATGGACGAAGTATGAAGCTTTTACACAAATATACCTACACATTCATGCTTGAATTTTGTTACTCTAAAAACTGAAAATCTCATCTTATTTTTCAATATATTAGTAAATCTTCTCAATTTTCTCCATCAAGTCAACCTATAGACAAAACAGAATTATCAAAATGTTCAATCGAGATAGTGCAACATAAATGACAGGAAATTCACATTTTCAATATAAGGTATGTGTGTATTTAATACTTCAATTATAATTTTGCTACAAATGCTATAAATATAAAAAAAATTGAGAAGCATGATCAACTTTCGACTCGACTTAGACAAGTAAACTCGATTATAAACCAACACTCTTAAAAAATTAAGCGCTCGTGGCCTTGCTGACTCATTATTCTGTAAACGATCACTGCATTGAGCAACTTTCGCAATGACTGGTTATGGATGGGTGACCGCTTTGTGGCCGTTGGTGACGGTTGCCAGTAACATAGCAGTCGTTAAGCCACGTTAAAGGCGTTATGGGCGGCTTGAAAATGTTCAACCGTAGGTAGCCATAAAAGGCGTGACAGAAAAACCCCTTGAGTACCTACATGATATTTATTTAACTTTCGCAATGTAAACTCATAGTTGAAATACTTTTAGCCTCATAATATATTATATGTAAGACGTTAAGTCCGATTAAAGCCTTATAGGCGACTTGAAATGTTTCGAACGTTTTGTTAAAGTCCACAGATTGCAACGCGTCTGGGCGTTGCAATCTGTGGACTTTAAACTTAACAATTTTTTTTTCACGAATCTGCAGGATAAGGTCCAATGTGTAAAAAAAAAAGTTCCTATGTTATTTGAAACAATACTAGATGTCTCTTACACAAAAGCATGGCTATTTGCTGCCTGTAGTTGAAATGTTACTAGCTTTCCACTGGGCTTGCTTGTATTTTTTATTTCTATCTGCATGTAGCCTATAGAAAACTAAATAACAAGTCAAAAGAAATACTATTTTCGCTTAAAAGTCGTCTCACTAATATCTAAGAGCCCTAAGACGTATCACTGTTCGCTACTACGAAACTTTTAAATACATTACCTGTTTTAAATAATTATGTATGGTGCGTACCGTACTGCAGAAAATCTTGTTTATTTTTCTGATTTCGTCATAACAGAGATAACATGCCGTGACGTGCGTCCCCGATAACTCGAGCGCTACGTGCCATTTCTATTGACTTATTTTGCTGTAGCTTATATTATTTATAAACTTTTCTGGTCAATGTCTAAAATACTTGTTCACAATGACTCATATTATTTATACGATAAGGTAAGGTTATCAACGACACTAATTTGCAGACTTAAAGGGCAGCATGATCAATCTTATCAATTTGATTGATATTAAAGTATTCGACGGATTAACCTAGTGGCAAATAACGGTGAGTGTTTTAATGTCAATTTAAACCTATAAATTTCCCATGTGTTTTGAATAAAGAATAGGTATGGTATAGCGTTTAGTACCATAATGTCCACTTCGCAAAAGGACCACATCTTAGAACGACCACTTCCTGTAATTACAGCTCCCAAAATGACCACTTCCTGAGACCACATCTCAGAACGACCACTTCCTGTAATGACTACTCCCAAAATGACCGCTTCCTAGACCACATCTCAGAATGACCACTTCCTGTAATGACTGCTGCCAAAATGATCACTTCTTAGACCACTTCTCAGAATGACCACTTCCTGTAATGACTGCTCCCAAAATGACCACTTCCTAGACCACATCTCAGAATGACCACTTCCTGTAATGATTGCTCCCAAAATTACCGCTTCCTAGACCACATCTCAGAACGACCACTTCCTGTAATGACTGCTCCCAAAATGATCACTTCTTAGACCACATCTCAGAATGACCACTTCCTGTAATGACTGCTCCCAAAATGACCGCTTCCTAGACCACATCTCAGAATGACCACTTCCTGTAATGACTGCTCTCAAAATGACCACTTCCTAGACCACATCTCACAACTACCACTTTCTGCAATGACTTCTCCCAAAATGACCACTTCCTAGACCACATCTCAGAATGACCACTTCCTGTAATGACTGCTCTCAAAATGACCACTTCCTAGTCCACATCTCACAACTACCACTTTCTGCAATGACTGCTCCCAAAATGACCACTTCCTAGACCACATCTCAGAACGACCACATCCTGTAATAACTGCTCCCAAAATGACCACTTCCTAGACCACATCTCAGAACGACCACTTCCTGTAATGACTGCTCCCAAAATGACCGCTTCCTAGACCACATCTCAGAACGACCATTTCCTGTAATGACTGCTCCCAAAATGACCACTTCTTAGACCACATCTCAGAACGACCACTTTCTGTAATGACTGCTCCCAAAATGACCACTTCTTAGACCACATCTCAGAACGACCACTTCCTGTAATGGCTGCTCCCAAAATGACCACTTCCTAGACCACATATCAGAATGACCACTTCCTGTAATGACTGCTCCCAAAATGACCGCTTCCTAGACCACATCTCATAATGACCACTTCCTGCAATGACTGCTCTCAAAATGACCACTTCCTAGACCACATCTCACAACTACCACTTTCTGCAATGACTGCTTCCAAAATGACCACTTCCTAGACCACATCTCAGAACGACAACTTCCTGTAATGACTGCTTCCAAAATGACCACATCCTAGACCACATCTCAGAATGTTCACTTCCTGTAATGACTGCTCCTAAAATGACCGCTTCCTAGACCACATCTCAGAACGACCACTTCCTGTAGTGACTGCTCCCAAAATGACCACTTCTTAGACCACATCTCAGAACGACCACTTCCTGTAATGACTGCTCCCAAAATGACCACTTCCTAGACCACATCTCAGAACGACCACTTCCTGTAATGACTGCTTCCAAAATGACCACTTCCTAGACCACATCAGAATGACCACTTCCTGTAATGACTGCTCCCAAAATGACCGCTTCCTAGACCACATCTCACAACGACCACTTCCTGTAATGACTGCTCCCAAAATGACCACTTCTTAGACCACATCTCAGAACGACCACTTCCTGTAATGACTGCTCCAAAAATGACCACTTCTTAGACCACATCTCAGAACGACCACTTCCTGTAATGACTGTTCCCAAAATGACCACTTCCTAGACCACATCTCAGAATGACCACTTCCTGTAATGACTGCTCTCAAAATGACCACTTCCTAGACCACATCTCACAACTACCACTTTCTGCAATGATTGCTCCCAAAATGACCACTTCCTAGACCACATCTCAGAATGACCACTTCCTGTAATGACTGCTCTCAAAATGACCACTTCCTAGACCACATCTCACAACTACCACTTTCTGCAATGACTGCTTCCAAAATGACCACTTCCTAGACCACATCTCAGAATTACCACTTCCTGTAATAACTGCCCCTAAAATGATTACTTCCTAGACAACATCTCACAACTACCACTTTCTGTAATGACTGCTCCCAAAATGACCACTTTCTAGACCACATCTCAGAACGACCATTTCCTGTAATGACCACTTCCTAGACCACATCTCAGAATGACCACTTCCTGTAATGAATTCTGCCAAAATGATCACTTCCTAGACCACATCTCAGAACGACCACTTCCTGTAATGACTGTTCCCAAAATGACCACTTCCTAGACCACATCTCAGAATTACCACTTCCTGTAATGACTGCTGCCAAAATGATCACTTCCTAGACCACATCTCAAAACGACCACTTTCTGTAATGACTGCTCCCAAAATGACAACTTCTTAAACCACATCTCAGAACGACCACTTTCTGTAATGACTGCTCCCAAAATGACCACTGCCTGTAATGACTGCTGCCAAAATGACCACTTCCTGGAACTTCCTATATTGTCTACTTCCCAATATGTCAATTTCCCACAACGTCCACTCTGATAGTTAAGTTTAAGTATAAATAACAGCTTGATACATTACTTCTCCATATTAACTTATATGTGTAAAGTTTCACGTTCATCAGTTCGCGCCAATTCTTAAAAAGGGCTTTTGCTTCACATATATATACGTCACGCACTTTTACTCATGACACTGGCCACATTATCCCGCTGAAGAGTATCTTTTACACCGCCAAGAGTCAACGCTTTTTTGCCATTCGGATCCTAATATGTGAAAGACCTCCACAAAATATTTCCAGGCGTATATACAACTATCCATGGATGATCAATAAGTTACAATGCTATCGTTTAACGCCCTACACCATCCGATCATTTCCATATCATCTGCTAAGACCCGATCTAGTATGGTTCTAGTACACTGGTTGCTTTACCGATATTTATACTCCGGATTATATCGTTGAGGGCATGACGAAATCTACCTGTGTAGCGATGGCTACTCTGCGTGATGGCCTTTGGCCTAAACATGGAACCACAAGTTCATCCGCGCATCGTCTGTTCAGTCGAAGTGCCACTGCCACACAAAGAAACACCATCCAATATGGCGGTCAAGTGAACCGAAGGAAGAATTTGAGCTTGAAATATAACCCTAAGGCATGACATGTGGTGTTCCACGAATTGATTTCAAATTAAATACACTCCCGGACACCTAAATCGAGCCACCTTGATTTTTTTTGTTTAGAGTTCTGTAACTTATAAAAGATGTATGTAGAAGGAAAATGTTTTGATGCAGTTTTGGAGCTGGTATACTCATCTTTCATTTAGAGTGCCACTGTTCTAAATTTGAACTACAGTTTATTAAAAAAGTCGAGTTACGTTGAAACAAGTCCATATTGAAATCTAATCGATTTTTAAATAAAGACATGTTTTACATGAAAAGAAATGTTTATTTAGTAACTTGTATTGCCTCCCAGTGCATTTATGACAGCTCTTATTTGTAGTTGGCATAGAATTAATCAATGTCGTTATGACATGTTGAGGAATGTCCTCCCTTCTTCCAAAATTACATTTTTGAGCTCCTGCATGGTTTGCGGGGCAGGATGATGAGCTCGAACATGCCTCTTCAGCTCATCCCATAGATGCTCTATAGGATTCATATCAGGACTTCGCGCTGGCCATCTCATAACCGTGATACCAATGTCATTTAAGTACTCCCTGACGATTCCCGCAGTATGGGCCCTTGCATTATCATGCATTAAAACGAAATCTTGGCCTATAAATCCAGCATATGGCATCACGTGGTTCTCTAAACATTGGCGAATGTATCTATTGCCATCTAGGGGCGGCAGTCGTGGTCCCGTCACTACCTCTAGCTCAGTTTTGCCTTCCATAGAGATTCGTCCCCAGACTGTCCATGATCCTCCACCATAACTCACTTTCTCGTCAATACAGCAATGCGCGAAACGCTCGTTCTGTCTTCGGTACACCTTACTCCTTCCGTCATTACCGTATAGCATTATCTTGGACTCATCTGTGAAGAGAACCTGGCTCCATTGATGTCGAGTCCAATTTAGATGTTCGCGCGCAATCTCTAGACGGGCTATTCGGTGTGCTCGTGTTAATTTGGGTCCATTGGCTGGCTTATGGGGCTTTAAACCACGTTCATTGAGTCGCCTTCTAACGGTCCGAGCACTTACAGCCACTCCGTGAAAGTCCCTGAGCTGTTCTTGTATCTGAACAGAGTTAAGGCGTCGATTTCGTAAGCTAGTAGTGACAATGTATTGATCTTGTCTCGCCGTTGTCACTCGGTAACGAGGTCGTCCTGTTCGCCGAACGAAGCCGCCAGTCTCCAGGTATCGGTGGTACACTCTTTGAACAACGGAACGACTTATGTGAAGTTGTGAACTCGCATCTCGCTGACTTAGCCCAGATTGAGCACTTCTTCAATCTTGCGCGGCTACTTCAGGTGAAGTATCCATAATTTTATAGCCAAAAACGGTTCAAATTATAGAAAAATAACTAAACTAAACTTTGGTTAACAACAATTGCGAAAATTCAAACCAAATAGACTTTAAATTGCTTCAAAAGCAACTTTCAACAGTCTTTATTTTTTTCAAATCAGTGACCAAGCTCGGCTTTTGTTCTTTATTTTAAATTCTAAAATTCAGATTTGGAATAATACATACGGGAAAGACGATGAAATATGCATTTGTTTGTGGCTCGATTCAAGAGCCCGGGAGTGTATAATATTTTTGTATATTTTTAAGAACTTTATTCAATAAATAACATGAACTCCAAGTACTACGTATTGTTTTGTTATGATTTTCTTGCCCCATTCAAAAAATGCGTACATTCCTATTCTTATTTGAAACACATAGTATAGAGCGCAAATAAATTAGTATCTGCTAGTTTTCTATTATGTTACCTAATTTTTCCATGATTTTATTGTTTAAATCATCATTTGTCTTAAACATCACACATTTGTCTTCAAATCACAAATTGTGGTTAGGACAAAATAAATGAAGGAAAATGTTTAATAACACTTCTGAGAACCGGTCTGTATAATTAATTCCTTTGAGCTCTGTACCTACATTAAAGAACTCACAAAGAACGAAAAGAAGAATAACTAAGGCGAGTAAACTCGGGGAAAGTTTTAGCATGTGTTGGATAAGATTTAATCCATATCTAAGTACGAATTCGCCATTATCACTGACCAGAATCGCATATTTTGTCAATGGAGCACATATGACGATGACGTAATGTTTAAATTAAATGTGGGTTCAATAGGTGTATTAATCGTCCAACAATCGGCAATCGCTGAAAAAAAAAATCATTGAACTGTTGAAGTATTTAAGCTAATGTAAAAATTTTAGCATGATATCTTAAGTATTGATATATCAATATATGCCAATTCATTTCAGGAGTAGACTACGGAGTTGCGCGTGCGGCTATTCGGGACCGATTTAGTGAACTAATCGAAGATGTTCCTGATGATAAACTCAAGGCCATGTGGCAGCAAGTGGCGTTCGCCGTCAATCTATATACACCTGTTAGATTAAATATAGAAAATATGCCAAAAAAGAAATAGTACACTGCACTGGTTTTCGGCCTGTCTCATTTCGCGGAAGAAAACTGATTCACTCTTTTTCCTACACATTTAAAAATGTATAAGAAATCTATAGGAAAAAAATATAGGGGCAAAGCTCTTACCAGCTTAGCTATCGGAGCTTTATCGAACAATTTTATATTTAAGATATTTTATTTGTGTATTGAAGACGCGTCTTATAAGTATAAGTCTTTTTTAATTAGTTACCATATCGTCTATCACAACAACTTTAAAAAAATAATTGAATGGTGTACTTATTTGTTGAATTCAAGAGAGGTCAGAATGTCTGTCCCTTACAATGTTATGATTCTAAGGTCCGTATTTCAGAACGTTTCTCAATACTCAATCGACGCTTGAGGCTAGTTTTTGCCTTATAAATAGTACTTACAAGTGTTTCTTGAGTATTGATAAATGGCAGAGTAAAAATAGCAAAAAGTGGCAGAGGCATATTATACGCCCGCAAGTCACTACTACACAGCAGACAGTGGAAGTGAGCGCTGATGCGTCACAGTTAGGCCCTTCTTATAAAATTATTTTATAATATAGTCAAATAATATATTGTTATAAATAATAACGCAGATTGCTAGTTTAAAGATATCTATTTAGAAATTACAATGCAAACTAATGTGACAATAATGGGTAGAGCTACGACAATCAATAGAGAATAGGCAGACATGACACTTAGCTTTCTATAAATAGGTTAATTTGGGTGTTGCTAGTGCAAACTTTATTTTGCATCTATTAAACAATATTTTATAATAACATACATACATATCGTCACGCCTGTCTCCCATCGGGGTAGGCAGACACTATGGCTTTCCACTTGCTACGATCCTGGCATACAACTTTCGCTTCTTCAACTTTCAAAAGTGTTTTCATACACACACGCCGGTTAAGGGTATTCTTGACCTGACCTTTTTCCAAATGTCTTCTATTTGATTAAGATATGTACGTCGAGATAGCCCCTTACCAATTTGCCCATTCACTCTTTTTTATAATAAACGGAAAGCAATGGTCGTTGGCAAGTAAAATATGAGAATTTTATTATTGCCTGCCGACCCGACACAGAGTAACAAAATAACAGAGACGCCAAAAAGTTATTAGTATTTTACAATAACAGTTACAATCTCTTCTTCTTTAACTGAATCTATTTTCAGTTACTTCCAAACCCTAGAATAGCTGCTTCTAGCAGTTATTTAAAAGTAGACCCCAGGCTCCAAAGTTAGGTACTTTGGAGCCTGGGGTCTACTTTTAAATGACTGCTAGAAGCAGCTATTCTTTGATTTTTGTATTACGTCATTGTTGGGCGCTCGTGGGCTCGTGGTCCCGCGGCCTCAGTGTTCTGTAAACGATCATGCGTTGAGCAACTTGCGCTATTTCTGGTTACAGATTGGTGAACACTTTGTTGCATTTAAATTTGCAAGCGTATCCGTGCTTCGGAAGGCACGTTTAGCGGTTGGTCCGGGTTGCCAGTAACATGGCTGTCGTTAAGTCAAGTTCAAGGCCTATTAAAAATTTCAACAGCAGGTAGCCACAACCTGCGTCTGTTTATATCAACACGGCACTGGGCTCATCACCAATTACGTGGGAAAGGAATACACATGGTGAAAAGTAGGTATATAATATGCCTCTGCCACCCCTTCTGGCAAAAAGATGTGATTGACAAGTAAGTCATTGTTGAGAGCCACTGCCTTCAAAACTCTCAACAATGCAAGTGCGCCTGGGTCGTTGCTTTGTCGGTTCTTCAGCAGGTGCTCTCAGATCTTGGTGTCCCTTACACCATAAGGCTAACGTCTGGAGAAATCTATTGTTAGTTATTTTCCAAAATCACCTTATTTTGGAAAATAACTTACAATGAATTTGCTGTATGCTTGTCGGCCACCTCAGTGGTATAAAAAAAGAACTCTATAATTATTCTCAAATTCTGTGCATTTTTGATAGTCTACTAACATTTTGACAGCAAAAAACAGCATTCTGGTTCTATTCTACTGCTTGTCAATAGTAGACTCGCCCCCCAGTCCAAGATGAAATATTTATATTTGTAACTTTTACGAGAGACCAAAGCTAAGATTATCGTTATGCATAGCCAAAGTTCGAAACTATTGAAAATCTCTCATAATTATCTGTTCTAAACGGTAAAGGCCTATCCGCACACAACAGTGCTGACACGTGCCGATCAGTAACGTATACGCTATCCACACTCGTCAGTGACAGTGACGTTAAGTGCGCACAGAATGTCACTGTCACTGACGAGTGCGGGTAGCGTCGTACAAAATGTATGCAACAATATAATTTTTCACTGAAACTGATGTATACGTTACTGATCGGCACGTGTCGGCACTGTTGTGTGCGGATTGACTTTTTTTTTATCCTTATTTTTTTTAAAGGGTATTTTATCCGACATGCATTAACATCGCTACCCTTAAGACTAAATCAAATTAGTAGGTACAATACAATGATTCACTGTGGAATGACCGCGACCGTAGCTAAACGACAGTTTTTTGGACGTTTCTGAATTAGGTTTTGACATCGGATAGGGCTTATGAGGAACATATATAAAGAAAAATTTGAAAAATTTTAACAGCATGTAACCACAACCTGCGTCTATCTTTTTCAACACGGCAATGGGCTCACCACCTGTTACGTCGGACAGGAATACACATAGTGAAAAGTGGGCATATAATATGCCTCTGCCCCAACCCCTTCGGGGAAAAGGCGTGATAGATAAATAATAAATAAATTAAGAAAATCTTAATTAGTAAGAAGTTCTCAATAAAGTTAGTACTTACAACTTTAAACTCTCAGTGATATTTTAGGTATTTCAAAGTACATAATAAATTAAGTAAAGTCTAACTAAAGACTATGAGTTTTATTTATGTTGTAAATGTATGTGTTTATATGTAATGTGATATAAACACATACATTTACAACAAATTATTAAATAATTTAAATAAAAGATATATGTGATATTAAAATTATACATTGTGATATTATAATGTCGTGCATCCTGATTTTGAATTTATAAAATAGATTGTATTTGCAAAGAGTAATATTGAATATGTATAATATAACGCAGATAACAATATTATAAGTTTAAATTTGATTCTATGTAGGTACAATATGTGATATACAAAAAGTAAAGATTACTTGACATATAAATATTATCTACAATTGATATTCAATATCATGTTTAAAATGTTTATATTATTATTTAAGGGATATTAATCATGTAATTTGTAGATATTTTTCCATTGTATTTGTAAGAAATATTGTTTAATGTAATTTTTATATTTTTGTAGTAATAAATTTATAGAATTATATGGACTAATATGGACTGAAATGAAGATTTAGGTTTCGAGAATGTGTGACGGATTGTCTATTGTGAAAAAAAGAATAGGTGGCCAGTCCCGAAATCTGTATACTTAAATAGATAGCTGTTGTCAACATATAATACTACTAGCTGTCCCGCCCGGCTTCGCCCGTGACGTACTTCGAACCCCGTGGCACCCATTTAATCCCGTCGTTTACTAATTTCACAATTATGTATGAACATTTTCCAAATTACTTGATTACCTTCTTCTCCGCTCTCAAGTACCTCACACGGCCCAGTCGAATTTGGTTACACGAAATTAATTTATTTGCGCATTTTTTTTTTATTTTGCCATAACTCCTAAGAAATATGTAAAGGGCCAAAATAATCTACATAAAATGCTGAAGCCAACTAACATATTAAAAATGATAAGGATTAATAATGTATTTGTATAAATAGCCTTCAAACTACTGCTTTATAATTGCTGTTTTTTAAAGCATAAAAATGGATTTAGTATGTTATCCTTAAGAGATAGACATATACCGTCGCGGACTTTTTTGTAGACCTATATTAGATACACAATTCCATAATACATTATTTTGTTATATTTCAAAGGGTTTAGGCAGCGTTTTCGTTAAAAGCTCCCAGACGGCTCATTTTTTTTTTGACGCTCTCGACATATATCGTTATAATTAAGTTAATGTATACAAAAACTTAACAAATTATACATAAAAACCTTCTATGAGAATCACTCTAACTATTATAAAAAACTGCATCGAAATTCATTGCGTTGTTTTAAAGATCTAAGCATACATAGGGACAGACAGCGAAAAACGACTTTGTTTTATAATATGTAGTGATTACGCGGTCCTCGTATAGTGTCACATTTCTGAGATATATACAATCTATGTTGATCATGAGGTCACATCCTACTAATATTATAAACGCGAAAGATTATAAGTATGGATGTTTGTTACTCTTTCACGCAAAATCGAATGAATGGATTTTGATAAAACTTAACAGTAATGTAGCCTACACATCAGAATAACACATAGGCAACTTTTTAACCCGGGAACAAGTTCCTGCGGGAAAAGGGAATGGAAAACTTAACCACGCGTGCGGAGCCGCTGGCGTCAACTAGTGAGAAATATTTTCGGTTAGGGTTGACCTTAAGAGATTTTATAACCTTATGAGTGTAGACTCTTAAGGTTATAATCGCTCGGCTTGCTGATTGCCGACTTATGCTGGCAAAACGACGTTTTGTTATATTCCGTAGCTTTGAAGCCGTTGACTCGAGTGTTCCTCAAACTAGCATTGCGTTAAACATCTTTCACTATGCTTGGTCTTTTATGGGTAACCGATTTTTGACATTACTTTTACAAACGTTTTCATGCTTCAGTGCTATTGGCCTTGGTTGCCAGAATCATAACAGTCGCTAAGGCCTTATAAATGGCCTAGGATCTTTCAATAGCAGGTAGCCATAACCTTCGCCTGCCAATTTCAACACGACAATTGGCTTACCACTTATTAAATGGGACAAAATACTAACGGTGAAGCATAGGCGTATTGTATGCTTCTGCCTTCCCTTTTGAAGATAAAGGTGTGACTATTTGTATGTCTTCAGTTCTTCACAAGCGGACTAAAGTTGCTATTGCTAAAACACAAAATAGTACTGACTCGAATGATATCTCGACCCGAATGAACTACCGATCGGTACAAGTCGATTGAAGTTGTTTAGTAATTGTTTCGTGTCGGCTTTGTTATTCGACAAATACTGCCGGCCCGACAATACCCGCCCGCTTATATGTACAGCA
The DNA here is from genome assembly GCA_948477245.1 of Thumatha senex. Classification (NCBI taxonomy): domain Eukaryota; kingdom Metazoa; phylum Arthropoda; class Insecta; order Lepidoptera; family Erebidae; genus Thumatha; species Thumatha senex. The sequence goes on from OX419727.1 coordinate 29,233,613, forward strand.
ACCCCTCGGAAACTTGACACTTTTTGAGGATCAGCGTCAGTATATTTGACTTCCTCGGTGGTGCCATGGTAGTGTATGCGACTGCCGCGACTGAGGTACAGGGTTCGATTCCCGGGTCGGAATTTCTTTTGTGTGATTCACAAATGTTTGTTTCGAAGTTTGGGTGTTTCCTATGTATAATTATGTATGTATTTACAGATATATAAGTATGTTTAACAGTCATCTAGCTCCCATAACACAAGCTTATACGAGGGTGGATCCAAAAGTTCGTGGCCTAACATAGATAAAGCAAAGCATTTTTTTTAAATCTACCCTCTATCTGTACTATGGTTATTCAGTAGCAAGTGAGCAAAGTTTGGTTCAGTTAGTGCGCGCGAAATATTTTTGTGGATATTTGTTTAAGAGTATCGGAAAAGATTTTCAAGAATGAACAAAATCGAACATCGCGCAGTGATTAAGTACCTGCATAAAAAAGGTCTATCACCAAAACATATTCATGAAGATATGGTGAGCACATTAGGAGAATCTGCTCCATCCTATTCCGGTGTAAAAAAATGGGTAGCTGAGTTTAAGCGAGGTCGGGAGAGCGTTGAAGATGATCCTAGGTGTGGAAGGCCTTCAACGTCTACCACCAAGTAAAACATCGATAAAATATGTGATCTTATACTAAATGACCGAAGATTGATCATCAATAAGATAGGTGAGATCGCAGGCATCGGTTATAGTCGGGTTCAAATCATCATAACTCAAGAACTGGGGTTCCATAAAGTTTCTGCTCGTTGGGTGCCTAGGTTGCTTTCAGTCGAACAAAAACGCGTTCGCTTCACAATTTTGCGTGACTGTTTGGAGCTTTTTGAGGCAGATCCCGAGGATTTTTTTTCCCGGTTTGTTACTATGGATGAAAGCTGGGTTCACCACCATACTCCCGAATCCAAGCAACAATCGAAACAATGGAAAAGATCCGGCTCACCCACTCCGAAGAAAGCTAAGGTCGTTTTGTCGAGTAACAATGTCATGGCTTCGGTATTCGGGGATGCGAAGGGAATCATTTTTGTGGATTATTTACCAAAAGGCCAAACTATAAATTCAAGTTGTTTTTCTAACCTTTTACGACGGCTTCGCGAAGATTATTATGTTGCGTAAGAAAGTTTTGTTCCATCAAGACAACGCGCGGATTCACACTTCTGCCGAATCAATGGCTGAGATCCATAATTGTAGTTACTAATTATTACTCCACCCACCTTATTCGCCGGATTTAGCCCCCTCGGATTATCATTTATTTCCGAATTTAAAGAAACATTTAGGTGGTTCGAAATTTTCAACCAAAGAAGAGATCATAGATGCTGTAAATGGTTATTTTGACGACTTTCCGGAATCATTTTTTTTTAAGGTATAAATAAGTTGCAGTTCAGATGGAAAAAGTGCATTGAACTAGATGGTGACTATGTAGAAAAATAAAAAAATAATTTACACCCACGTTTCTTTGATTTTCATGGTCAGGTTACGAAACTTTTGGATTTACCCTCGTTTCGGTTTACTTTGGGCTAGACGGTGCTGTGTAAAAAAAATGTCCCACAATATTGATTTATTATTTATTAGTATATGTTAACATTCGTACCGATGTGAATTATCGATTTAATAGATTTCGTGACTGGCCGCCATACTTCTTTTCTTTTTCACAGTAGGAACGCCACTTCAAACCCTTTTGCTAGAAGTGCCATGTTACATAATAAGTATTAAACATTTTTAAAACATGACTGTTCTCTATTATTTTTCCAAGTACCATTAGGTGCCACCTGTGGTGGTGCTTCACGGTGGCAAATAATCGCACGACTCGACTATAATATCATGCAAAGGCTCCTCTTGAATTAGGTATTCTAGACGTTTCCAATACCAGAGGTACCATTGTATTGCAGACTTCTTAAAACATACGAGTGTTTGTAATTAGGATTCCAAACACTCGTTTGTTTTAAGTACTCGTCTACAGTCTCTTGAAACTGCCACTTATGCAAATGTGCCACTTATGCAAATAGAAAGTAGATAAGTAATTAGAGATAGTAGCAATGGTGCAACAGAGTATTTATTATAGACGATATCGGATCACAAGGTGGTGCGGTGAGACGAAGTCATGGCATGGGCATACTTTCAACGGAAAGAGGCATACGTTCACTGGCCTATACCTAAGGAACTGCTATTGTCTGATTAAATAAAGAGGTATTGGTACATATAATCTATGTTTTATATAGAGGAGATAATTAAGCATCCTCATACGGATCAGTAAAATTATGGGCCCTGGTACAAAATGTACTGAAAATTTTTTTGAATATTTTTTAATCTCAATACCTTCAACGGACAGCCTTGGTACACTGACAGGTATAATTCAACACTACAATAGCCATACAGCCCGGACACTAAAACTGAACCGTAAAAGCAGGTAAAAGCCTGCTTTTACGGTTCAGTTTTAGCGTCCGGGCTTTCTGCTGATTCAGATTTCACCAACCATTTTCTATTACCTTTTAGTTTGCAATTATATGAGTGTGTGTATGCATTACACTAATAGCTTACCTACATTTTATTTATGTGTCAGACGTACCAAACTTATTTATATCCGTAAGGCATTAGACAAGCATATATTATGTCCTTATCGAATGTGGTCACCGTAACCTATGGAAGTTTGCAAGATCAGAGAGTTGCTATAGGCACTCACGTTACTGACCCTGCAAAAGCCTTCTATTGTGAGTGAGTGAGAGAAGAGACTGGGTGCAATTCCCGGTACCCGTAGCACCATGGCTTATATGACTTCATATAGGATAGAAATCGTTTAGAGATCTTCGACACCAAGTGCGTCTTCTGCAGAATGGAAATTACTATACCTTTAACATGCTCTTTTGTGAACACCTAGGGGAGAGCAGGTAGGATTCGTACAGTTTTCACTTCAAGCCACATTAAATAAAAACTAATGGCTATTTAAGGACAGTTTCAATGCTACTGTAATGTCTTTAATCTGGCTTAAATAATAATGTAGTTCAAGCTCATTGCAAAGCAACATAGCAAAACTACACCAGTTTTTCAAAAAAATGGAAAATTTACGAAAGCACCCCACACGCGGGTAAGCTTCGTACACAGTGTGGGGCACTTTCGTACATAGTGGGGAGCCTACGTACGTGGTAATAAAACTTATTATTATTACGAAAATTATACGTTTAATGAGATCACATAGCATAGAGTAAACTTTAAAATGTCAATACTGCGACTAAAAACTTACTTATGTTACAAATTTACACCTATGAATAGATAAATAAGCAAGAAATGTTCATAAAATGCTTTTATGTCTATGGGAACCAAAAAACATTATTTTTAGGATATAACTTTAAGGGTCAACACTTTTCATAAAAATCTTAGGTCCATAACCAACTAATCAATATTAAAAAAATAACCCAAGGTTAACCGTCAGCCGCAGTAACAAAGGTAATTAACCTAAGTAGGTACTATTGCACATTGTACATAGACAAATCTTTATCAAAGCAATATATATTAGCGGTTCTCGCTGTTAATGCAGTCTTAGGTGATGGCAGAATACAAACGATGTCTGCTAAATAAACAGTTCCTTCGTCGTTAGTATTGGGGTAAACAAATTTTCAGGTTCCTGGTTTCTTTCTCAAAAAAGAAACTTTAAATTCGGTTGGGCTATGTTTCGTCACTACCTGGCCAACATAATGTAAAACAGTCTTTTTCTTCTCAAATTTCACCATCACAAAACTTTCTTCTTTAATATTTATAGTTGCAACAGGAGCCTCGTTCTCAATTTCAGAATTTTCAGACATCTCTTCAACGGGAGAGCAAGAACTTTCTCTTAAACTCATGTCAGTCTCATCCTCACTATCAGTCTCTACAGTTTTCTTCTGTCTCTTTGGTTTAGTAGTTATATTATTTTTATAAGATACCAAATGTAGCGCGCGTTTCATTTCCTTAGCCCTTTTTTTTTCTCTTGTTCTTCCCTTTTCATCTTTTTTGTATTCTCTAATTCTTCAAATCTATATTTTTCTGGAGTAACCGTATATATTTTTGATTTTCCAGGCAGCTTTCCTTTCTTTGACTTTTTGAGGGCATTTCTATCTGCTTTAGGACAGGGTCGAATATTTTAAGGGGTGATTATTCCTACAGCCGTTGTAGATGGTAAATGAATTGGCTGTGTCAGAATGGAGGGCGATACAGATGCAGGTGATCTTGGTGGTGAATCGTGATGAAGAACTTAATTTTCTTCTGGGGCTACTGTAGATCCTTCTTGAGCGTCCTCAACTGGAGCTATCGAACAGTTTTGGTAAACTTGCACGGGTGCAAAACCGTCTGCACTAACTAAAAGTTAACTTATTAAATGGCCATATCTTGTCTTTTCAAAAGCATTTACAATATTTTTGCTATTGAACGACTCAAAGTATGCAATTTTAGCTTGTTTCGGTATATTGTATATATTAAGCGTTTTCCCCGGATTATTCACATGCCAATCATTGAAAGCAGTCTTCAGTTTGGCTTTGAAAGGCCCAAACACTCCTACGTCCAAGGGTTGTTGTCGGTGAGTTGTGTGAGGCGGGAACGATAGATAAACAATACCGTTATCGCGTGCATAGTCAACAGCTTCTAAAGTGACGTGGCTTTCGTGATTGTCAACCAGGGGCAGAATAATTAAGCTTTGCTAAGCGACTTTCAAGAGTGGTTGGTTTCACGCCATATTTTTCGGCAGATTTCCGAATTGATAAAGTTTTATCTAAAACCTCCTTCATCGCCGATTCCATTGCATTTTCATCCACCTCTCCCGTTCGAGTCCCCTTCTTCACATATTTTCGCGGGTACGAATGTACCCCACTCATAGCTGTACGAAAGAACCCCAACACACGAAACCAACAAATTTATTCAATATAATAATATTAGTTAAAATTATCCTTAATTTGATGTTCACATAATAAGCCATGACGCTTTTCAAACACTATATTAAAACATTCTTACAGTTCACAGCAAAAGTTACTTCTGCAAACACATTATAAAGTGAATCTAAAAATTACTTACACGGAACGAAAACACGTCACGACTTGTTCCAGCGAAGCGAGCGGCCGCATTGCCCCGCGGTTAGCCCATGTGTATGGACGGGACTCACGCACACAAATACGAACGCTTCAACGTGTTTAGTATGGCAGATATGAATAGTGTACGAATGCTTCCGCTGTACGAATCCTACCTGCTTTCCCCTACCTACTACCTACTATTCACCGCTACAACCATGATCTGTAGCGTGAGACTTTACTCTGCCGTTATGAACTCTTTTAGAATAACTTCAGCCGATTATGAAGGAAATGCACGGCTGAATGATGTCACGAAGTTCTCCAGTACTTAAAGCAGCTTGAGATTCTGTACAACAGTTTGCTAAACTGTGAATGTCTTCTTAGGTGTGATGGGCAGCACTATGACGTCACCGATGTCGTCACTAGGCGGACTAGGCGCGTGTGGCAGCGTTGGCAGTCCCTCGCCTTCCACACCTGCACACCTGGCACATCACGTCCCACCAACACAAAGGTAAGTGTATATATTATTTAATATATTCTGTGGAAAGAGAAACACCAATCGTACCTCTTTATACATAAATTAATATAATTTCAGTTGGGTTAAGAGGAACACGATTTTATTGTTTCAGATGAAAAACACATTATTTGTGTCCGTGTGATGTGCCCCCCTAACTCGAAACGGGTTAACGGAGATTAAGGATTTTTTTTTCAATAACTCCTTTATCCCCCAATGGGTGGTAGAGGTATATTTTCATCCTGTGCAGTCTTGTCCCACCTAATAGTTGGCGAACCCATTGTCGTGTTGAAAAAACAGACACAGGTTGTGGGTATCTGGCCGCTCACAAGGCCTTCAACTTGGCTTAACTACTTACCATGTTACTGGCAACCAGACCCAACGGTTTAACGTGCCTTCCGAAGTACAGAAACGCTTGTAAATGGAAATACCAAAATGCGGTCACCCAACTTAGGATTATGGCACAGATAATTAATCAGATCAATCAGAAAGTACTATAATAATATAATAATAATAATCGTATAATTATCGACGAGTATATTACTTCCAATATACTTAAAATACAGGTATTAATGCGATCATGCTTTTTTACCTTAAATAGTTTGACGTTTCGACCGGGTTGCACCAGCCGTGGTCACAAGTATTCTGCTGTTGCAACCCAGTAAGCAAATAAGCATGATCGCCTTTATAAGGATTTTACATTAATTTTAATCATGTAATGCGAAAGTTTAAAAGTTAGTACTAAAAATACGTTTTTTTACAGAGGTGTGGGCATGGGAATGGTGGCGTCCCCACAGTCGTCGCTCAACACTCCATTGGGTGCAAGCGTTGCATCTCCCGGAGGGGAAGAAGCGGCCTACAGAGAGAAGGTGCGACAACTGTCCAAGTACATTGAGCCGTTGAGGCGGATGATACAACGGATGGTCAGCGAAGGAGAAAGTGAGTTTTCAACGACTATGTCTTAGAATGGATGATCCTTTTAATTTTTTTTTAGTGTTTTTAATATGATCTCGACTATGGGAGATGGGTTAAAACCTCAAAGTAACAAAATCTGTAAGAATTTGACGAGAATTGAAAAATGATACAGAAAATGTCTAGTGATGGGAAATTTCATACTCTACTTAGACAAAACCATTTTTTTTATTGCAGCATATATTATTATCCAAAGTCGTTTCGGCTGCTGCATGGCTGTTCGATATCAGTGTCTTCACAGAGTAGGCTGCCCTTACCACTTCACTGTCTCATACCTTTAAACTACCAGACAGGGCAGACAGGCAGTAGTAGTTAGTGACGCTTAATGTGGCGCACTGTACCACAAATAGCAATGTAGGTATTGCACATAGGTGGTCCTGTTTCTTTGTTGGTTATATTGTCGTTACGGAGACAGCTAAGAAAGGAACATTCCATATTAGAGCGGCATATACTATACTAGCGACTTACTAGTATAAGCGATCGTAACTTCGCTGACTCAGTGTTCTGTAAATTATCACTGCGTTAAACAATTTTCGCTATGGCTGGTTATTGGAAGGGTGAACGCTTTGTGGCATTTCAATTTACGAGGCATTCCGTGCTTCGGAGAGCACGTTAAGCCTTTGTTCCCGGATGACATGATATTTGTCAAGCCAAGCTTATCTATGAAAAAAAAATATTATATATGAAAAAAATCAACAGCAGGTTGCCACATCCTGCGCCTGTCCATTTCAACACAGCAACACTCCTCACCTCTTGTTACGTGGGATACAAATGCATACGGGAAAAAGTGGGCGTATAGTCTCTGCCACCCCTTCAGGGATTAAGACGTGAATGATAAAGACTATTTACGTAGCTGTGGATACAACTGACAAATTGTGTTAAATTTGTTTCAGATGTGGAGAAGTTAACGAAAATGAAAAACTTGCTCGATATACTGTCCAACCCGAGCAAGCGGATGCCGCTTGAAACGCTCATCAAGTGTGAAGTCGTTCTGGAGAAGTTAGACTTCAAGCGGAGTGAAGGGGTCGTCGTGCCTACTAGCGCCGGCAAGGTAAGCACGCGCTTAACTCTTAACAGTTCTTCACCTTCCAGCAAACCTTCCAACAACTTGTAGGTACGTTAGGCGGCTTAAAAAATTTCAACAGCAGGTAGCCACAGCCTGCGTCTGTCTATTTCAACACGGCAATGGGCTCACCACCTATTACGTGGGACAGGAATCCACACGGTGAAAAGTGGGCATATAATATGCCTCTGCCACCCCTTCGGGGATAAGGCGTGATGGATATTTATTTATTTATTTATTTAACTTGTAGGTTCGTATTCCGGAACGTTTCTCAATACTCAATCAACGCTTAAGGCTAGTTTTCGCCTTATAAAATCTACTCTCAAGCGTCGATTGAGTATTGAGAAACGTTCTGGAATACGGCCCGAAGAGTCGACGATTCTAAGTACAATCAAATCACAGTGTCTATATACGTTTGGGACCATAGAAATCGCAAAAACAGGAAAAGTGAAATGTATACGTTATATGAATGTATTTATGTAGTGTTTATGTAAATTTATGTTAGCGCGTTCGCTAGTTCTCTTGTACCTGTGTTACGTAGAATGTACACTATACGGCTGGTATGGTGTACATTCTAAGTTCTTCTTGGTCTCCATCCAAAGTTTGCCTGTAATAGATTGCCTTGTGCGATAAGGCCGCCAATTGTATTACTGATAAGCTTTTAATTGTAATCCAATCCTATATCTATATCTGTGTGCAATAAAGAGATAAATCAATCAATGCCACGCGGGAACATAAGGGTATCACCGCCACCTGCACAACAATCGAGTACATATCAAATACGATGAAAACCGTCACTAGTACTGGATACATATCATAGGTATTACGCATGACTTTGGAAGGTTTTAAATTGAGGTTTTACTTGAAAATGCCGTATTACGTAGAACACTCATTGTCCGACGCCGTTTGCGAGTAATCTTGAGCACGTTGGGCTTGTCCTGGCGACACAGTAATGTTCCCGCATACCACTTCTCCTGTTTTTACTATTTCTATGTAAATAAATATTGTTGGACGACACTTTTTACACAGCGCCATCTAGCCCAAACTTGTAAAGCTTCTAGCTGACAAGCTTGTACTAAATGTGTTTATTATGTGGCCTCCGCTTACACCTTCGGGTAAATGAGGTTTATACTTTCTGGTTGCCTGACGTTTATACCACTGAGGTGGCAGACAAGCACACGGTCAACCTGATGGAAAGTGGTCACCGAAGCCTATGGACGTTTGCAACACCAGAGGTGCAGCACTCGCGCTGCCGACCCTTTATAAACCTTCTAAGACCCCTTTTGAAGAACCCCATACTGTAGACGGTATTGTGTTGTGTTTCGACCTTCTTAAGTAAGACTTACAACAAAAATAAAACCTAGTGACTTATAGTTCTGTTTTGTCGCAGGAACAAATTTTCAATCCTCTACTCGAAGTGGTGAACAATTGCCTGCAATCGCCGCTCGCGAACCACACCCTCAAACGGACTTTCGGATCCACGCTGGATGCGCTCAATGGACCCGAGATCAAGTAAGCATCTGTTGTTTATTTCATACTAGCGACCCGGCCCGGCTTTGCACGAATGCAATGTAGAAACAAATATGCATCTATCTATACTATAGTAGTATAAAGCTGAAGAGTTTGTTTGTGTTAGATAGCCCATTAATCGAGGAAGACCATAGGCTATATATCATTACGCTCCTTCCCTGGAGAGTAGAGCAGTAGTCATAAATGTAGACAAATCGGGCAAATTGTAAGGCATTATTGTAGAATTTTTAAGCGACGGGTTTAATTAGTGGAGTTTGAAGTACGTCACGGACGAAGCCGGGGGTCATAGCCTAGCGTAGTGTATTATACGAAAAAACCTTCGTCTTGAATCACTCAACTTCTGCTGAAAATTGCATTAAAATCACTTGTAGTTCAGTAGTTTGAAGCGCTCGTGGCCCCGCGGACGTAGTGTTCTGTAAACGATCACTGCGGTAAGCAACTTTCACTGTGGCTGGTCCTCGGATGGGTGACCACTGTGGCATTTATATTTGCGGGCGTTTCCGTGCTTGGGAAGGCACGTTAAGCCGTTGGTCCCGGTTGCCAGTAACATGACAGTCGTTAAGCCAGTTGAATGCCTTGGCTAGAAAATTTCAACAGCAGGTCGCCACAGCCTGCACCTGTCCATTTCAACACGGCAATGGACTCACCACCAGTTACGTGGAACAAAAAGCAAGCATACGGTGAAACGTGGGCGTATAGTACAGCTCTGCCTACCCCTTCGGGGATAAAGACGTGAAAGTATGTTATGTTATGTTATGAGTAGTTTAAAATATGTAAGCGAACAGACAGCGCAATCGACTCCATATCATACTATACATATTACATGTTTTTTTCTTAATATAATTTGAAAGAATCGGTTTAGCGAAATTAAGAGATCACACACAAAACTCATTGTTTAATGTTACTTAAGATGTATATTTACTTATAAAAATATTTCAGAAATCTGCCACCCCCACAAAAAATTCCCAAAATGGAGGAGCCCACGCTGGAAATTCCGGACGTTCTGCAAGGTGAAATAGCCAGGCTGGATTCCAGGTTTAAGGTGAGTTTCTAAATTACATATTTCTTTCTTTGGAAAACTAAGATTTTTAATTAAATACTAGTTAACGCCCGCGGCTTCGCCCGCGTAGAGACGTTTTCTCGTTCCACTGGAATTTGTTCCCGGGTATAAAAAGTAGCCTATGTCCGTCTCCTGGCTCTAAGCTACCTCTCTACCAATTTTCAGCCAAATTGGTTTAGTGGTTTAGGCGTGAAAGCGTAACAGACAGACAGACAGAGTTACTTTCGCATTTATAATATTAGTAGGGATGAATAATACATTCCGTAGTTCCTCGATAAGTTTTTTTTTCTCAAATGCTAGGTAGGACGCCATTGGCTTTTTGTTATGGTCGCGAAAAGCTCTCAAGGTTATGGCAAAAATGAGAGTGGACATGTCTTGCAGTGGACTGACATAGGCTGATTTTTATTGATAAACTTATATTATAAAGCTAAAGAGTTTGTTTATTTGTTTGTCAAACGAATCTTGCGCTCGCTTAAAGCGCTCGTGGCCCCGCGGTCTCAGTGTTCTGTAAACGATCACTGAGTTACGCAACTTTCACTATGGCTGGTCCTCGGATGGGTGACCACTTTGTGGCATTTACATTTGCGAGCGTTTCCGTGCTTCGGAAGGCACGTTAAGCCGTTGGTCCCGGTTGCCAGTAAAATGGCAGTCGTTAAGCCTTGTTGAAAGCCTTATGGGCGGCTTGAAAAAATTCAACAGCAGGTACCGACAACCTGCGTCTGTACATTTCAACACGGCAATGGGCTCACCACCTATTACGTGGTACAGGAATCTACATAGTAAAAAGTGGGCATATAATATGCCTCTGCCACCCCTTCGGGGATAAGGCGTGATGGATATTTATTTATTTATTTAATCTTAGGAATAAATATATAAATAAATTTTAAATTAACCGTTTATTCGACACGCACAAAATCAAATACTGGTATAAATAAAATTTTACAATTATCGCTACACTTTGCGTGCCCGAAAAGGCGCCATCTCAGCTCAAGCTGCACTAACTATTTAAAAAAGTTAGACAGCGCTGATTTTCAGCTGACGCCTATGAGGCACGTCACTTACAATGGCAATCCGTCAGTTAAAAAATTCATAATTAAACAATAATCCTTAATCTAAAAAAAACTTGTCCCATAAAGTAATCTTAATCATAAACAGGAACGCAATTACAAATTAAAAAAAACAATAATTGGTTATAATAATTGGTTGGAATAATTGGTTCTAATTGAACAAAATATTTTTGTATTGGATAGCCCATTTATAGAGAAAGACTAGGCAATGTGGTCATCATAAATGTCAACAAATCGGTCAAATTCCCTTATAAATAAATAACTTACAAACTTACATATCGTCACGCCTTTATCCCCGAAGAGGCAAAGGCATACTATACGCCCTAATCTCAGGAACTACTGGTCCGAAATGAAAAAATCTTTTTGTGTTGGATAGTCCATTTATTGAGAAAGGTAATAGGCTATATAACATCACGCTACTACCCAGGAGATCGGAGCAGTAATCATAAATGTCAACAAATCAGGCAAATTTTCATACATTTTTGGAAAAGTAATAAGCGACGACGAAGTATGTCACGGGCGAAGCCGCGCGGGTCTGCTAGTAATATTAAAAATGCGAAAGTTTGTGTGGATGTTTGTTACTCTTTTACGTAAAAACTACTGAATGGATTTAAAATGAAACTTTACAATAATATAGCTTATACATCAGAATAACACAGGCTACTTTTTATCCCGGGAACAAGATCCTGTGGAAAACGGGAACGGTAAAACTTCTCTACGCGGGCGAAGCCTCAGTCGTCAACTAGTAATACACAATTATTTATTTGCCTAAGTTACATAGCATTTTGAGTTAGTTTTAAATAGATACATAACACAGCGTCAACGAAACCAAAGTAAGCTAATATAAACTTATAGTACGAGATCATTTCCCCGCGGCTTTGCTCGATACGTATTTGGAACCCCGTAGTACCCATTTAACCCATATATGTATACCGTAATTTATTTATTTATGTGAAGCGCTCGTAGCCCGCTGATTCAGTGTTCTGTAAACGATCACTGCGTTAATCAGCATTCGCTATAGGTGGTCCTTGGATGGGTACACTTTGTGGAATTTACATTTGCGAGCGTTTTCGTGCTCAATTCGGACCAGTAGTTCCTGAGATTAGCGCGTTCAACCAAACAAACATACAAACAAACAAACTAACTCTTCAGCTTTTTTATGTTAATTATATGTAAATTTGTGTATAATTTAAAAATAAATACATATAATATATAAAATTTAAAATACATACATATAATGTTTGAAACCCGTCCCAACCATTATCAGGTATCCCTGGAGCCAATGTCGATGGCAAGCGGCGGCGGTGGCGCCATCACTCTGATCGCGGCCCTCGACGAACCGCGCCTCCCCAGCGTGGCGGGGGTTCACGTGGCCGTGCCCCGGGACTACCCGCGGAGACCACCCGTGCGTCTGAAGCCCCGGGACCGACTGGCGCCCGACAGCTTCCGAGCGAGGCTGGAGAGGGCCATGGACGCTAGGTGTGCCAGGTAACTAATAACAATAAATTTATATCTATCTTATATATATAGAAGCGCTCGTGGCCCCGCGGTCTCAGTGTTCTGTAAACGATCACTGAGTTACGCAACTTTCACTATGGCTGGTCCTCGCATGGGTGACCACTTTGTGAGCGTTTCCGTGCTTCGGAAGGCACGTTAAGCCGTTGGTCCCGGTTGCCAGTAAAATGGCAGTCGTTAAGCCTGGTTGAATGCCTTATAGGCGTCTTAAAAAATTTCAACAGCAGGTAGCCACAACCTGCGTCTGTCTATTTCAACACGGCAATGGTTCACCACCTATTACGTGGGACAGGTAAATCCACACGGTCAAAAGTGGTCATATAATATGCCTCTGCCACCCCTTCGGGTATAAGGCGTGATGGATATTTTATATATATCTTAGAGAAGAAGGTAGATGTAAAGGGTAGAAGGAGTCAGGGTAGGCCGAGACCTACATATGAAGACTACGTGAGTAATTTGCTCAAAAAGTCAAAAGTACTCGGATACCGAGACATGCGTGTATGAAGCGATTGATGAATCTACAAGAAGCGAAAGAAGTATGCATGGATCGTGGAGCCTGGTGATCTGTCCTCCCTGACTACCCCGTCAGGGATACAGCGTGAAGATAGTTAGTTAGTCTTTATATATATCTTTATCATTTACAAAAATCAACAGAATATGTATACAAGACACGTGCTGCAGTTACCGTGAAATTCAGCTGCTTTTCGCTAGATGGTGTTGGCTAGTCTGGCTACCATAGCGTCGTGTATATAATATCTTCTAATCTTCTGTTTACTTGTGTTTAATCTGAATAAACCCGGTCTCTCGAACCCTACCTAATTTTGGAACCTGAGGTCTACTTTTCTTAAGCTACTAGGCGCAGGACTTTGATTTGCAGCATTGTTGGGAACGACCATAGACATATATGGCAGTAAGCAGCACCAACGTTAGCGAGAAATAGCGTAGCCTATTACACACACATAGACAGATTACAGCTTAGCTTAGTTATTTCTGGTGATTTCTTAAAAATGATATTTCATCACTCTATGCACAACACCTTTTTGTAAAATTTTTGTCTACTTTTGTAACATTTTACAATAATTTTATGTAATATTTTCACTTCGACACATAATTCTTTGATTATGTATAATTATATTTTTGAGCCGTTTGGGGTCGAGACACTGGGCTCGTGGGGCCCAAGTGCTCGTTCACTGTATAGTGATATCGCAAAGCGACTGGTCGATTCTTCTCTTGACCATAGGACTGGCCTCTTTCTCGCTCAGAGAATAAGCATTGCCATACAACGTGGCAATGCGGCCAGCCTTATAGGAACCTTACCGGTTGATTTTGATGGGGAGGAATTCTTCGACACCTAGTCGGGGCATCATTGTCAGTCTTGTAATAATTCCCATCACCCGCCCCCTTCTTTTTGTATTGTTTTCTGTAAATATGTTAAATTTTAATTTGTTAATAACCATGTAATTATTATTTCATTGTTTAATCATTATTTAATAAAAGTATCTATCTATGTACGTATTTACGATATTATTATTAGATTCCTGAAAATATTTAGAACCAATTTGGAACTCAAAACGCGATTGAATTAATTCTTTGATTAAAAGATGACAGCGGCGGTTTGTTATTACAAGTTTTTAGCTTAGTTGTAATAGTAAAATTAGCTACGCGCTGTTCGCTGTCAAAGTGTGACTTAGATGTAGCTACACAGGAATAACAAAGATAGCTGTATACAACAAATGGCAAGTGTGAAAATGATGAAGTACTGCTCCATAAGCAAAGGAATATGTTTAGTCTGCTTATATGTCTTATATGCTTGTACGTCTGTAGGAGCGACGCTGTCTGACTTTATAACCCCACAAAGGCGCCTAAGTCTAGTCTAGTCTGCAGGTATGCTACCAATTCGTTTGGGTTTCGAAGATGTTGGCGGAGCCAATAACGTGCTATAATATAGATTAGCCATCCTCACATTTTCGTTCCAAAACAACGCACGACGGGCAGAATTACTAATCTTATACACTGGGAAGATTTTTCGCCAGAATGGAACGATCCCATTGATCGTTTCCCTGTCGAATTATGGAAACCTAGAATTATCTGCCCTCGCAATTGTTTCCTTCCTCTTACAATCCCAAGTACCGTCATACGCTGACAGTAGTCATGTGGACTGTGAGGGCGGCCGTCAATTCCCTATATGTTTCCAACAGGCAGGCTGCGTCATTTCGGCAAACTAAATATGAATAAAATTAATAAATATTCTGAGACACTTTTTACACAGCGCCATCTAGCCCAAAATAAACTAGCTAAGCTTGTACAATATGATCTAGACAACTGATATACATACTTAATTTTCTAAATACGATATTATAGATAGAAAACACCCAAATTCCGAAACAAACATTTGCGGATCACACAAACATTTGTTCCGACCCGGGAATCGAACCCGAGGCCTCAGCGCGGCAGTCACATACATTACCATCACTCCACCGAGGCAGTCAATATATTTATTCAAGTATATTTTGTTACAGTTTACCAAAGAGCTGTTCCGTGGGTCAACTGCTGGACGCGTGGGAGATGAGTGTCCGTCAGGCTTGCGCTCCTACTCCACCTGCTTACGGACCTGTCTCCGCGCTAGGATTGTAATTATGTACCATATGTCTTTGTAAGCTATTGTACCTACCAATTGATGGGTATTTAGACGTTTTAATTTGTAAATAAATTGTTAATTGTAACTGTCTGAGAGAGATATATATGTAGTGAGTAAGATAAAGGGAGAGAGAGTAGAGAGAGAGATGTAGAGTAGAAAGAGTGAGAGGGAAGGAGGGTGCATATTTCTCACTCACTCCCTTTCTCTCACTTTCACTCCGTCTCTATCACTCTCATAGAGGGGGAGTGAGAGAGAGCGAGTGAAAATGAGAGAGGGGGAGTGAGAGTGAGAAATATGCACAGAAAAAGATATATAGAAAACCCGTTCAACATTATGCAAAAAGAAACATGCATGAGAATTTAACATTTAAATATCTTATTTTATTCATACCGAGTAGGTAACTATAGTTTACTTCAGATAATGACGATATAATAATAAGATTGTGAAATATATAATATGATTGAAAATTGTGAAATCTGTATAAGGGTCATTATTGTTACCGTCTGTTTATTGTTACATAAATTAAATAAAATAAATATCCATCACGCCTTATCCCCGAAGGGGTGGCAGAGGCATATTATATGCCCACTTTTCACCGTGTGGATTCCTGTCCCACATAATAGGTGGTGAGCCCATTGCCGTGTTGAAATAGACAGACGCAGGCTGTGGCTACCTGCTGTTGAAATTTTTTAAGCCGCCTATAAGGCCTTCAACCAGGCTATACGACTGCCATTTTACTGGCAACCCGGACCAACGGCTTAACGTGCCTTCCGAAGCACGGAAACGCTCGCAAATGTAAATGCCACAAAGTGGTCACCTATCCGACGACCAGCCATAGTGAAAGTTGCGTACCTCAGTGTTCGTATACCGAACACTGAGACCGCGGGGCCACGAGCGCGAGCGAGTTACATAATATGTATCATTTGCAGAGGTGATAAGTTTCTGTGATAATAGCAAAAGGTACTAAATTGTATGTACTAACAAGCCAAGTTAAAGGCCTTATGGCTTAAGGCTTGAAAAATTTTAACAGCAAGTTGCCTCAACTTGCGTCTGTCTATTTTTTAACACGACAATGGGATCGCAACCTGTTACGTAGGACAAAAATGCATACGGTGAAATGAGGGCGTATAGTATGCCTCTGCCATCCCCTTCGGGCATAAGGACGTGACAATGTGTACGTATATATCTACAATCTGAACCGATTGATATCTGCTGTAGTATAATCAAGTTTTTTCAATTACATGATGTTTAATAGTGTCTCTTATTGCTATAAAAATAAGTTTTCCGGATAAATATTTTGCATGTTTTATTGTTTTAAAATGAATAAATAAATATCCATCACGCCTTATCCCCGAAGGGGTGGCAGAGGCATATTATATGCCCACTTTTCACCGTGTGGATTCCTGTCCCACCTAATAGGTGGTGAGCCCATTGCCGTGTTGAAATAGACAGACGCAGGTTGTGGCTACCTGCTGTTGAAATTTTTTTAAGCCGCCCATAAGGCCTTCAACCAGGCTTAACGACTGCCATTTTACTGGCAACCGGGACCAACGGCTTAACGTGCCTTCCGAAGCACGGAAACGCTCGCAAATGTAAATGCCACAAAGTGGTCACCCATCCGAGTACCAGCCATAGTGAAAGTTGCGTAACTCAGTGATCGTTTACAGAACACTGAGACCGCGGGGCCACGAGCGCTTCCTTCGCTTAAAATCAATAATAGAGAATAAAATTGTACGTTTAATGTAATTTTATACAATTACAGAGGGCATGCATGTTACTTGGTTGATTTATTTAGAGGAATTTACTGTAAAAACAGCCTCTCAACATAATTATAAAGATTTTTTGTTTTTGTTGATGTATTATATAGATATACAATACAAATAATTTATAAAGAAATGTGTTTTTTTTATGCAAATTAATTCCGTCAGAAAATGGTTGTATTCCCCAATTTGTCAGGTTATTAATGAGATAGATTATAATGATACTGTCAAATGTGTAAGAGTATAATAATTGATTTACGTAAAAAATAATGGAGTAAGTGAAACAAATGTACAAACAAATCGTTGGACGATAAAATAAGTGAATTTTGTAAAATTAAAAGTAATTAAGAACGGATTTTAATGTATCTCATTTTATAAATAGCGATATATGTAAGTAATTAAATGTGTATGTAAGCAATAATTGTAGGTTTTAATCTGAAAATAAAATGTTAATTAAGTAAAATATTGCTTTTTTTTATTTGCTGTGTAAACATGAATTTAATGAGGTCCTACCGAGATCTTTGAGGTGTTCTTTCATTGCGAGAGGTTTACATTCAACTCTATTTAACTGCCATAAACTTGTTTGATTTCGTATACCAAAATTCTCAAAAGATTTATATTAATATTGTGGAACACTTTTCACACGGCGCCATCTAGCCCAAGCTAAGCTATGAGCTTGTACTATGGCATCTAAACAACTGATATAAATACTTAAATATTTCTAAATACATAAATATTATACATAGGAAACACCCAGAAATATATTTGTATTTATTTATTTGCATTTCCACAATGTAAGTTAGATGTATTACAATAATAAATAAGCATCATTATGAACCCTGTTAGGGCACAGCAACATATTACAGGTCAGCAGGTAAACAGCATGCAGGGTATATGCACGCCGTATATTCGACAGACGTGCATGTATCTATGAAACGATAAATGAAACTGACTATGCAAGGATTACGAAACCTGGCCATCATTTTTGAAGCGCTCGTGGCCTCGCGGTCTCAGTGTTCTGTAAACGATCACTGAGTTCGCAACTTTCACTATGGCTGGTCCTCGGATGGGTGACCACTTTGTGGCATTTACATTTGCGAGCGTTTCCGTGCTTCGGAAGGCACGTTAAGCCGTTGGTCCCGGTTGCCAGTAAAATGGCAGTCGTTAAACCTGGTTGAAAGCCTTATGGGCGGCTTGAAAAAATTCAACAGCAGGTACCCACAACCTGCGTCTGTACATGTCAACACGGCAATGGGCTCACCACCTATTACGTGGTACAGGTATCCACACGGTGAAAAGTGGGCATATAATATGCCTCTGCCACCCCTTCGGGGATAAGGCGTGATGGACATTTATTTTATTATCATTTTCTATCTGACTACCCCATCGAGGATACAGCCTGAAGATGGTCATGGTCTTTAGAACTCAAGTGTAAACCTTACCTAGTAAGTACGTACACCTGCCTATCTGTGTAAGCGCCTCCTTGGCTAGGTCAGACGGCGGCAGTCCTTTCTCAACATGTATTGCGTTTTGCTAACGATGTACATGCTCGTGGCCCCGCAGTGTTCTGTAAACGATCACTGTGTTAAGCACCATTCGCTATAGCTGGCCCTTGGATGGGTGACCACCTTGTGGAATTTCATTTGCGAGCGTTTCCATGCTTCGGAACGGTAAGCCGTTGGTCCCGGTTACCAGTAAAACGGCTTGAAAAATTTTAACAGACGGTCACCGCAGCGTGCGTCTGTCTATCTCAAAGTTCAAATTAGAAGTGTGGCATTATTTACGATGTTCCCTGATGCCCAAACCTTACCTGGTTGTAGTACCTAACTACTGAGTGGAATAGTTGAACAAGAATTGAAATTCTTTTACGTAGAAGAATAATGTTCAAAATAAAACAACAGATTAAATATACAGTATTTTTATTAGGATGCCTACAGCGAGAACTGGTAGAGTGGATGCGAGGGTCGCGAGGGTCTGGGCTTGGTGCAGGAGGCGTCCCGGGAGACGGCGCCGCAGCACGACCAGTGGCGCGTACCCGGCCAGCCCGCGTGCCCGTGCCCGCAACCTGGACACGAACATGTATCTTTTTCATTTCAAACTGATTTCAATTCTTTTTATGGCCCATGGTGCTCTAAATGTTATTAGTAGATTAGTAGCCAAGGGCTGTAAGGCATCAATTGCAGCCCGAGATATTTACCCTCGCTGCGCACGGGCGCCTATAGTTCGAGGGTGCAATTGATGCTTACACCCGAGCTAACTACCCTGCTTTACATCTCGATTGTGAGGTAAGTAGAAAAAAACAGGCATTACGAAAAAAAAAACATTATTAGTTAAAATTTATAATGAAATGATATGGATTATAGTAAAATTTATAGTGAGAGAATTTTAAAATTTTAGGGACAGGTATTTTTTCCTAATTATCACGTAATTATAAAAAAATCACAAAAACAAACAATATTAAGTAAAAGTTTTCATCTTTTTCACCTTTTTTTAAGATTATTTTTTTCAAGATAAATTGATCAATTTCAAATTGAGCTTTGCCGTTCGATATTTAAAATTGATGACTATTATACTCTGCTGAATAGCGAAGCGACGACCTCTTTTGTCATTGGGCTGAATGCATGATGTCTATTGCCAGTATGATGGTTAGATGTACGCGAACGTTGAAGCGAACAAGTGAAGTTTTTTTTTAATTACTTACCACCCTAGGGCTTATCTAGCTACATTATTGCCCTAGAGCGCTAATTGGTCACCTACAAGCCCCATTTGGGGGTAATAAGGACCTACTTACCGAATATGAGAGATGTAAAATAATTTATTTATCTGCCACCCCGCAGAGGCATATTATTAAAAAAGAAGCAGACTAATGAATGAGATATAATCTAAGACAAATAATATACTCGGGGAACAATAATAACTACATACATACATATACATAAAAAATAAATAAAATAAATATCCATCACGCCTTATCCCCGAAGGGGTAGGTACAGGCATACTATACGCCCACATTTCACTGTATGCATTTATGTTCCACGCAACAGGTGGTGAGCCCATTGCCGTGTTGAAATAGACAGACGCAAGTTATGGCTATTGAAAAATTTCAAGCCGCCCATAAGGCCTTCTACTTGGCTTAACGACTACCATTTTCCTGGCAATCGGGACCAACGGCTTACCGATCCGAAGCACGGAAACGTTCGCAAATGTAAATGGCACAAAGTGATCACCCATCCAATGCCCAGCCATAGCGAAAATTGTTTAACGCAGTGATCGTTTACAGAACACTGGAGTTAGCGGGGCAGCGAGCGCTTCAAAAAAGACGGCTAAGTAGAAGAAGAAAAATATGTGTATGTACCAGAGTACATAGGTAAGAAGTGAAACTTCTTTACGACAATTCTTTACAGTTACCTATAAAATATCTATCAAACGTCGATACAGAAGTTTCACTTCAAAACAACATGGCGCGTAACTGAAAAACGTTAAGAATTTCTTTTTACATCTATTAAATTTTTCTTACTATATCTCTTATTAAATCTCTCTTAGCTTACCACCTGTTACGTGGGACAAAAATGCATACGGTGAAATATATATTATAATAGTATAGTATGCCTCTGCCTACCCCTTCGGGGATAAAGGCGTGACAATATGTATGTATGTAAATTTCTCTCAACGTCGATAAAGCAGTTTCACTTCAAGAATATTTAGTATTGTATATTTAGGTTCAAAATTTGTGAGAGATGGAAAGTGTGACGTGACATTGAACGAAGAGTTTTGGCTGGAAATCAAGTGAATGGAGCCATGTACGCCTTTATGAGCAGCCAGAACGTGTCTGAGAAGGCAAGACTGGCTGTGCATAGTGGAGTACTTGTTCCTACACTTATGTATGGCAGTGAAAGTTGGGTGTGGCAGAAGAAGCATACAATTAAAATTAATGCAGTGGAAATGAGAAGTCTGCGGAGTATAGCTGGAGTGAAATTGATGGACAAAGAAAGGAACAGTGTGATAAGGGAACATTGCGGTATGGTAGAAGATGTAGTGACTAAGATAGAAAAAGGTATGCTTAGATGGTTCGGACACGTGGAGAGGATGGATGAAAGTAGACTAACGAAACAGATTTATCAGAAGAGAGTGAATGGGCAAACTGGTAGGGGGCGACCTCGACGTACATTTGTCAATCAAATAGAAGACATTTTGGAAAAAAGGTCAAGAGTACCCTTAACCGGCGTGTGTGTATGAAAACACTTATGAAAGTGGAAGAAGCGAAAGTTGTATGCCAGGATCGTAGCAAGTGGAAAGCCATAGTCTCTGCCTACCCCGATGGGAGACAGGCGTGACGATATGTATGTACTTCAAGAAGTGTGGTATTGACCTTTATACCCGTGCGGCATGGTGGCGCCGCAGCCGCACGTGGCGTCGCGCCGCCCTCCCGACGAGCAGAACGCGCAGCAGTGGAACCGGCCCCAGTGCGCCGCGCCGGCCCGCGCGCACGACGCGAACGGACTGCCCTGCGGACCGCAAGGGACTGTTACATAACAATACAATGGAATGGACTGTATGGAAAGGGATGGGACGGGACGGGACTGGAAGGGGCGGGGCGGGACGGGACGGGACGGGACCGGATGGGATGGTATGGGTTGGGGTTGGGATTGAGATGTGATGGGTTGGAATAAACTTCACTGAACAAAAATAATAATTCAAGTAAAATAAAGTGTGTATGTACTTATGTACACGCGTTAGAGGTTATATTCTTTATTGTAACCAGATAAAAATCTTAAAAACAAAAAGAAAAAAATCCTTATCCTACGTTTGTAGTAAAAACTAAAATGTTGACTATAGATAACTTCAGGGTATTTGAAAAATGTAGTTATAAGTTGTCATGGAAACACTTATCAGCTAACTTCAGGGTGTCGGTTTCTCGTGATGATCAGCGCAAATTTACTCTTAGAATTTTTACTTATCGCACCAAAAGAAGCACCAAAATAACCACAAAAATTCATGTAAAAAAATCCAGTTTTATAAATGTTCAGAGAGCGCCCTTGTCGCTATAAAGCAATTTCTTACAAGCAATCTTTGGACGGAGATAGATCATTAGTATCGGCGACCACCGCTTTAGCGACTGCTATCCACCTGCGATCGAATTCGGACACGGTATCGTGCGTTTTTGTGACTCGGTCACCGCGACTGGCGTTTTTGAGGGTGCGGTGTGAAGCGCACTATCGCTGCATTTAGCCTCTAAAAGTGACTAAAAATTGCTAATGATAAAAGTAGGGAGTCTGAGGGCCAAAAGGTCACTATCAACTTTCCGCCTGCCGTAGGATCAACAGAAAACAGAGATGGTAGCAGGCCGTAGACAAAGGCATATCAAGTGCGACATTTAATAAATATTGTGGTACATTTTTTTTACTCACCGCTGTCTAGCCCAAAGTAAGCTAATATAAGCTTGTGTTATGGGATCTAGATGACTAATAAACATACTTATATTATATATGTATATATATCTATATATAGGAAACACTCTCACACAAACTCAGAAACAAATATTTGTGGATTACACAAATATTTTTTCCGACCCGAGAATCGAAATCGGGACCTCAGTTCCGGCAGTCGCATACACTACCACTGCGCCACCGAGGCAGTCAAGTAGCTCCTTAGTGCCTACCTTTATCGGCTTGTTGTTGACAGTGACGGCTAGTAGGTACGCGCCGGGGGCTCGTGGAGTCACGGCCAGGCGCCACGTGCCGTCGGCTTGTGACGTCACGCGGGCAGCACTTGGCCGCGCGCTTGAGTCGCGGCGCCGGAAGTACCCCGCCACCTGAGGTGAAAGATTATGGTTATTCGGTCTTCTTTTTGAAGAGAAAACTTCTTTTGGCGCACCACACACAGATTTTTCCGTAGGTAGTAAGTTGGCTGATCCGTCACGCTCTGAGGTGAAAAGCTCGATCGGGTAAACTCGGAAACGCCGAGTGTACCCGAGCGAGTAAGATACAGTCAGCTGCTCTTCGCTGTTGTGTCTATTATATTCAATTCATACGTAATAATTGATTGCGATTGTCAATGAAGTTTTCACTTCTGCCGTGGGGTCTTAAGCACACACTCCTAATTTTTTTTATACATATCAATATGATTCCACCCGCCTGTTGAAACACAGATACGAACCTGTGATTGAGAGCCGCTATCATAGTCAGTAGTTCTCCGAATGCGGCCCTCTGGTTGACAGCATATGTTTTTTCACTAAAGCTCTGCCTGCAGACACTGATCAAGTGTTCAAGGGCTTTCTGCGGTTGCATTGTGGTATCACCCTAGTCCAAAAATTTAGCTACCTGTCACATTCTTAATGCCTTCCCAGTTGCTACGTACCTACGTTATTGAGTGTTTTGTTTTTTAGTTTATAGCCCTAAAGCTCAAGCCTAACACATCCGTTAGCTTGTTATTGTACCAATTATCTACACTTTAATTTCTAATGATTCTATTTTTTATTTCGAGACCGATTTTTGATTGTCTATGGATTTCATTCTTGTTAGGCACTGCAATGGGTGGTAATCTTCAATTAAAAATAAAGAAATAAAATGTTTTATTGCAAACACAGCTAATAGACAGGTACCTACATTAACTTCTCTTTACAATTAAATACATTTACTATAAAGTCAAACAAGCGCGCCTAATTATTGACACCACGCCACAAAAAAGGCCTCATCCTAGTCCAAAATGTATGGCATGGCGTCTCACACAGGGCTTTTATTAGAAAACATTTTTTTTTAATTTATGCTCCTACTTCTCAAGCCTAACACATCCGTTAGCTAGTTCTTGCACCGTCTGGAATTACCAATAATATCGAACAAAGTATCTCCACCTGTTCATCTCCGCACCAGATTTTTTCTCCGTTGCTGTCTCGTAGCTCCAGGGTTACTTGGTGTTCTACGTCTACTCTAAGATCCTGTAGACCTGCAAGACATAAATATAGTAACCTTAATTTTATATCAGTACCATTAGGTATTTATATCTTTTCTTCCTATAGAAGCAAACACAAAGAAATAATATATGAATTATATTAGTTTTTTATAGAGAGACCAGCACAATCAAACAAAAACCTTCGACCCCATAAGTTTTTGTTTGTTACCTATGTTATAGGTAAATATGATAACCACGAATAAAGTCGAGTCGAGTAGAGTAGAGTAGAGTAATAGAGTAGAACAGAATAAAACTATATTTGTACACCAAGTTAAATCTAAATCACAAAGATTTTATTGTACATACAAAAAGATCATCTTACCTTCAGTACTTAAAACACACATGTCAGGATCAGTAGCCTGCGCCACCAGTCTCCCAAATATAGTAGGGTCATGGGTGGAAGGAGCACGCGGGGCGAAGCGCAACTCTAGTGGCGGGGGCTCCACTCTCGCTGGGAGCTCCGTGATGCGCTGCAGACGTCGCAGGACCGGCCCGCTTAGCAACAGCAGTTCGTCTTCTTTAGCGTCTGAGAGGAGCTAGGAACAAATTATTTTCGAGTTTAGCTCGTGAAAATTGTAAACTGACTATGCAGAGGCTCTAAATAAATCTTTAGGACCAAGTGAAAACATAAATTAACTAGGTGACCCACGGCTTGGCCCGTGACGTACTTCGATTTACTTAATCCCGACTTATTTAATCCCGTCGCTTATAAATTCTACCGAAATTTATAAAAAAATGCCCGATTTGTCGACCTATTGCCTTCCTCGATAAATGGGCTATCCAACAAAAAAAAATTTTTAAATCCGAACACTAGTTCTTGAGATTAGCGCGTTCAACCTAACAAACAAACGAACAAACTATTCAGCTTTATATATTATTAAAGATATAAAGTGAAAAGACAAATTGGTTAAATTAATTGACCGGGTCTTAAACCCGTGACTGTGGCCTAACAAGGGTTCACAGATCCCGATAGATAGCTCTGACCTTCAAGATTATAGTTAAGAGATCCAAATCGTTTTGGTTTAACCTGGGAGCTCATTGACCAGAGTGTTGCCGTTGCTGCAAAGAGTAAAAAATCAGGGTTTCAACGAACTCGGGATGTTTTGTGATGCGAACAGCACGGCTGCGGCGTGACGTTTAGTGAACGCCTTGAAAGTATTTATGTAATGTACTCATCATCATCATCTTAGTGTATTTCCAGTTACTTGCAAGCCCTACCAGTCTGTCTGGGGTACATTTTTATTTGTCTGATAGGAGCAACTGTCGACTGACCTCCCAACCCCGTAGCAGGTGCACCGCCAGCAGATGAGCCCAATTTATATAAACTATTGCAAAGATGCGAGCTATAGGCATGTCAGATATTCCAAGCAATCACAAATCTCCTTTCTTTTACGTATGAGTACAAACTTACATAAACGAATTTTCCTCTTATTCACTATGTAAAAGAAATCTAATGTAATTGCTGGCGATTAAAAAAGAGTGGTGTGGCAAGGAGTGAAATGAGTTTTATTGCCAGATTCTTCCTCAGGTTCTACCTATTGCTTTTCAAATTTGGCAGTAAATGTAAATAAAATAAATAAATATCCATCACGCCTTATCCCCGAAGGGGTGGCAGAGGCATATTATATGCCCACTTTTCACCGTGTGGATTCCTGTCCCACGTAATAGGTGGTGAGCCCATTGCCGTATTGAAATAGACAGACGCAGGCTGTGGCTACCTGCTGTTGAAATTTTTTAAGGCGCCTATAAGGCCTTCAACTAGGCTTAACGACTGCCATTTTACTGGCAACCGGGACCAACGGCTTAACGTGCCTTTCGAAGCACGGAAACGCTCGCAAATGTAAATGCCACAAAGTGGTCACCCATCCGACGACCAGCCATAGTGAAAGTTGCGTACCTCAGTGATCGTTTACCGAACAAAAAATGTAAATGTAGAAGCAATAAATTAAAATGACGTCCATAAGTGTTACTTTGTGACTTGGTACTTCGTCTAAGTTTGTGACCCACAAGAAGAAAGATATTTTCACTAAATATGAAGTATAAAAAGTATGGAATGATGGTTTTAAGCACCGACCTCCTCAGCAAACTTGACAGCGTGATCCGCACTTCGCACTGTGTCGCTTAGCGCCCGCGTGTTTTGGTCGAGCAAGGCACGGTGCCGCTGACGGGCGCGTGAAGCTGCCGTATTCAGCGCTCGCGTGTGTGTGTCCACCGCGCGCCGGTACGTGGCGCCCCATGACTGCACCGCGCTCTCTACTTGGGCTGCCTGATACTGACAGAGAAATACAAAAATCATCATATATTTTTTCGCTAATTACCATAATTCCCATTAATCTTGTTCCTAGAAAATGAAATGTGCGAAAATAGATGGTAGATGGAGTCAGGATAGAGCAAGACTTAGAATATACGAAAACCACGTTAAAAGATTGTTCAAATCGGAAAGATCAAAAATATTCGAATATCTAAACGTCTATGTATGACACGATTAAGGAATCTGCAGGATGCGTAAGAACTATTCAAGGATCGCGAAGCCTGACTATTTTCTTATTTTCTCTGACCCCTCAGGGATACAGTGTGAAGATAGTTAAGTTAAGGTAAATAAATATGCGAAAGTAGGTGGTTAGAGTAGTCAGAATAAACCGAGACTTAGGTACATACTATACGAAGACCACGTGAGCAAATTACTCACAACGGAAAGGTCAAAAATACTTGGATATCCAGATGAGAATTTATGAAAAGATTAACGAATCTGCAGGAAAAGAAAACGAAAGAAGTAGGTATGCATGGATCACAATTCGAGAAAGTTGGCGATCAGTTTTCACTGGTTAACTAACTACTGTCAGTATTAAAGTAGTTCGTGTTTAGCTAGTTTAGATAAAAACTGAAATAAGATAAATGTTTCATTTACAATTTTTAGTCCTTACATCAGTCTCATATGCCTGCGTGCTGAGTACGCGCACGGCCCGCTCGACGTTCTCCGGCACCATCTTAGTCCTCTCACACGCGTCTTTTAGGATCTTAGCGCGTTCAGCCGCAGCACGCGACGCGTTGGCTAGTGCGTGTCCCGCGTGAGATATTATACAGCAGTCGCGACAGATTACCTATTTAGAAGATACAATAGCTGAGGAGATTGAAACACAATAGAATATTTTATGCGGGCTGATTCAGTTGGTTGGGGGTTGTTAGTAGGTAGGGTCATCTGGTAAATTAAGTCTTATTTTATTAACCTCACTTTGTAAATTATAAGCAGAATTGTTTTCACATGCTTAGAAACTACTATGGATTTGCAGACCTAGACAATGATAAAAATTAGCACTATAGCTACACAACTACACAAATTTCTACATAAAATAAAATAAATAATCTTTTCACATAAACGAAAAATAGTTTCAGAAAACCTATCCAGAGATACTAAAAAATATACATGATAAGAGAAAATAGCACCCACTTTACACAATGCTTGTTTTTTATTTTATTGTGTTATATTTTGTCTTTGCCGTATTGACTAATATAAATAAAATAAATAAATAAATATAGTGGGACATTTTTTAACTCAGCGCCGCCGCCGTCTAACCCTAAGTAAACTAATATAAGCTTGTGTTATGGGTTCTAGACGACTGATAAACATACTTATACATTTCTAAATACATACATATTATACATAGGAAACACCCAAACTCCGAAACAAACATTTATGGATCACACACAAATATTTGTTCCGGCTCGGGAATCGAACCCGGGACATCAGGCACGGTAGTCGCATACACTACCACTGTGGCACCGAGGCAAATGTATTTCCATGTAAAATTAAAACATTGTAATGCAATGAGTTTCTAAGTTACATTACGGATAGAAATACCTACTGACTGACGGACATAGTGAATTTCTATACAAACCCTCAAATATAGACATTGCACATCACATGAATTGGCACCAATTTATTATAATTTTACCTGTTGACAGGTGGCGCAATAAACGCTAAGGTCAGCTTTCGGATGCTGACTGCAGTATTTAACAGGTGGAGGCTCCAGTTGGTGCAGCGAATGTCTGGCTGTGGTGTTTTGTTTTCCATGGGTCTCCTCGCACGACGTACAAATACTCACCAGACATTGATTGCAGTGACTCTCCGCCTGAAACATAGGTGTAAGTTAATTACCAGGTTTTTGAAGTGAAACTTCTTAATCGACGTTGAGAGAAATTTAATAGCTGTAAAAAAAAAACGTCACGTTTTTCGGTTACGCGCCATGTTGCTATGAAGTGAAACTTCTTTATCATAAGTGAAACTTCTTTATCGACGCATGAGAGAAATTTTATTGCTATAAAAAAATCTCTTAAAGAAATTTCAGTTTTTACCTGTGTAGTCTGGTAAATTTTGAGTGATAGTAATGTTCTGTTCCTTTTGTGTCACACTACATACATGCTTTATAGTCACGTCTTTATCCTTGAAGAGGTAGGCGTACTATACAGACTATATTTGCCAATTTTAATTTTGTCCCACGTAATGTGTGGCGAGTTTATTGGTGTGTTGAAATGGATAGGCGCAGGTTGTGTCGACTTGCTGTAAATTTTTCTACGCCGCCCATTAGGTTTTACGACTACCATGCCGCTGGCAACCAGAAACAACAGCTTAACGTGCCTTCTAAAGCACGGAAACGCTTATAAATGGCAATGCCATAAAGCGATCCCCCATCTGAGGACCGGCCGTAGTAGGAGGTGCTTAACGCAGTGATTGTTTACATAGCACTGAGTTAGGGGCTACGTGCGCTTCACGACGTTCATGGTGGTGGAAAATAATTTGTATTCCTTAGTCTTTTTTGGAAGGCCTACGCTCAACTGTTATGAGTGTCAAGTGGCTATCTGAGCTGGCTGGCTGATGATACCATCTGATGTTTTTGTGAATTACATGACAATTATTATAATCATTTATTACACAGTTTTATGAAACCGACACGTAAATTGTAAACTCGATTACCCCAGCGTAACCGCGAGACCAACTAGTAACAAGATAAGTATAGCACAGATGTGTTTCAATGCTATTTTTTTCTCGACTTGCTAGGTCTATTTTCACGGTCCATCAAGCGCATCTGATTACCAATATTTATGTAGATTAAGCCATTTTGCCATCTGGTTCAGATATGTGAACACGTTTCAATTGCATAATCGGGTCATGTCGAGATTTGTTTACCCTACATTTTGAATTATTTTACCAGCTGCAACATATGATGCATTTTGTATCTTAATCATTACGATAATTTTATTCTCCTTTTTATCACCCAGTTTCTTTCAATATCTACCAGGATTAAGAGCCTGGGGTACGCTTTCCAATGATGCTAGCAACAGAGGTGATGTAGCTTTTTATATTTTGGCGTTGTTGGGACTTGGGACCGACCGATGCTAATCTCTCATTGGCGCCTTTGGGCGAGCCTCTTTAGCTTACTCAGCAGGTGCTGTATGGTATTATGATTTTAGCCCATTATGAATTCAAGAGCATTGTATTGGATTTTCACACAGCAAAAAGAACCTCCTGTATATCACTTAGTAACTAAAGAACCAAAGAATTCTTGACGATTGGGAAGCGGAGAAGGAACGGTTACATTTTTTAATAGTGTCATTCAGACTGATATTCAGAGATTCTATATAAATACGTGGCACGACAAGAATATCGCCACAATTATTTTTGTAGAGGAGACGTAATTTGTAATATAAATAAATAAATAATAAATATCGTTGGGACAACTCACACAACGCCATCTGATACCAAACTAAGCAGAGCTTGTACTATGGTAACCAAATAACTGATAAACATACTGATATATATCTAAATACATACATATTATAGATAAATAACACCCACACACACATGTAATACATATTACAAATTACGTCTGCTCTACCCCAGTGCATTAAAAACAATTAGTCCGCAATTTAGGGTGTTCCATTATTTTGTATTTAGAATGCCATGGGCGCCCACAGGGGTGTGCAAGGGGGTGCGCTTGCACCCCCCTGGCTAAAAAAATGAATACATTTATTTTCAGAAGTTTCTTTAATTACCTTTATTAATTAGAAATTTATAAACGTCGATTACATTATGGTAATTATAAAAAATGTAATTTCAATTAAAACCCAAATCAAATAATTAGTTAAGCCACAGATGTATCGTTCTACCGTTCTTATATGTGCTTTACAACGCTATTCAGAAAACAAAAGCTTCAACTTTCTTGGTTGCTGTTCAAATTTATTTATAACCAAATCAATGAAATCGCTCCTTTTCTGCACCCTTTTCCTGTGGACACTTAACATACAAAGTCCTGATAGCCTCGTATGACTCATTGTAGACTCGCCGCAAAGTGCTAAATGTGCGCTCAACAGAACATGTTGTAGCTGGAAGTGTGAAGCCAATCTTGATGGCCTCAGCTACGCTAGGGTAGAATAGAATTGCTCTACCTATCAAATCTTAGAAAAACAGTTTCTGAAGAATTTCATCTGATTGTTCTTCGCTTTTCCAAAAGTACCAAGTGGTAACCTCAGCCATGAAGTTTGGTAGAAAAACCCCATACATGTTGTGTATGTCTTCTGCAGCTTGAACAAACGACTTTGCGGTGGAGTTGCATTAGCGAAAATGCTTTCTCTTGCAATGGTGAGAATCGAGCTGTAATAGAGGATATTAGAGAGTCTAAATAAGGTATGAAGATTGAACGTCTGAAAAATTCTTCAACATTTCCATGCGGGTGATTAGATTTGAGGGTTTGCCTTGCTGTAATACAAGTGACTTTTAACTCCACTTCTAATTTTGTGCAAATTTCTGAAGCTTTGTGAAAAATTACTTTGAACTCTTCAACAGCGTTTTTGCGATGTGTTTCACATATTTTGTTGAACTTGGCCATATAGTCGTAAACTGATTTTATGTTCGTGTTAACTCCCTGCAGTGTATTGCACACTGGCTCCAGTTTGGCTGAATAAGCAGCAATCACTAGTAGAGATATAATGTAAGTTGGAGTTACAACTGCTGTGTGTAGCTGATGAGCTTTTTTTCTGGGTTTCGCTGTTATGTGCATTTTGCGAGAGCTCCTCCAGAGCTTGTACAATTAGTACAAAGTGTTCAGAGAAAATCCTTATGCTTTTATATTTTGCCGACCAACGCGTTTCATAAAGCAAGGGGATATTAGGAACTTTCTTCCTTCTTTGACCACTACTTCTAAAAAACTTTATTACGTCTTTCGTTGTTCCAGCAGTATTTCGGATTTCCAAGACCTTATTTAGGTCATTTATTACCAGATTTAGTACATGGCTAGCACAATGAAAGAATATTGCAAGCGGGTACTTTTCCCTGATCAGAGCTTGAACTCCACCTATGTGTCCAGCCATTGTGGAGCAACCGTCGTAACCCTGTCCGACAAGTTTATTCAAATCTAAACCACATGAATTTAAAAATTGAATAATGGTATTTGAAATTGTAGCAGCATCAACTTCTTCCAACAGTGGTGCATATCCCAGAAACTCTTCACAAATTAACGGACTGTCATTTCCTTCTTCAAAGTGTACATACCGAACTCCAATGGACCATTGCTCGACCCCAGATATGTCGGCAGTTTCGTCAGCTAGTACAGAAAATAATGATGCTTTATTCACTTCTTCAATAATATCCTGCTTAAGTACATCAGCGCAGGTATCATTTAAATCATTTTGTATTCGATGGGATGCGTACAAAGAGCTTTTTGCTCCTGACTCTAAATGCCTTTTCAAAACAGTGTCACCAGCCTCTACTCTGAATTGAAGCAAATCTGTAAAAACAGAACCCTTGTCATTTTTCCCACGAATGGGAAGATCATGTGTCCCACAAAACAAAACTGTTATATACAATTGGTCGAAGTTTTACCCTGTTTGCTTCGACTTCTTTGTGATACGCAGCATCTAAAGCTTCATCGGAATCGTCGGGAATAGGACACATACGCGGCATACAAGTCCTTTAAGAGCTGCAGAGTAAGTTAGCCATGGGTAGGTTTTTAGCCATTCTGACCTAAAACTCTTTACATTTTAGCATCAGAATTAACATCTTTTTTGAAATCATAAGTTAGAGCTGGTGCCCAAGGATTTATCAATAACTTGAGACGAATTTCATCCGTAACATGAGTGTTTA
Organism: Thumatha senex; assembly: GCA_948477245.1. NCBI lineage: Eukaryota > Metazoa > Arthropoda > Insecta > Lepidoptera > Erebidae > Thumatha > Thumatha senex. The sequence continues at coordinate 29,265,874 of OX419727.1, forward strand.
AATTTAAGTACAAACAAATTTCAAACTGACTAGCAGTATTTTTCTCGTATTCAGCTCTGAACTCAGTGTCTCTGAACTAAATCTGAACAGCTTGATCTAACCTTTAGTAGCGTAGTCAATCTTGATGAAGAGCTTCCATCTTCTAGTAAGTATGTGTTTGAAGATGACGCAGCTACAGCAAAACCTGATAATGAAGAGCAGGGTGCAGACGACGAAACCGATGAGGGTTTATCTGTATCACTGACAGCCACATCACTTTCAAAACTCACATTGTCAATTTTACGTTTTTTAAAATAGTTCCGAATATCAAACGTAATTATTTAATTATGTGTTCTTCCTGACAGTAGCTTCTTATCACGTTTCAATTTAAGGTTTATAGCAAGCACTAAGCACCTAATTAAAGAGGGTACAATGTATGAATGTGACGCACACGACTTTCTAACAGAACCAATTCATGGCGGCGACTGGCAATCGACAGTACCCGTCATCGTGGCGTCGTCGCGGCCGGCGCGACCGCACCATTTCTCTCCAGGCACTCTCCCTCCATTTGTAAAATGGAAAGGACGTCGCACCCGCTCGTCTTTGTTTCACCACATTTCACGCTACGCGCGCTTGATGTACGTCTCAAGAAGCAAACATCGACCTCGGCATATAAACGACGATTTACCCTCCTTGATGCACAATATACTATTTTTATTTTGTAACTTTTAATAGTTACGATATAGTGTAAAAATACGTTATAAAACACAATATTTTCAAAAAATTACCGGCGGAGTGCCGGACCCTCATTTTACTGGGAGATATTCCATACCCGTTTTGTTCTCATCTTAGTCATCTTCTATTGCACCCCCCCTGTTCCAAATCCTGCGGGCGCCCATGTGCCATAGCACGGCTATCCATGCATTAATGCATTCTCATCTAAATTAACCTGTCTACAAACAGCTCCATTGAAAATTGAGTTACAAAATTCCACGCGACCATTGCAAGTCAAGAAAAAAAATGTAAAATAATAGTTCTTTTCAGAACAACAGAATCTATGTCTTGAGGCCATATTCCATAACGTTTCTCAATACTCAATCGACGCTTGAGAATAGATTTTATAAGGCAAAATCTAACCTCAAGCGTCGATTGAGTAGTGAGAAACGTTCTGGAATACGGCCCTTAGGTCCGTATTCCAGAACATTTCTCAATACTCAATCGACGCTTGAGAGTAGATTTTATATAAGGCAAAATCTAGCTTCAAGCGTTGATTGAGTATTGAGAAACGTTCTGGAATACGGACCTAAGACATTACATCCTCGCAATATATCACTTTAAACGTAACGCGACCATTGGTGATTTAGTAGCTTCTTATAGGTACAGAATCTTTTAAGTAAAAATTCTTCAGCCCCAATCTACCAGAACGGAACGAATGTAATTTGTTGAAATCACGCGTTTGAGGCACGCATTGCACGCCTCGATTGTGTCACACGTGGTTTTGAATCGTGTATTTCGAGAAAAATAATCATTTGTTATGTGAACACACCTTAATGAGATTTATAATTCTACATGCATAACATACATACATATTGTCACGCCATTATCCCCAAAGGGGTAAGCAGAGACATACTATACGCCGACATTTTACCGAATGCATTTTTGTCCCTCGTAACAGGTGGTGAGGTGAGCCAATTGCCGTGTTGAAATAGACAGACGCAGGTTGTGGCTACCTGCTGTTGAAATTTTTCCAGCCGCCCATAAGGCCTTCAACCAGGCTTAACGATTGTCATTTTAAAAAACTATTATTATTTTTGTTTTTTAAATGTTATTTTTGCAATATTCCGCTTTTTTAGAATGTCGTACGATGTCGACGCGTGTTTCGCCTACACACGAGGCATTATCAAGACTGTTTGGCAGCAAAAGTACTTACGCGTTCACCTCAACCTTTTGTAGAACGCAACCAAACGATAGCGCGATGTAGACTCCTAGTTGTTTTGTCTATTTTTGAATAAACTAAGCAAAGCCGAAGTATGGAAGTCTGTTTGTTCGTTCAGCAAAGTACACCCGTCCCGTTTTATAATTACTAACTGCTCTAATACGGACATTTTTAGACCCTTTTCACATAAATGTAAAATTTCAAAACTGTTGTTATCATTCAAAATATGCCCAGTGTCGAGCAAATGCTTCGCGAAATGTGATTTATCTGTGTGACTATTTTTTTTCTTACGACATTGATTATTATATAATATAAAATAAGCTTGTAGTCAAAGAGCAAGGAATATTGCTCACTCTCTCGTTCGCGCCTATACAGATACGAGAATAATTATATTATTCTCTCTATTATTATAATTAGTACCGCATGCCAAGTTTACGTCAAACTGTACGTGAAAATCGCAACGGCGACCTGTCAGTTGCCTACCATTCGTCAGTAGTAATTAGTGTAATCGTATGAAGAGTGACTACTTGGTTGTATGAAACATATATAGAGTAAGGCGTCTCTAAAAGAGAGCGCACGAGTGACATAGATGACTTGTTCTGTGCTTGTAGTAAACTCTTGAGTTTGTTACTGTTTACACTGTTGATTGATGGCACTTGGTGGAACTTGCTACACATCTTCAATGATACAACTTGCACTATCCCACATTACTTATTATTAACCTGACCGGTTTCGCCTTATGACATTTTCTTATATCTATTTATATAAAAATGAATCCCTATTTCCCTTTGTCACGCCATCACGCGTGAACGGCTAGACCGATTTGAAAAATTATTTTTGTATTGGATAGCCCATTTATTGAGGAAGGTTCTAAGCTATATATCATCACTCCACTACACAGGAGAGCGGAAACAGTGATCATAAATATAAAAAAATCGGGGACTTTCATACTTTTTTGGAAAAGTAATAAGCGACGGGATTAAATGGGCGCCACAGGGTTGAAAGTATGTCACGGACGATTCCGGGCAGGTCAGCTAGTTATTATATAAAAATAATGCCGTAAGGCGAAACTGGTCAGGTTAATAATAAATAAAGTGGAATAGTACAAGTGTTGTCATTAAAGATCTCAAGTTAGACTTTTATAATATTGCTAAGACTTCTCACCTTATTATCGGCACTGCACAAGTCACAAAGCACGTTGACACCATCACTATCCTGGGCAGTAGTCATCTTTCTTAAAAGAACATAGTTCAGCGGGAGGGCTGATACGCCTTCCACTGGCAGTTGAGTTTCGTGGCCGCACGTCGGGCAGAGCACGAACTGAAGGTTTTTGCCTGAGACCTGGTTAAAACCAGATTAAACAGGATACAATGGAATATTAATACTGTGGGACTTTTCTTAAATTAATTTTTCTTACTTAAATTAAGCTAATATAAGTTTATACTATAGGATCTACATAACTGAGAAACATACTTATCAATGTCTAAATATGTAGGTACACTTCGTTCGTGGCCCCGCTAACTCGGTGTTCTGTAAACGATCACTGCGTTAAGCAACTTTCGCTATGGCTGATCACTGATGGATGACCACTTTGTGGCATTTACATTTGCGAGCGTTTTCGTGCCTCGTAAAGCACGTTAAGCCGTTGGTCCCGGTTGCCAGTAACATGGCTGTCGTTAAGTCAATTTATATGCCTTATGGGCGGCTTGAAAAATTTGAACAGCAGGTCGCCACCTCCTGCTCTTGTACATTTCAACACGACAATGGGCTCACCACCTGTTACGTGGGACAAAAATGCATGTGGTGTAATGTGGGCATATAGCATGCCTCTGCCTATAAAGCATGATAATATTTATGTATACTACTACAAGCATATATTTCAACTCCAAAACAAACATTTGTGGATCACACAAACATTTGTCCCGACCTGGGAATCGAACAAGGGATCTCAGTGCAGCAGTTCCATACGCTACCACTAACGCCAGCTTTTAAAAATGCAATTACAAAGAAAGCTATTCTAGAATAAAATTGTCATCCTACCTTCCTCGTAAACATTCCATATTTATGTTGTTTCCGTTCCCAAGAGCCTTCTGATCCCGAGTGTCGAAGGTCTGTTTCGTATCCTGATCCTGCTGAACCAATGCCTGAACCTGACCGCGACCCGCCTGGATCTAACTGGATTGAACCTGGAGAGATTTAACTTGTGATAATTATTAGTCTTTACATTAAGCCGTTGGTCCCGGTTGCCAGTAACATGGCAGTCATTAAGTTAAGCTGAAAATTTTTTACAGTAGGTGGCGACAACCTGGGTCTGTCTATTATTTCAACACGGCAATGGGCTCACCACCTTGCATGCACACAGTGAAATGTGGTAGTATAATATTATGACTCTGCCATCGCTCTGGAGATAAGGTGTGATTGATAAACGAATAATAAGGGGGTACAAAGAGATCTTACAGTCATCTTTGAGGCTCAAGTCAGCCATACCAGCAAGTCGTAGACATCCTGACTAACAGAGTAGTTCATGCAGGAGAGAAGGAAATCTCAAAACAAAATTGTAGGTACTCCCAATAAACAACAAATTTGTTAGAAACGATTGACGAAGAATATATATTGTGTAAAAGTAGAGGGTAGAATTAAACAGGGTAGACCGAGAGTTACATACGAAGTCCACGTGAGCAGATTGCTCAAAAATAGAAAGGTCAGAAGTAATGTGAAGTTTTTTATGAAACGATTAATGAAATCTGCAGGCAGTCAAAGAAGCATACATGGATCGCGAAGCTTGGTGATCTATCACTTCTGAATACCAGGTCGGGGATACAGCATGAAGATAGTACCTATATCGGGTGTACTTCCAAAAAGCGCATACCTCCGATCGACCTAACATTTGTATACTAAAAAGTGGTATACTAACGTATTTTGACCTCCTGATCACGAATATCAGAACGAAAATTGGCGCAAAAGCCATTTTGAAAAAAAATAACCCCTTTTCGACCCCCGTCAACCAACCCTGTTAAAAATGTTGAATCTCACATGGAAATAGTAATTGTCCTCATGATGTAACTTACTTAGCCAGATCGAAATCAATTGGTTAGGTTGCGTTTGAGTAGTGACCACAAACGAGCGAGGCGAACGAGCGTAGCGCTAGTGCCGCGGCAGCGGCCGCCGAAGCGTCAGAAATGTTGATCAACAACAACACGCATACACACACACACACCCTTTGAGGAGAAAGCTAAAAAAATAGTCTAAATCAGTTAGGAATGCGCGATCATGCACACCAAACGAAAAGAGGTATTTCTCAGTTTTTCTTATTCAAAATGGCGTTTGCGCCAATACGTCATTTTACAAAATTTCAGATTGATCGGCGGTATGCGCTTTTAGGAAGTTTATCCCCTTTATCTTATCTCTATTTATCTATATTTATAAAAGAAAGTCGTGTTAGTTACACTATTTATAACTTAACAACGGCTATACCGATTTTGATGAAAATTGGTGGGGGGATAGCTTAGAGCCAGGAGACGGACATAGGCTTTTTATCGTGGGAACAAGTGCCTGTGGGAAAAGGGAGCGGGAAAACTTCTATACGCGGGCGAAGCTGCGGGCGTCAACTAGTATATATAAAAGAAAGTCGTGTTAGTTACACTATTATTTATAAATAGTGTAACTAACACGACTTTCTTTAACAACGGCTGTACCGATTTGGCTAAAAAATTGGTAAAACTTTTTATCCCGGGAACAAGTTCCTGTGGGAAACGGGAACAGGAAAACTTATCTACGCGAGAGAAGCCGCGAGCGTCAAATAGTAACTATTAAAAATCAAATTACACAAAATTAAAATGGCATGATTTAAGTACAACTGCTTAGTGACATATTTATTTGTAATACCGTTTGCAGTTTGACACATTTTTTTTTATTCTTTATTTAAAGGACTTTGTATTTACAAATTGTACATGTCGTCCTATGATAGCCTTATAAGTTTGATATACTAAATTACATTAATACATACTAAGAAGACAGCATTTCATATATATATCTCGCCTGTTCAAAATCAGGTTTGGCCAATATACTATGAAGAGCTCCTACGTCGAATCTGTTTAAGCCAGTTTTTAAAAACAATTGGTTTCTTGCTGTTTCATAGCGAGTACACTCCATTAAAATGTGGTGTAAATCCTCAACTACTCCACAAATTTCACAATTAGGTGAGTCAACTTTTCTCATTAAATGATCGAATTTATTCGATACTATATGGCCACTCCTGATTCTGTGTGCTAATACTATATATTTTCTAGGTATCTTACAACCTTCAAACCAGGGCCTACGTGGAGGCTGACATTGAATTGTCTTGTACCATATTCCTTTTTCTAAAGATCTTATTAAATTGAAATACTCTTTCCACATATTGTAACATTTTAGTTTGTAAATTGGTAACATTTCAGAGTAGTACGGTAAGAAATCTATATTCTTTCCATGTATACCTGCTAGCTTCGCTAATTTGTCGGCCTCCTCGTTCCCGCTAATACCTATATGTGATGGAACCCATTGCAGCCTCAGGGTTGTACCGCGTTGTATTAGAGTATCTATTTTGGATACAATATCATATGCTTTCGACCACCTCTATAACCAGAGGCACATCGAGCTAAATGATTTAGTGCACTTTTGCTGTCTGTGCAAATAGCTAATTTAGTGCTATTCATATGGTCGATATCGTATACGATAACGCCTCCGATATTGCAATGAGCTCCAAGGACATAATACTAACCTGTCCCACAATTTTAAATATGTTATTTATATTCTTATTGTTATTAGACTTTACAAAATAGGCAGCTCCACAGACCATCCCGCTCTTCGAACCATCAGTAAAAATAAAGTTCCAGCAATCATCATTTTTTCCGTTTAGTTCTTGTATTACAGATATTTTTAAGTTATTGATTTCGTATCTTTGCTTAGCTTGTGTCATATTATCTAAATTTAACGAAATTACTTGGCTCTATTTAAAATTACTCATCCATGTTCTTAATTTAAACATTTCTAAAGGAGTGCTGGAAGCTACTTTTATATTTTTTAATTCTCTGTTGATATTAATCATCAATGGTAACTTTTTACGTATCCAATAGTGGTTGTCACAAAAAGCGTTAAGGTCTTGTAGTAATTGGCAAATCACATTGTTCTTCCAAGACAAGGACTTTAGATAGTACTTATAGGCTAAGAATCGTCTTCGTAAATGCAGTGGAGGTACACAGAGCTCACTTTCCATGACGTGGATTGGAGTTGTCCTTACAAAACCTCCCTTAACGCCTGATTTTGAATTTTTCCAATTTATATAATTTAGTCCGAGACTACCAGGACTTTAATTGGTCGTGCTAATTAGTGTCTAGCACATAAGACCTTTTAGCCTTTTTGTTACCACCTCACTAAAAAGGCAACGGGTTCAAAATTTATTCCAAATTTAACATCTAAAATAGACACATTTTATTTTATTAAATTTATTCGGCCCTTTAGACCCACCCCAGTTCCGTGCTTCGGAAGGCAAGTTAAGCCGTTGGTCCCGGTTGCCAATAAAACGGCAGTCGTTAAGCCAAGTTGAAGGCCTTATGGGCGGCTTAAAAAATTTCAACAGCAGGTCGCCGCAGCCTGCGCCTGTCCATTTCAACACGGCATTGGGCTCACCACCTGTTACGTGGGACAAAAATGCATACGGTGAAATGTGGGCGTTTAATATGCCTCTGCCTACCCCTTCGGGGATAAACGCGTGACAATATGTATGTATGTATAATTGGCTAGCCGCACTAGTGTCGTATAAAAAACAGGCGAAATCTATACGACTCCTTATTAAACTTATATAAAGTTTCCTAAGATGTATGGGATTTAAACCCCATGAAGCACCCGCTAAAATCTTTAATAAATTAAGCTTATTTTGTACTTTTACCGTAATTTCATTTATGTGTTTTCCCCATTTTAAGCACCTATCTAACCATAAACCCAAATATTTGTAGTTATCCACCGAACCTAATGCCTTTTTATTTAAGTAAAGTTTATGTTTAAATATTATGTTTTCTATACCCTCTACTAAATACGCAAAATTTTGTTTTAATTTCTGATATTCTTAAGCCCATATTACTAAGAAATGAAGATAATCTATGTAACGCATTTTGTATTTTATTTTGACTTTCTATAAGGTTTGACATGTACTGTTAAATCCGAATCTGCATACTGGCAAATGAATACGTTACTAATACTGAGAAAAATTTTCGATGTTAAAATATTGAATAAAATCGGTGAAATAGGGTCTCCTTGTGCTAAACCTAAGTTAGAGTACCTAACCATTCACTTATTTTCACCATCTTTTATTTTCAAATGTCTCTCATTTAAAAAATTCCGGAGATATGAGCAAATTTTTTGTACTACATTACATTCATTCAATACTTTTATCAATTCCCTTACCGATACATTATTGTAAGCGATTTCGATATCTATAAAACAAGCCAATGTACAGTGGTTATTCGAGAATCCTAATTGAATTTGTGTCACTAATCGTGTTAGATAATCATGGCATGACTGCCCTCTGCGGAATCCTGATGTGAAGGGAGATAGAATATGATTTTTCTCAATGAACTCTCTACTCTAGGCGTTTTGTTATCATATTATGTAAAATTTTACAAATCCAAGAAATTAAAGCTACTTTTTATCCCAAGAACAAGTTCCTGTGGGAAACGGGAACGGGAAACTTATCTACGCGAGAGAAGCCGCGAGCGTCAACTAGTAACTATGAAAAATCAAATTACACAAAATTAAGATAGCATGATTTTAGTACAACTGCGTAGTGACATATTTATTTGTAATATCGTTTGCAGTTTGACACATTTTTCTGTAAATACAAAATTACGTACATATTAGATACATCTCTGTACATGAATCAGCAAGACACTTTTGGCTCAACACGAAGGTCGAGGGTCTACCGGATGATCATGCTTATGAATGGCATTGAGTAGCTGATTCATTGGCTAATAATAAAGACCCAGATGGCAAAATCACAGATTTAAATAAAATGTTTACCAGAAGAGTCGATGAACTAGCTAGCTAGAGAATTAAACTAGGTAAAAACTAACTTGACGGTCAAATTTAAATGAAACATGAACCGACGATGAATGAATGACGAAAAACGATGTTTTTCGTTTTATTGTGTGTGATTTAGATAGATAAAACTGATTGAAAAAGGATAGGGGATGAAGTGTAGAAGCGTGCCCGTCGCCATCCTGCCAGCCCAGACTGCAATTATACTCCAACATGAGTACTACCCTACCATATATGTATGTTGGACTTCATCCCCCATCTCAATACAATCTCTCTAATTGACAATGGCAGCTCCATATAAAAATATACGTATAAGGAGGGTCTTCGATGGGCTCAATTCTGTTGAGGCTGACTTTAAACCTGCAGATCTGGATAGGTATAATGACCAGCTGTCCTTAGCAGTCAATAAAAGCAGACCTCCAGTTTCAAATGTAGTTTGCAAATGATGAAGATGTATCTACATAATGTAGATCCAGAATTCAAGACGCTCAATAATAAGTTCCTCGGCTAGTGCTGTAAACTAAATAATAACACACGAAATCGCTTATATTATACACCGTGTTATAAAAGATGATTCCGTGAATGATCGAACAAACAAACTTTCCCTGTTTATGAATGCGGTGCGTGCGTCTGTTTAATATCTTATTGTTATGGTTATAAACGACGATACTCGCCGGCTGTGATGATTTTTGTGAATCATACTACCCTGTACGAAAGTTATCAAGGGGCCGAGTCTACTATTGACAAGCCGTACAATAGAACCAGTATCGCTGTTTTTACCTGTCAAAATGTTAGTAGACTATCAAAAATGTCACTGTCTAGCGGCCACTGGCGCGGTACGTGTTAGTAGAATTCGATCGGCCGACCAATAGAAGTCTGTTGGAGTACGATTGTAATAGTAGACTACGAAAAACTGTCAAAATTGTACCGGTGGCTTTCTATTGAGCGAAGATTTCTATTCTCTTCCGACGCGATTGAATAAGTAGACTTGGCCCCCTGTTTGATTGTTTCGATAGCGCAGTGGTAGCGTATGCGACTGCCGCACTGAGGGCCCTGGTTAGATTCTCGGTTTGGAACAAATATTTGTGTGATCGACAAATGTGTGTTACGGAGTTTGGGTGTTTCCTATGTATAATATGTATGTATTTAGAAATATATAAGTACTAGTTGACGTCCGCGGCTCCGCACGCGTGGTGAAGTTTTCCCGTTCACGATTCCCACATGAACTTGTTCCCGGTATAAAAGTACATTATGTGTTATTCTGATGTGTAAGCTATACTATTATAAAGTTTCATCAAAATCCATTCAGTAGATTTTGCGAGAAAGAGTAATAAACATCCATACTTTCAAACTTTCGTGTTTATAATATTAGTAGGATGTTAATCAGTTGTCTTGATCCCATACCACAAGCTTATATTAGCTTATTTTGGGCTAGATGCAAACAGATAGATACTGTGTAAAAAATAAAATGACTTAATGTGCCTAATCATCATAATATTAAATAGCTAACTAACTATCTTCACGCTGTATCCTTGACGGGGTAGTCAGAGAGGACAGATCGCCAGGCTTCGCGATCCATGCATACTGCTTTCGCTTCTTGTAGATTCATCAATCGCTTCATACACGCACGTCTGGGTATCCGAGTACTTTTGACTTTTCCGTTTTTGAGCAATCTGCTCACGTGGTCTTCATATGTCAGTCTCGGCCTACCCTGACTCCTTCTACCCTCTACTTTCGCACAATAAATATTCTTCGTCAATCGTTCCTCATTCATTCGTTGGACGTGTCCAAACCAACGGAGCACGCCCTTTTCCAGCTTAACGCTGACACTTTCATTCAAACCTGCCATACTGCGTATCACTTCGTTACGTATTCGGTCGGCCAAAGTTACGCCGCACAATTTTCGAAGTGATCGCATCTCCACAGCATTCAATTTACTTTATTTTGTTTACACTTTACTTTACTTTACCTTATTTACACAATTTCATTCACTTGCTCTAGACGTTCCTGGTTTAATATTATATAAGTTACCTACCTTGAATACTATTTTGGATATTCTTCGTAAAGATTATGTGTTGTCTGTTTATGCTATCGATTAATGGCACTTGCTTACACATCACGTATGATATACATAAAATATGTGTCAACTTTGAAAATGCCATAAGGCGAACCCGCTCAGGTTAAAATGTAATAATGTGGAATACTTTTTATTATACAATTGTTTTTAATCAAGTTATGTGATGTCGTGTAGGTAATTAAATAACGTACCTACTTTCAATATCAGCTCAACGGATGAACGGATTTGGTTTGAAATTGTAAAATTTAATAATAAATATATTGGGACATTCTTTTGTCTTCTTTTTTTACACAGCGCCGTCTAGCCCATGTAAGCTAACATAAGTTTGTGTTATGGGATCTAGACGACCGATAAACATAGTTATATATTGAAAACAAACAATTTAATTTAAAACTCTTACTTTAAGAGGATTAACTTGGAGTTCAAAATATGTTGTAGATAAAGTCACGGGGCATAAATTAATCTTTAAAAATGTAAGATTTTTCAGATATGAGGACGTATAGCAGAGAGGGTAACTGAAATTTATGGGTGTAAGGGGCCTATCGACAGCTTTGGGCCCAAGCCGACCTCACCTGCACGTGGTGCACCTGCTGATCGACGGACGAGACTACTGCGCGCAGGTACTGAAAATGTGTGCCAGGTGGCAAAAAAAAATGTGATTGTTCTGAAGAACTCTTCCAACTAGTCACACCCTCTCCCTTCCGGTCCCGAACAACACGGGCTGGGCAGAGATGTCATCCTTACACTGTGGACACAATCGTGCCCAAAACCGAAAGAATCTGTAGAACTTTCTCATGTCGCACTATAAAAACATGGAACCCTCTACCAGCGCACGTGTTACCCTCCTCTTACAATCCTGGGTCCATTAAGAGAACCACGAAAAGGCATCGGCACGGAGCCCTGCGGGTTGAGATAGCGGCCCCAACCACGTGTCGTTATCTTGCTTACCATCGGGCGGGCACCGCCATTTAAACGTGCCACATATAAAAAAATGCAGTAAGAAGTCCTGCTAGGGTCCACCAAGAACTCCAAGTCCCAAGCGACTTCACCTGCTGACCAACAGACGAGGTCATAACGTACTACGGGATTGTAAGGTCAGACGGCAGTCGCTTCCAATGGTGTCGAAGATAAAAAGTCAAACCCTAGCTATTTCTAGCGGCAAAAAAAAAAGCCGTTCCCAGGCTATCAAATACAGATAGAATTCGGAAGCAACTGAAATATACTAAGATGCAAAGAAGAAGTGTCAAGTGCAAACAACTAAAAGATAAACACCACGGACAGCTGTGATCGAATCTAAAATGATCTAATGAAGATTGATGTCCTTTATACACCCTTATAAGTTATGTCTTCTAGTGCTTAACCTAAACCAGCGATCGGTGGAACAAACTATCCATCCTGTTCTGTTATAATAACCTTGACAGTAACTGCGAGTCAATAGGTGTAACTAAACAAATGTTTTAAGACAAAAATAGGCGTGCGGTAAGGAAGCTAAGATAATGTTGCTATTAGGAGTAAGTTGCATTTGTTTGTGAGTCCTGTCATAGCGCGCGCCGGGTGGCGGGACTATATTTAGACACACATTAGCTAAGTTCCTGTTTCTATGAGAACAAATGTAAAGATGTTACTAAGTACCTGCTTCAGGTATACTTTAACTGATTACGAAATCAAACATAGTAAAGAGTATAGATTTAAAAAGTAAGAATAGGTATTACATGCCGTTTTACTTCTTAGGAGTGTCGCGGAAATATATTCCTATTGGTTTTCGCTTTTCACGTCTTCTGATTTCGTAAGGGCCCTCGAGAGCGACAAGATGCGAGCAATACCACCAGACGGTCAGGTTAGCCCTGTTTTTCGATGTATCATCACTTACTAGCCTTATAAAATCACATTAAAAGTCAACATGATACCGATGGATGACCAATCGATTCATGATGCGATTATGTATTAGGTCGGGCTCTACGTTGTGTGGCTTCGCATAGTGTTGTGCTTCAAGCCTCATTGGCCACATTGTCGCTATGTGCCTAATGTGTGTTGTATACTAACAAGATTAAACTACAATAGCAGATGACAATGCATTGGACATAGTCACACAAAGCTCAAGGTTCTTCCCCTATACTATGTCCAAAATACGATGAGAGATTACCGTGAGAGTTCGTCACACTTATACATAAAGGTTCATACAACTAAGGTGACACACATGCTAAAGGACCATTAATCGAGAGTGATGATATTACCGTTATGAAACGCAGGCTGCGGCTGCCTGTTGATTTTTTCTAAGCCGCCCATAAGTAAGGGCTGCAACTTGGTTTAATGACTACCCTGATTCCGGCACAAAGTATGAACGATATGACCGATAAACGATATAACTACCTTTCGAAGAACGAAAACAAATAATTTCCCAGTTGCTTCCAAAACCTACCTGGATTTGTAACCTGGGGTCCACTTTTATACAGCTGCTAGGAGCAGCTGTCATTTGACTTTTAATCTTCGGCATTATTCGGAGCGATTGCCGTATGACCAATGATGTAAGGGCCTGCGTAGTTGCTTGGTCCGTTTGTCAGCAGGTGAACAGTTAGCAGATGATCTTCGTGGGGCCCCTTACACCCTAATCTCATTGATACACTGTAGCATAATCATCATAACTGACAGGACAGTATCCATTCGTTACCTTCACAGTATATTACACCAAAATGCGCAAAACTTCCGTAAGAAATGCTGATCTATCATATAAGGGCAACATCGAGGTTCTACACTCATGTACAAATCAGACATGTAGGTAGTAAATAATACTCCTTCTTAAAGTTACCAGCTGTCTAATAGGTGTGCAAATATCGAGGACAGTTTTCACAGATATTTGGTTCTTTGGCTATAAAAACAATATACGGAAGATCTCGGAATACAGGATAATTTGTGGAGTCGATGTAGGTATCTCAATTGCATGACGCATGCGTACCTTACACTTATTTATTTGTTAATTTATGGTCGGTATAGAACCGTTCACCTGGATATAATAGTTAAACGAAACTACATAAATAAATGAACGTTAAATTCTATGGGGGTTTCCCTGAATCGTGGGTGGTAATGCGTATACAAAACACAAGAAAAATATACATCGCGGCAGCAAATGTGTCTTCAGTGTAAACAATGTAGAATCCGATTTTGAAAGAGAGCTCATAATTCGTGCAATGATCTGCCGTGGTGTGTGCACCTATTATTCTTAATAAATTTATGTATCTGCGTTCGAAACAAGTTAAGCGTCTCTAGGTAATGAGAAAGTGATAACTTACGGTACTGTATAAGACGTGGCCATGGTCTTATTAAGAAGCTTGTTGTCACGGAAAATGGGAAGGGTCATGCTCTTAGTATCACTCTGTGATCGAATCCGTAACGAGGAAATTCGAAAGAGTCATCAACAGTTAAAAGAATCGCATGGCTTAAGTGGCAGTGAACGACCCGTATTACTCATAGCTCAAAAGTACTTTAGTGGCGAAAAATCGACCCAGCCATTCTTGAGTTAAGTATAAATGATTTTTAAGAGACTAGCTGAGACTCGCGGCTTAGACCGTGACATACTTCGAAACCCCATCGTAATCATTTAATGCCATCATACTTTTACTATAATGTATGAAAATTTGCCCGATTTGTTGACATTTATGATTACTGCCCAACTCCTCAGGGTAGTAGCAAGATGATGGTGATATATAACCTATAGCGTTCCTCGATAAATGGACTATCCAACACAAAAAGATTTTACCAATTCGAACGGTAGGTACAACCTAGTTATTGAGATAAGCTGAAATTTTATGTACAACTGGGACTTTGCGCCTAAATGTAAGCGAGGGCGGTACTTTGAGCAAAGTGTGAAAGAAAGAGGTGCGTGTCTTTATTTAACTTCTAACCTATTAAATGGCGATAACAAAGTTTTTATGAATCCTTCAAATGCTCTCACAGATACTTTAACTATCGACCAGAACAACTATTAACGGCCTGTTTTATTAACATCAATGAGATGTCCAATATAACATGAACTCTATATATCACACACTCCAAACTTTTTAATAGGGATTTCTTTGTTCTTTGAGATCTGTTTGAAATTGTCAGTCAAAGAACAGATGTCCTCGTATAAATATGTTTGTTAAATATTAAAGCGCGATTAATGATTTTGATTTCTATCTACAGGTTGTTTCTATATTTTACAAAGTTTGTCCTTATATTATTATAAAATTCGAATGCCTATTTATACTAATATTATATCTATAGTAATATTATAAAGCTGAAGAGTTTTTTTGTTAGTTTGTTTGGTTAAACGCGTTAATCTCAGGAACTACTGGTCGGATTAGAATTTTTTTTTGTGTTAGATAGCCCATTTATCGGGGAAGGCTATAAGCTATATATCATTACGCTACTACACTAGGGAGCAGAGCAGTACTTATAAATGTCGGCAAAACGGGCAAATTTTTATGCATCATTGTAGAATTTATAAGCGACGGGATTAAATAGGTGCGACGGGAGGTCGAAATATTCCACGGGCGAAGCTGTGGGGTCAACTAGTGCTTTTATATACAAAGGTAGATTTGAATGAAGCTAATACTGATTGTAATGGGCAGGCCCCACCAAAATCTTCGGGGCTCAAGCTAACCTCATCTACAAGTGGTCGTCCATTGTCGTCCAAGAGTCGCTCCGAACAATGTCAATAATCATATCTGCTCTTAACAGCCAATAAAAGCGAGATTCAGGTAAAACATCCAGGTAACGTTTTTTTTATACCACTAAGGTGGCAGATAAGCGAACGGTCCACCTGATGGAAAGTGGTAACTTTAGCCTATAGACGTTTGCAACACCAGACGTGCAGCATTCGCGCTGCCGACCCTGTAAAAACTTTCTAAGACCTATTTTGAAGAACTCCATACTGTAGATGTTCGGAAAAACCCAGGCAGGGAGTTCATTCTACAATCTAAGCGTGCGAACGTTAACGTTTACTGGAGAAACGCTAAGATGAAGAAAAAGTATAGCAAACAGATAGCTTATAATCTGAATTTTATTCCGGTTAGAGGCTACTAGGAACCCTCAAACAGGAATTAGAACATTAAGTGCCAATGATTCTTCAATAAAGGCCAAGTAAATAAACATGGCACCCTATAATATGCGATAAATATCAAGATAGTGTTTGTGAACAATAATAATAAGGAAAAGAAGAAAGAAAAATATTTTTATTTATGAATCATATCATTGGTCATTATAAAAACATTTTTATTTATGAATCATATCAATGGTCATTATAAAAACATTTTTATTTCTGAATCATATCATTGGTCATTATAAAAACATTTTTATTTATGAATCATATCATTGGTCATTATAAAAACATTTTTATTTATGAATCATATCATTGGTCATTATAAAAACATTTTTATTTCTGAATCATATTATTGGCCATTATAAAGGAAGATAGAATTTTGAAATAGAGCTTTGTGTTACAAATGGTTACACGGTTAACCGTGCATTAACAATCTTCAGATGTACCTAATATTTATTTATTTATTTATCACTTTATTGTACGCCGAGACAGTATTATGATATAGAAATTTGATACAAAAATAGCAGTACAATGGGCGGCCTTATCGCTTAAAGCAATTTCTGCCAGGCAACCTTTGGATGGAAAATATATATTGGTAGGAACTAACTGGTAGTTGTTGGCGTCAAGTTATATAGAAGTAATATATATACTCGTAATACAATACTTAATAATAAAATCAAAATAAGTATTGAAAAATAAAATAAAATACTCATAAATATATACTTACAAATCAAATAATATAAATGTATACATACAAATATTTAAATATTATAATAAAAAATGAATTATATTATTATTATTAATTTATATGAAAATCAAACCGTATATCTATATCTACTAATATTATAAAGCTGAAGAGTTAGCACTAATCTTAGGATTTGAAAAATCTATTTGTGTTAGATTGTCCATTTATCGACTTACTCTGGTGCTGTTCTAAACCAAGTCCAGTATCCACGTTAGGTATTGTCAAATGTATTTACTAAAAGTGCCAAGAACATGTACCTAAAATAAACAAGGAACTATATAGTGGCGGATTTTCTATGTACCTACTTGTATAAAAGCCATCTGATACCTTGAATGTATCTCACCCCAGTTAGTCTCCGAGCTAACACATAAGACCACTGTGCAGAAGAGGCGCAGGCGTAGTTCCACCTTTCATCAAATCAAGCAAAGACTACAATAGTATAGTGTCAACCAAACTTGTGTCAATTATTTATTTATAATTTTTCCTTTATTGTTATTTTTATAAGTTTAAAATTTGTGTGTCTATATAGTGTTTTATGTATATATACATATATGTTAAATTGCAGCAATGCGGAGGTAAGTCAACCTACTTCATCACTATTTGATTTAGTTCGCTGCCCTCACTGTTCCCAAGCCCGTTTCTTTAGGGGTGAGCGGGGTTTAAAAATACATGTTGGGAAAGTGCACAAACTCCAACATGTATTTGCGAACCCTTCGGCACATGTTTCTCCCACTACTTTAGATATTAACAGTGACGAGTCGCCTTTTTGGAAAACACTCTCAAAATTAAAAAATTCTGTTCCCGTTTTAAAAAGAATTCCTCGGGGTGCAAGATCTACGGTGGCTAGATGTTTAGCTAGTTACTTGGGTCTTGCAGTCCGAGAAAATTCTAAATCGGCTTGGGAGCAGCTGCTCACCTTCCCATTCAAAATTCTTCACATCAATAAGGACAAAACTACAACTTCGAAATCCTTAACTGCCCAAATAAAAAATAATTGCAATAATTTGACTTATAATTTAGATGCAAAATTTTCAATAGTACGCAAAAATAATTTTTTCAATTTAGTTGAAGCCAAATTAAGGGATGGTGACCTAAGTGGGGCGTCGAGACTCCTTTTCAGTAGTGATGTGGTGGCGCCATGTACGCCTGAAACACTTGCGGTCCTGCAGAGCAAGCACCCGGCGCCTGTGGATGACCTTCGTTTCCCTGAGGCTCCTGACTCAAGCCTTGACTGCCTCAGTGTTACTGCCAAGGATGTTTTGAGTGCCGTTAATTCTTTTCGTTGTGGTTCTGCTGGTGGCCTCGACGGCTTGTCTCCACAGCATCTTAAAGATCTTGTGAGTCCAAGCGCTGGGGACGCTGGTGAAGTGCTTCTTGGGGAGTTGGCGGCTCTCATGAATCTTATGCTCTCCGGTGGTGTAGTCGATGACATCATTGATATCTTGTATGGGGCCAATCTGTGTGCACTTTACAAGAAAGATGGTGGCATTCGCCCCATTGCCGTAGGGTGTACTTATCGTCGTATGGCAGCAAAAATGTGTTGTAATTTTTATAAAGAGCATTTAGCTGAGGAATTTCAGCCCCTCCAAATAGGATTTGGTTCGAAAGGGGGCTGTGAGGCTGCCATACACGCACTTTCTACATACCTTGACAGTGGGAAAAGCGAGGTAATCCTAAAGGTTGATGTGAAGAATGCTTTCAACTCGGTGTATAGGGACACTTTGTTGTCCCAAGCTAAATTAGAAATTCCAAAAATATACAACTTTCTTTGGCAATGTTACAGATACCCAACAAAACTACTATATCAGGACAATGTTTTAGAATCAGCTGTTGGGTGTCAACAAGGTGATCCTCTCGGACCGGTAATTTTCAGTTTAGCTATTCATCCTATTATTCGCGAGTTAAATTCAAAATTTAATGTGTGGTATCTAGATGATGGTACTTTGGGAGGGGAAGTTGAGACAGTTTTACAAGATTTAGTAGTTTTAAAAAATAAATTTAGTTCCATTGGTTTAGAGCTTAACACAAATAAATGCGAAATTTTTATTAATGGTAATATGGACAAGAAATTAATATTTTCCAAATTTAATTCATTAACTCCTGGTATCAAAATTATCGGGAAAGATTCACTTCGCCTCCTAGGGTCCCCAATTTTCGAAGATGCCTACAATAATTTTATAGAACAGAAAATTCAAGATTTTTGTGATATTTCCGATCGTCTACTCAAAATTAACATTCATTCGGCTTACACCATTCTCCGGTTTTGCTTGTTTGTACCAAAATTTACTAATGTTCTCAGGTCAACTCAATTTTGGAAACACTCTGGCCTTTTAGATAAAATAGATAATATTATAATAAACACTCTCAGTAAGATTTTAAATGTGGCCTTGAATGACCGTTCGTCACTGCAAGCGACTCTGCCAATACGTTTGGGTGGCCTCGGCATTCGCAAAATTTCCGATATTAGTTTACCAGCGTTCCTGTCCTCAGTCCACAGTACGGAGGCGTTAACTAGGAAAATTCTCGCACCTACACTAGTTAATTCCGAAATACTGTGTAAGATTGAAGCAGTAAATGCTTGGAAAAATGCCTGTCCGAACTCCGACTTGCCAAGGAACCTTTTCTCACAGCGTCAGTGGGACGGGCCGCTTTGCAGTTTAGTAAGAAACAATTTATTAAGCTCCAGTACGACAGCTGCTGAGCGAGCCCGTTTACTGGCAGTGGGCACGTGGGAATCGGGTCTGTGGCTACAAACTCTTCCTTCGTCTAACATAGGGACCATGTTAGACGATACTACCTTTCGCATTGCTTCCTGCCTTCGTTTGGGTGCGCCATGTGTTTCTCCGCACCAGTGCCATTGTGGAGTAGTCGTCGATCGCCTTGGACATCATGGCTTGTCTTGCTGCAGAAGTGCTGGGCGATTACCACGGCACGCGAGTCTTAACGACTTAATCCGACGTGCTCTTGTCGCCGGCGGTGTGCCAGCTAAACTTGAACCGAATGGTTTGGCGCGCGACGACGGCAAGAGACCGGACGGTATGTCGTTAATGCCGTGGAGGATGAGTAGGTGTTTGGTGTGGGACGCTACGTGTGTCGACACTCTTGCTCCTACTCATCTTCCAGGTACTGCTGGTTGTGCCGGTGCCGCCGCTGCTTCTGCGGAGACCCTTAAACGGCAGAAATATTTGCAACTCGTAAGTGATTACGTTTTTGAGCCGTTTGGGGTCGAGACGTTAGGGTCCTGGGGTCCAAGTGCTCATAATCTATTTCAAGAGATTGTAAAGCGCCTAATTGACACTACTCGTGACCAGAGGGCTGGTTTCTTTTTCGCACAAAGGCTAAGCATTGCCATTCAACGTGGCAATGCTGCCAGTCTTCTGGGAACGCTACCAAGTGAGGACTGCGATGCGGAGAAATTTTATGACGCATGTTAGGTCTTTGTTTCTTAGTTATTTTTAGTAAGTTTAGAATTAATTTATCAAAATATTAAGTGCTGTAAAAACTGAACAAGACAAATAAAATTATGATTTGAACCATTTTAAATATATAAATAATATATACAAGTAATTACCATTACGTATATTAGTAATATACGTGTTCCTATGTAATGTATAATATTTTTATTTATTGCTTGTTAAAGTAATAGCTTTTAACAGCTGATTTTAACTTTTGCAGTGTCTCAGTTTGTCTAATAGCCAGCGGTAATTTATTCCACAAGCGAACTGCTGTGACGCTAAAGGAACTATCAAAAAAGTTTGTGGAATGTGGTGGCATTTTAATTCTAAGCTTTCCGATGACCTCAAGCATCTGTCATGCGTATCATGTAGGAACTTAAAACGTTCCTTTAAATAGGACGGTGTCGATGGGTTAAACAAAATATTATATAACAAGGATAGAATATGAGTATTCTGGCGAAGTCTTATAGTTAACCACTTAAGCTGTGTACGAAACTGTGAAACGTGATCATACTTGCGCAAGCCAAATATGAATCGTATGCAAACATTTTGGAGACGCTCAAGTTTCTCTAATTGGCTTTCGGTGAGATCTAAGTAACTGACATCTGCATAATCAAGGATTGGAAGAAGCAAGGAGTTTGCAAGCGCAATTTTTGTAGCTCTAGGAAGAAAACGCTGCAGTCTCCTTATAGAACCTGCGGAAGCGAACATCTTCCTACTTACCTCCTGCAGCTGAGGACTCCATGATAAATTGGAATCAATAATAATACCCAGATTCTTGACCTTATCGCAAACAGGAATGGCTGTACCATCAAAAACAAAGTGTGGAATTTGCGACCAATTTATTTTCGGTGTTGTTTTTGGGCTGCCAATTATTATGATTTGTGTTTTTGAAGGATTGACTTGTAGCCCATATGAACTACTCCATGAAGATATTTTTTATAAATCTTTCTTTATGGCATCCACCGCCTCTGATAGCTGTTCCAGGGGTGCCTGTGTATAGATTTGGAGATCGCCTGCGTAAAGGTGGTAGAAAGAAGTAAGTTGATTTGAGATAGTATTTATAAAAATTACGAAGAGGAGGGGAGAGAGAACGCCACCCTGGGGCACTCCGATACTAGTATTGCACCAACTGGATACGTCATTATCAACATGTATACGTTGTCGGCGGCCACACAGGTAACTACGGAACCACTCTATTACCGTAGGAGATATGTTAAGAGAGCGGAGCATCGAAAGTAAAATGTCAAAGTCTACGGTGTTAAACGCGTTACTGAAATCTAGTAGACAAAGAACAGTTAACCTCCCATTCTCTATACCAGTCCTAATGTCGTCTGTAATATTTACCAAAGCTGTGGTTGTACTGTGACCGGGACGAAACCCGGACTGGAATGGATTGAGAAGATTATTTTTACGGATAAATGAGCTTAATTGGATGGTGACAAGGCGTTCAAGTGATTTAGAAAGGAATGGTAGAATTGATATTGGACGGTAATCTGTCAATAACTGAGGGTTTGATTTTTTTGGTAAAGGAGTAATTAAAACGTTTTTCCATGGCGATGGGAAAATACCAGACGTTAAGGAATAGTTAAAAATGTAACAAATGATGGGTAGGATTTCATCGAGGTTTGGAAGAATCATATTTCGCCCGACACAGTCACTACCAACAGCTTTGGACGTGATCGCCATCACATCACTTTTTATTATGGAATAAAAAACTTAACTATCTTCACGCTGTATCCCTGACGGGGTAGTCAGATAGGACAGATCGTCAGGCTTCGCGATTCATGCATACTACTGTCGCTTCCTGTAGATTTATTAATATCTTCATACATGCATGGGTATCCGAGTACTTTTGACTTTTCCGTTTTTGAGCAATCTGCTCACGTGGTCTACATATGTAAGTCTCGGCCTACCCTGACTCCTTATGGCCCTCTACTTTCGCACAATATATATTCTTCGTCAAACGTTCCTTACTCATTCGTTGGACGTGTTCAAACCAACGGAGCACGCCATTTTCCAGCTTAACGCTGACACCTTCATTCATACCTGCCGTATTGCGTATCACTTCGTTAATTATTCAGACAGCGGGGACAGCGTGGTCGTCACATACACTACCACTTATGCCAACGAGGCAGTCAAATTTGTTTGAACAGTTAATTTATTTATTTATAAGAAACACCCCAAGTGAAAATATGTCACAATTTGCGAGCATATCAAGATCCGTTTTCGACCAGGTACTTTTCTTACACATAATAATAAAAAAAAAAAAAGTATAGCTTCAACTGTAGAATAAAATATATAAATGTACCTACCTACAACACAAAGTCTCAGAGACTACCTACTAATATTAAAGACCTACTAATACTAAGGAGGTTTGGATGATAGTTTAAAGTTTGGATGATAAGGATAATCTCAGGACCTACGAACCCGATTTGAATAAAATATGTTTGTTTTAGATAGTTCATTTACTAAGGAAGGTTTCAAGCTAATAAATATCCATCACGCCTTATCCCCGAAGGGGTGGCAGAGGCATATTATATGCCCACTTTTCACCGTATGGATTCCTGTCCCACGTAATAGGTGGTGGTCAAGCTATATATCATCACGCAATTTCCAAAAGGAGCGGAGCAGTAATCATAAATGTCATCTAATCGGGCAGACTTCCCTATACATTTGAAATTTATAACGGTTAATTGTGTAATATAATCTACCACTCATTCATTACGTTTAATCTAGTTCTCTAAGTGCAGGAGGCCGAGTCTGCTATTTCAATCGTGTCGAAATAGATTTGAAATAGAAAGCCACCGGTACAATTTTGTCAGTTTTGCGTAGTCTACTATTACAATCGTACTCCAATACACTTCAATCGGTCGCCCGATAGAATTCTACTAACACTTAGGTACCGCGCCGGTAGCCGCTAGTCAGTTGCATATTTGATAGTCTAATAACATTATGACAGCTAAAACAGTGATTCTGATTCTATTCTACGGTTTGTCAATAGTAGACTGGGCCGCAAAGTAGAGCGGTCTTGTGGGCAAAGTGAACTGGTGTTCTAATTGGTTGACGGATTCGAATTAAATAGAGCCTGATCCTAAAGACGTTGACTAAATTTATTGTGACAACAAGGTACTGCTAGTAGCAAATTCGAGGAGACTTTTATCAGTGTACCGAAATCACAATTTGCTGCGGTCTGCCGAATCGAACTTTTCCCAATCTATATATCTATACTGATCTATACTATAATATTAAAATGCTAAACAGTTTGTTTGGTTGATTGCGCTAATCTCAGAAACTACTAGTTCGAATAGATTTTTGAAGTGAAAACTTCTTTTTCTGTAATGGGTATAAAATCTTAAACTCGCGTCAGGACACGTGACCTGATCGAAAAAGCGTAAGATTTTTATCATCATCATCTTTACGTCGATCCCGGTCAATTTTTGAAGGAAAAACTTCTTTTAGCGCGGTACGCATATTTTTAGATGAGATAAAATCTCTGGACTCGCGACCATAATCATCATCATCATCTAACGTTGATTCCGGTCATCTACAGGTCTTATTAAATAATGCTGTGTAATCAATTAGGACTCTTTCAGTGTAGAATTATTTTTTATCATCATCATCTTTACGTCGATCCCGGTCAATTTTTGAAGGAAAAACTTCTTTTAGCGCGGTACGCATATTTTTAGATGAGATAAAATCTCTGGACTCGCGACCATAATCATCATCATCATCAAACGTTGATTCCGGTCATCTACAGGTCTTATTAAATAATGCTGTGTAATCAATTAGGACTCTTTCAGTGTAGAATTCTTTTTTAACATCATCATCTTTACGTCGATCCCGGTCAATTTTTGAAGGAAAAACTTCTTTTAGCGCGGTACGCATATTTTTAGATGAGATAAAATCTCTGGACTCGCGACCATAATCATCATCATCATCTAACGTTGATTCTGGTCATCTACAGGTCTTATTAAATAATGCTGTGTAATCAATTAGGACTCTTTCAGTGTAGAATTATTTTTTATCATCATCATCTTTACGTCGATCCCGGTCAATTTTTGAAGGAAAAACTTCTTTTAGCGCGGTACGCATATTTTTAGATGAGATAAAATCCCTGGACTCGCGACCATAATCATCATCATCATCTAACGTTGATTCCGGTCATCTACAGGTCTTATTAAATAATGCTGTGTAATCAATTAGGACTCTTTCAGTGTAGAATTATTTTTTATCATCATCATCTTCTTTTAGCGCGGTACGCAATTTTTTAGATGAGATAAATTTTTTTTTCATGATCATCATTAACGTCCATCCCGGTCAATTTTTGAAGTGAATATTCTTTTAGCGCGGTACGCTTATTTTTAGATGAGATAAAATCTCTGGACTCGCGACCATTATCATCATCATCATCAAACGTTGATTCCGGTCATCTACAGGTCTTATTAAATAATGCTGTGTAATCAATTAGGAGTCTTTCAGTGTATATTTATTTTTCATCATCATCATCATTAACGTCGATACCGGTCAATTTTTGAAGGAAAAACTTCTTTTAGCGCGGTACGCAATTTTTTAGATGAGATAAATCTCTGGACTCGCTACTCCGTTACGATACGCAGCTATAGTGTGTGCATATATGCATGTACCAACGCGTCTAGATAAATAAATTATTAATAAATTGAGTTTTCACTTCTGTCGGCACTCCCGGAGTGGTTAGGTTAGGTTTTTTTTGTGTTGGATAGCCCATTTATCGATGTTATCTTAATCTTAATCTAAATTAATATTTTAAATGTAAAAGTTTGTTGGATGTTTGTTACTCTTTCACGTAAAAACTACTGAATAGATTTTAATGAAACTTTGCAATAATATAACTTATACTCGTACATCAGAGTAACACACGCTATTTTTTATCCCGGGAACAAATTCCGGTGGGAACGGGAAAACTTCTCTACGCGGGCGAAGCCGCGGGCGTCAACTAATAATATTATAAATGCGAAAGTTTGTATGAATGTTTGTTACTCTTTCACATAAAAACTACTGAATGGATTTTAATGAAACTTTACAATAATATAGCTTATACATCAGAATAACACATAGGCTATTTTTATCCCGGGTACAAGTTCCTGTGGAAAACGGGAACTCAAAACTTCTCTACGCGGGTGAAGCCGCGGGCGTCAACTAGTAGACTATATATCATCACGCTACTACCCAGGAGAGCGGAGTAGTAATCAAAAATGTCAAGTAATCGTACAAATTTTCATATATTTTTGTAAAAGTTAAAGCGACGGGAGTTCAAAATATGTCACGGGCGAAGCCCCGGGGGTTAGCTAGTAATAAATAAAATTGAAGAGTTTGGTTGTTTGTTTGGTTGAATGCGCTTAAATCTTAGGAACTATAGTTCGAATTGATAATTTAAATTATTTTTGTGTTGGATAGCCCATTTATCGAGGAATGCTATAATATGGGCTATACAATATCATCACGCTAATATTCTTCAAAGCGGAGCAGTAATTATAAATGTCAACAAATCGGGCAAATTTTCATGCATTATTGTAAAAGTTATAAACGACAACATTAATAGGCGCGACGAGGTTGGAAGTATGACACGGAAAGCCTTGTGGGTAAGCTAGTACACTATAACTGACAAGGCAAGCAACGATTTGGTTAACGAGGGAGAAATTAATAAAATCTAGGTACCTGGTTCAGAAGACATTATTATCTTCTGATTAATTTCGTTGCGGGTTCCAAGACATGCTAACTTCTCCTGGGACTTTACAGAGATCGAGCTCGGTGTAACTTTTGTGGTCTTGGTCATTACTGTAGATCCTGGTTAACAGGAGTCACAGTAATGGGGAGGGGGTTGCTATTAGTCCCAAAAAAAAGTTCAGAATAGATTTAGGAGGTTTCAGACTTATGTAGGTACGAAACTACAGCTACGTTTTACAGAAAATAGTTATTTTACTTGGGAATCGAAGCAGTGAGTGGCGCAGTGGTAGTATATGCGACTGTCGCGACTGAGGTCCCGGGTTCGATGCCCGGGTCCGAAAAAATATTTGTGTGATCCACAAATGTTTGTTTCAGAGTTTGGGTGTTGCCTATGTATAATATATATGTGTGTTAGAAATATATAAGTAGGTTTATCAGTCATCTAGATCCCATAACACAAGCTTATATTAGCTTACATTGGGCTAGACGGCGGTGAGTGTGTGTTTATCATAATTTTTTTGTTATTCATTTTCATGACCTCGTTACATTTGCAAATAGATCACAAACCATTTTATAAATACGAACGGAAGCTTTTATACATTCTCGATATAACTTTAAACGATACTCACCGTCGGCTTCGCTCCAAATCTCCACTTCACCACCGCGGTGCAGGGTCTGAAGACATCTGGTGCAGAAGTTATGAAGACAGTTCAAAAGCCTAGGTTCTACGAGTTCCTTCTTACAAATCCCACAATCCCATTCCTTGATTTTACTCTTTTTCTCTTCCTTATAAGCTGAGGTTCTTGGAGCTATATTCAAATTCTGACTTAAGGGACGTGCGAGAGCTTTTCCATGAAGAGGGCTGTTACCAGCGCTTAAAGAAACCTGTTCCATGGATTTGCGCTTATCCTGCTTCTTTCGCGTGAAGCTGCCGAAAATATACAAAATGCGATCCACCTCCATATTTTTCTGTTACATTTACGAACTAATATTTAAAGAAACGATTACAAACTTGATCTATATTATTACGAAAGTGTGCCGGTGCTGAAGGGCAGTATATAAATAACGTGTGCCCGCGAACCCGCGCTGTGTTCGACTGAATGACTGAATTACATTCGGAAACAATGTTGCTTGTCGGACAAGCTCAACAGATGTGGTGATAATGCTGTTTTGGTTCGGAGTCTTGTTTAATTTCGATCGCTGTTTAGTGTTTTAAGCAAGTTATTTCACTGCACGTATGAGTGTAAATCTGTGGTAAAGTCTAGGACTGGAGAAAAAGCTAGAATCTAAGCAGGGTAGTCAAGTTAACAGCCGTTTCACGTCCGTTTACACGTCATTCTTCAATAAATGAAGAATAAAGGAAGCGCTTGTGGCCCCACGGTGTCAGTGTTCTGTAAACGATCACTGAGTTACGCAACTTTCACTATGGCAGGTCCTAGGATGGGTGACCACTTTGTGGCATTTACATTTGCGAGCATTTTCGTGCTTTGGAAGGCACGTTAAGCCATTGGTCCCGATTACCAGTTAAATGGCAGTCGTTAAGCCAAGTTGAAGTTCTTATGCCTTGCTATGCCTTGAAAAATTTCAACAGCAGGTAGCCACAATCTGCGTCTGTCTATTTCAACACGGCAATGGGCTCACCACCTATTACGTGGGACAGGAATCCACACGGTGAAAAGTAGGCATATAATATGCCTTTGCCACCCCTTCGGGGATAAGGCGTGATGGATATTTATTTATTTATTTTAAGAATAAGGGACATAAAGAGTACCTAACGAATGCCTAATCTAGAAGATAGTAAAGTAGATGCGATGGTAACAGAACAGGGGGCCGCGTCTACTATTGA
This sequence comes from Thumatha senex, assembly GCA_948477245.1. Lineage (NCBI taxonomy): Eukaryota > Metazoa > Arthropoda > Insecta > Lepidoptera > Erebidae > Thumatha > Thumatha senex. The sequence continues at coordinate 29,293,766 of OX419727.1, forward strand.
CAAGCCGTAGAATAGAACCAGAATCGCTGTTGTAATAGTTTCGATCCTATTTCGACACGATTGCAATAGCAGACTCGGCCTCTAAATGCTTTTTATCTTAGAGTATACATAAGCAAGCTTGCTTATGTATACTCTAAGCTTTTTATTGTTCAGATTCCATTTTTGAAACTAGTAGTTGTCACGGCGAACTGTCTCCGTAGTAGTCATAGATATCGTTGTAGTTTTTATTCGTCAATTTTGTACTGTATACTTAGTTCTTTATATTTAGCTGTTAGGTGGCGGAGACAAATCGAGTAAAGATAAATAATATATTGAAAAAAAAGTACAGATCTGTGAGATACTGCAAAGAGATTAATTTATTAACATAACAGAAAGGAGGGAAGAATAAATGAAGAATAAGGGAAGCGCTTAAAGGGAAAAGCTTAACGTAAAGAAGGGCAGAGGCATTGCGTTCATTTCTTACTTCCTCACATTATCTTCTGATTAATTTCGTTGCGGGTTCCAAGACATGCTAACTTCTCCTGGGACATCACCGAGATCGAGCTCGGTGTAACTATTATGGTGTTTTGGTCATTGCTGTAGATCCTGGTTTACAGGAGTCACAGTAATGGAAATGTGGGTGGGATTAGTCCCAAAAAAAAAAATAACACAACAGAAGCTTTACAAATGATTGGGCTTTGATAAATGACTGGCGTTACTCCGTCTGCCTTGGCTAAGATTTTAGTAAAAAGTTAATTTCTGAATTTTAACAGGTACAACATAAACATGCGTAGTTTTGAAGCTAATAATGATTTTTGTAGAATAATGTCTATGAGAAACAGAACTTTAACACCAGGATAGGCACCAGGTATGATTTTTGCATTCGGTATTTTGGCATTATTGGCTGCCTCGGTGATGCAGTGGTAGTAAATGCCACTGCCGCGCTGAGATCCCGGGTTTGATTCCCGGGTTTTGTCAAATATTTGTATGATCTACTAATGTTTGTTTCGGAGTTTAAAACTGATGAGTTTGTTTGTTTGGGTGAACGCGCTAACCTCAGGTTTTTGGGTATGTGTTGGATAGCCCATTATTTTGTCGAAGAAGGCTTATATATCATCACGCTACTACCTCGGAGAGCGCAAAGTAGTCATAAATGTCGACAAATCGAGCAAATTTTTATACATTAATGTAGAATTTATAATCGAAGGGATTAAATAGGTGCGACGGGAGGTTTAAGTATGTCACGGGCGAAGCTGTGGGGCATCACCTAGAGCATAATATGTATGTATTTAAAAACATATAAGTATTTCTATCAGTTGTCTAGATCCCATACCACAAGCTTATATTATATTAGCTAACATAGTTAGATGGCGCTGTGTAAAAACATGTTCCACAATATTGCACAAGTGTCAAGATCGCAAATGCACTCCGTTATAATATAGTTAGATATAATAGGTAAGTACTAACCGATCTTACGCCCCAAATGAACAGTGACTAAAAGTAATTTTACTTTTAGAAAGAAACAAACATTTATGAATTGCTCTTACCTCCATAACTGATAATTGGCAATATAACGGATGTGTTCAATTGAATTTCCTATGTTAAGGATGAGGCATATCTATTTTTGTCTAGCCACCCCCGTCATATTTCATTTCCTTTACAATTTAAACGATTTTTGGGCACGCAGAAGTGCAATAGGCATAATTATATTTAGTTCTGAACGAATATAAATAGTTTTTGTATAAATATCAGTATTTATTGTCTCATCTTAGCGTGAAGTCTTGTTGTAAGTATCCAAATATCCCGTATGATCTGCTAAGTCAGAATTAACTTGCTTTTTTCACATTGTTTGAAGCAAGTCAGAAGAGAGAGAGAACTTCTGGTGCCAAGAATCATGTTGGTCAAATATCAGAATTCAGTCTTGGTCCTAGACTGCTAATAATTAGGTGTTATCTACGCCTCTATGGGCGATAGTATGAAATGTCAACAAGTTAGAAAATCATCTTTTTATTGTGTTATGGGCTCTATACATATGCTAAATATAACTTAGCTATCTTCACGCTGTATGCTGGACGGGGTACTTAGATAAATATAAATTTTGCTTATAAATATATAGGTAAGTTAATAAATTCATATGAACTTGGACCGTACCTAGCCCCGAGGTAATTTGCTTTAAATATCTAAATGTAACGCACGGGATATGGGTATGTTAGTCAGCAAAGATTAAAATCACTCTCCATTACGATACACAGAAACATTATTTATAGCTTTAATCGATGTTTATAATTCTGCACGTGCCAATTTAATCGACATCCAATTATAACCAGACAGGGAACCGTTTTAGTTAAAGTTCAATCCCGTGCATTACGTTTGATCGCAGCTGTGCATGACTGGGGCTGATGTGGAATATTTATGACATTTTTGGGTCTTATTCGTGACATATATTATTAGGTACAAAACCTACTTCATACTTCTTTGTACCTAATAATATACGTCGCGAATAAGACATGAAATATCATAAACTAGATGACCCCTACGGCTTCGCTCGTTGCATAATTCGAAGTCCCATCGCACTTATTTATTCCCGTCGCTTTTAAATTCTACAATAATGCATAAACATTCTCCCGATTTATCGAAATTCGGTAAAAAGGTAAAATCGGTACTGAGAACATTTTTGACAAACTAACTAAGATGGCAACATTGGGAAAAAAATTATGAAAAAGTGTCTAAAAGAAGAAAAATTAAATTAAATCTGGGGAAATTTAATCGCGGCGGCAAATCTAATCCGCGGTCTGGACGGATCAAATCCGGTCGTGTGTTAGCCCTATTAAGCATGTACAATCTGGAATAAATGGACCAAAATAGTTTTTTTTTCGTTTCAATTAGAAAACAAATTGTGTGATATTTACCGAGACCCCTCTCTCCAACGTAAGATTAGATGAGATTTGACTCGATCCCCTCCCCCCCCTTAAACATCGCACGTAATTTATGGACGCCTTCTTACGCAGGTTTTTTAAACCATTGAGGTGGCAGACAGACATACGGCCCAGCTAATAGAAAGTGGTCACTGTAGCGTATGGACGTTTGCAACACCAGAGGTGCAGCATTCGCGCTGCCGACCCTGTAAAAACCTTTTATGAATTATTTTGAAGAACATATTAGTAATATATAATATGGTAATAAAATACCTTTTTGCTGTTGCTGGTGAACAGAGTGCACCGGTCTTGGTCATAGGCTGAATGGGCTTTCCAGCTGGGCACGTCCCCTACCTATATGTTTAGACATAACACACCAACAATATTTAGTAAGATCTTTGTTTTTAAAGTAAGCTAATTTGTATTGTACCACATTTTAGTGAGAATGTTACTATATTTGGGTACTTCTATAGTAGGTAATTAACTACAATGGAATCAGTGGTCATATTAGCTTTGCGAGAAATCCGATTGACCTCATATTTAATAATTTTTTCACTATCTACCAATGATTTGAAACGCAAAAGTGCTATAATATTTTAAGTGTCTACAGCAAAACAATAGTGAGTAGTGCAAGGAATCGGCTGGGTTGTCATATAGCCCTGGAATTACAAAATTAAACATGATATACCCACAAATTAAACTTTTTACAAAGACTCACGTCGATTGATGCGAATTTCTAAACGGTATCTAATGAGCAAATTATTTGGTTAGAATCTGAGAAGCCTTTTTAGCTTTGTCAAACGTGTTTTTGGGTTTCTTTTTGAATAAGAGTTGACATGACAGCACTGAGAGGAGGCCTTTTGTCGCGAACATAAACCATGGTGCACGGTTGCCTTAGATTATTTTCCAAAAGTGGTGTTTCAATTGGGCTTTTTAGTGTTTAAAAATGGGGGATAGATAAAGGGTTCGAAAACGTGCATGAGAACGTTTGAAACCGGATTTTTGTGTTCTCCTAAATCTCCATAGAAGATTCCAAGTAGAGATTCCAGCACTTTACTGGGCCAGGCAGATAGGACTTAGGATTTGATTATACGTGTCTGTAGATTTTACCTAGACAATAGACAGGACATAACGAATACTAAGCAAATTTGAATACTAATGACAAGGCTGTTTATGAGTGTATGCTTTCTTTGCCTACCCCAGATTAGGGTAAAAAGTTCAATGGCTTTGACGCTTGCTGTTTATTATATTTTAAAACTGTCTTATTGTGCTACTAACATACATATATGTAAATTCCACAATGTGGTCACCCGTCCAAGGACCACCTAAAGGGAATGTTGCTTAACGCAGTGATCGTTTACAGAACACTGAGTCAGCGGGGCCACGAGCGCTTCTTGCTACTAACGCTTTTACCAATTTACACTATACTTGACTAAGACTTAGAGGACGAAGAAGATTAGGTACCTAATTAGAAGAATATGAAGAAATATGTTTTAGAGACATGGCTTTCGGGATCCTCGAGCGATGATCTGGTGGGCACTGTGGTCCAAAGGAGTTCCAGAGGTCTATATTGACACTCTCCGGGATATGTACCGCGACTTTGATTCCATGGTTCGGACTGCTGTTAGCGACACGAAACCCTTCCCCATCACCGTGGGGGTACACCAGGGTTCGGTCCTTAGTCCGCTTCAGTCGGACAGCATCAGGAACTCGCACGAGCAGCCTCCACGGTTGCTCATGTATGCTGACGATATCGCGCTGGCAGATGCGGACAGGGCAGATTGGTGCGACGTGTGAAGGCGTGGAAGGAGACGCTTGAGAACAGCGGTCTGAAACTAAATGTGGCGAAGACCGAGTACTTGGCACTAAACTCTCCAGATCCCGTCCGCGTAGGCGGTCATTTGGTCGAGCGCACGGACCAGGTTAAATACCTGGGATCTGTATTTCACACGTTCAGTGACATCGATTGCGATGTCAAGTCACGCATAGCTGCCGCTTGGGCCTAGTGGCGGGAGATGACTGGTGTCATTTGGGCGATGTGGCTATATTCGGATTATTCCTAAAAAAGGCGACAAGCCGCCAGATGACCTTAAGTCGTACCGACCGATCACATTGTTGCCCTCCTTGGGAAATTTCACGAAAATCAATTTGGATTTACAGTAGGAAAATCTACTTTTGACGCAGCGATATCAGTGCGAAAGACTGTCACTTCATCGGTTTCTCAATATGTGTGATATTTCTATTTTATGTAGATATTTCTGGGACTTTTGATAACGCTTGGTGGCCAATGTTATTACTGAAATTAAAGTCTTGCAGTTGCTGTAGAAATATTTACTCTCTTATTTATTCATATTTTTTACAAGGTACAACAACTTTAAAACTAGGTCATTATTCTGCTACCAAAACGTTAACAATAGGCTGTCCTCAGGGGTCTGTGCTAGGCCCACACTTGTGGAACTTAGGATTTGATGACTTTTTCAGTTTACCATTACCAGAGGGCTGTTCAATGACAGGATACGCCGATGACGGTATGTTGCTCGTTCCGTCAAATTCTCGTGCGGGACTCGAGAGCTTGGCCCACACGTGTTTGCGCGTCGTACGAAACAGGTTATTTTTTGCTCCCAACAAAACATTTCAGTTGCTTTTAAAAGGAAGTTTGAAAGTACCACCGTGCATTAAATTCAATAACGTTTACATTAAAAATAAAACTTCGGTTTGCTATTTACGATTGATTTTAGAGAGAAATTTTGCATTCGTTGAGCACATTAAAACTGTTGGTCAAAAGGCTAAAAATAGCTTTTACGCGTTGTCGAGAATATCTACTACTAGCAGTATTATAAAACATTGCGAATACGTTATATAATTATGTTCACAATATGTAAGTAATGGATATTTCATACAACTCAGGAGTTGCAGCGCATATGTCTGCATTTTAACAGCTTTCGTTTTAATAAACAAATTATATCCACCGTTTGAAAAAAAGACAACAAATTTATTTTTTAAATGTCAAACGCCAAGGCGCTAACATTGGTTGCGCATGCGCGCTTGCGTCGCGGACTCGTTCATTGAAACCAATGAATGAAACCTTTTTTTTAAGTAGAGGTTCTACCTCCTTGGTCCAGCTGGAGGTTGTATAGGTGTATCGTTATGATTAAAGTTATATTATGATACAGGTGTCCATACAAGACCTGTATCGCAATTAAACTTTTTTTTTATTATTTTTGACCTGTACGTAATGTTTGTCATAAGAATTTTGTTATCAGTTTTATAATCTTTGTATTATAGTATCAGAGTAGATAAAATTATTAAAATGGACGATGATTATAATGTAACGCTACGAAAATCGCGACCTTTGAACAAAAACAAAGCGAAATCTCTTGAAAGGATTGATCTAAGTACTTCAATTAATTCATTATGCTCAGATGAACAATGCAAAAATTTTAATATTTCGAATCCAGTTGCATCATTAAACACAGAGGTAGAAAAACATGAAATTAATAGTCTTAAATCTAACCTGTTGAGCACTCAGAGTGAGCTGGAAAACGTAATAATTGAAAATAATGATCTTAGAAAACAAATTATACAGTTATCTCAGGAAATAGGGGTTTTAAAACAAATTTGTAAAAGCCCTTTATCAACCAGTAGCAGAATCCGATTGACCTCAAGGAAGTCCATAGCTAAAAGGCGACTAACTGAATCTTTCATTCGCGATCCCCTGCATATACGAGTACAACAGACTTCTTTAAATTCTACCAATCAGTTGAAACTTAATGATAATTCAATTGAGCACATAGTTGCGGCTCGAGGGAAGTTTCAATCGGATCAACTAGATGGCGCAACTGGTCCTTTGAAACCATTAATGAATACAAATGAGATTATTGTGTCAGAAAATTGTGAGAAAAACGCTAAATATGCGCACACTAAGCAGACGAGTGAAGCAAAATCTACTAAGGTTCGACCTTAGTAGATTTTGCTTCACTCGTCTTTAGCTTTAAGCATAGAGTGACATTATTTGCAGACCTACAGGTTATGGGTTACGAAAAAAATTGCAGGACCTGCTAGGCCTCGAGTAAATTGGCTGCCAAACAGTCTTGATAATGCCTCGTGTGTAGGCGAAACACGTTAAGTTCAAATCTATATGAATAGATAAATAAAATTAAAATGTCTGTTTGTAATTCTAAATTTACAGATTTTCACTACAGAAAAAAAGTCTTTATTTTGCATAGACCATTTTAACGGCGCTTACAAAATGTCATACACTAGGTTAAAGATAAATTTAATATTTTTAGAGTGACCACCGGTTCGGAACGCGGCCCACCTGAGAAGAACCGGCAAAAATCTTAGAAATGTTTTTTTTGATGGCCTATATACAATTTAATATTATTTTACTTTGCCAGCAGATAATTTCTAGGCGTCCTTGTCCTGCAAATAGTCTTTAACTTTACTTTATTTATAAAACTTTATTTTTTATTAATAGAAGAAGAATTTGAAGACAGAAGGTCGAGAGCTTTGCGTCTTATTCCATAGTGATGTAATTTTCTGTTTCATGCTGAACGTAATCAAAAGCGTTGGATAGATCGCAGAATACACCTAATGCATCTTGCTTGTCTTCAGATTTTGATAAATCAAATACGATATTTACATAACAAAAAAAACTATTTTTAAAATGTTTATCTGTCTGTATGTTCCGGCTAATCTCTGACACATCTTAACCGAGTTTAACGGGACTCACTGGCACTCTTATTATATGTAGAAGAAGTAACTTAGGCTACTTTTATCCCGTTCTTTAGTTTAAACCGCTGTGCGTCCACTAGTAAATAAGAAATACATATAAATTAAAACAGGTATTATTTATATAATTTCTTAAATAACTATGTTTAGTACGCTGGATGACTCACTGTTTTTACAGAAACAGGTCCAAGACGGCGGCTTGACCTTAAAATTTCACGCTCGCCTTACCGCCTCAAAAAGCGGGATCCAAACTAAACTCCAAAGAAGCTGGACGACGCCCAAACCATTAAAAGAGGCCGCGATGGTAGCCAAACTCTACCGGGAACCCAGAGAGGATTTGCGAGGAGTTACTGGGGGCGCCCGGTGTTAAACTGATAGGCAGAGATCGTGAGTTTTTTAGTCGTTTCAAGTCCGGCAATGCCTCGTGTGTAGGCGAAACACGTGTCGACATCGTACTACATTCCAAAAAAGCGGTTAGTTGCAAAAATAACATTTAAAAACAAAATAATTATAGTTTTTTAAAATGGATTTCCGCCATGTAACGCCTGATTCAATTAGTTACATTGTTACTAGTTAAATAAAACCGAATGCGCAGATTGATCAAGTGCTTATGTCATGTGAATCTCATTGTAAGGAATTTAGTGCTTCGGATTATGTAATTATACTGGGGGGAGCAAATGATAGCGTTCTGAAATTGCAGTCTCTAATGTACTATGCCCTGCACAAATTACAGCATACTAACATCTTTGTCGGTAATGTATATAAAAATAGATACATAAATGAGTATAAATTAAATCATGTACTACATAACATTTGCAATTACTTTAAAAATAACACGAAGTTTGTGACTCTTGGTAGTGTTGGGTGTAGTGGTAAAAAAATCTTCAATAAAGTAGACATGTGCAAAAACCTGCTTAGGGAAATATTAAATATAAGTTATAAGGTAAACTATATTAAGTACTGTACAACAGCGTCGAAGCATGCTTTAAGCAAAGGCAACCTTGCTAAACGTTGTGTAAGTGTAGCAATACAAACGGACGATGATTATCAACGGAAAACTTCCGGTTGCAGTCGAAGTGTAAACTTCGCAACGGAAAGTCTGCTTTTATCCAGTAGTCCTTTAGCTTCAATATTGTGTAATAATGGTAGCCCGTCACGAAATATTGATTCTTGTGATGTGTCTCAATCTGATGCCTTTTTCTTTGGTTAGCAGTTTCATTAAAAAACAAAATTTTAATAGAATTGGCAATAACAATCATTTGTCTTGTGTAAAATTGAATGTTTTTCACCAAAAAGTATGTGGGTTGGGAAAAAAAATAGATGTACTAGCAATTTATATAGAAGGACTGCCAATTAGAGTGCACTACGTTTGCATAAGTGAGTATTTTCTTACAGACGCGTTCATGGGTGACCCAGGGGGGGCAGCTGCCCCCCCTGGCTTTGGTTAGGTCTTCTACTTTTGTCGATAATAGTACAAAAATAACTTTTACCCATTTGCATTTTTTAAAAATCGTGAGACACGTCACTTTTAACTGTTTGTTAGCAGCGTCAAGCCGGACTTGAAACGACTAAAAAACTCACGATCTCTGCCTATCAGTTTAACACCGGGCGCCCCCAGTAACTCCTCGCATATCCTCTCTGGGTTCCCGGTAGAGTTTGGCTACCATCGCGGCCTCTTTTAATGGTTTGGGCGTCATCCAGCTTCTTTGGAGTTTAGTTTGGATCCCGCTTTTTGAGGCGGTAAGGCGAGCGTGAAATTTTAAGGTCAAGCCGCCGTCTTGGACCTGTTTCTGTAAAAACAGTGGGTCATCCAGCGTACTAAACACAGTTATTTAAGAAATTATATAAATAATACCTGTTTTAATTTATATGTATTTCTTATTTACTAGTGGACGCACAGCGGTTTAAACTAAAGAACGCGATAAAAGTAGCCTGAGTTACTTCTTCTACATATAATAAGAGTGCCAGTGAGTCCCGTTAAACTCGGTTCAGATGTGTCAGAGATTAGCCGGAACATACAGACAGAATGCACATTTTAAAAATAGTTTTTTTTGTTAAATATCGTATTTGATTTATCAAAATCTGAAGACAAGCTAGATGCATTAGGTGTATTCTGCGATCTATCCAAAGCTTTTGATTACGTTCAGCATGAAACAGAAAATTACATCACTATGGAATAAGACGCAAAGCTCTCGACCTTCTGTCTTCAAATTCTTCTTCTATTAATAAAAAATAAAGTTTTATGAAAATAGTTATTACGCTGTTAAAGACTATTTGCAGGACAAGGACGCCTAGAAATTATCTGCTGGCAAAGTAAAATAATATTAAATTGTAAATAGGCCATCAAAAAAAACATTTCGAAGTTTTTTGCCGGTTCTTCTCAGGTGGGCCGCGTTCCGAACCGGTGGTCACTCTAAAAATATTAAATTTATCTTTAAACTAGTGTATGACATTTTGTAAGCGCCGTTAAAATGGTCTATGCAAAATAAAGACTTTTTTTCTGTAGTGAAAATCTGTAAATTTAGAATTACAAACAGACATTTTAATTTTATTTATCTATTCATATAGATTTGAACTTAACCAAATAAAAAATAAAAAAATAAAGAAATAAATTTCAAAATTCAATAATATTAATTTTTATAAATACTTGTATTTTAAGGAACAACCATTAAAAAGTAGGTACTATTGAACCCAAACACCATGACTGCTGTGAATTTTCGAAGAGTCGGGTTCTCTGGTGATCATTTTCATTGCAGCATTAGGGCAAAATTCTCTGGCAAGGCACTTTAAGCACTTAACAGAGTAATCACACGCCAAAAATGCCTAACATTATTTTGTAAAAAAAGGTGATTCTCTTACACAGCTCGATCCAATAGAAACCAAGAAACGGGTATTTTAAATGAAAAAAAAAGACCGCATTAAAATCGGTCTGTCCGTTTAAGAGCTACGATGCCACAGATAGACACACCTACACACCGAAATCTAAGGTGGCGTCTTATAGTGCTAGAATAGGCAAAAAGAGAGGAGATACTATCATATTAGCATATAAAGACAGAGAGTGGGAAGAACTACCGATAGGCAAGAAATTGTACACAATGGAGGCCTTTGAGATATGTGCTATTAAAGAAAAACAAACGGGAGTTTGTATATGTTGTTGTTACTGCAATCCTTATGACATTAATTTTATAACCTTCATGAATAGAACACCTCCTTGATAGAATCAGCTGTATATGTGGTGACTTTAACGTTAATCTGCTGAAAAATAGCGACAAACACGGTGAATTCATAAATTTGTTAACATCATTCAACTTTAGACCTCTAGTCAACTTATTTACATTTATACGCAATGATATTCAATCTTGCATTGATAATATTCTAACGAACTTGTCGGTAGCTTCTATAGAGTCGTGTGAAGTGGATCACAACGGTTTTTCGGACGGCCATGCTGGATTGCTAAGCGAAATGTCAATAGCGGGCATCAAAAACAATAATAATAATAACATTTATGTAAGAAAGAGACACTTTAATTTGGCAAACAAGCATATGTTTAGAAGGTTTCTTAATAGAACTCCACTAATGTGGAGGAATGGAAGGTGCTACGAATGAACACTTTTATAAAACGATTAGATTACTTGTATAAGAAAGCTTTTAAGAAAAAAGTAGTTGTATCCAACTCACGGCGACCGTCAAAGTTACGCTGGCTAACTAAAGGTATAAAGGTGTCCAGTAAAATGAAGCGATTTTTGGTTACTGGTAGACGTGATATAATGGACATTAGTTTAATAAGCTATAAAAATCATTATTTAAAATTTATAGAAATGTCATGAAGTAAGCTAGGAGATTGGCAGTACAGACCGAAATGGCACGTTCCAAAAACATTTCACGGGACGTATGGAAGATTATTAATAGATACCGAAATAAATCCAAGCCACAGAAGGACACCATCTCAATTAAAATAGGCGAAGACATGATCAAAGAACCAGAAAAAGTGGCCAATATCTTGGCAGAACAGTTCGCTAGCGTACCCAACTGCGGGTTAGATAAAAAACAAGCTATCGATCTACTACAACAGAGCACCCAAAGAGTAACAAGCCTGCTTACTTGGAAGACGACCACTGCTGTCGAAGTTAAAAATATCATTAGCCAAATGGCGTCTAAAACCTCCTGTGGCTATGATGGGTTGCCGATAACTGTGGTTAAGGATAACCTTGATGTATTGGCGGAGATACTTAGCTATTTTTACAATTAGTGCATGACCGAAGCTGTCTTTCCTGACCAGTTTAAGATCGCAATAGTAATTCCAATCCATAAAAAAGGATCTAAACATGATCCCAAAATGTACAGACTTATTTCCCTTTTACCAACAGTCTCAAAGTGTTTTGAGAAATTGATTAAGTCTAGGCTCATGAGCCACATAAATAGCAATAAAGTGTTGAATCTTAAGCAGTTTGGATATCAGAAGGGAATAGGGACACGTGAAGCTATAATCAATGAGGTTCGAAATACGTTGAATCAGGGGCTTAATGTCGCTAGTCTATTTCTTGACTTGAGATCTGCCTTTGACACCGTGAATCATGATCTGTTACTGGGCAAGCTTGAGCATTACGGCATAAGGGGCAAAATAATAGATCTTGTTAGATCTTACTTAAAAAATAGACATTTCTTTGTTGAGGTGATGGGAATGTCTGGTTTTAAGAAAGATAAACAAAGTAGTGTAAGGCTTGAACAGTCCTATAAATCAAAATTGCTTTCGAGTACTAAAGGAGTCCCACAGGGTTCAATACTAGGTCCAATATTCTTTGTGATCTTTGTTAATGATCTCATTTTTTATGTACAAAATAAATTTTCAGCACACAAAATAAATAATAAATAAATAAATAAAAATATCTTTATTTTGCATAGACCATTTTAACGGCGCTTACAAAATGCCAAACACTATTTAAAATATTTAAAGCGACCACCGGTTCGGAACGCGGCCCACCTGAGAAGAACCGGCAAGAAACTTAGGAAGGCTTTTTTTTTGATGGCCTATTTACAATTTAATATTATTTCACTTTGCCAGCGGATCATTTCCAGGCGTCCCTGTCCTGCAAATAGTCTGTAACGGAGTAAAAACCCTTTTTCACAAAGCTTGTTTTTAATAAACTTTTTAAATTTATTTAATGGTAAATTTCTCAGGTCACAGGGAAGCTTGTTGTAAAAGCGTATACAGTTACCCTGGAAAGAATCGCCAATCTTATGTAGTCGACTGTGGTGGACTGAAAGATTATTTTTATTTTTATTATTATTATTTTTACTAATATACACACAGTTGGTGTTGTTCGCAGATGATACTAACGCCATTGTTTCGGATGATAACTTGGTATCCCTTAGTGATCGAATAAACAAAGTGCTGGATGTGCTAAACAATTGGTTTTCTGTAAATGAGCTGCATGTTAATTCGACAAAAACAAATGTCATGCTATTTAGGACTACGGCAAATAACAATAACTAAATCATTAGCAGCGTAAATGGAAGCCAGGTAGAATCAGTGGAGGCTATTAATTTTCTTGGCATTCATATGGACAGTGATCTAAACTGGAAACACGAAATAGCAACTTTGGAAAGTGCCATTAGTTCGGGCTGCTCTGTGCTTCGAAGCCTGCGAAATGACGTAGATATCCCTCAGCTAAAAGCAGTGTATTTTGCTCTCGTAGAGTCTAAGCTAAGATACAGCATCTTGTTCTGGTGAGCAAGTTACGAGTACAATATACAGAAAGCATTTATTGTACAGAAACGGGCGATTCGCAATATTGTTCGGATTAGACAACAAGACTCATGTAGGGATCATTTCAAAAAACTAGAAATACTTACTGTTCCAATCAATTCAATTCTTATTATGGCTTTCTGTGCTCTTTGCAGCAACTTGCCAGTGTCCCGTAGCTAGAACTAGTAACGAAGGAGGCATACAGTGGCTCGGGATTTGACCGAGATTGTATGTTCTGGTGCTGCTGACATATTTCAAATAATATATTCATAATTATGAAACAGACACAGAGAGAATCGTCAGGGAAAGTACTAGAAGAAAGGATTTTCAGACGAAAACCATCCCCAAACATTAGATAGTTAAGCATGGCGCCAATTATAATATGTCTATAAAGTTATTTAATAAATTGCCAATATACCTAAAATGACTCTGTATAAAAGGGATTTTGAGTCCAGGTTAAAAGTTTTCTTGATCGAGGGCTGCTATTACTCACTGGATGATATAATATCTGACTTACTCTTAGAATATTTAATTAGAATTTAGAAAAGACATTTGGAATTTGGTTATTTTTAGTAATGAATAATTACATTTATTGTGATAGTGTGACTTCGTTTACATAATGTTTAAAAGATTAAGGGCGTTTAATTGTGCCATCTTTAATGTGGATAGATTTAACTTTTCTCTTAGTTTTAAGGAATCCGATACAATGTAAATTGTTTGTGATCGAAATAAATAAATAAATAAATGTCACTTCTATCAAAGGGAGGGGAAAAACTGGTAGAGGTGGCCTCTACCAGATTTTCCCAGACGTTCGTGAACGCCTGGGAATGTCCTGGCTGGAGATTGATCACTGTGTTGCTCAATTTCTTACGGGACGTGGTAACTTTGGGAGCAAACTACATTCGTTTAAGCTGGTTGAGTCACCGTTCTGTCAGTGTTCAACTGCTGATGCCAAATATGATCAGACCGCCCATCATATACTTTGGGAGTGTAGCATTTGGCAAAATGAGCGATATAAAATGCTTAATTGTTTACAAGTAACATCGGGAGTAGTTTACTATATTATGGATCTCGTGGCATCGAGGGTGAATTTTCGTGCTATTAAATGTTTCTACCATCATATTACTGGAATCAAACATAGCTCACATAGGACCCGTAATTTACTATTACCGTGGTGCTTTCCCTATTTCTATAGGATTTACAGGTCTCCCGCTTTGCAAAGGAGGGAAGAGGCATTACGTTCTTTTCTTACTTCCTTACATTATCTTCTGATTAAAACATGCCAACTTCTCCTGGAACTTCACCAAGATCGAGCTCGGTGTAACTTTTCAGGTATTTTGGTCATTGCTGCATTGGTTTACAGGAGTCACAGTAATGGGAATGCGGGTGGGATTAGTCTGGTGTCATTTGTGACCCAAAAATGCCGATCCGGCTTGAAGGGACAGGTCTACAAAACCTGTCCTTTTACATGGCAGTGAAACGTGGCCAATATTGGAGCGACACAAGCGGGAGCTGCGTGTCACGAAAATGAAGATGCTGCGGTGGATGTGTGGAGTCAGGGTCTCCCGCATCCACGGCGGACCCCGGGCGTCACGAGACGCAACTGGGACAGACGCTCGGAAAATGATGATGATGATGACTTGGCTGTATGGATCTAGTTTCCTGTGCTTGCTCAAGACAAGGGCGAAAACCATAAAATAAAATTAAGACTTGACAGTGTTTTGACATTGACATAACACACCTGAGTTATTCAGTGTTATCATTCGTTTTGTAAGGTTTTATTGTAATTTTAATACATTAGTGCTCTCTTTTTCTAACATCTCGTCAGCTGTTGTTGTTGGAAAGAGATTTATTTTACCTGATTTACCGAAGCGATGCGAAGGAATGCTAACGTCTACAGTGATTTCTAATCTAATGCACAAGCGTAAAGTTATTACATGGTTTACGGCGTCTCTACCCTGTTGAACTAATTCTTTAAATTCTTGTTTCCGTGTCCCAAATAATGTTTATTAATAAAGTACGTGAGGAAAACATACCATTGCTGATTCCAGCGTGAAGTTATACGGACCGACAGTATTCGATATGTTTAACATAAACAAACTATGTCTGTTTTCGTGTTTGTGCGTTATTGTTGTTATAGTCCTTTATTTTCAATCGGAAATAGCACGATTAGAAGAAAGTTATCAAAAGTTAGGTGAGTCCTTCAATCGTATAGTGTTTAATTTGAAATATCAAAGTATGTTAATCAGTTATCTAGATCCCATACCACAAGCTTATTATTTACCACAAATTTATTATTAGCTTACTTTGGGCTAGTTGGCGTAAAAAATATCCCATAATATTTATTTATTATTTAATTTACTTTGCACACTGTTTTTCAGTTACAATTTTGTTTGTTTTCAGAGTTCAGACTGGTTCAAACACATTCGGAGTCTCGCCAATTTTCCCCGAAAAACTTAGAAAAGAATGTCGATGATACCGTAGTGATATACAACAGGGTCCCGAAGACGGGATCCACAAGTTTTGTGGGTGTAGCATATGATTTATGTAAGAGAAATAATTTTAAGGTGTTACATATCAATATAACTGCAAACAGACATATCATGTCTCTGAGCAATCAGTACAAGTTTGCTCAAAATGTGAGTCAGTGGTATGACATGAAGCCTGCCCTGTATCATGGGCATATGGCGTTTCTCAACTTTGATCGGTAAGTTCACAATATTAAGAACTAATATTAGATATTTCAATTCTTGGACATAAGGCACAAAATGTCAGTTAAATTTGCTAGTGTTCATTTCATATAAATTTTTATTAAAGTGACAAAGACAAGGCACGAAACTGGTACTGAACCAGTAACCTTTGCCTAACCAGGGCAATGTTCTAGCTACTGAACTACCCGAACTGTACCGAAACAAGCTGAAATTCTTCACTATGTTTTAATCGTCAAGAGTATTAGTGTTCACCAGATTCCACTTTGTAAGATAGGTTTTGATACTCTAAAATTAAATTTAAATTTATATATAATGTATATTGCCAAATAGTAACAATATTGTGTTAATTTGTGGCCCACACTATTATTAATATTCTTCACAGCAAAAGAAGTAGGAACCTATTGGATTGCTAAGCCTATTCTGTCTCTACCCTGTCAGGGACACTGTGTGATAGTGTTAGTGACAGTGACCTATCAAATCTTGTTTCTTTTTAAAACTGCATGATCTATTCTTTCTCCAGAGGGTCCTCTTAGTTTATTGGGGATGGACTCCCAAAATCTGTCATATTTTTAGTTAGTATATGGGGCACTCACTCAAATGGTGTAGGCTGATCTTCACTTCTTCATAGTAAGGCCTTAGGACCTAACTGAGATTAACCATACTAACTTTTAAACTTTCACGTTGCATGATTAAAATAAATGTAAAATACAGGTATTAACGCGATCATGCTTATTTACCAGCTGTGGTCACAAGCAGACTGTCTTGTGACAATGGCTGGTGCAACCCAGTCAAAACATCAAGCTATTTAAGGTAAATAAGCATGATTGAGCTTTACCACTCTGATGTGGATCAGAATTGTGCTATGGGTATAAACAATTTATAAACATTTTTTTTCCAAAACTTCTTAATTATTTAGCATAATCTGTCACATAGTACTAGAGCCTTGTCCCGCTCCCGTTTTCCACAGGAACCTGTTCCCGAGATTAAAAGTAGCCTGTGTTATACGAATGTGTAAGCTATATTATTGTAAAGTTTCATCAAAATCCAGTAGTTTTTGCATGAAAGAGTAACGAACATCCATTCTTACAAACTTTCGCGTTAATAATAATAGTAGGATTACCTCTGGTGTTGCAAACATCCATAGGCTACAGTGACCACTTTCCATCAGGGGAAGCCCTTTTTATCGCATATTTTTTTTCAGCATAATGTAGTTTGGCATAACAGTTTCAGCATAAAGTTTTCTCGCATAAATTATGATAAGCAGAGTTATAAACGCATAATGGTTTTATTGGCATAACTTTAACTTAATCTAATTTTTTTATCATAATTTTAATCAGCATACATGTAAATGGTATAATTGTTTAATTAATAATAATAATCATTTATTTTAGATTCATCCTTAGATTACATCCATATTTGTTAGTATAATTATGAGCTTATAAACTAGTGTTAGTAGTAATAAATTGTCAGGGCAGGGTGGACTCTCCAATGGTGGCAAATCACTGTACAAATGCGTGTAACCGTATCCAGGGAGCTAGCAATGGCGAATCCAACCTGTCCAGCACGCTTAGGATAGTGTTGGAACTGTCACGCGTGCGACGCATGATAGACGCGCACCGTTTTCGCATGATAGCCGCGTATCCATCTATGTTCGCTGTAGCGAACATCGCGGAAGCGCTGCAGTGGCGCGGCAGTCCCATTAGCAATCGGAACGTATTATTATATTGTACGCGCAGACCGCTGTATGCCCGATTTGTAAAATTAACCCACAGGCTGCAGGTGTAAAAGGACTGACAGTACGCTTTAAAAAGTGCAACTTTGACAGCCCCCGTAGAGAAAATCTGCGGGCCAACATGTTACATCGGACAGACAGCGGTCTGTGCTCCCTCTCAATGTCCATGTTGTCCTTAAGGTCCTCGGTGACCCAGTGGCCCAAATACTTAAATTGTTCAACTTTGTTTAGAACAGTACCGCATAAAGTGAAATTAGGAACTAATGTATAACGCTTATTGTCTGGTCTGAAAATCATTATATCACTCTTTTTCGCTTTATACTTGAGCCCCTGAACCACCACGTATGACTCACAAATTTTAATAAGTCTTCGTAGGGCACCGATCGATCGGCTCAGCAGCACCATATCGTCGGCATAGCTAATATTATTTACGCACACTGCATATATGACACCCGACACCGGTACTGCTGAGTTCATCGATCAGTCGGTTGATGTACAGGCTGAAAAGTTTGGGAGAGATCAGGCCCCCTTGCCTCACTCCGCATTCCAATCTGTACTCCCCCGAGAGAGAGCCTGCCTACCTTACACAAATCCTTTGAATATTATACCAATGGCTAAACAACAACACTATTTCCTCAGGCAAACTAGTTTCATCTCTTAATTTACCCCATAAAATATTATAAGATACAAGATCGAAGGCCTTCGATATATCAAGGTAGCATGCATACACTGGGGTCTTTCTACTCATGTAATACTGTATAGTCTTATGGACTTCCAAAAGAATTTCATATTCTGTTGGAAGTCATCAGATAACCTTTTATCAAATTCATCTCTGTCATTCTCTTTCTTTCTTTTCATCACCTCTTTTGCAACACGCTTATACCTTTTGTACTCCTCTTTTGCCATTTTTAGGTCCACATATGTTGCCTTATGCATTCGTTGATTGACTTTTGTAGTCAACCAGTCCAACCATGCTTTCTTCTTTTAAGACAACGCCTTTCGAACTTCTGCACACATTCTCTTACATCCTTGGCTTCTCTTACTTACCCCACACACTTCCACTATACCTTCCTTAAATGACTTCCATACTTCTTCAATCTCACATACGTCATCAGAATTTTCAAATTTATTGCTCAGCTTACACTTAAATTCCTCTTTTATGCCTATCTCTTGCAAATTCTCGACTTTTATGCGTTCTAGTACAATAACAGGTGCATGCATACGATGCCGCCACCGCTGAAACAGACCTCTTACTCGACTAACAACCAAGAAGTGGTCTGTGTCAATCCCGGCACCGCGGTATGCCCGAGTGTCTAACACATTCTTTCTCATCCTTGCATCTACACACACACAATCACATAATCAATCATGCCTTTCTGGCTTCCTTCTTGTCTCGTAAACAAAAAGATATGCTTGTGGTTGAACATGGTGTTGGTTACCACAAGGTTCCTCTCCAAATATACCTCAAGCAAACTTTCTCCATTTTCATTCACTCGTTCGTCACCATACTTTCCCAATACACTTTCAAAACCATCACGTTTCACACCAACCCAACCATTAAAATCACCTAACATTACTATTCTTTCATTCCGTTTGCATTTACTCAGTATATCGCTCACACTCTCCCAAAATGCCTGCCTCTCACTTTGGTCCTTTGAAGATCGGCGCCACCGCGAATCTTGCGGAGCATAAACTCCTAAAACAAAGATGCGGGTAAGCCCAACCTCCAGCTTCAACCAAAGGAGTCTTGGGCTCACACATTCATATTCTGTCACACATTCATTCATTCTCACGGATAGTAGCACACCCACACCCTGGCACGCTGTACTGGTCGGGGCTACACCTGACCAGTAGTGCGTATAGGGTCCATGTGTAGTGGTGTCACATCCTTTTCTGTTTGTTTCATTCACACACAGAATATCAATTCGTCTCTCTCGCATCATCTCACATACCTCCTCAATTTTATCTTTTAATCCTCCTCTAATATTCAGTGTAGCAAAGCGGCTATCCATAGCCCACTTTTTGCCTCGATGGGAAACGGGACGTGACGGGTGGCGAACCGCATCGCCGCCATTTTTGGTTTTAAAATTTTGATACACCATAGCGTTACCACAAGTGGCAAGGGAAAACAAAAGTCCACCTAGACAGAGCCCCGCTTGTCCAAGTAAGGCTAGCCTTGTTCTGGGGTCGCCCGGTCCCAGGGCATAAGGCACGTTAATGCTAGGCTCGCCCCTAGCCACGCAGCACATAGGCACGGCAACCTTGGCTTGGCGGAGAGAGGATGGGAAGAGGATGAGGTAGAGAAAGGATTTATGGATAGGAAAATGACGATGTAGGAGAGGGGCTTGGATAGGGTAAATATAATATAACTTCTATATCAAAAGGGCCGAATAAATTTAATAAAAAAGGCCGAATATATTTAACAAATTTAACAGCTATTTTTGATGTTCAATTTGGAAAAAAAAATTTCAACGCATTGCCTTTTTAGTGAGGTGGTAGTAAAAAGGCTAAAATGTCTTATGTGCTAGACACTAATTAGCACGACCAATTAAAGTCCTGGTAGTCTCGGACTGTATGACTGTTTAGGTACGAATATTTTGTATGATTCGTAATCCTTCGCTAACTTCATGTTAATTTTTTCAATTTGTACATCAATGTTAGTATTCTTCATAATGTAAGTACTAATGTCACACACAGACACACCATACGCCACATTATATATGTACATGGGAACCTTAGTTTCCGCTGCCACAAAATTATTTCCAGGCTCAGGCATCGCTTTTCCTCGCTTCCCAACGAAACGGTTACGTGATCTTTTGTTTTGGACACGAACCCACTGGTCACTCAGAACCTCTGTCTTCCATTTCCCTTCACGAACAATCTCTGCCAATGATTTCTGCTTCTGTGGTGCGCCGGGGCCAGATTCCATTCAGTTGACCAATTGTCCCACTGGCGTGTCGAGCGGAGGTGGTACCAGCGTGTTACAGGGCAGCGGGGCGGGTGAAACACTACCGTGACCGCCGCCTTCAATCACCTCAGAGGGCGTTTCGATCATCCGAGCAGAGCCGCGTTTTGTCGGCGTCATTATAGCCTCGTCCCGTCCTTCGACGGCTGGATTGTAATTCTTGTTTTGCACTGATTTTCTACTACTACTCTCAGAATTTTGAAGCTCAAAAGTATCATCAATATTTGATTTTGGTGCAGATACTGCTGTAGTTTGTCTTTGATAACTTTCGCTATTACCTTCTTTGCTCTCAGTCGGCAAACCCATGGGACCACTATCACAATCATAGCTTCCGAGTCAAGAGACACAATATGCACCTCTTCTGAGATTTACATTACACCATCCTGATGAAAGATGCACCTCATTTCTCAGCTGTTCCAAATGCTTAACTGTTGCATAGTCCTCTTTCATCATGTCAAGATCTTGCTTTAGTTTAACAATATTTTGACATGGTCGAAAAGAACCAGGGGTAACTTTTCATGGTCGGCTACTAAAACTGGGATGTCCTCGGAGTCAGTATCACGCATCCGACATATTATGTCGTCTATATCTCAAACAATTTTCCCCGCCTTCCTCCGCGTTATCTTACGTTTTTTTTGTGGGTAAGGATTCGAATTACAAATTCTTAGCCGTTACAATTTCACAATCAGAGAAAGCACTCACACAGATTCTGCTTATACTTTCATCGTCCATCACCGATATTTTATTATAGACGAAGGCCAAAACTTCGTTAATCACTACATTGCAATTTGCACATTTAACCACAGAGGACATTTTCGATTCCCCGATACCCTCCGTCACAGCGTCAAGCGCGCACGCGGGACGACTGACGTTTTACGCCTGAAGATAATTTATCATAAAATACAAAACGCATAATGGAGGTATGCATAACCATTTAAATCATAAAGGAATAATAAATTTGACTAAGAATATTTAAAAAATTATAAGACACTATTGTAAATAATCATCTCACTCATAGCCAAGTGTGTAAGCTGTAATTATATGAAATTATATTTAAAAAGTGTTATTAATTTTAGACTAGTCGTGAGCAAAGTCGTAAATAGGTGCGACGACGAGCGTAGCGAGCAAGTGGTGACCACAACGCGCGAGCCGAGCGAGCGTGCCGCGGCAGCGGCCGGCGATGCGCCAGAACTGAATCGCTCGTTTTAATCTACCTACTTCTTCTTGTATTTTATTTATATATTCTATATATAAGTGTTAACATACTGAACTTCAGTATAGTGACTATCGACATTTTTAATCAGTGGGCATTTCAATCTTAGACAGTTCAAGCTTAGATATAACAATAAAAATATGTACTCGTTAACATTATGGTATTCTATATGTATGACTTGTAATCTTTATGCCATAGAGTGAGATGCCAATAAATGTTATGATTAGTAATCGTTATTGTAAAAAAAAATATGCGTAATCATTTTATGCGGGTATATCATTATTATGACCAAAGAAGTTATGGGAAAATAAAGTATGCCTAATGATTTATTCTGTTTAAACATTATGCGAAACGAAGAGTATGCCAAAAAACGTTATGCAGTTTAAAGTTATGCCTCTTAAATTTATGCAACACAATACGGACCCTCCATCAAGTGGGGTCATATGCTTGCCTGTCATCCAGTGATATAAAAAAATATTGTGTACTATTTCAATATTTATAAATTTCTTTTTCAGATTGGGAGCCACATCAAAGCCAATATTTATAAACATAATAAGAAGACCACTTGATAGACTAGTATCATATTACTATTTTCTAAGAAATGGTGACAATTATCGACCACACTTGGTTCGGAAGAAACATGGTGATAAAATGGTAATAATTTTTTTTATTCTACTTAATTATTAGCGTGAAATTTTGTTGAGACGTTAGGATTTTTTCACTCTATCACACTGTCCACTAAACCAATTTGGCCGTAATTTGGTATAGAGATAGCTGAATATATACCCTGTACTCCATGTGATGGAATGATAAATGGTCTTTCCCGAAAGATTTGAACAATATTTGCAAAGCCACACTTCACTATTAGTATTTCGTGTGGTGAGCCCTTTGCCTTGTTAAAATGGACAGGCACATTTAGTGGTGGTCTTCAAGTCAAGAGGTGGTTTAAAACTGTTCAAATAGTCTGGCAGATAGACAGGTACCTAATTTTAAAATGACTCATTGAATATGCCAAAAATAATTCTGGATGCACAATGTTTTATTTTTGTAAATCCTGCGCAGTGGCGTAATAACCACAAGACCTCTACCATATATTCCATTTTAAATTCAATAGTGTAATGTTTTTATAATTAATAATTTTAAAGGCCACTGCAGACTAGTTATATATGTACTTTGAGCAACGGCATCCGGAGATTTCGTCGCTTTTTATTTTTACAATCCCGGACACCTTAATCGAGCCACCTTGATTTTTTTGGTTTGGAGTACTGAAGATGTATATAGAAGGAAAATGTTTTGATGCAGTTTTGGAGCTTGTATACTCATCATTACTCCTTCCGTCATTACCGTATAGCATTATCTTGGACTCATCTGTGAAGAGAACCTGGCTCCATTGATGTCGAGTCCAATTTAGATGTTCGCGCGTAAACTCTTGACGGGCTATTCGGTGTGCTCGTGTCATTTTGGGTCCATTGGCTGGCTTATGGGGCTTTAAACCACGTTCATTGAGTCGCCTTCTAACGGTCCGAGCACTTACAGCCACTCCGTGAAAGTCCCTGAGCTGTTCTTGTATCTGAACAGAGTTAAGGCGTCGATTTCGTAAGCTAGTAGTGACAATGTATTGGTCTTGTCTCGCCGTTGTCACTCGGTAACGAGGTCCTCCTGTTCCCCGAACGAAGCCGCCAGTCTCCAGGTATTGGTGGTACACTCTTTGAACAGCGGAACGACTTATGTGAAGTTGTGAACTCACATCTCGCTGACTTAGCCCAGATTGAAGAAGTGCTACAGCTTGCGCGGCTACTTCAGGTGAATTATCCATAATTTTATAGTCAAAAACGGTTCAAATTATAGAAAAATAACTAAACTAAACTTTGGTTAACAACAATTGCGAAAATTCAAACCAAATCGACATTAAATTGCTTCAAAAGCAACTTTCAACAGTCATTATTTTTTTCAAATCAGTGACCAAGCTCGGCTTTTGTTCTTTATTTTAAATACTAAAATTCAAATTTGGAATAATACATACGGAAAAGACGATGAAATACGCCAGCATTAAAAATGCATAAAAACTTTTTTGTTAAATTGTATATTTTTTGTGTATTGGGCTTTTAGGCCCGGGAATGTAAGGTGGCTCGATTCAAGAGTCCGGGAGTGTATTTTAATACTGGATTACTAGATTTCAATAATTCAATTAAACTTAAAAAAATGTTTTAAGAGTTTTCTTAAATAAATGCCTTTTTTTCAAATTAGGAACACGAACATCAGTTTGAAAGAGGTCAAAGAGATCAAAGAGTTCTAAATTTGCAAACGTTTCCGTGCTTCGGAAGGCACGTTCGTTTGGCCCCGGGTGCCCATAAAATGGCAATCGTTAAGCTGTTGGTCCCGGTTGCCAGTAAAATGGCAATCGTTAAGCCTGGTTGAAGGTCTACTAGGCGGCTAGAAAAGTTTCAACAGCAAGCCGCCACAGCCTGCGCCTGTCCATTTCAACACGGCAATGGACAACCTTTTACATGGAACAAAAATGCATACTGTGAAATGTGTGCGTATAGTTTTTAGTAATTCGCGGATAAAGGTGTTACAATATATAATATTTGTGGGACATTTGTGTGACCCACAAATATTTGATGTGAAGGTTTAGTGTTTTCCATATATTATAATTAGAAGCGCTCGTGGCCCCGCGGTCTCAGTGTTCTGTAAACGATCACTGAGTTACGCAACTTTGACTATGGCTGGTCCTCGGATGGGTGACCACTTTGTGGCATTTACATTTGCGAGCGTTTCCGTGCTTCGGAAGGCACGTTAAGCCGTTGGTCCCGGTTGCCAGTAAAATGGCAGTCGTGAAGCCTGGTTGAATGCCTTATTGGCGGCTTGAAAAATTTCAACAGCAGGTAGCCACAACCTGCGTCTGTCCATTTTCAACACGGCAATGGGCTCACCACCTATTACGTGGGACAGGAATCCACACGGTGAAAAGTGGGCATATAATATGCCTCTGCTACCCCTTCGGGGATAAGGCGTGATGGATATATATATATATATATATATATATATATATTAAATGCGTGTAAGTATTTAAAAATATATGCGTATGTTGTCTAGA
Organism: Thumatha senex; assembly: GCA_948477245.1. Lineage (NCBI taxonomy): Eukaryota > Metazoa > Arthropoda > Insecta > Lepidoptera > Erebidae > Thumatha > Thumatha senex. The sequence goes on from OX419727.1 coordinate 29,318,855, forward strand.
TCACATAGCACAAGTTTAAATTAGCTTAATTTGTAAAAAAGCGTCTAATAATATATCTAAGTAAAAGGTTTTTGAAGTCAAAGTGTCGTACATATTATCAGCTACTAAATCTACATAAATAGCGCTTGGCACGCACTTTTTGTTTACTTTATTAGTAAAACAGTTATCAAATGTGATTTAATCTTACCAAGAAGTTGATCTGGTATATCATTTTTCTTAGAAGATAATCTCATGAGTGGTTCACAAACAATATATATATCAGATAGACCTATGTAGATACTTGTTTTCTTTATTTATTTAAGACTAGTTGACGCCCGCGGCCTCCCCGCATAGAGAAGCTTTTCCGTTCCCGTTTCCCACAGGAACTTGTTCTTAGGATAAAAAGTAGCCTATGTGTTATTCTGATGTATAAACTATACCATTGTAAAGTTTCATTAAAATCCATTCAGTAGTTTTTACGTGAAAGAGTAACAAACATCTATTCTTACAAACTTTCACGTTTATAATATTAGTAGGATTTTAACATTTGCAAATGTTTCCATAATTATAATAATAGTTATTTTTTCTTATGCCTTCGGTAAAGACGAGTCTGTCAAATGATTACTTTAATGTATAAATATAGTGGGGTCCCACACAGATCTCCTGGGTTCAAGTGACCTCAACTTCTAGTGGTGCATCTGCTGACTAACTGACAAGGCATCGGATGCCGGCATGAGTTTGGAGATATGGCATTGGCTCTGAACAAAAAGCCGATCAAAGCAGACCCCAGATTCCAAATCCAGGTAAGGTTTGTAAGCCACTGGCTATATGGCAACATAAAGAAGAAAATACAGAGTTTCTGGTCTACTTTGCGACTAATTAATATACCTTTTTCATTTGACAGACTTTCGACGAGTGCGTAGAGCGGTCCCAGCCCGACTGCGACCCCAACAACATGTGGCTGCAAGTGCCTTTCTTTTGCGGACACGCTGCTGAGTGTTGGTAAGGAATTTGAAGATATTTTGTTGGTTCTTCTTAAGCCTGATCCGCTGCAACGAGTTTTCGTGTAACTAACAAGTTATCCTTTCGTCGCAGTTAACATGTTAGTGTGTTTTTCCCAACAAAACAGTTAGGCCACGCTATTAGTAAAGCATGATAGTATCACGAAAACACGTTGCAGCTTGAGCTTTCTATTAAACTCTCCATTCTACTCGCCTGATGAAAAGGTATAACTTCTAGTGGAGGGCCACTTTTCCAGTCAGTAAGACTTCTCAGTGGCCTTCAAATTTACGGCCTCATGATGTGCCTCTTTAAGCGGAGAATGAGATGGGGTTATAAGAGGAAGGAACACGTGCACTGGCTAAGCGTTCCAAGTTATGACAGAGATATCATTTTTTTATTGGTTGGGTCTGAAGAAAATTCCGTTTAATGTATAAGAATTGCGCATCTGCCTCGCCCAAACGAAGCCTAATAATATTTTCGTCGCTTGAGGGGTAGGAGGTTAGTCTTCAGTCACTCTGAAAAACTACTCAAAGTAGATAGTGGGAGGTATTTCTTCTGAAGTCTAATTTGATAATATCTAGCAATATTATGTCGTGTCTGTAATACTGCTTTGAAAATTTTTACAATTTTTTTTTTATATCCATCACGCCTTATCCCCGAAGGGGTGGCAGAGGCATATTATATGCCCACTTTTCACTGTGTGGATTCCTGTCCCACGTAATAGGTGGTGAGCCCATTGCCGTGTTGAAATAGACAGACGCAGGTTGTGGCTACCTGCTGTTGAAATTTTCAAGCCGCCCATAACATTTACAAATTTTGATGATGTAAATACCCTCAGCTCCGTCCACTTGATGATGATTTCCCTTGCCCGTTTCCCATGAGAGTATGTTCCCGGAAAAAAATCGTAGAGAATTTTCAAAATCGATTCTGTAGCTCTAGAGATACCCCCTACAACGTCACAAACTCACAAAGTTTATATTTTTATAATATTAGTATAGATGAATTTTTAGTTTGAAAATTATCTGTTCTGTTTTTTTTTTAGGGAACCGGGCAACCAGTGGGCCTTAGAGCAAGCGAAACACAATCTAGTCAATCATTATCTCCTTGTAGGCGTTACGGAACAAATGCTCGACTTTATCACGGTACTAGAAGCCACGCTACCTCGGTTCTTTAAAGGCGCCACAGAATACTACTTAAGTAGCAACAAATCTCATCTGAGACAGACCAGTGCTAAGAAAGAACCGAACAGCTTAACCGTACAAAGGATACAGGAATCGGCAGTGTGGAGAATGGAGAACGAATTATACGAGTTCGCCTTAAAACAATTTAATTTTGTAAAACGAAAATTGTTGTCACGTGAAGCGAACAATGTCGAACAAATATATTTTTATGAGAAAATTCGGCCTAAATGATATTTTTAATATTGTTGTTTTGTTTTGTAAAAATAATGTTATGTTCTAATAACTTCAAACTGCGGTCCAGATTCTTTCAGTAATGAGTCAGTGTAAGGTACTAAAGGTGAGTTGGAGTGAAGGAATGAGTGAACGTGAACGAAAAATGGCGTTGTCCTTCATTCTTGTCAATAATAATGAAATTACTTATATATACTGTCAGGATTACTGAAATTCCGGTCTGTTTCAATCTATCTAAACAAGGCACTTATTGAATTAGAGTTTTTTAATAGATTCTAATAAGTTACACAGAACGTTTACATACTATATCAACAATCAGTAAATATGATATGGTTTTTACTATTATTTTGTTTATAGTATTATTACAGTGATAAGTCTCATGAAGAAATTTACTTTGTGAAAGGATCCAGCCTGATATATATTCAGCCCTACTAAAAAGGCCCTTACAGACCGTGAGCATAGCTCAACGTGGCAGTAAATGGATTAATTATTACCATGTTATTGTATATGTACTCGGTTAGAATTTGGTAACTGATTTCAGCTAGCGCAGAAGTGGATGACATTATATGAAAATGTGAAAAAGCATAGTATTCTTTACTCTGTTACTAAATTAATTTAATTATTTATTTATTAATAATTATCTAATACTCAACCTTACTGCATAGATCATAAGAGTTATCTTCTTATACAGCAGTAATTTTTAGACATAGTTCATGCTGAGTCTTTTCACAGTGAAATTTTGATCTGTGGTATTATGAAGCCTACATATTTATTTGAATATACATATAATAGGCCTATAGATTTATATTGAATTTGACTCAAAAAATGTACTACTTTTTGTTATCTGTAGTTAGTAATCTACTTATTTTCACTTAAGCTGAATAATTTTTGAGCAGAATTGTACAGCCTTTTTTATCGATTTTAAGTAATGTGTTAATATTTGACTGTAGTAAAATAGGTACGTAGTTAATTTATATTGACATGATCATTCCACGAATTATTATAAAATAATATTATTTGTAAAGACATAATCTATATAATATTTGTGAACAGGGATTGTACATAAATTTTAAAGAGCTATTTTCTCGTGCTTAGGTGTGGCTTACAAAGAAAAATATGGTATAAACTATAAAAGTTGAAGTTTTTCGATACTTCTCCAACTTTAATGGTATTTTAAACTCCAATGTGATTGTATTAATAAAATTTTATTTAGTTTTACACCTATTTGACAATACAATAATCTCTAAATCGATTTCCGCAGTATGAGAACATATCAAAATCAGCGTAAACCTAGCGAAATTCAATGGAGGCTTTGTACAATTTCTTTAAGATCCGTTATTACCTATCTTAAAGAATTTCTTTAAGATTGGTTTATATCATTTTTTTTTAAGATTGGTTATACCAATTCTAAAAGAAGAATCTGTTTTCAGCACAAATTTGAGACCATTCAGCGTTCGTTATCATGAGCCTTTGACAGGGTATTGCCAACTTTATTAATTTGTTTAGAGCATTTTTTTTTTCTAATATTTCATAACGCCTAGCCTGATAAGCCATACCTAAGCAAGTTTCACTATTGTATCATTATTAGGAAATGCGTTAGTACTTGAAAATTAGGCCTTTAATATATTATAGAATGAAATTTAGTATTGTGTAGCTTTAGAGTTTCAAACTTTATAGTTGATCAAAGGAATATTTACTTAATGTATTAGAATTTTTGGTGGATTTTCACATAGTTCCGAGTTCATGTTTGTTGTAGTACGCTAAAAGACATATATTTTAATTTTGCCTGTCATAATAGCGAAAGAAGACTAATTTGTTCGTTTATATAGCCCCCCAAACGCGCTTATTGGAGTGTGTACCGTAAGCTTCAGAATGAACAATACTCTGCCACAATGCTTATGTTCTGCACTATTTTATATATTTGTCTGTGTTTCACGTTTCTCACGTTGTCATATAGCCTCACTGATATTGGGCTTAATATCCTTGTACCAGGTTTTAGAGAAACTCAAAAAACAATGAGATAATATAGAAATAGTCATATTTGTCATGCGGCACCTTTCCTTCAGCAGTAGCACCTGTAGAGATGTAGCCAGTTCTGGGTGACAATAAGCTACACAAAGTAAATTAGTAATAGTATCTTAGGGAGGCCAATCTCTTTTCCATACACAACACTGATGATGATGAATGACTGACAAGCTGACTTATTACAGATTTCAGATTAAACAATAAATAATTTAAAAACCGCCATATTGTTCAATCTGCAATCTTAAAAAATTGTTGAGCGACCGGCGATACCCGCGATAGAGATGGCTCTCTTAATCTTTACTATTTCAACTATTGATAGAGGGATCCCATAGGGATGTGTTTTAGGACCTCGCAGTTTATCTTTTACAGGTGCTTATGTTCAGATTTACGTTTTATTAAGGACACGGAATTAGAAGAATTAATTGCGAATTATAAAGGGGTACCTATTTAGTAAACGCAAGAGGAAAAGATTTTAAGTTTGATGGATGAGAAAAATTGGTTGATACATTGGTCTTATCAAAATTTAATCACTTCTATATAGTAGTCTGATAACTTGGCTGGCTCGAGCGATCGACCTTTCCGACTTTGGGCGATTTAGTGTCATGCTCTTAGGAAGGAACAAATTAGTCTTCTTTTAGGAACAAATGTTATCGATCGACTAAATGTCACCTTGTAAAGCGGAGTATTACAAAATTTTAACAACCGGGAGGCTTCCATATTCCTATCCTACATCCCCTTCATTGAGGGGTTTGGTTCGTCATTCCCGTCCGTTACAATTAGTAGAGGTTATCCCCGCTCGATTTTAGTTATTTCTTTGAAATTTTTAATAGCTTTCAACGTGTAATAAAAACAATACACTGAGTTAGGGATATACTAGACAATATTTTAGCTAAGTACTATTATTATTTCTTTTGCTTTGTATCTTTTGATATTATCAACTATGTTACACAATGCATTATACTTAAAGATGTAGTCAATTTAGACAATATTGTTATAAAAATATATACTCACATTATATTAAATATTATAACTGTATATAACGTAAAGCATTTAATTAGTTTAGTAAGTGAACACGTTCTTCCATTCGTCTTATATTAGTTAGCTAATCTTGTGATGTATATCTTTTATGTAATATATGAATTAGACTGTACTTTTTATGACAGGACCTAGTATTAAACCTTGAGGTAGCCCGGAAACAAATTTAATGTTTTTCATCTAAATTATAAAGTGATATATTTATATGGTTACTTATCTTAAATCGTCATTCTTCTTTATGAATCTGAGATGCTAGAATATCGCGGCAATGATAAAACAGGCTTACAGATGTGATGGTGTTCAACCTGAATGCTTCGTTATATTCATAATAATTTTATATTGGAACTGAAAATGGTCTACGTTTGTTTTTATAGTAGCATCTTCGCTGTTATATTGTATCCTGTACTCTATAATGTTCCTGCAATGTATAATATTAATGAGTAGTCTAAGCTTGTAGGTACTAATTATGTTCGATTTATACAATTTTCGAGTTTATGAACTGATTGGCGTAATTACGCGAAAATAACACATTTTTACGGGACCAGCAATAAACTGAATAACATATTAAAACTGTATTGCAATAATCATATTCCACGAACCAGTTTGGTAAGAAATAATATGAGATTCGTATATAGAGAGCCTAAAAGCCTCTGGTTAAATTATGGCGTTTTTTTCCCTCGTTTCTCTTTTATAATGACTTCGAATTTTACTTTCCATGTTTTAGCAGACCTACCCGTCCGCCATTTCTATGTCATTAGGAATGGTCTTTGACCTTAATATATAACTACATGCAGGCAGACGATAGTAAAATATAGCTACATGGAGTTCTGTAAGTTTCACGTTTCTGAGATAGTATCAAAGTTGATTTTGTAACTCCTAATCACAATTTGCATCCTACTCTTTATATGTTTCAATGTTATTGACACCATTGTTTATTGCCAGTAAAAGTTACCTGTTATCTGTATAACAGGTGACATGTAGGTATATCAGCTGTCTATGGACCTATAGAGTCAATTTGCAATTATCCACACAACACGGCCTACAGTGACTACCAATCTTAACTAATTTTTTAATGAGATTTAAAAAAAAAACATTCTTAATTAGCCTCTTGCGGATTTTCTATCGACTTAAAAAAGGCAATATATAAATAAATAGACCACCTGGTTCATTAATTTCAAATTTTAATCGTATTACGCGATCGCGTACTTATTCTTGTGTTACTTATAATATGATATTTCCGATATAATTTATGTGAATAAAATATAGTGATTTATAAAAAAAAATAGAAAAAAACGGCACAAGTAAAACATATTCACAATTTTTTTTATACCTTACATACCTTATAATATACGTTAAATATATAGTACGACTAAAGAAATTCGAAAACATGTACCTATTCTTTTAAATTACGCTTCCGTGCACGGAAGCCTAATTAAAAAGTAGAAATAATGTATAAATGACCCCATTTTGTTACTCATCGGCCATCACTCTTATTGGTTGTTGAGTTTTTAAAATAAATTTATCGTAAGATATTTTACACGTGGAATTTTACACTATACAGTGATCGCCTATGATGTTCGATACTATATAATATACATGGCGCATGTGCTAAAACTGCCTCGATGACGCAGTGGTAGTTTATGAGACTGCCGCACAGAGGTCCGGGTTTGATTTCCAGGTTCGAACAATTATTTGGTGATCCATTCATTTTTCGGAGTTTGGGTGTTTCCTATGTATAATATGTATGTATGTATTTAGAAATATATAAGTATGTAGGTATATCAGTTGTCTAGATCCCATAGTACAAGGTTATAGCTTAGTTTGGGCTAGATGGCGCTGTGTAAAAGGTCCCACAATATTTTTTTAATATTTATATTTACATTATGTGAATAGCTTAGCACCCCACATATACATCAATCAGCCTATGTTAGTGATTTAAAATAAGTGATTGAATAAATCGGAGCGGCGCGCAGACTTTTGAAGCGGCCTATTTGGATTGTGAGGACCGTTATATACATACACACGCACACACCCACGCACACACCCACTCACGCACACCCACCCACGCACACACACACACACACACACACACACACGCACCCACGCACACACACCCACACGCACACCCACACACACACACACACACACACACGAATTTCTATGTACGAAACTGAACATGGACCATGTTAGGTTCCATTTCAGCTTTATAAGGCAACACCTAAACCCAAGCGTTTCTTGCGTATTGAATTGAATTTTGCAATACGGTTGCAAGATTGATACTAGGTAGTAGGTAACTAATATTTGTGAATACGTGTCTAAAAAATCAAAGTAAATATCATTCTACCATACAAAAGTGTACTTAATTTTCCAAATCACAGATGTTTAGACTTAGTTGTAAGGTTAACTTATGAATATTATGACTGTTTATTATTTACATCAAGACAGTTCCGAATATTGCACAACATTTCAATGTTTAAAATGAGAATAAACTCAATTTTATTTAAACGAATGTATGCTTTTTTTACACCTCTTTTTGACGTTTTTATGAATATGTTTCGGTTTGATAGAGCGTCATCTCTTTCGCACAGAACTCTTGTCTTACGTAACATACGTAGCGTGCGGCAGAGATGACCGAAACAAGCGGATGTCTCATTCTAAGATTCTTTTATTCGCAATCTCTTTCAAAGAGAGTTACTATTGAAATGCTATTTGTTTCATACTTATAAATGTCAAAACATAAGACAAGTAAGAGTACTGTAAGCCCTGTCTAAAATTGGCGGCAATGCAGTGCATATGAATACCTGTATCATAATCGCGTTTATATTGTGTAAAGTAAAAGTACATTTACATATATTAACACTTTAATACAACAATGGTTGCTTATTAATACGTCTTTTATGACACACATAATGACAAAAGCAGGTGACATAATACAATAACATTTTTCCCAGAAACATGCTAGGTGCTACCCTCGGCCACTTGCGATGAGTCATTCGTTCGTAATAAAAAATTAACAAGGTAATTACAGCTTACAAACTTCGGCGATATTGAATATTTACCGATCGTATCCCATAATTGATACATGTTTTTCATGATGTTTCATAGAATCGAAAAGTTTTTAACGTGGCAATTATTGTAACTGTTACGCAGTTGAATAAAACATAACCAACTTGAGCATGTCACACTGAAAAATAAATTGTTATGACCCTAATCGAACAATTTCTTAGTCAGCAAACATCGTCAGAGTCACTTGCAACTGAAACTTGCATTTTATGCAGTAATCACTCAGTTCCTTCGAGGGTTTGGGCGGTTTTAATTATTCAAATATCGTACTATCTCATTCGGTACGCCATGAAACAATATACGTTAGAAAGAGATGGAGGGGTGTTTGTTTGTAGGTACGCGCAACGAATAGTTACACCAGTCGTGTGCGAGAAGTCCGACGAAGCGGTCGGCCCGCGATGCCAATAAGATTCAAACCGCTCGCAGAAATGCTATTACGAAGGCACAACTTTAGAATAACTAAAGCAAAGCCGATCAGTTAAAGGTTTTATATGATGATATTTAAAATTTAAAAGACTTTGTTTAGTTTCATTTTGAGATTCTTTCACGAAGGTCGCGTCCTTCAATCGATAAACTATTAATTGCCGCTTGTGATTACCCGTGGCGAGTAGACAGCGGAACTACATGCGTGTTTTATATTTATATTTTATCTATAACGTGCCAATAAATATCACTAGCTATATTTTTTTTAAAAGAGACTGTGTCAATAAGTTTGTTATTGGAAAGACTTTGAATTTAATTCTCATCTTCATGGAATATGGGCATCTGTTTAGACACTGGTAAGTACTTTTGTCTATTTTTATATTCATACGTTATATCAAATACAACTAAGGCAATAATTCATTAAGTAATAGATCTACGAGATACTAAACCACAGGCCATACCACTGTATACAGGTGATGTTACAAGTACATAATAATGAATGAATTATACTAACTGAAACAGATTTAACTATCTACAGCGATGCTTGTATCGTTTATCCAAATAATACTGAGATAAAATACTCAATTATTACAAAAACTATTGTATTATAGCATAGCTGAAGACTAAAGTTGGGAATCGGTAGTCCCATGTTGGGCGCCATTAACAAACAGTAGAAAAAATAGTGTAATGCAGTATGGGTATCTCTTTCCCCTTTTCTACGCCCGAAAAAAGGTTGTACTTAACGTCATAGTATAACGCAATAGTATAATATAATATATGTAGGTATGCTATTTCGGGGTTGCCCTATCTCTTTTCATGAGAAGTATTAAAGAGACAACGAGTGGAGGATTGCGCGGACATAACTACAAAGGCGAAAAATTTCGTAAAATCAACCCGTGACCAGTGCTGGTGTAATCCGGTCGAAACGTCGGGAAGTACAAGGTAGGTTTTGTACCTAATAATACACGTCGCGAATAAGACCCAAAATATCATAAATAATGTTCTACAGCTTATACTTATTTTTTGATAAATAGAATCTTAAATTGACAAAAAGAATTAGGTCTCTGACGAAAGGACTAGTCTTAAGATGTCATCCTATGCGAGCGTTAGTTCCGATTGTAAACAAAGCCGTCGCTATCGAACATGGGAGCCACTAATAAATGTCGCGAAGTCCCATGTTGGGCGTCGTCATTATCGTCATTGAATTTGGAATTACAGTTGTAACCGTCCGTCCGTCGGCGAGTGACTTCTCTCCCTTATTTAATGGGTCTTATTGGTACAATATCAGAACTAGCTTACCACGTGCGCCGTTTATGGCTACCCTATCTTTTGCCATGGCAGTTATATGAGTGATATATAGGGTTAGTGCGAACGTTAGAAACCCTCGTTTCTAAATCCATGTTCTCATTAAGTTAGCTATTATCACCTTGCACATGTGCTGGGTACCACTGATCGTTCTTCTTAAGCGATATCAAGCCAGGCATTGTAGAGTAGCAGATCCTCCTGTATATTCCCAAGATGCAATTGATTTTTATAGAAGTTTTCAAAGTAGATACAAATAGGGAAATAAACAAAAAAACAGTTCTAATGCGAATGGGAATCGAACCATCACACTTAGTTAAAGGGGTTACCTGCTATCTACTAGTTAAGTGGCAGCGTTAAGCTGGAAAAGGGCGTGCTCGGTTGGTTTAGGCACATTCAACGAATGAGTAAGGGAAGATTGACGAAGAATATAATATATACTGTGCGAAAGTAGAGGGTCGAAGGAGTCAAGGTAGACGGAGTGTTACAAATGAATACGTCGTGTGCAGATTTCTCAAAAACGGAAAGGTCAAATAAGTAAACGGATACCAAGACGGGCATGTATGAAGCAATTTATGAATCTGCAGGAAGCGAATTAAGTATGCATGGATCGTGAAGCCTGGCGATTTGTTCTCTGCCCCGTCAGGGATACATCGTGAAGATAGTTAAGGTTTTTATAAGTTACTATCCACTAAAATTGCAGGACAGCTTATGTAATGTTCAAGAAAATTTGTAGCCCTACAACAACATAGAATTCGAAAACCGATTTATTAATGTTTGTAAAGAGCCCTTATGTATACACCGTAACGACCTCGCGTCATAATACAGATATATTACGTAGTTAGTATTGCCTTTGTTATGCTGGTTTTGTTAATAAAGCACACGACGCCTAAACAAATAATGTTTAGTCGTCAGTGACAGAAAACGCTGAAGGACCGCCCTTTCTGCCGCTTAATATGATTTTAATTGTCGATGAGGGCTGCCTGTTTTTTTTTTTTAAATAATTATATTGGGACACTTTTTACACAGCGCCATCTAGCCCAAAGTAAGCTAATATTAGCTTGTGTTATGGGATCTAGATAACTGATAAACTTACTTATATATTTCTAAATACATACATATTATAGATAAATAACACCCAGACACAGAATAAACCATCGTGCTCATCACACAAAGTTTTATCCTGGGTGGGAATCGAACCCACGACCTCTTGCGTAGCAGTCGGATGCACTCCCACCGCGCCACAGAGGCAGTCAATGTTGCCTAGTATATGGCTGTAATATACTTGAATGTCTCAAATATTCACGCGACTACTTGTCGCTAATTTTGAGCCCCCACGCAATTGTGAAATTCAATAAAATACTCTACTACTCCTGTCTTTTTTACTCGTCTCTGAATCAAAGATAAAATGAAACATTGTATAGCGTATTGTTGAGCAAGCCTTACTTAGTGCCAAAGTAATTTATATACGCGAGATGTATCACCACACCGCACTTACAAGCTAGGGCTGCTCAATAGGGGCAGTAGAAGGCTGGATAACTAGAGAAGGGTGGCGCGGGGAAAGAAGGAGAAGCGTCCGCCCAACGCTGTACAAGTTTTGGGAATATTACCTGTCGAAGATGGACAGTGTGCCTCATGGAGATATCAAAGAATGACTTTTAGTACTGATTTCCTTAGTCTTAACCAACAGAGAGGCACACTCCTTCGGTACTTATTGTAGGTACTTTACCTCTGAGCCTGAGGTTATATATAAGGGTACAAAAAACTGCATGAATGCTTCTTCCAAGATCTACAAGCCCAGTATCTTCCAAGCAGCAATATCTGTGTTTTGGAGACCTCTTTAAGAAAACCGAAGGGAATGTCTGTACAATACAAGAGCAGGTTGTTAAGACGAACAACTTCTATATATTCTATATATAATAAGTGTTGCCATCCCGGTAAACCTCTCCAACACGTAACTTCCGGTTGTTCAATTCTTGACAACACAGGGTGTTCGTATAGAAAGAACAAAGTGGCTCAGATACGGCCTCATTGATCAGAAAATACCATACTACAAGTCTGTGTGAATCTAGGATCAGTTGATCAAGGCGAATAGGACAGGATAGTGTATGTAAGTTTTTAGAAACCCGAATTTGAAAACTGGATGAAGACAGCAGCTATAGTTTGGGTTTAGATTTTCGAAATAGTTGATAGCGACTGCCGTCTGACCTCTTAACCTTGAGCCAGGTGCACCGCCAGCAGGTGCACCGCTAGCTGGTGAGGTGGTGGGAATAATTTTCCAAACGACTTACTTAATACTTGAAAGGTATAGTGTTTGTGGCGCCCTTTACTAGCGTTTAGTCCTTCGAAATGCCAGTACATAGGCTGTCACTAGAACCCACGATCAACAGCTTAACATCGTAGGTCTTATATGCTTCTTTCCATACAGTAATTGGGTATGCAGCGCGAGTGTAACATACAGGGTGTTGAAAATAAAAATGTAACATTCATGCCTATGAATGTTACATTTTTATTCACGCACGCATCCCGATCGAAAATGATTACCTACTGTAGCCTTACAGTAGGTTTTCATATTCGATCAGGATGCGTGTCTGCCACTTTAGTAATATAAGAAACTAATGGCTGAGACGTATTTTACCCACCTACGGTGTAACAAATTGTAGGTAAATAAATAAATAATATAAATATTGTGGGACACTTTTTCACACAGCGCCATCTAGCCCAAAGTAAGCTAATATTAGCTTGTGTTATGGGATCTAGATAACTGATAAACATGCTTATATATTTCTAAATACATACATATTATAGATAAATAACACACAGACACAGAATAAATCATCGTGCTCATCACACAAAGTTTTATCCTGGGTGGGAACCGAACCCACGACCTCTTGCGTAGCAGTCGGATGCACTCCCACCGCGCCACAGAGGCAGTCAAACTGTAATTGTCTATGTATGTTCCTCTGTTCCCTCCAATTTACAACTTGAACCCCACGGCTTCACCCGTGACATACTTCGACCTCTCGTCTCACCTATTTAATCCCGTCGTTTATTATTCTACAATAATGTATATAAATTTGCCCGATTTGTTGACATTTATGATAATTGCTCCGCTCTCCAGGGTAGTAGCGTAATGATAAACAGCCTATCCAACAGAAAAATAATTTTTCACATCCGACCAGTACATCTTGAGATATGTGAGATCTTCAACCAAACAAACAAACTCTTTAGCTTTATATCCCACCAGGTCATCGCTCAAAGAACACAGGGGAAGGCCTTCTGCGTGTCCAAGAATAGACAGTACAGAAACGTATTCTTCATCCTGTATTTCTTCGCGACAACCCTTAGGGCAAAAACGGAGTCTGTGGTCCCATGACCAGGGCGAAACCCATATTGACACTCCGAGAGAGTTCACTCCTGCCGGATTCGGTAGTCAATAATCCTCTCAAAGATCTAAAGATCTAGTATAGATCTAGTAGTATAGACAGCTCACCTCAACGGATTTGCCCTTAGGGTAGTTCGAACTCCTGAAACCATGCCACTTATCAGATTTCATATATTTGCTTTCATACAATCTTTTATCCCCTCACCCTTAAGGGTAGAATTTATAAAAAAAATTTTACGCCTGATTTTCTATTTTCATATAGAAGCAGGTATACGAAATTTGGTGTTGCTATGTTTGAAAATAAATAATTTCCCATATAAACTTACAACCTCTGTTTACCCCCTTTTAAGTGAAACTGCGATACACGTGCCCATTTTTTTGTAACCAAAAGCAGATGTTCTTAAGTTCATGTTACTAACTTCGAAAATGACAATCTTACATACAAACGTTTACCCATTATTTACATCCTTATGGGTAGAATTTCGCAAAATAACTTCTTAGGGGGCACCTACGTGTTAAACGGAACCCCCATGCGAAGTGTGGGCGTCATAGCTCTGTTAGCTCTAGCGATTTTGTGATCAATGAGTCAGTAAGTACAACCCCTTATTTACCCCGTTGTAGGTAAAATTTTACGAAACTGCGATACACGTGTCCATGTAACCAGAAACAGGTGTACGTAAATTCATGTTTCTAACTTTGAAATTTCTAACTTCCATACAACCGTTTATTGCTTATTTACTTCCTTAGGGATTGAGGAAATTTCACACAACGCCATCTGATTTCATACTAAGCAGAGGTTGTAGTATGGTAACCAGATAACTGATAAACATACTTTAGATTTTTCTAAATTCATACATATTTTAGATAAATAACACCCAGATACAGAATAAACCATCGTGCTCTGATGTGATGATAAAGTTTTATCCTGGGTGGGAATCGAACCCACGACCTCTTGCGTAGCAGTCAGATACACTACCACTGCGCCACCGAGGCACTTTGGCTGCTGCCGAACATTTTTGCGAATCAATAGCTATGCTAACATCGGCACACCAGGAGTGATTTCAGTCCGTACGGGTATTTATTAATACCCGTAGGTAGTCTACCTACCGAGGCAGTTAAATAGTAGGTAAATACGTAATGTTGCACTATACATTAAATAGGGCGCCTTCTAAAGGGTGAAAAATTATTAAGTTAAAATATGTTTATGACACTGTGTTGGGTAACAAATACAAGGGCTTAACAGTTATAGATGGCGGTAAGGCTTGCACACCTTGATAATTGTAAACCATTTCTTTTATATCTGACCTTATAACCCCTAGAAGTAGTAAATACTTAGTAAATAAAAAATACTATTATACCTACAAGAAAATATTGAAGACAGCCGTGGCAAAGCACATAAATTTATAAATGCACTGTAGCTGTAGTCACGTGGTTTTTTCATGCAAGCGAAGTCCCTAGCATCCGCTAGTCTATAAGAAATTTATTAACTATTAATTTATGTTGATAGAACTCAAATAAGACACATTTTATGTAAGCGCTCGTGGCCCCGCTGTCTCAGTGTTCTGTAAACGATCACTGCGTTAAGCAACATTCTCTATAGGTTGTCCTTGGATGGGTGACCGCTTTGTGGAATTTACATTTGCGAGCGTTTACGTGCTTCAGAAGTCACTTTAAGCCGTTGGTCCCGGTTGCCAGTAAAATGGCAGTCGTTAAGCCTGGTTGAAGGCCTTATTATATTAGGCTTGAAAAATTTCAGCAGCAGGTCGCCACAGCCTGCGCCTGTCCATTTCAACACGGCAATTGGCTCACCACCTGTTACGTGGAACAAAAATGCATACGGTGAAATGTGGGCGTATAGTATGCCTCTGCCTACCCCTTCTGGGATAAAGGCGTGACAATATGTATGTACGTATGTTTAAGTAATCAGGAAAAATTGTGTTGAAGTTGCAAGCAGATTAGACCTAAACATTTTAAGAAACCAAATATCAAAATAAAATTAGGAAACTTGTCAAAATAAGAGAAATATTGAAGTCAAAGAAAAGTATGTTAAAGAACCATGAAAATAATGAATATTACTTATGAATGACGAAATTACGAAGATGAGTATGATTGAAACAAAACTTTAAAAATGGTGGAATATTTCAAATACACTCACTACATTCGATTCTGCTAATAAATTTTGATTTTCTTGGTAACCTCCCTAGTGTTTAAAAACGAAAATGGTCCACTGCCGCAATTCTGTAACGACGATGTTCAGTTCTTTGGAACATAAATTGTTTATTTTCTTTACAATGGTTTATTAGTGAAAGTAGATGGTAAAATAGCCTTCTTCTGGCATTTAAAGAAAAAAATATGTATGTGTGTAACTTAGAAAAGTTTTGCAATTGTGTAGTAAACTTTGAATAATTTAATAATATTTTATACCGGCCGTTACAAGGATACGTTAGCGATTTATGATCAAGTGTCAAATGTGGCTTCTTAAAATGACTAAACTATAAGTAGTTAAGATGACATGTATCATATTTTCAACACAATAGACATTGTTATGAAATAATAGAATAAAGTAAAGTAATCCGACATCCATTTCAATTGACTCTTAGGGCCGTTTTCCAGAACGTTTGTCAACACTCAAGAAACACTTGAGGGTAGATTTTACAAGGCAAAATCCGTTCTGGAATACGAACCTTAGATAGTTCTGATTCCACTTTTGATTAGAGCCCAGTAGTAGTAGTATATTCGATAGCAATTTTAAAGATTTAATATTCTCTCTACACAGAACAAAAGAATGACGACTTGGAGTCCAGGTCTGGCGTCGGCGCAGACAGTCGAGCTGACAGCGCATGGGCTGGGCGCGCCACACCCTCAGCCGCTGCCTTCCCTATGCAGAACTCCAGCCATGTCAAATTCGAGCCGCCCAATGTACCTGTTATATTCGTTCTCGGTGAGTTTCACACTACTCACTGATAATTTTTCAGAAACCACTTGATGTAATATAATAGGTAGAATACAAATGTGAGGATTCCAATTAATTCCGTCGGTAAAATGTGATAAAATTAGAACGATAATAAAGGCCCCTCCTTTATTATCGTTTAAAGGAGGGGAGGAGGATCCCACCACACACTCTCGATTCGTCAATCCTAACGCACAACGGTCAAGGATTGAAGGAAGTATTGCAAAATTTTGACAACTTGGAGGGTAAGGTTTCCTTATTTCTATCATACATCCCTTTCTGTGAGGAGTTCGATTCGTCATACTTCCGTTAAAATTAGTAGAGGTTATCCTTGACAGCTGTGCGTTAGGATTGACGAATCCAGGGTGTGTGGTGGGATCCTCCTTTATTATCGTTCTACGGTGGATTTCCCGACTCAATTAGTTATGTGATAAAATTATACTTTCTCAAAGCACCCATTGCGTAGAGATAAAATATTCAAAATAAAACCGTGTACAACTCGTCAAGCCAGCATAGTCAAGCCATTATCCCTGAGGGTCCGTATTGGGATGCATAAATTTTAGAGGCATAACTTAAAACTACATAACGTTTTTTGGCATACTCTTCGTTTCGCATAACGTTCAAACAGAATAAATCATTAGGCATACTATATTTTCCCATAACTTTTTAATAATAATGATATACCCGCATAAAATGTTTACACATATTTTTTTTTACAATAACGATTACTAATCATGACATTTATTGGCATATCACTCACTCTCGCATAAAGATTACAAGCCATACATATAGAATACCATAATGTTAACGAGTACATATTTTTATTTTTATATCTAAGCATGAACTGTCTAAGATTGAAATGCCCACTGATTAAAAATGTCGATAGTCACTATACTGAAGTTCAAAATTTCAACACTAACGACTAGAGCGATTCTATTCTGGCACATCGCCGGCCGCTGCCGCGGCCCGCTCGCTTCGCTCGCTCGGCTCGCGGGTTGTGGTCACAAGTGACCTAACACTCCTCCTCGCTTCGCTCGTCGTCGTACCTATTTACGACTTTGCTCAAGACTAGTCTAAAAAAATAACACTTAAAATATTGTTTTATATGTTACAGCTTAAAAACTTGGCTATGAGTGAGATGATTATTTACAATGGTGTCTTATCATTTCTTAAATATTCTTAGTCAAATAATTATTCATTTATGATTTATACGGATATCCATACCTCCATTATGCGTTTTGTATTTTATGATAAATTATCTTTAGGCGTATAACAATTATATCCTTTACATTTAAGCTGATTAAAATTATGATAAAAAAATTAGAGTAAGTTAATGTTATGCCAATAAAACCATTATGCGTTTATAACACTCTGCTTATCATAATGTATGCGAATTATGCTAAAAAAATTATGCGATCAAAAGGGCACCCTATCCCCGATGGGATAGGCACAGGCATATTATTTAACTATTTGAATTTTGTATCCCACGTAACGGTGGTCAGTCATTGCTGCATTGAAATGGACAGACGCAGGTTGTGGTTATCTCCTGCTGAAAATTTTCAAGGTCTTTAACTTGGCTATTGAGCCAAGTTAAAGACCTTGAAAATTTTCAGCAGAGAAGAGAAAAGAAGGGAAAAATGGAGCTAGCTCCATTCTTCCCCGATTCGATTTTTCGCTTTGCTCTCGAACTTCTCCCAAACCACTCAACACTTTTTGATTATATTTGCCGCCAATATGCGACATCTAGCCATAGATGGTTTAGAAAAAATAAAATCGAAAATCGGACATACCATGGAGGAATCACCGAAAGGAAAATAGGCATCGACAAAAGATCTCGAAAAACGGCAAAATACTTAGCTCCAGTGCACCTAGTTTATACCTATCCTAGTTAGACCTTTCAAAAGAACGATTAGAATTATTTATTGGCATAGTTAAATCGCCATAATTATTTTAAAAACATGGTTACTAATTTTGTTTTATTTGTCATTATTTTACATAGAGGGCTATACAAGTAAGATGGAATAACAAATTTTGCCATCAGTTTTATTCCTAGTTTTCGCTAAAGCTATTGTGGACGCTTCGTTGCGAATATCATAAGCACTGTTATTATTTAAATGATTGCGCGCGTTGGTGTGTGTATGTGTGTGTGTGGGTGCGCGCGTGCGTCTGCATGTGTGTGTGTGTGTGTGTGATAATGAAAATACCTCAGAAGGCTGTTTATACAGGGTCATATTTAAAACACCAGCAACCTGCTAGGACTAGGTAGCTAACATCATAAAAACATGTTTTACGAATTTTTTTTAGATTATGATTTTTTTTTTGAATTAGTATTTTAATTTTTATTTTTAAATTTAACTTAAATTACTGATTGAATTATAGTTTAACACTACTCGTGAAAATCACAGGGGATGGGAGTGGACCGGACATAACTCCTTTGATCTTGACCTTTTTAAACCGCATTGATGCGCACACATCCATCGTTCATCGAAGCATGCAGTACGTGACGAAAAAAAGACCCAGGAGTTCTTTTAAGCGAATCCAAGAGCACAACCTATGACGAAGCTCGAAGTTTCAATGTACGATAGTACTCGCTGTTTAACGAATTGCCAAATGTGGTAGAACAAACGTTTTTGGTTATGACCTTGGCTATCTACTCCTCGCAGGTTGCTGGTGTTTTACAAATAACCCTGCATAATCCTACTAATATTATAAATGCGAAAGTTTGTAAGAATGGATGTTTGTTACTCTTTTACGTAAAAACTACTGAATGGATTTTAATATAACTTTACAATAATATAGCTTATACATCAGAATAACACATAGGCTACTTTTTATCCTGAGAACAAGTTCCTGTGGGAAACGGGAACCGGAAAACTTCACCATCGGGCGTCTACTAGTGAACCTTATATTTAGCAAGTTCGCAGTATTTTGCGACCACTATTAAAATTAACTGTAATGATAAAAGGTAAGTAGGTACGTTTCAACACGGTAGCGCTTCTTGTGGTTCCGAGATGATGCACGTAGACTGGAGAAACTGCTATGCACCGTGTATTGCTGATGTACCATAGGAATTATTTATATTTGGAAACACTCGAAACACTACACTGAGCGTGTCCACAGATGTGTTTAACTTGTTAGGAAAAAAGATACCTTTTATCATTTAAAACCGTTCCACGCAAAATCCCCTTATTACTTTCAATCGAATGGGCTGGATAGACACATTCAGCACCATAAACCACTCTACCAGCAAATAAATTAATAAATATTGTGGGACATTTTTTTCCACACCGCCGTCTAGCCCAAAGTAAGATAATATAAGCTGTTATGGGATCTAGATGTCTGATAAACATACTCATATATTTCTAACATATATATTCTAATATATGAAGGGGTAGGCAGAGGCATAATAAACGCCCACAATTCACCATATGCATTTTTGTCACACGTAACAGGTGGTGAGCCCATTGACGTGTTGAAATGGACAGACGCAGACTGTGGCGACCTGCTGTTGAAATTGTTTAAGCCGCCCATAAGGCCTTCAACTTGGCTTAACGACTGCCATTCCACTGGTAACCGGGACCAACGATTTAACGTACCTTCCGAAGCACGGCACTGGGGTGGGTCTAAAGGGCCGAATAAATTTGAATAAAATTAAATATGTCTATCTTTTAGATGTTAAATCCAGAAGAAATTTTGAACCCGTTGCCTTTTTATTGAGATGGTAACAAAAATGCTAAAAGGTCTTATGTGCTTGACACTAATTAGCACGACCAATTTAAGACCTGGTAGTCTCGGACTGAAGTATATATTTCTAAATACATACTATACATAGCAAACACCCAAACTACGAAACAAACATTAGTGGATCACACAAATATTTGTTCCGACCCGGGAATCGAGCCCGGGACCTCAGTCACGACAGTCGTATACACTACCACTGCGCCCCCGAGGCAGTTGAATGAACAATACTTTTGGTTTGCAGGTGGCCCAGGCAGCGGCAAGGTGACACATTGCGACAATTTGATGCAGGAGCGGCGCGGCGTGGTGCACATCAACATGACGGATCTGCTGCATCAGTACGCAGTGGGCAACGGTACAACCGATAATGGTTTGCACCCACATAGTTTAGCACACACTAGTTTTTTTTACGTTAAGCCGTTGGTCCCGGTTGTCAGTAAAATGGCAGTCGTTAAGTCTGGTTGAAGGCCTTATGGGCGGCTTGAAAAATTTCAATAGCAGGTCGCCAAAGCCTGCGCCTGTCCATTTCAACAATGGGCTGTTACGTGGGACAAAAATGCATACGGTGAATAGTGGGCGTATAGTATGCCTCTGTCTACCCCTTCGGAGATAAAGGAGTGACAATATGTATGTATGAATAGTTTTATGTGGACCAGTCATACATGAACCTTTTCTTCTAATTTTTTAAACTAGTGTATTTCCAGTTGCTCCAGCCTTTTAGATGGATGCCAAGAGCAGGTATCGTTTGGCTTTTATTTTTGGCATTATTGGGAGCGATGGCTGTTCATGAGTAAGCAGGTGCACCGCTAGTGGTCTAGTGAGGTTACTTGGCCTTATACCTTGAACCTTTTTATTAACTAGAACGATAGTAAGATCTAGTGTGAAACGTGATCACATACGGAACACTGAGTCATCGGGCTACAGGCTCTTCAATAATATACTTTACTCAAATAAACACCATTTAAAATATGAGTGGACTTGACTCTGGTACCTTTTGGCTTTAATACCAGAGGCTAACAGTTGTTATTATGGTGGGCTTTATTCAAACTATAAGCATAAGTTACTTTGTTTCACTCTTCTATGGTGATGTGGCTGTTTTCCTGTAATTTGATTTATAAGTGGGCAGGTCTAAAATCTTTCTCTAGGTCGTCCTTGCTCTACAAGCACATATCTGCAAGGGCTTCTCACTCCCTGCTCCCATGGAGGCCTCAAAGGCAATCCACCATCTTATGACGTCGGTTTCCTTGCCCACTCGTATCCACCGCATTCTGTATTAGGCGTCGAGCTCTCTAGACGGTCGTGAATGTTCAGATAAAACCCTTGTTGTTTGAATATGGCTGGTGTAGGAATATTAATAGTATGTTTGACTGCCTCTGTGGCGCGGTGGGAGTGCTTTCGACTGCTACGCAAGAGGTCGTGGGTTCGATTCCCACCCAGGATAAAACTTTGTGTGATGAGCACGATGGTTTATTCTGTGTCTGGGTGTTATTTATCCATAATATACACATTATTTAGAAATATATAAGTATGTTTATCAGTTATCTAGATCCCATAACACAAGCTAATATTAGCTTACTTTGGGCTAGATGGCGCTGTGTGAAAAGTGTCCCACAATATTTATAAAAAAAAAAAATTAATAGTCTCGAACTTTTATGTAAACACGCTTTATCGTATGTGTGCTAGCTTAAATAAGTAGTATTAATGAAACACCTTAATATAAGATTCTCTTTTATAAAAGGCTTTATCATTAAGGCGCATTACTATCAGTCGATAATAGTTGATGCATTATTGTGATATTTGTTGTTAGTACAATATGTGTGAAGGCTACGAAGACACACTGTTTTGATAATTACGACGCAAATAAAGTAGGATGTCGGCGTACCTCCGTCCTGCGATATTCCGATATAAGTTCTTTAATCATTCTTCCCCGATTAGGATTTGCACTTTGTCCTCGAACTCCTCTTAAACCACTACACACTTTTTGATCATATTTAACCCATAATACGACATCTAGCCATAGATGGATTAAAAAAAATAAACCGAAGCTTGGACATGTGCCCTAACAGAGTCCATAATGATGCTTATTTCTTATTGTAATACATCTATCTTACATTGTGGAAATGCAAATAAATAAATACAAATACATACCATGGAGGAATAATCACCGAAAGCAAAATAGACATCGACAAAAGAACTCAAAAAACGGCAAATGCTTTGCTCCATTTAGACATACCGGGGACGGCAACTGCACCTAGTTTGTATAGGGACTGAGAAAATGATTTTAAAGCTACATAGCATGTTTTATTGCATGGTAGAGTCATAGAATTTGTAATATAGGTAAAGTTAGTACTTTTTGCTAACACAAAATGTGCTGTTGCTAAAAATGAACTAAGAAGATTACTATGCTACGGAACTGCGAGATAGTTAAGTGTGTCATGGCGGGCGCTCGTAAGGAAAGTATGCTGTACTGTTAACAATAAAATAAACTTACATTTGTAATAGAATTATTATTGGTCGTTAAAAACGCAGTTGTCGGGACGCATTACCGCATAGCTCCTCATAATGGGGTGCTTTAAAAGAGGGTACTAAGCCCAAAGCTAGACAAAGCATTGCCTAAACTCTAAATTACTTACAAAAAAGGACTTGTATATTATTAGATTTCTTGTTATATACGAGTTCCCATAAAAACTAAGGGAAAAGTTTATAAAACTGCAGTTCGCCCTGCGTTACTATACGGGTCTGAATGCTGGACAATAAAAAAGGCGCATGAACAAAAAGCTCATACCAACGAAATGAAGATGCTAAGATGGGCGGGAGGTGTCACACGTCTGGACAAAATCCGTAATGATTACGTGCGGAGTAGCTTTAAAGTTGCATCCATTGCGGATAAAATCACCGAAAACCGCCTTCGTTGGTATGGGCACATCGAGAGAAGAAGCGAAGACCATGTGGTCCAAATTGCGCTAAACCTGCCCGAACACAAGAGAGGAAGAGGCCGCCCACCATCAACCTGGTGGAAAAACCTGGAAAGAGACCTCAGGAATGCCCAATTGCCTGAATCGACAACCCAAGATCGCATGACTTGGCGCATGAAAGTGAGGAGACCCGACCCCAAATAATGGGATAAGGAGAGGAGAAAGAAAGATACAGATAATATTTATAAATAAATAACGATTTCTAACTATCTCGTGGTTTGACAAATTACTTATAAAAGATCCCAACATCGATTTGGTCCTTCGAGCCGGATGTGACCCAGATACCTACGGAACTACGTTAGTATGTGCAACCAGCGATAACACTTCAAGTAAAAAGTGACTCGGTGACTCTTCTAAGTTCTTTCGTATGTTCTGTGGCCAACACAACATAGCTGTCGTGACAATACCTCAGTATTTTTATAATATTGTTTAATATAATGTAATGTTGCAGTTGATGGAAAACATTATGCATGATTCGGTAATAAAAAAAGGAATGAAAGTGAATGTAAACAAGTCGAAAGTAATGGTTTTTGAAAGAGAGGTAAGTACTACGGATTGCTCAATTCTTGTGGAAGGAGAAAGAGTGGAACAAGTGAAAGTGTTTGTATATCTGGGTACAAAATTTACGAGAGATGGAAAGTGTGACTATGACATTGAGCGAAGAGTTTTGGCAGGAAATAAAGTGAATGGAGCCATGTACGCCTTTATGAGCAGTCAGAACGTGTCTAAGAAGGCAAGATTGGCTGTACATAGAGGAGTGCTGGTCCCCACACTTATGTATGGCAGTGAAAGTTGGGTATGGCAGAAGACGCATAAAAGTAAAATTAATGCCGTGGAAATGAGAATTCTGCGAATTATAGCTGGTGTGAAGTTGATGGATAAAGAAAGGAACAGCGTGATAAGGGAACATTGCGGTATGACAGTAGATGTAGTGACTAAGATAGAAAAAGGGATGCTTAGATGGTTCGGACACGTGGAGAGAATGGATGAAAATAGACTGACGAAGCAGATATATGTGGCGAGAGTGAATGGGCAAACTGGTAGGGGTCGACCTCGGCGCACGTATGTCAATCAAATCGACGATCTTTTGGAAAAAGGCCAGGTTAAGAGTACCCTTAACCGGCGAGCGTGTATGAAAACAAAATAATCACCAAAGAATTACCAACATTAAGGAGTAGAAGAGTACAATATGGTATTGTTTATTTCTGAAAAACAAGAAACTTAAAGAAAAAAAAAAACAAATAAATCACCAACATTAAGGAGTAGAAGAGTACAATATGGTATAGTTTATTTCTAAAAAACAAGAAATTTAAAGAAAAAAAACATAAATGACCAACATTAAGGAGTAGAAGAGTACAATATGGTATTGTTTATTTCTAAGAGACAAGATTTTAAGGAAAAAAAATAAATAAATTACCAACATTAAGGAGTAGAAGTGTACAATATGGTATTGTTTATTTCTAAAAAACAAGAAATTTAAAGAAAAAAAACATTAATGACCAACATTAAGGAGTAGAAGAGTACAATATGGTATTGTTTATTTCTAAGAGACAAGATTTTAAAGAAAAAAAAAATTACCAACATTAAGGACTAGAAGTGTACAATATGGTATTGTTTATTTCTAAAAAACAAGAAATTTAAAGAAAAAAAACATAAATGACCAACATTAAGGAGTAGAAGAGTACAATATGGTATTGTTTATTTCTAAGAGACAAGATTTTAAAGAAAAAAATAAATAAATTACCAACATTGAGGAGTAGAGTACAAGTTTCTTCCAGCTGTCCGTCGAGAGGGTGGCTAGAAGAAGTAGATCAAAGGTAGAAAGATGTATGTTAGAATGTGAAACTTAGAGTAGGTAATATAAAATAAATTCTCATTACATTTGGTAGGTATATTTTGTAAAAACTTCATTTATTTATCTATAACTACTAATATTATACAGAGGAAAGATTTATGATAAGTTTGTTTTGTAATGAATAGGCTCAGAAATTACAGGGCCGATTTAAAAATAAACTCTCAACTTTAAACACCATTATTAATATATATTTAAACTACATTCTTCGTAAGTAACATAGGCTATATTGGATTTTCAAAAGGTTTGGTTCCATACGAAATCTCGAATAGGAAAACTTCACCACGCGGGCGAAGCTGCGGGCATCAGCTAGTACTACATATAGTCCAACATCGTGAGAACTTAGAAAAAAAATGTACAGAGGATCTGAATATTTCTGAATAGAATAGAAAATCTATTCCAACATGTGACGTTATGGCTACCTGAGGTCCAGGACCTGAGTCACAGCAGTGCCTTGCTCCTGCGACCTTTGTGCGGTCCTTCATCTTTGTGCGTAAGACAACCTAAATTTACCCCCAGCTTACCCCCTTAATGTTACAAATAGACTCATGATAGGTTTCGGCAAATGTTAGTCGCCATGACAGACGATAGCCGGCGCTACTAAATCAAAATACAACATACCTACTTATAAATACACAAAATCGATATCATTAATTAGAAGTACGTAGGTTAAATTTGATTGTCATTATTTATTTACATAGATTTAATAAAACCAATGTTAAGTGTGTCATAGAATAGACTAATGTGTTACATTTTGAAAATTTATACTCATAAATAAAGCTGAAGAGTTTGTTTCTTTGGTTGAACGGGATAATCTCAGAAACTACTGTTAGGATTTAAAAAAATATATTTGTGTTGGATAGCCAATATATCGAGGAAGGATATAGTCTATATATCATCATGCTACTACTCTTGAGAGCGGAGCCGTAATCAGAAATGTCGACAAATCGGGCAAATTTTTATGCATTGTTGTGAATTTATAAGTTTTGGATCAAATAGGTGCAACGGGAGTTCGAAGTATGTCACGGGCGAAGCCGTGGGGAACCACCTAGTGGTTTTATAAACGCGTAAACTTTAGCTGATACACATATCGCCAGCCCACTTCCCGTGTGTGCTATTAAATTTCTACTGCTTAACCAGGACAAGGATCATCGACATCACACATCGACAATGATGATATGAACAAATGCCAAGAAAATTCTGTTAAAATTCTACTAAAGACATGCTGTATGGACTGAGTTTCCTTTGTCTACCCAGGATGGTCGAAGACAAATAACAACATCTATAAAGTCGTTATTTTTTTTTTATAGAAATTTACGCCTAAAGTTTTACCGTCCCTGCCCTATACCAACTTAGTACTGGCTTAATACAGGCTTAGTTCTGGCTACTGTGGTATAGTAGAACCAAAAATACTCGCCAATCTTTTTTTGAAACGTCTTCTTCGGTTCCTCTATTCTTGGCTATAGTAGGGGCGTGGGGACTGAAACATCCCTTACAAACGTCTAATAAATATCGTGGGACCCTACTGTGTGTGGGTGGCAAAATATCGAACTTTGTGGCGCGTCCCTTACCTGAGATGAAAGTATAACTACGAAGGTACGAAGTCTGTAGAACACTACGCTGTCGTAGGACAGATGCTACGAAACTACGTAACATTATATTTATGCGTAGAACCAGGCGGACTCATGATGGTAACTGCCTCACTCATTGCAAGGAAGGATGTGGTTCGTTGTCTAACAAGGGAATCATATCTCTTTGACTGTTTACTTTGTATGGTACGCGTTTATCCCCGAAGTGGTGACATGCTATACACCCATGTATACATTTTTGTCCCACTAAACAAGTGGTGATTGTAATCGTTTACTAATGGGTAATGAATCGTCTGATAATTTAAACCAGACAAAAGATATGTCAAAACTTACTGCACTATAAATGAAATTACTTGCAATAACAAAACAAATATTCTGGAAAAAATATCATCAATAACAGAACTTCTGTAATGGTTGTTCTGCAGTCTCAACGTTTTAATTATTCTTATACCAAGGCAAATATAAATATCGATTTTATAATGTCGTGGCATAAAGATTCATAATTGAAATAACCCTCAAAGAATAGATACGAAGTAAAAAACTATTATTCCTACTTCAAGATATTTTTTTTCTTTTTGTACCACTGAGTTGGCAGACAAGCGTACGGCCTACCTGATGGAAAGTTGTCACCGTAGCCTATGGACGTTTGCAACACCAGAGACTGCCGACCCTTTATAAACCTTCTAAGACCGCTTTTGAGGAAACCCATACTGCTCATTCCACAACCTAAGCGTACGCGGAATAATACCTTTATCGGAGCTAACCGTGTGCGTGCGCTCCGGACGCAAAGTGTGAGGGTGAACACCCTGTCTATGGCGAGCGGTAAGATGATAAAAGGTAGACGTGGGCATTATATCAAACAAGACTCCTCAGAGCACAGACCGTTGTACAGGCAATAGAACACGCATAAGGAGGCAA
Source organism: Thumatha senex (assembly GCA_948477245.1). NCBI lineage: Eukaryota > Metazoa > Arthropoda > Insecta > Lepidoptera > Erebidae > Thumatha > Thumatha senex. Next base: position 29,346,503 of record OX419727.1, read on the forward strand.
AGTCTTTCCTGTATATCCTAGCCGGGGCGCAGTAAATAGCCCTCAAGCCTATCCCGCGACCTGGTTGGGAAGAAGGCGGATCACCGCGGGGTTTAGTGGGTAGGACGGCCCCCAAAGGGCTGGGAGTCTCACATACCACATGGATGACGGTGCGTAACAGTTTTCCCTGTGACAACAACAAAAAAAAATCCTGCATGCAACCTGCCGTAGGCACCGCTAAAACCTTGGACTAAGTTTTATTTTTAAGTTTTAAAGTTTATAGCCCTAGAAGTTGTCTTTTTTCACTGTAAAAAATATGAACATCGGTCCAGCCGTTTCAGAAGAGTGTGTGTGCAAACACTATGACACGAGAATTTGATATATTAGATGTATCCTCAGTATCTACAGGCTGTTGTTGGTTTATCAATGATAATTTTATGCTTCCTTATGTGTGTTCTATCGCCTGTACAACGGTCTGTGCTCTGAGGAGTTGTTTGATATGATGCCCACGGCTACCTTCTATTATCGCACGCCATAGACAGGGTGTTCACCCTCACACTTTGCGTCCGGAGCGCAGCATACGGTTAGGTCTGATAGAGGCTTTATTCCGCGTACGCTTGGATTTTGGAATGAACTCCCTCCCTGGGTTTTCCCGAAGGTCTACAGTATGTGGTTCTTCAAAAGTGGTCTTAGAAGGTTTATAAAGGGTCGGCAGCGCGCGTGCTGCACCTCTGGTGTTGCAAAAGTCCATATGCTACGGTGACCACTTTCCATCAGATGGGCCGTACGATTGTCTGCCACCTCAGTGGTATTAAAAAAACTCTGTAGATCATGTAGTTTAGTAATTAGACTCAATATTTTATTCCAATTAATATAAAAATTTCAATATTTTGTCCGCCTGATGGAAAGCAGAAGCGATGACCCGTGACGTGATTGAGATCTGCTATATGCCTACAGGGCTCCGATATATCTGATAAAACTGCACAACCGACGAGTAACTTAGTCATCCGAGGTTTACTACCGGTTGAATATAAAACTTCTCTCAATATTCAATATCCTCGATTATAAGACCGTTCCGCCACCAGGCAAGATACTTATAATGTAATCTTCCAACAGATATGCCCGACTTTGGCACGTTGTCCAGCAAGACGGTAACCGAAGTGCTGATGCTGGAGATGAAACTGGCGCCCACTGCGAAGACCTACCTCGTGTCTGGATACCCGCGTTCTATGCGGGACGTTGCCGAGTACTCGGATAAGGTACGATTCATTCAGTACATTCAGTTATAAGACACGTCAATTGTTATTGCCTGCCGACTGTCCCGACTTCGATTCCCGGGTCAGAACAAATATATGTGTGATCCGCAAATATTTGTTTTGGTGTTTACTATGTATAATATGTATGTTTTTAAAAATATATAAGTATTGTTATCAAGTAATATACAGGATGGTTTGATAAGTTCCTTGACTGTGGAAAGAAGAAGCGCACTTTTTCGTTTTTTTTAATTATTTTTCTACATAATCTTCTTTTAATTCTACACACTTAGTTCAGTAATTTTCCAACCTCCAAATAAATTATTTATTGTCAAACCCTGAAAAATAGGCCTCAGTTTCAGCTACCACCTCTTTGTCTGATGAAAATCTTTGCCCGCTAAGCCATTTCTTCAAGTTAGGGAAGAGAAAGAATTCACAGGGGGCTAAATCTGGCGAATACGGAGGGTGTGGCAATAATTGGTATCCCAATTCGACAAATTTTGATGTCGCGATGGCAGACGAGTGGGCCGGAGCATTATCCTGATGAAACAGAACTTTTTTTTTGCAAGATTCGGTTGTTTCTTGACTAACTCTGCATTGAATCTGTCTAACAATGCAGCATAGTAAGCTCCGCTAACTGTCCTGCCTTTCTCCAAAAAATCGATATGAATGACCCCTTGGCTGTCCCAAAAGACTGTGGCCATCACTTTACCAGCCGAATTTACCGTTTTTGCCTTCTTTGGGGCACGTTCCCCGGTAGAAGTCCACTCCTTAGACTGTTCCTTAGTCTCTGGTGTATAATGATGGACCCACGTTTCGTCAACTGTTACATACCGACGCATAAATACACTCGGACTGCGGTTATAAATGGTCAGGCACTTATCAGAAGCGGTTACACGGTTTCGTTTTTGGTGGACTGTCAGTAAATGCGGCACCCATCTTGCGGAAAGCTTTATCATGCCCAGAATATTATGCAAAATATAAAAAACTCTTTCAGTCGAGATGTGCACAGCATCAGCTAATTCGCGTATCTTCACTTGACGGTCTGCCAAAACAATATAGTAGATTTTGTTAACCATACCCACAGTGGTGACTTCAATCGGCCTTCCTGGGCGCTCGGCGTCATTGGTGGTAGTACGTCCACAACGAAATTCAGTGAACCACTTATGTACCATCCCATGAGAAGGAGTAGAATCACCATTATATATTTTTAATTTCTCTTAAAAATAAATAAATAAATATCCATCACGCCTTATCCCCGAAGGGGTGGCAGAGGCATATTAAATGCCCACTTTTCACCGTGTGGATTCCTGTCCCACGTAATAGGTGTTGAGCCCATTGCCGTGTTGAAAATAGACAGACGCAGGTTGTGGCTACCTGCTGTTGAAATTTATCAAGCCGCCCATAAGGCATTCAACCAGGCTTAACGACTGCCATGTTACTGGCAACCGGGACCAACGGCTTAACGTGCCTTCCGAAGCACAGAAACGCTCGCAAATGTAAATGCCACAAAGTGGTCACCCATCCGAGGACCAGCCATAGTGAAACTTGCGTAACTCAGTGATCGTTTACAGAACACTGAGACCGCGGGGCCACGAGCGCTTCTCATAATTTCATAATTCTTCATAATTTCTCTTCGGTCTGTTTAATAGTTTTACCACGTAAAAAATAGTGTTTCATTATGACTCGAAACTCGCTTTTCAACATTTTCAACGAATACTTAGCAGTCTTATCACATCTCTCTCTCTACTGAAAAGTTTATTTCGACGCCAAATTTGAAAAAAGAACAGTGTTAGCTTCGTATTAAGTTCCCAATTAAGATTATAAAAACCAATTATTAAAAAAGTTTTTATTCATCCTAAAGTCACTGAATTGCCAAACTGCCCTAGTAGCTTCGATGTAATGGTTATCGGGACTTACGATTCGTTCCCCACCTGACGAGCTTAGACCATCTAACTTGGTCTAAGGTTACGAGGGACAAAACTGCACACGTGTGGTCGTATAATATGCCTCCGCCACCCTTTTGGGGATAAAGGATTGGTTAATAGGAAAAATGTAGTGAATTAACTAAATAGTTCATCATTGCGGACTATAGAAGCAAAAAGGGGCGTCACAGGGAGCGTCGAGAATTAAAAAAAATCTTTGTGGGGTCTTATGGTAGCCAGGAAGAGTGCAAAGTTATCTGACGATCCCATGAGAGTCAACAAAACTACCTATATATAAAGTTATTTAAGGATCCCATAGGAGTCAATAGGCAAAAGTTTTGTATGGATCCCATGGGAGCGAAGTCATGGGAGCCAAGTGGACGGAGGGCTATTTCCATCAAAACCTTACGTTTTCACTTCCCCCATCAAATATCTTTCTACTATTCTTGTCCATCCAGTATTTGCTTTTAATTATAAAAATATCATTAGTAGCTACACAAAATGTGTTAATTTCATAAGTAAATGAATAGTGTAGGTACTTCTAACGATTTGCTTACAACAAAATTTATTAAAAAATGTTGATAAACTTTCGATCGATGTAAGGCAGGATAAAAAAAATTACTTATCTATGTCAAGGACAACATATATGTAAGTATAATATATTTGTGTATATAGCTTTTTTTACGTAATTGAATGTTATAGTAACTGTGCCATTGTCTTTGGAATGTATGTAAATAAATAAATATCGTTGGGACAACTCACACAACGCCATCTGATTCCAAAAACTAAGCAGAGCTTGTACTATAGTAACCAAATAACTGATAAAAAATACTTACATAATATATTTCTAAATACATACATATTATATATAAATAACACCCAAACACAGAATAAACCATCGTGCTCATCACACATTGTTTTATCCTGGGTGGGAATCGGACCCACGACCTCTTGCGTAGCAGTTGGATACACTCCCACAGAGGCCGTCAATATGATAATGTAATACGATAGTTGAAAACGTCACTATTGTTACGTAATTGAATGTTATGAGAGCTGTGCCATTGTTAGCCTTGGGATGTATGTAATACGATAATTGAAAACGTCACTATTAGCTCGTCATCACTCCTGTTTATGGTAGTCTTGGTAATAAAGGCGCCTCACTATGATCTTCGAAACCCATTGCAGTTCTGGCTGACTGAATGACCATGACGGGAGACTTTAATATGTAACTGCGAACGGCGCAATTGCGAAGTACCTCCGTTGTTGAGCTAAGGAAGTAGACTGTATTTAATTGACTTGGCTGGGTGCTAGGCTGGAAGAACTGTGCGTTCAAATACAACGTCTTCGTGAAACACAAACTAACTTTAATATTAAATAATAGAAGCGCTCGTGGCCCCGCGGTCTCAGTGTTCTGTAAACGATCACTGAGTTACGCAACTTTCACTATGGCTGGTCCTCGGATGGGTGACCACTTTGTGGCATTTACATTTGCGAACGTTTCCGTGCTTCGGAAGGCACGTTATGCCGTTGGTCCCGGTTGCCAGTAAAATGGCAGTCGTTAAGCCTGGTTGAATGCCTTATGGGCGGCTTGAAAAATTTCAACAGCAGGTAGTCACATCCTGCGTCTGTCTATTTCAAAACGGCAATGGGCTCACCACCTATTACGTGGGACAGGAATCCACACAGTGAAAAGTGGGCATATAATATGCCTCTGCCACCCCTTCGGGGATAAGGCGTGATGGATATTTATTTTATTTTATTTTTTTTAAATAATAGACCTATTCGTAACACAAAAGGTTCGCGTAGAGTTGGTGTGTGTGACACCCTTACAATATTATTTAGCTTGTATGGACTGCTGCAACGTTACCGCAACAAAACACATTGCATATAAAATCATTTGATATACCAGTATGAAGATATAAATCTTCCTCAGTCTAATTAGATAAAAACTATAATTAGTTGATAAAAATAATATTATGAAAGGATAAAAGAATATATGCACGTTTGTCTCTTTCAACTTCGCATAAAGTTTTGATAAGAACCGAAATTGTTGCTTCAGTGCCCGGGGTCTGAATCTCTCCTTGCTGTCAAATGTTTGTCAAATTTTGTGCCTAAGAATTTAGACACTAAATTTGTCGATTTGCTAAATAAGCTTTCTGTTATACTTGATATGGACATGTACATATTGCTACTTAGCGCTTCTGTTCACGAGGGTTTCTTTTACATGCCTGATGCTTCATTCATTCTAACTAATAATGAAAGTGTTAAAGCGTGTAATCCCAATGGTACAGAAATAACGAGTCTTGATACTTATTTAGGTAAAAGGTCAAAGACTCGAGTCGCAAATCGAAGGGTGAAGAATTTTGTTTTGAATAGAACTGACTCATTGATGATTGAAGATGAGTTGGCGAGTTTCTAAAGCTATTGTGAACTTGTTTGGTACCCGTTTTAATATATTAGTCAATAGTCATACTACATTTATTCACGCTTTTGCCCCCGAAGGGGTAGGCAGAGGCATTTTAGTCCCACGTAACAGGTGGTGAGCCCATTGCCGTGTTGAAATAGACAGGCGCAGGCTGTGGCGACCTTCTGTTGAAATTTTTCAAGCCGCCCATAAGGCCTTCAACTGGGCTTAAACTACTGCCATTTTACTGGCAACCAGGACCAACTTGTGCCTTCCGAAGCTCGGAAACGCTCGCAAAGGTGAATTCCTCAAAATGGTCACTCATCCAAGGACCACCTATAGCGAATGTTGCTTAACGCAGTGATCGTTTACAGAACACTGAGGTCCGTATTCCAGAACGTTTCTCAATACTCGATCAACGCTTGAGATTAGATTTTGCCTTATAAAATCTACTCTCAAGTGTTTCTTGAGTGTTGATAAACGTTCTGGAATACGGCCTTGAGACAGCGGGGCCACGAGAGCTTCATCAATAGACATATACTCGTATATACATACACACAGACAGCCTGAGACAGACATACTTTTCACATTTTTAGTGTTTTCCCAGTTGTTTCCAAACTGGAGTTCATTATTATTTGGCTGCTGCTATCGCTTTGTTGTTAATTTTCGGCGGTGTTGGGAGCGAGTGCCACCTGACCTCTTTTGGTCGTCACGTCTGTTAGTCAGCTGGGGGCCAAGTCTTCAATCGCGTCAGAAGAGAATAGAAATCGTCACTCAATAGAGAGCCGACAGAAAAAAGTTACAATTTTCGTAGTCTATTATTACAATTGTGCTCCAATGGAATTCTATCGACCGGTCGAAAGAATGTTATTAACACGTATAGCGCCTGTAAGTGGCTCGTAATTTTTGGTAGTCTATATTCATATTTTGATAGATAAAAACAGCTATTTTGTCTATTCTGCAGCTTGAGAAGTGTGAAAGTGTGATTGAGAAATATATAATAGTTGAAGTAGACTACCTTTTTCTGGACTATAAGAACTGCTATAGAATAGAACTAGAACGGCTTTCAATTGGAAAATAGTAGACTCGGCCCCCAGGTGTACCGCTAGTGACAGGTAAAGTCCTTTGGTCCCCAGAGATGTTGGAGGCTTTTTATATCCAGACAGAGACATACCGGTACATATGGTCACATTGTATGTTCATCAGTTATGACTTTATCCATTAAGGGGTAGCAGAGGCATATTAAACGCCTACATTTCACCGTAAGCATTTTTGACCCACTTAATAGGTGGTGAGCCCATTGCCGTGAAATACACAGACAAGGGTACTACAGTTTAATTATACTCCCGCGTGTTACCCAATACAACACACAACTCGGGTCACGAGACAATATTCTGGTGTTGGTCATTGCTGTAGACCATGATTTACAGGAGTCACAGTAATGGGAATGCTGGTGGGATTATAAATGATTACATTAAAAATGTTTCAATTTCTTATTTTTTTAATTCGAATTACCACCAGATTTATTGAAGTGAAAGTTCTTTTTCGACGTTGAGAGAAATTTTATAGATATATTAAAAATCGTCACGTTTTTCGATTACGCGCCATGTTGTTTTAAAGTGAAACTTCTTTATTGACGTATGAGATAAATTTTATAGCTGTAAAGAAAATGACGTAAAGATGTTTAATTTCTTACCTGTATACTCTGGTACACACACATATTTATATTCAGTTTGACTTCAACCATGTCATAAGTTGTAGTTTATAACATCACTAGCTATAATATGTACAGTTTATTTTTAGTTTCGTTAGGGCCGGATCCCATACACATAGAAAAGTGTATTGTGGTGCGGCGGTCGATCACATATTGTTCCCGGAACTAATGCAAGTGGTTTCAATCAAGCTGACAGCCATAAGGGAAGAAACCGGTGGGTTGTACGTCTATTGTATGATATATTGAATAGCAAGAGATGGAGTTAACTTGGGTATGAACCGGCGGTCAGAAGAAAAACCACAGGGCTCCTGACAAGCTTGCCTTGCATTTTATAATTTGTTGCTTTTTATGTAGGTACTTTTTTCTCGTTCAGAGAATAAGCATTGTCATCCAACATTACCAGTCGACTTCGCTGGGGAGGATTTCTTCGATTCGCCTAGACAAATTTTTCGACAGTCTTGTACATTTCCCCACTCCAACTCCCACATTCCCTTTCTTTTCTGTAAATATTTCCTTTTTATAATATTAGTTTAGTAGTTTAAGTCTTAAATTGTCACTTCATTAATATTAAAGGTTTATTTAGCTTGTAATTTTAACTTAAATTGCTGGGAATAGTAGCGAACTCCGCCAACTGCCCTGTGTCAGCGGCTAATAATAGGTCTTCACATTGAACAACATATATTTACACGCAGTACAATCGGGCGGACAACTTCATTAAAAAATGTAAAGAGAAATGTCTTAGAAAGCCACAATTTGACGTCATTGTAAAAGTCGATACGGCTTACGTCAGAATAGTATAGTAGATATGCTGATCTTGAAATAACTGTGGGCTGATTCTTTTTGCTATCCCAACAGCAGTGATTTATAATTAAATAACTAAAAACTATTAATAATTCATTAAATACTGCACTACTTCTCATAATAACTAATTATTAAATATTAAGGGTCCTTTTTAACACAACTCCATCTAGCTAAATTGAGCTGCTCTATCACCGAAGAAAGCCTTACAATGGGGTATTCCCTTAGCCAGGTCGCGGTCGCCGTGAATAGACATCAGATTTATCGCAGACCTTAATCGTAAAGTAATCTATGTTTTAAATATGAATTATTTTTCGTATGGTCTTGCGAAAACTTAGGAACCGCCAGACCGGTATATTTATTTATTTTTTCAGATTATTTGTGGAAGTCTAGGGAAAGCTTAAGTTAAGAAAAAAACTGAATAG